>CM035429.1:12259917-12859917 GCA_020310875.1 Ceratopteris richardii
GTATTGTGGACACTGTTTTACCCTCTTGATGAAGAATCACATATGACCATTCTTTTCACTTTCCCATAGTACTTGCAAATTACTTTATGAAGAATTTATCTACAAAAGGACAACATAAATCAACATCAAATAAGATATAGAATCAATGTTGAGTCAAAAAAATATGATAGACTTTAATTCTCAATCCTACACCCATATACAATTACACATATTATTGTGAAGTAAAAATCATTGTTGAGTCAAACAATCACAATAGATTTTAATTCTCAATCATACACACACATACATTTACACATACATACACTTACACATACTATTGTGAAATAGGAATCAATGTTGAGTCAAACAATCACAATAGATTTTAAATTCCTAATCATATGTACATACACTTACACATACTATTGTGAAGTAAAAATCAATGTTGAGTCAAACAATCACAATAGATTTTAAATTCCCAATCATATGCACATACACTTACACATACTATTGTGAAGTAAGAATCAATGTTGAGTCAGACAATCGTAATAGATTCTCAATTCCCAATCATATGCACATGCATTTACAAAGACTATTGTGAAGTAAGAACCAATATTGAGTCAGACAATCACAATAGATTTTTCATTCACAATTATACACTCATATGCATACACATACTATCCGATGAAACTTTGTATATACTATATACTCATACACACACATACATATACTATTGTGAAGTAAGAATCAATGTTGAGTCAACATAATCTACTTATATCTTTCAATAATAAATTTAATGTATCACAATAGATTTTAAACTTCTAATCATATGCACATACACTTAAACATACTATTGTGAAGTAAGAATCAATGTTGAATACTCAAACAATCACAATCGATTTTAAATTCCCAATCATATGCACATACACTTATACATACTATTGTGAAGTAACAATCAATGTTGAATCAAACAATCACAATAGATTCTAAATTCCCAATCATATGCACATAGATTTACACATACTATTGTGAAGTAAGAATCAATATTATACCAGACAATCACAAAAGATTTCTCATTCACAATTATACACTCATGCATACACATACTATCGGATGAAACTTCGTATATACTATATACTCATACACATCATATACATATACTATTGTTAAGTAAGAATCAATGTTGAGTCAAACAATTACAATAGTTTTTAACTCACAAACAAAAATATTTTTCTTTATGATTTTAATATTAAATTACTTAATATTTATAACAAAAGTTTATACCTTTTTCTTTCTACAACACTTTAAGTTCATAAAAAAAACGTAGCTCTTATGAAAAATGAGTATAGTTGTATTCTTTTATAAAATATTATTTGAAAGAATTTATTTCATTCGAAAAAGTATTTGATTGAGAATATTTCGATCGAAAAGTTTTTGGAACGAAAGCACGTTGAATAAAAAATCGTCGAATTGTCGTGCAAAAATTATTCGGCCATGTCTAAATAAGCTGACATGGCACCCAATAATTAAGTTGAATAATAAGGACTTATCATAAAATTTTGTAATTATTTACGAATAAATCAATTGTCGAATAATGAATAATGCAACTTAACTCATCAGACTTAGATTCCTTCATGCTAATGTTCATGATTAGAAGTGAACCCTCTTAATCTTGGTCATTTGTGTAGTTGTGTAGTCTCTACTTCCTTTGTATCCTGCTTGTAGCTCTCCCCCCATGCCTTGTCTACCTCCTTTGCATCTTCCTCTTGAACTTCTACCTCTACCTGTAAATTTTACTTGAAAGGTACTTCCTTCATCATTAGATTTCTAACATTTTCCTTTCTTGTCCTTGCTTTTGTTCTTATTTGTATAGAAGTCAAAGGATTGATTAAATTTCTTATTCTCACCATTCTTCATAAGATTTGCTTCATGTGTGGAAATTTTCCCCATGAGTGTGTTGAAGTTAGGTACTTGCATATGCATGTAGAGATCCATGGTTGTGGTGAAGGCTTCCCATTTTTCATCACCTTTGATCTCATTGATGACATTGTTGAGATATCAAGCTCAACATGTGATGATCCAGGATGACACATATCAAATTGTTGTTTCTCTGACATGTATAGTGGTCACGCCGATATATGTCAAGGATACTTCATTGAGCTTTATTACATTTATCTACCGAAAGTAATCGCACATTTGTTTCTTTCGAGCTCACTCATTTGTGGACATTAGGTTTTTCCTTATGTACTAGTCTTTATATATTGCACTTGTTGTATTCTTGTTTTAGGTCATTCTTGCACATTCCTTTTCATGTAATAGAAGAAGAAGAAGAAGATTATTCTTCCTTGCCTCGATCTGTGTATGTGCTTCCCCTTGAGAGTGAGAGTGTGTGTGTGAGATCTCTTCCTTATCTCCTTCCTCGTGACATGGTATCAGAGCTAGCCTGGTTGTAGAGAGCTTGTGGAGAAGGCGATGGTGAAGAGTATGCAACAAGGCGTGGAGAAAACGCGATTCACAAACGACCTCCGTTTGCTACAACAATCGGTGTGAAGGTAGAAGACCTCAAATTATTTTCACCAGTTATCCCTTTAGGGCCACTCATTTTTGTCAGATCGAAGTTTCGGAGCCATCTCGACCTCCGTTTCGAGCCCTTCGGTGGGGCCCACAGAAAAACCAGGTCAGATTCAAAAACTGTAACTTGCGTTGTGTTCGGCAACATTCATATATTCCAAGTCCAAAATTTCAAGCGATTCCTTGTACTTTGATACACGAAAACTATGTTTTTTTGAGATCGAATTGTCACATCATAGTGCGATAGTGTCCAAGCGGAAGTGCTACTTGTAGTGTTTTGCATTGTTGTGAATTGCTGCAGAAATGGCAAACGCTGATGGAATGAGCCAGCTTATGAGCGATAAGCTGGACAAGAACAACTTCCATGCTTGGAGATTCAAAATGACGAATTTCCTGATGGGAAAAGGCTACTCGAAGTACATTGAAGGAGATGACGAAAATGCTCTACAGTTACCAGAGAGAAATCGGACTGCAGAACAGTTAAGAGCATATGAGGAATGGAATCAAGGAGCACGAAAGGTAATGTATTGGCTATTTGTTAGCATACATGATAGCATGATTGGGCACATACACGATGCCAAGACTCCAAAAGAGTCTTGGAACAGTTTGGTCACATTGTATGAGACCACTACAAAGGCATGGAAATTGCAACTCAAGAACGAGTTGTATACATTGGAGAAAAAGGGCATGTCGGTAAGTGACTACACTCAAAAAATCAAAGGCATATGTGGGTCACTTGCATCTGTTGGCGTGAATGTAGATGATGATGATAAGGTGGAAGTGTGCCTTCGTGGTTTAGGAGCTGCATATAAGCAGTTCAGAACTTCTATACAAACCAGGGAAAATATTTCGAATTTTGCTAATCTGGTATCTATGCTGATTATTGAAGAAAAGAATCTTGGTGAGGATTCAAAATCCCAAGGAAAACCCAATTCTGAGAAGGTATTCTACTCTGACAGAGGAAGAGGCAGAGGTAGAGGTTTCGAAAATGGAAGAGGAAATAGTAACAAAGACCAAAGTCAACAACAGAATCATGCAGGAGGAAGAGGAGAGTTTCGAGGCAGGGGGAGCCGAAGAGGTTGCAAAAATTTCCAAAGAAATGATTCAGGTAATGACAATAAAGAATGTTGGAATTGTGGTAAACCTGGACACTTTGAACGTGATTGCAGGTTGAAGAATCAAAATAAGAGAAGGCAACAAAACAACTATGCATCCACAAGTACAGATGATTCTAAGAAGTTGTTCATGGTTCAACATCACATGATGAATACGATGTTTGCTGGTGTTTCAAAATTGAATGATAATGTCTGGTATGTTGATTCAGGTGCTTCAAATCACATGACCAGTCATGCAGAATGGTTTAGTACTTTTCAAAAATTGCCAGTTCTTGGATATGTTGAAATAGGTGATGACACATCACACCCTATCGAGCATACAGGAAATATAGCAATATCTATGGACGATGGGAAGGTAAAACACCTTGTTGATGTGCTATATGTTCCAAATATAACAAAGAATTTGGTTTCTATTGGACAAATGGTAGACCAGGGATTACAAGTTAGGTTCAATGCTGATGGGTTGTATGTAGAAGAATACAAACAAGATGGAAGATTTTTCACCTTAAATCTGAAAATTCCTTAAATGAATGCAACCATGTTTGCAAAAGGTGCAGGAGTTATTGCTGATATAGAGATCTCGCACAAACGAATTGGACATGCAAATCTGCAAATGCTAAAATTGATGCAGTCAAAGGAGATTGTCAATGGACTACCAAATTTCAAGGTTGCAGAAATGCAAAAGGTATGTGTAGCATGTCAATTTGGTAAACAGTCAAGATCGTCGTTTCCACATGACAAGCATGTTAGTGAGAATGTGCTAGAAATAGTACATACAGATGTTTGGGTCCTGCAAAGACCACATCTATGGGTGGTTGCAAGTTTTATGTTACTTTCACTGATGACCATACACGAAAAGTATGGGTATATTTCATGAAAGAGAAGAGTGAAGTGTTCACTCACTTCCAGAATTTTAAGGCTATGGTGGAAAAGCAGACAGGACAGTATATTTAGACATGAAGGTCTGATGGAGGTGAATACATGTCAAACGAGTTCAACAATTTTCTAAAAAGTCATGGAATTCGACATCAATTTTCATGCAGGTACACACCACAACAGAATGGTGTTGCTGAATGCAAAAATAGACATATTGCAGAAAATAGCAAGAGCCTTGATGGCTGAAAAGAATATGCCTCATTATTAATGGGCAAAAGCTGTGCATACGGTTGTATATATCATGAACAGAACTCCAGCTGCTGCTGTACATCAAGTTACACTTGAAGAGAAGATCACAGGTAAAAATCCAAACTTATCATATATGAAAGTTTTTGGCTATATTGCATATGTACATGTTCTAGATGAGTTGAGGACAAAGCTTGATCCAAAAGTAGAAAAATATGTCTTCATTGGATACTCCCTTGAGCGAAAGGGATATAAATGCTATAACCCACTTATGGGATTTGTGACAAGCTTGTGCTTAAGGTCTTCAAATGCTTTCTCACATTATTTTGTGCATTCAATTTTGGTAATCAAAGAATAAAGTGGTCTTATAAAAATTGCATACATATGGACGTAGGGGCATTACTTAGAATAAATCACATAAATTTGAATGCATAGATCCCCTAGTGAATAGCAAAAACCATTTCATGTTGGTCATTAGGTTCAATCACACTTGATTGTAACCTAAAAGCCATCTAGATAGCTATAAACATGTTTTCCTCCTACCACAAAGTGATCAATGAAAGGAAGTGGATACCTATCCCTTATGGTTGCAGCATTGACCCTTTTTAGGCTGATGCAAATTCTTTTTTTTTTCATTTTTCTTGGGCATTATAATGATGGCAGACAACAATTTGGTGTGAATCTCATAACTAAAACCAACTTCTAGGATTTTATCTATCTCCTCTTTAATCTTGGATGAATATACATCATTGTAAGTGTATAGCCATGTCTCTCTTAAATTCTTGGTTCTCATATCACTCTCCTAATTTGCTTCCCCGTTTGGCTTTAATGCTATGAACTTTTTAACTTTCTAGATCATACTTTTTGAAGTGTTCAATAGGTGCAAAGTCATCTCATTTTCTAATTTTTGAGGTAATACTCTTGTTGTCAGGTTCCTCAACTTTGTATGGGGGATACATGAAGTTTACAAGATCTCTTATGCAATCCTTGGTATGAATCGCTCTGAGGAAGTCATCTTCAGTTTCAAGTTGAGGTTCCATGTGAATAAATACTAAGTCACCATCATTTAAGCTTTCATATTGCAGTAGAATTGGTCCTCCCTTTTTATCTCCTCTAGAATCAAGATCATGAACAATCCATCAATTTCATACCTTTAAGTGTCATAATGTTGGATGTTGATCAAGGTATGCTCATTAAGAGAAATGTCCAAAGTGGCTAGGTTGCATCTAGCTTTCTGATTTAAATTCCTCATTAGTTTTTGAGGAATGTACATTGTTCTTCAGCTAATCTATCTTAAATAACATAATTAGTGAGATCTCTTTTTGTTAATCTCCACTTTTCTCAATGATCTTGCCTACATATCCATAAGTTCACATCCTCATCATCCAAACTTCATATTTTGATGATTCATCTAACGGGAAATCATTTGCGTCCTTGTACACATTGTTCCATTGGATAATACTATGTTCATGATCCCCAAGTACTATTGTAGATATAGAGCATTGCTATGCCAATCTTGCACAACTTTCACTTGGCACAAAAACTATCTTTCTAGAATCATATCATAGTTGCTTGCTTGGATGAAGTTGTGAATTTCTAGAGTGTGATCAAATTCAACTCTACATGTAATTAGGTCTACACTCTCTACAATCCAATGGGATTATTGATATTTTCTATACCCATTTGTAACTTTAGATAAGTAGGATGTAATGCACACTTTCCCCACTTCTCCCAAAGGAACTTGCTAATTATTTGTACGCATGCACCACCATCTAAAAATGCTTTTTGGTAATGTGTAAATTGAATAAGATAGGTAGGAAAGTGTTTCCATCATCTCCTTCATTGTATTCTCCTACCTTGTCAATTGGCATCTATTTTACACTCAAACTATCTGAGACTAGTTTTGGCTCTAAGGTTTAATTTAAATTAGAATTTGGGTCCACACCTATGGGTATTGTTTTCCAATTGTGGCGTTAAACACAAAAGTTCCTTTATTGACAAGGTGCATTTTAGTTGAGTGTTCTTTAAAAGATCAATGCTAGGTGTACTTCTTATTTTGTTGGATATTGTAAATCTAATAGAAGTTTCTTTTTTACCATTCACTCTCATTGCTACTCTCCTTTCTATTGATGGAGCTTTGAAAATTCATCCTCATCATCGTCATCTTCTTCTTCTTCTAGAAAGAGATCAATCCCTGAAGCACTTTCATTTGAATTTTCATCAAGGAAGTGCAATTCCTTATTATTCCAAGCTTCTTGAATGGTTGGTAGGTTTTCTCATCTTTCCATTCTTTTTTCCACTTGGCTCCTTATACATGATTCCACAAGAACTCAAGACATTCTTCTTCTACTTTTGGGATGATGCAACTCATCTCCAATTCCTCATATACTATGTCATCAACTGCTTCCATTGTACAATCCTTGGCCAAATATTCAATAGAATGTGGCACAACTTGAGCCCCTCTAGGTTTTCCTAAAGATACACTCCCCTTGCTAGGTTCTTCTCTAGTTAATTCTAGTTTTGGATCCATCGTTGAAGGCAAAATCAATTTTGGAACCACAATTGTGGATGTTTGGTACCTGAATAGGCTAATCTCTTCAAGAATTTCATAAGAAAACTCTATGAGTTGCTTGCACATGCTAATAATTTCTTTCTTTGGTTAAGCATAATGTTAAGAACGATGGTGAGTTTCCACACTAGGTCCAATCTTTCGGACACGGCTATGAGGTTCTCATTTTCTCTTGGGTGACTTCCATTCATGTCTTACAATTCTTTCTCTAAAATACCCATGTTCTATTCTCATATTTTTGATAATTATCTCCTTGCATTGTCACCAAGTCAAGTTCTTTCCTTTTTTTTCTTATCTCTAGATGGATCTTGATCCTAAGATTCAGGAGAAGAAGAATCATCCTCCTCATAAGGTTGCTCAACCTCTTGTTGCTCAACTTCTGCATGTTTCATAGCTTGAAGAGGAACTTTCCCTTCAGAATCATTTTCAATTCCAATGTTCTCTACCATTTTTATCAATATGTGAGAGATTTTTTGTGGATTTTGTGGGCAAGATTTAATTAAATGGTGAACTCTTCATCGCCACATTGGTAGTGTGGTCCTTTAAGAGCAAGAGCACCTTTAGCACATTGTTGTCTTTGCATTGCGGATCCTTTCTAACACCTTGAGCTCCCAAGACTAGAATCCGCAAGAATGAGGATGTATGTGGCCAAGCTCTCCATATATAGGTGTTCAAGGGTGGTTATAAATTGATGGTTTCATCAACAATGTTAGCAATCCAAAACAAGACTTTTGGACATAAAAATCAGGCAAGTGTCATGGGCACAAAGGAAACCATACTAAACCTCAAACTCCATGTGTCTTTCTATACATCATGATTGGTTCAAAGTTTGGAGAAATTAATGCTTGTATTGCATTTGAAACATGCCAAAACCTTAAGATTGACTATCTACTTGCTTGATTTTGACATTAGGATGTGTTGCTTGGATTGGCGACATCATCAATTCATAGCTACCCTTGAATACTTATATGAGGAGGGCTTTGCCACATAGATCCTTAGTCTTGGGATTTCCAATCTTGGGAGATCAAGGAGTCACGATCATCAATTAAGTACTTCTAAAGTTCCACTTCCAATTCTTTTCCTATTCCTTGTTCTCCTCCTAACTAGTCTAGTTCTTGGACATTTAGACTTGTCTTCTTGTAATCTCATAATACGAGATCTTTTTTATCTATTTCTTGTATCTACTTCATCCCCTCAAGGGAGTTCGTGTAATTCAAGTATTTTCTTTTGCACCTATCGTCTTAGGTTGTGGGATCTCTTGTATCTTGTCTAGTCCTTTGTACATACATATTAGTCCCAGGTTGTGAGATGTTTTGTATCAGTTGTATATTCTTGTATTGTTTTCAATATGTGGGTGATCCTGTAATCATAAGTTTGATTGTGAAATCCTTTCTAGACCAGTTGGAGGGCACAATCTAGTGCTTCCGTGCAGCTTAGTGATGAGTATCACCTCCTATAATGTCAATCCGGGAAGACATGAGGATGGTATGAAGACCTCGAGCAAGTGATGTGCACAAGTGGTGATGGAGAAGCACACGAGCATGCACACACACACACACACAAGCAAGAACAAAGAGTGAGACAATGGAAGCTTTGATTAAGCTCAAAACACAATTACAATTGTTCTTCACAATTTGTCCTCTCAAAAATGAGCCATCTAGCTTCTTTTATAGTTTTTGACTAGCTAATGGCCTTTTCCAGACCTAGTGTCCGGCCTAGTTAAAAATTAGGTTCCTAGGCTATTTTGGAGGCTCAAACGAGCTCTACAAATTATGAAAACTGATACATAAATACTTCTACTACTCCTCAAGCTCAAGGACTCCTTGTCTTGAAAAAAATGGAGTAGAATCTACCAAAATTGTTATTTACAATGTTCATGAAGTGATGAAAATCACTGTTACAAAGAGGTTAAGTCGAGAAAAAATTGAATGGCCTACTTGCCGGATCTTCGTTGACTGCCTTGCCTACTTGTTCCTTGTCTCTACTCTGACTCCCTTTGTTGGCTTCCCTATCTTCTAGATCCTTGAGTTCCTTGAATGCTACCAACAAAGAGGTTAAGTTGAAAAAAAACTGAATGGCCTACTCATCGGATCTTTGTTGACTGCCTTGCCTGCTTGTTCCTTCTCTGTGCTCTGACTCCCTTCATTGGCTTCCCTGTCTTGTAGATCCTTGAGTGCCCTGACTGCTACCAACACCCCCCCTCTCTCACGTGTGTCGCCTCTCATAGACCCTTGGTGGGTTGAATGTTTGACATAGTATTCGATGACGTCAGTAGCCAGGTGATGCTCTTCTAGCCTGAGTCCCCTTGCTAAATTTTTATTAAGGCATCCCAATCTACTGGCCCCGGAACATCCAAATGTGGTAGATGCAATTGTTTGGAATGTAAGGTTCTCTCCACAGTTAAAAGTTAGAGAAGATGTGAGGTTATGGGGACGGATATTTTGGAATGGTACTTCTAGAACCCTGTAATGAACATCTCCTCAAAAGTATGTTTGTAGCATGATGGGAGGTATTTGATTCTTGCATGCCATGCATATATCACATTAATGGAGGGGGTTGTGCTCATATCATATACTAAGTGGAGATTGCCTGCAGTGAAACTGACTCCTGAGAAATGCAGATCTTTAATGTTCTTGAAGGTTGGGAAGGTGACCAACATTAATTTGAATATTTTCATACACATTTGTGCCATCACATCAAGAACATTTCGAAGTCTCACACCCCAGTGGCGGATGGTGGATATCATCTATGCTACGGTGGCCAACCCTCCTGGTGGTGCTAGGTACATGTAATTTAGCCATTTTGCACAGCCTTTAACATTCTTCACAGTGATGGAAAAGTTGGGCCATGTGCGTCTTCTGAGTACTGGGATGTAGCATGGATTGTATTTGATGAAGAGTGGCATATTATTCCATGTACGAACCATTTCTCGATAAGTTTCTAGAAGATGAAGCTTCCAGGTGGGTTGGAAGATGGACCCCTATGTAGCGCTTTGAGGTATGTCGTCTGGACCGAATTGAGTGGCAAAAGTTGGGCCCTTGCCACATCATTGTTGAATTTCTACATTATAATTTGCTAGGAGCATGCAATATGGCACATATTGATCCTCATTTGTGCCTACCCATCGGTGATGGGACATGATTCGGAACTATTCGCACTTTATAATGGTATCCTCAATTTTAGACGGTCGTTGAATTTGCACCAGGACTCTATCATCATGTGTATTGGCCATCTTTTAGAGCTTCTGTAGCCATTCTGGGGCTTTGACTTCAAGTGTGTCCAGTCCTTCAGATGTTTGTTGGCCATATGGCATAAGCATAGGAACATAAGGTTCCTCATATGACTCTTCTACTTCTATGGGCACCAACTCTTTCCGTTCTGGTTCTATGATCGAGGAGGGTTTTCTTTCGTACTACAGTAATTTTCCTTGCAATTCGGCAACATGCTCTCTTAGTGCAGTCACCTCCTCAGTAGTCGTTGTAGAATTTGTGCCCTTTGTTTGTTCTTCTTGCACCCTTAGCTGTCGACGAAGGGTATCCCGTTCTTTTTCCAAATCATCATGCACTGCGAGAAGATCAGCATAGCTTTCAAGAATGGCTTTCATGGTCTCTGAAGGAACAACTTTAAACCTTTTTGGGTCGATCTCCTGAGGGGAGCCTTCCATTGTTGCCTCTAGGTTCTCTTCGTTTTGCTTTTGAAGTCGTTTGTTCTCTTCTAGAGCAGTGGCCATGTGCTTCCTTAGTAATGTCCGATTACGACGGACTTTGACATTATCGAACTGATAAAGTTCAAGTAAAGCTTATAATTTTTTAACATCCGAAGATTTGGATTGTTGAGGATCCTCCAATAGGGTCTGGTGGACATGTTCTACCATAGTATAACGTTGATTTAGGGCGGTGTTCTCTTCTTCTAGGGTTGCAAGCCGCTTCTGTAATTGATGGTAGTCCCCAATTATATTGCAATGAGGATCTTCCAAGGTTTGATATTCGTTCTGCAGCTGATATATACACTGATGTAATGTAGAAAAAATATTATTTACATTTAGGGATGCTGGGAAAGTGGAGGATGCAGGGGGAATGGGAAAGTGGAAAGGGATCATGAATGAAGTGGAAACAATGTTGGAACAAAACAATCACATATTGATGATTACAAAGAGCTTGAAGCAAGTCTATGATCAGATTGAAGTGAAAGAAGTCATTTGAGAAAATGAAGAGATCTCAGAAGTGAAGCTTGTATACATATGTACATTACAGTTGGAAATTCTTGTAATTTGAGTATAGATAATCCTTAGGATGATAAGGAGTAATGTAATAGACACTGGATAAGTCTAGAACCATATGTATATAAGTCAATGATTATAGCTCAGTGATGAGTGGCACCTCCTTTAATATCAATCCGGGAAGGCGTGAGGATGGTATGATGACCTCGAGCAAGTGAAGGCACAAGTGCGTGAGTGCGAAGCACACTAACATACACACACACGTGCACACAAGGCAAGACAAAGAGTGAGAAGCAATGGAGTTCTTTAGATTACTTTCAAAAAGCTCATACAAGTTCAAATCAATTACAAGCTAACCTCAAAAATGAGCTCTCTAGCTCTATTTATAGTTTTTGACTAGGTTTTGGCCTTGTCCAGACCTAGTGTCCGGCCAAGTTAAAAATTAGGTTCTCTACCCTATTTGGAGGTTCAAACAGAGTCCAAAAAATGTGAAAACTGATAGGTAGGTACTTCTAAAGCTCCTCAAACTCAAGGACTCCTTGGCTTGCACAAAATGGAGCTACAAAAATATGAAATGGTATTTAGAATGGTTTTTAGTGATGAAAATCACTATTTTTGTAGGGATTTCTTCTAACATTTTGACATACATTTCCTAGAGCTCCCTACTTGCTCCTTCTTCTTGTGTGCCCAACTCTTTGATGCCTGAAAAATTTAAATGGCCTACTTGCCAGATCTTCTTTGACTACTGTGTCTGCTTGTACTTTCTCTTCGCTCTGACTCCCTATGTAGGCTTCCTTGTCTTGTGACTCCTTCAGTTCCTTGACTACTGCCAACACCCCCCCTCTCTCGTGTCTGTTGTCTCTAGCAGACCCTTGTCTAGCTGTGCGTTGGAAAGAATATTGAACAACATCGGCAGCGAGGTGGTGTTCTTCTAATCGTAGCCCCCGTGCTAGGTCTGTTAACAATGCATCCCAATTCACTAGTCCTGGGACGTCTGGATGTGGCACCCGCAATTGTTCTGAATGGATGGTTCTTTCCACAGCGAATAAGTGGAGGAGATGTGAGGGCCTGGGTACAAATATTTCTGAGTGATATTCCCAGAATCCTATTACGAACATCTCCTCGAATGTCTGTTTAAAGCAAGCTGGGAGGTACTTGATTCTGGCGTGCCAAGCATATATTACCTCTATTGATGGGGTGGTGCTCATGTCGTAGACCAGATCTTGGTTTCCTGTAAGAAAGCCAACTCCTGAGAAGTGGGGGTCTTTAATATTCTTGAATGTCCGAAAAGTGATCAGCATTAATTCAAAGATTTTCATGCACATTTGGGCCATCACATCGGGGGTATTCCGTAGTCGAATGCTCTAGTGACGGATGGTAGAAATCATATAATTCACAATGGGAGGTCCTTGTGGGGGTGCTAGATAAACATAATTTAACCACTTTGCACAGCCTTTGATGTTCTTGACAGCAATGGTAAACTCGGGCCAGGTGCGTCTGCGGAAGACTGGAACATAACAGGGATTGTATTTAATAAAGAGTGGCATGTTAGTCCAAGTACGAACCATCTCTGGGTAGGTCTCAAGAAGACGGATCCTCCAGGTGGGTTGATGAATGGATCCTTTTTTAGCACTCTCTGGGATATCATCGGGCCCAAATTGTGTGGCGAAAGTTGGAGGTTTGCCACATCGGCATTGGATCTCCGCGTTGTTATGTGCCAGGAGTACACAGTATGGCACATACTGATCGTCGTTGGTGCCGATCCATCTATGATGAGACATACTGCGGAAATATTCTGACTTTATGATGGTGTCTTCTAATTTGGCCATTGATTGGATTTGGATTGCCACTCGATCTTCATGGGTTGTAGCTGTTTTTTCTAATGTCTGGAGCCATTCGGGTACTTCGACTTCCAAGGTGTCCATTCCTTCTGAGGTTTGCTGACCACCTGGCATCGGCATAGGAACATATGGTTCCTCATACGTTTCGTCCACCTTAATGGGTACCAATTCATCTGGCTCTGGTTCTACAACTGGAGAGGGCTGCCTTTCATATTCCAGTAACTTCTTCTGCAGTTCCGCCACCTGCTCTGTTAATGCCTTTACTTCCGCTAAAGTCGACGTCGTTTCTATGAATTTGGGTTGTGCCTCCTGTTCCCTGAGCTGGAGACGTAGTTCATCCCGTTCCCTTTCCAAATCGTCATGTGCTTCTAATAAATCAGCATAGCTTTCCAAGATTGTTTTCATTGTTTCTGAGGGAACTGCTTTGAATTGTTCTGTGTCGATTTCATGGGGAGAGCCTTCCATGGTAGCTTCCAGGGTTTCTTCATTTTGCTTCTGCAGACGTTTGTTTTCTTCAAGGGCTGTAGCCATGTGTTTTCTGAGTAGAGTCAAATTTCGCCGGACTCTCAGATTATCTGTTTGGTAAACCTCCAGTGAGGCTTCGAGTTGTTTGACACCTGACTCTTGTGATGGTTGGGGTGTCTCCAGGAGGGTTTGATGAGCTTGCTCGAGAGTGGTGTAACGTTGATTGAGGTTTGCATTTTCTTCTTCTATAATTGTAAGTCGTCTCTGTAGTTGTTGATGATTCATAGTCAATTGATGATGACAGTCTTCGAGAGCTTGATACTCACTCTGAAGTTGATACACGCATTGATGTAATGCCATGAATATACTATTTACATTAAACGATGCAGGGAAAGATGAAGATGCAGGGGGAATGGGGAAGGGGAAGGGAGTTGTGAATGTTGTGGAGTCAAGTGGTGAGGTAGGTGGAGGGGGTATGGGAGATTGAGGTTGCGTGGGGGGTGGGAGTGGTGCTGTGGCTGGTGATGTTTCCATTGTGTCGAATGTGTGTGTGACTGTGTAGATGGGAACAGTGGGTGGGGTGGATGTGATATTTGTGAAGAGTGTTGTGAAGGTGGGCATGGTAACTCCTCCGAATCGGATGCCGGGAGAGAGAGGAATTCCCATGACGACTGTGGTAATGGTAGAAATAGGTGTGGTAGTGCCAGGTGGTGAGGTGACTTGTGTAGTGAGAGGTGAGGTGGGTGGTGAGAGTGGTTCCTCCTGATGCTCTTCTGTTTGTGTGTTACCTCCTGGTTCTGATACATTGATGTGGATTTGTTTGCCAGATCGCATGGGGCGGGTAGGCACTCGTTTCTCAAATCGATGAATATAAGTCATGGCTGCATGAACAGCCTCATCTAAGCCTACTACGTCAACGTGCAGGTTCATTGATTCGATAAACATGTCATCCACACCTTCCTCGGCTAACATTTGGCTCATGATCATCTTTCCTGTCTCGAGTGACAATTTGTGTTGCTCTTGGACCCGCTTCATGGTTTCGTATAATCTTTTTATTTGGGCCGAGTATGCCGGGGCACTTGCTAGTTCTGAAAGTTCTCCATATTCTTGATCATACTCCTCGTTTGCCTCTTGTTCTTCTGTCTCTTCTTCATCCTCTTCTACTTCTACTACTCCCGGTTGGGTCGGAGCTAAAGTTGTAGTCGTGGGTTGTTGTCCTTGGGTATGCTCTGCTTCTGTCTCCAGGTTAGACTCATTGATCAAACAGGCAATTTTTTCATCTGTCAAATCAGCAAGGGTGTAACCTTGAGGGAACTCCAAGTCGGATGGAATTGGAGGGAACACCAGGTTGGGTCCTTCTGCACTTGGTCTGGGTAGTCGAATAGTAAATGGTCGGACACGCCTCGTTTGTGGAGGGGTCACCTCTATTGTGGTAGTGGCTCCCCTTGGTTGAGCGCATGGTAATTGAACTCCCCCTCTCATCTTCTTCGATGGAGGGCCCGCCGTTGATAGTCGTCTTTGGAACTCTTGGGCCCTGGACCATACTAGTGCTCTTTGAATGGGCACATCGTACGCTAAGCACCTGTAAATTATTTTTGTGAGAGCACAGCATCCATGAAGTACATTTTTCTGTTTCTTATTCCATCGTTGATGGGCTAGGTGTATTTGATCGATGATCCAGTGCGGTATGTTGATGGTGAGATTCTCTGTCTCCGCCGAGTACAAGCTGAACCATATCTTTTTTGGTGGCATAGTGAATCGTTCTTGGGCAGGAAAAGCAAAATGTTGCATAATAGTTCGTAGGTGGATCTAAGGTTCATAAGCCCAATTGAATGATCTTAGATTTTCCCAAGTACACTTTGCGTTGCTGAGTTCTTTTGTATTAGTCACTTGTTCTTTTTTAATTGCCCTTAGGGTGTCACTTCTTGTCCAATTAATCTTCGTCACAAGGAACACTTGAATTTTATCGTACTTTGAGTGTGGTCGCTCAATTTAAGTTCTTTTCCCTTAGGTTGTTTCGCAATTGTAATCTCCTAACACTTGCACTTGAGTGATTAGAGTTCTTGGACTTGGTCGTTCTTAACATGTCCTTAATTAATCAAGACCTCTATCCGCACTTAGCCTATGCTAGGAATTGATAGAGGGTGTTGAGAATTTCCAACATTAAGTTTCTTCCCTTGGTTGTCCTTGTATGCTCAGGAAGCGTGTTCCCAAGCTCGCACTTACTCTTGCTTCGAGTACCCTTCGATGCTCTCAAAGAACCTGAAAAAGTCCACAATTAGCTCAAGAATTGAATTCATTTGACAGACAGATCATTTTCATGCATGTAATTCACAAACCCAATTGCCTTTTGCCTCTATGGAAAACAATCCCAAAGGAAACTTAGTTTTCCTACCTCGGGATATGGTCACTTCAAATTACCCTATCTAATAATCCTGACATCAATTTTACCGTAACCAGTGGAAGTTTTGGTTGTACTCCCCACGAGCTTTTCAACAAAACAAAAATCACCGCAATCGGATTTCGTATGAGGAGGTTATGTCCATTCAGGGTTTTGGGCCAAATCAGGATTTTAAATAGGTTAGCAGGCAGACAAGACTTCTCGAAATGCTTTGGGTATAGGCCTCACAATGCTCTACTAACCCTTAAAAGTTCCCGACAATTTGCCAAAAAATTAGACCACTATTTCTTTTCCCTAAAAAATTGGCCCAATTTGCTCGTCTATCGCGTTCGCAAGCTCTGTCAATCGCGATTGATAGGTCAATCGCGATCGACGTGTCGGTCGCGATTGACAGGTCCGTCGTGGCTATCAGTCGCGATTGATGGGTCAATCGCGATTGACACGTGGCCCGGATTTTCAGTCGATCGTGGTCAGTCAGTCGTTGACTCTGTCGGTTGCGATTGATGGGTCGATCGCGATTGACAGGTCCGTCGCAAGGGTCTGTCGGTCGTGGTCAAGCAATCGTTGACTGGGTCGGTCGCGATTGATAGGTCCGTCGGGGCTGTGAGTCGCGATTGACTGGTCGATCGCGATTGATAGCTCGATCACGATTGACACGTGTCACGCGTAGGTTCTGTCAGTCGTGGTCAGTCAGTTGTTGACTCTGTCGGTCGCGATTGACGTGTCGATCGCGATTGACAGGTCAGTCGGCAAGTGTCCGTCGTGGTTTGTCGATCCCGATTGACAGGTCGATCGCGATTGACAAAAATCTGAGGAATTTCAAAATTTTAAAAACATATTCATGAAGCTCTAGGCCTATACATCACAGTTATACACTTTTTTTTGCAAGAAGGTCAATTTTTTTGTCGGTCGCGATTGACAGAGGTCAACGCCTTGGGACCTGCACAATCAAATTTTTACCTGCTGGAGCTGGTGCAGCTGCTGGGGATGCTGATTCCTGCAGAAAATTTCAAAAAACACAGAAAATCACAAGCACACAAATGCTCTCTCGCTCTCTCTCACTAGTGAAATGAGGGAAATGGTATGGGTGGGGTGATATGACCAAAAACTGAAATTTTTCGCGATGATGGAGATGGATGTGGGAGATGGTGAGGATGATGATGGAGATGATAAAAACAAAAGAAAATAGATAAAAATGAAGAAAATACCTATGACTCCAACGCTTCAACTCTACGTCTTACCATCACACGCTCGTCCTCAAAGCTCGATCCCCGGCAACGGCGCCAAAATTTGGTGTAGCTCAGTGATGAGTAGCACCTCCTTTAATGTCAATCCAGGAAGGCGTGAGGATGGTATGATGACCTCGAGCAAGTGAAGGCACAAGTGCGTGAGTGCGAAGCACACTAACATGCACACACATACACACACACACACACACACACAAGGCAAGACAAAGAGTGAGAAGCAATGGAGTTCTTTAGATTACTTTCAAAAAGCTCATACAAGTTCAAATCAATTACAAGCTAACCTCAAAAATGAGCTCTCTAGCTCTATTTATAGTTTTTGACTAGGTTTTGGCCTTGTCCAGACCTAGTGTCCGGCCTAGTTAAAAATTAGGTTCTCTACCCTATTTGGAGGTTCAAACGGAGTCCAAAAAATGTGAAAACTGATAGGTAGGTACTTCTAAAGCTCCTCAAGCTCAAGGACTCCTTGGCTTGCACAAAATGGAGCTACAAAAATATGAAATGGTATTTACAATGGTTTTTAGTGATGAAAATCACTATTTTTGTAGGGATTTCTTCTAACATTTTGACATACATTTCCTAGAGCTCCCTACTTGCTCCTTCTTCTTGTGTGCCCAACCATTTGATGCCTGAAAAATTTAAATGGCCTACTTGCCAGATCTTCTTTGACTACTATGTCTGCTTGTACTTTCTCTTCGCTCCGACTCCCTACGTAGGCTTCCTTGTCTTGTGACTCCTTCAGTTCCTTGACTACTGCCAACAATGATGTAAAGAAATACATGAGAGAGTCATTAGAAGACAAGTGTCATAGAGATAGATGTGAAGAGAGTCATCTTCAGAAAAATAGCGACGCGTATTTCGTAGATTTCTCTCAGTCTCATCATGTGGATTAGAAAACCTTTTGTACACATCTAATCTAGAAGCTAATGAAGCTATGTTCAAAGCTTCATGGTCTGATTCGTTTCATGCTGTGAGTATGATCAATAGGAACATGTGCATGTAAAGTCTGCAGGTAGACCTCTTAGAGTCGCGCACTTTTTCGTGTCAATGTTTTGCTTAGATCTCAGTGCACAGTGTAAAGTTTTTGATAAGTGAGCATTCAAAATCTAAGTTAGAAGGTAAGGAAGCTATGGCTAAAAGCATTTAATCAAAATGGGATCTGTGTTGTGAGGAATCAACCTTAGAAGTTACCTATGTCAAAGTCGCTTGTTCAGGAGGATAGTTTTTGACATACCTTTGATCTTAAGGATCAAATTAAAGTTTTAATGATTCTTTTGAACGACTAACGATTGATATGATTGGGCAAAGGTATTGTGGAGATATGTGCATCATTGGTTTGAAGAAATTTGAAGATATATGCAGGTAATGAAGTCAATCAGTGAAGCAGACTATTGAAGAATGAAGATTTTCACTAAGAGAAGTGATAGTTGAAAGTTTTGGTAAATGACGATAACATTTGTGTAAAGTTTGATCTATAACTGATATAGATGTGATCTTAAATCATTATAGATCAAACCTTTGGAGATTTAGAGGTCTCCAATAGTGGTATTAGAGCTGAAGGTGCAATACAAGTGAAGTAAAGAGCATTGGAAGTCCCGACTGTTGCAGACATTGAAGTCTTTTCAAATTGAAGGAGCACAGGATCAAAGTTTGGAAGAAAACCTGAAGAAGAACCAAGCACGAGTTCAAAGGATCAATAAGGATTAAATCTTTATACAAAAGGTACATTATATCATCATAAATCTTAGTAAATTGCAGACATAGAAGATCAAAAATGGGAGAAAGCTTGCATCTTGATAAGCTAGATAGGGAGAACTATCCAGCTTGGTCCATGAGGATGGAGGCACACCTCATGAGCAAAGATTTGATGGCATTCATTACAGGAGAAGAAGAAAAGCCAGAGTTTGAAGATCCTAGTGTTCCAACTATGGAGGAACTTGCAGGTTTGAAGAATTGGATGAGAAAGGATGCTCAAGCTAGGAGCATCATTTACATGGTTGTAAATGATTATCTTCTACCTCACATCAGAGGGTTAGAAAGTGCAACAGATGTGTGGAATGCTTTGGAAGAGCATTTCCAAAACACAACCAAGTCAAGGAAGTCCTCATTATGGGTAGAATTCACAACTTTCAAGAAGAAGAGCTCACAATCAATTTCTGATTATGCGGCAAGAATGAAGGATATTGCAGATAGCTTGGGAGCAGTAGATGAAGACATTGAAGAGGATAAGTTTGTAAGGCAAATACTTATAGGTCTAAGAGGAGATGAGAAGTGGAAGCCTTTCATATTGTCCATTGAATTGTCACTAGATCACTTTACTCTTGATCTTAATCAATTGCTAGGACACATGCTAACTTTTGAGCAAGACATTAAAGGAGACAATGATAGGAGTGCAAGTCAAGCTATGTAATCCAAGGACAAGAAAAAGAATGGCAAAGGGAAGCAGTCAACTGATGATGAAGGAAATTCAAGTCAAGCTAACTTTACAAAGGGAAAGATGAACTTCAGAGGTAAAGGAAGAGGAGGTAAGAATAAAGAAAATACTAAAGCTTGTTGGATTTGTGGCAGAACCAATCATTTGGCAAATGATTGTTGGTATAACAATCAAAATGGTGGAAATAATAATCAGAGCTTCAATCAAAGAGGTAGAGGAGGCAGAAACCAAAGAGGCAACTTCAGAGGAAGAGGTGGTAGGACATCATATGCTAGAGGAGGTGGAAGAAGTTTTCAACCTCAGTCCTATAACCATAATTACTATAATTATGCATCAGATCAGAAGGATGACATGACTCTCATCTTCAATGCAACTCATGAAGCAGTAGGAGAAGACCAAAGGGTGTTCTATATTGACTCAGGATGTAGCAATCATCTAAGTGGCAATATATCATTGATGACTGACATGGAAGCAAAGGTGAATGGACATACAATTCAAACAAGTGACAACACCAAGCATAAAGTGGAGAGCATTGGATCATTGAAGACAAAGAGTGGAAGTACACTCTTGAGCAAGGTACTTTATGTTCCTACTATTCCTAAAAACTTGATAAGTGTAGGGCAAATTGTGGAGAAGGGATATGAAGTCAGATTTACAAATAATGGTGTTTATGTGCAAGATCCAAACCAGGGATATAGAAATATCATTGTAGGTAAAAAGGAAAGAAGGTTGTTTACTCTCAAAGTCCAAGGTAATGTGGAACATGCTTTATTTACTTATGGAAGTCAAAAGATGTCTGAATTAGACCTATGGCATAAAAGGTTAGGTCATTTCAATGAGAGAGACATAAAGGAAATGTCAAAGAATGATGTGGTGCTTGGTTTGCCAAATATTGAAGGGCAACACATGGTGTACAATTGTGAAGCTTGTCAATTAGGTAAAGCACACAAAAGTTCATGCAATAAATCAGGGTACAAGTATTCAAATATGCTTGAATTGGTTCATATAGATGTGTGGGGTCCTTCAAGGGACTATAGCATAAATGGATCCAGATATTATGTGTTGTTTGTTGATGATGCAACCAGATGGATTACTTTATATGTAATCAAGGACATATCAGAAGTGTTCAAGACATTCAAGCATTATCATGCTTATGGAGAAAGGATTACAGGACAAAAGCTCAAGAGGTTGAGATCGGATGGAGGGGGAGAGTATTTCTCTAAAGAGTTTGATGATTATTTGTGGAATGCAGGTACAAAAGAGAAGTAACTTGTAGGTACTCTCCTCAACAAAATGGAGTTGCAGAAAGAAGAAATAGAACTCTTGTAGAGTTTGCAAGAGCAATGATGAAGGAAAAGAATTGTCCAAACTACCTATGGGTAGAAGCTATCAAACTGCAACATACCTTGTGAATAGGTTACCTTGTAAAGATTTGAATGGAAGAACACCTTATGAAGCATGGTGGGGTAAGAGACCTAGTCTTGATCATTGTAAGGTATTTGGATGTTTAGCATATGCTTATGTTCCTTCACAATTGAGACATAAGCTAGAACCCAAAGCAAAGAAGTATGTGTTTATAGGGTATGATGATAGACAGATGGGTTACAAATTGTGGAGTCCATCCACAAAGCAATTTGTTGTTACCAAAGATGTTGCATTTGATGAGCAAAGTACATGGTATACAAGGTCAACAAATGATTATGCAGATGTTAAAGAAATACAAAGGAAAGGGAAGAAAAAAGTGAGTGTGTATGAAGAAGATATTGATGATGTTGATTATAAAAGTAAATTGCAGGACAATGTTGAAGATGGGCCAAGATTTGATCCAGAGTCAAATGTGGCTGAGACTTCAAGAAGTGCAGGTCAGAAGATCCTTGAGAGAAAGGAAAGAGCCTATCAGGTATAGCTATGAGAAATCTTTCCTAACAAGAAAAGATTATGTTTACATTGTGAAGACAGAAGAGGATCCAATCACATATGAAGAAGCTAAAGGTAAGCAGAATTGGGAAAAGGCAATGCAAGAAGAGTATGATGCTCTACTTGAAAATGAAACATGGGAGTTGCTACCAAGACCAAAGAATCAGAAGGTCATTGGATGTAAGTGGGTGTATACAACAAAAAGGTTTGCAGATGGAAAAGTGTCTAGATACAAGGCTAGACTTGTGGTTAAAGGTTATGCCCAAACTTATGGGGTAGATTATGATGAAACCTTTAGTCCTATTGCTAAGGTGTCTACAATTAGATCATTGATTGCTATTGCTGCTTGTAAAGGATGGAAGTTATCACAATTAGATGTGAAAATGCATTTCTGAATGGATACATTGCAGATGAAGTATACATGGAACAACCAGAAGGTTTCATGGATTCAATTGGATCAGATTATGTGTGTAAGCTCAAGAGAGATTTGTATGGGTTGAAGCAGGCTCCAAGAGCATGGAATTACAGGCTTGTTAAGCTCTTGAATGAATGTGGATTTCAAGCATCAAAGGCAGATAGTAGCTTGCTAGTGAAGGCAAGTGAAAATGGATACATATACATGTGTATTTATGTTGATGATATTATTGTCACAGGTACAGATGCTCAAGGAATCAATGAGCTTAAGAAACAAATAGAGAAGGAGTTTAAGATAAGTGATTTGGGAAACTTATCTTATTTCTTAGGAATGTAGATTATGTATACTCAACATGGAGTATATGTTACACAGAGAGATACTTGAAGAATCTTCTGGTCAAGTTCAACATGGAGGATTGCAAGTCTTCAACCACACCATTGGAGGTAAATCATAAATTGAGTAGGTATGGAGGTGAAGAATTCAATGATATGAAGAAATATCAGAGTTTGGTAAGTAGTCTAATCTATGCTACCTTGATAAGGCCAGATCTATCATATGTAGTAGGTGTGTTATCACAATTTATGCATTGTCCAAAGAAGACTCATTGGATTGCAGCTCAAAAGGTACTCAGATATATCAAAGGAACCATAAGTGAAGGCATGTATTATGGATTTACTTCTGATACAAGAATCAAAGTGTTTAGTGATGCAGATTGGGCAGGTGATTCAGATGATAGAAGGTCTACTCATGGGTATCTCTATTATATTGGAGATAAGTTAGTTTCTTGGTGCTCAAAGAAGCAACATACAGTTGCTTTGTCATCTACAAAAGCTGAGTATAAAGGAATGGTAGAGGCTGCAAAAGAAGTGTTATGGTTAAAGACCTTATTGAAGAGTTTTGGAACTGATCAGAGTACTCCAATTATTTTTGGAGACAATATGAGTTCATTGCATTTGGCAGCTAACCCTGTTTTTCATGCCAGAACTAAGCATATAGAGATTCAGTATCATTTCTTGAGGGAAAAGGTACTTGATAAAGAGGTTGAAGTGTTGTATACTCCAACAAAAGAGCAAGTTACATATATGTTGACAAAAAGCTTGGATGGACCTAAGCTATAGAGGTTCAAAGAGATGACAGGAGTAAAGAGAAATGAAATAATCACAATTAGTGATTGAAGGGGAGTTGTTGGAACAAAACAATCACAAATTGATGATTACAAAGAGCTTGAAGCAAGTCTATGATCAGATTGAAGTGAAAGAAGTCATTTGAGAAAATGAAGAGATCTTAGAAGTGAAGCTTCTATACATATGTACATTACAATTGGAAATTCTTGCAATTCGAGTATAGATAATCCTTAGGATGATAAGGAGTAATGTAATAGACATGGGATTAGTCTAGAACCATATGTGTATAAGTCAATGCTGTAAAGAAATACATGAGAGAGTCATTAGAAGACAAGTGTCATAGAGATAAATGTGAAGAGAGTCATCTTCAAAAAAATAGCGATAAGTATTTCGTAGATTTCTCTCAGTCTGATCATGTGGATCAGAAATCCTTTTGAACACATCTAACCTAGAAGCTAATGAAGCTATGTTCAAAGTTTCATGGTCTGATTCGTTTCAAGTCTGTAGGTAGACGTCTCAGAGTCACACACTTTTTCGTGTCAATAGGAACATGTGTATGTCAAGTTTGTAGGTAGACGTCTCAGAGTCACACACTTTTTCATGTCAATGTTTTGCTTAGAACTCAGTGCACAGTGTAAAGTTTTTGATAAGTGAACATTCAAAATCTAAGTTAGAAGGTAAGCAAGCTATGGCTAAAAGCACTTAGCAAAATGGTATCTGTGCTATGAGAAATCAACCTTAGAAGTTACCTATGTCAAAGTCGCTTGTTCAGGAGGACAATTTTTGACATAACTTTCATCTTAAGGATCAAATTAAAGTTTTAATGATTCTTTTGAAGGAATAATGGTTGATATGATTGTGCAAAGGTAGTGTGGAGATATCTGCATCATTGTTTTGAAGAAATTTGAACATATATGCAAGTAATGAAGTCAATCGGTGAAGCAGACTATTGAAGAATGAAGATTTTCACTCAAAGAAGTGATAGTTGAAAGTTTTGGTAAATGAAGCTAACATTTGTGTAAAGTTTGATCTATAATTGATATAGATATGATCTTAAATCAGTATAGATCAAACCTTTGGAGATTTAGAGTTCTCCAACAAACAAGAGGTGATGTGGGGGGAGGGGGTATGGGAGATTGTGGGAGTGTGGGGGGAGGGAGTGGTGCCATAGTTGGTGATATTTCCATGCTCTCAAAAGTGTGTGTTACTGTGTAAATGGGAACGGAGGGTGCGATGGATGTGATGTCGGTGAACACTGTTGTGAATGTAGGTGCGGTAGCCCCTCCAAGCTGGTTGCCACATGAAGGAGGAAATCCTACAACCTGTGTAGTGGTGGTGGAGATTAGGGTGGTGGTTTCATGGGGAGAAGTCAAGTGTGCAGTGAGAGGTGAGGGGGATGGGTTTGGGGGTCAGGGTCTGGAGTGTGGTGACAACAGTGCATCGTTATATTCTTCCGTCTGTGTAGTGTCACCCAATGCTGATACATCTATATGAATTTGCTTCCCGGATCGAATTGGGTGGGTAGGCACTCGTTGCTCGAAACAACGAATGTGAGCGATAGCCAAGTGAATGGCTTCATCCAGGCAAAGCGCATCAGCGTGAAGGTTCAGGGACTCAATAAACTTTTCTTCTACCCTTCGTCTCCTAACATTTGTGATGCTCATGGACTCTTTTCATGGTCTCATACAATCTTTTGATATGTGCCATATAAGCTAGGGCACCCACTAGTTCTCAAATTTCCTCTTGCTCCTGGTCGTGTTCTTCGTCTGACTCCTCTTCATCACTCTCTTCTTCATCGTCGTTCACTTCCATTATTTTAGGTTGGGTAGGGGTTAGAGTCCGTGTAGTCAATTGCAGTCCTCGGGCCTAGTCTTCCTCAGTCTAAAGATTCACCTCATTAATCATCCTAGAAATTTCTTCATTTGCTAAGTCGTCCAAAGTGTAGCCCTGTGGGAGCTCCAAGTCAGCAGGAATAGGAGGAAAAATAAGATTTGTTCCCTCTGCACTTAGCCGGGGTAAGCGAATCGTGAATGGGCGAACACGTCTTGTTTGAGGTGCCTGTGCACAAGGTATTTGTACTGCTCCTCTCATTTTCTTAGATGGTGGGCCTACTGTTGATGCCCGTCTCTGGAACTCTTGGGCTCTAGACCACACCAATGCTCTCTGGATGGGCACATCATAAGCTAAGCACATATAAATGATCCTTGTAAGCGTGCAGCATCCATGAAGGACATTCTTATGTTTCTTGTTCCAGCGCTGATGTGCTAAGTGAATTTGATCAATGATCCAGTGGGGTAGATTGATGGTGAGATTTTCTGTCTCTGCCAAATACAAGCTAAACCAAATTCTCTTTGGTGGCATGAGCAATATAGAAGTACATGTTAACATTGTAGTGGACAAGATATGACAGTTTTTCCCCGTTACAACATTAACATGAGGCACCATGATAAGTTAATGAGTCAGTTGTTGCTCGGTGATTGTGTGTGTAGTTAGTGAATGAATAGTTCTATGAGCTAAGTGGAATTAGGTGAATTTACAAATTGGGGTCGGGGAGTTTATTACAAGCTTTTTGTCACCAAATGTAATGTGTGGTTTTACAATATCACTTTTGGTGGCCTATGGGAGACTTTACATGAGTATCTATTTGAAAATGAGGCTTTTTAGGGACCCATTTACAAGAGACTCTATTAGTGTCTCTTGATGCATGTGTCAGTGTGTGTGAATGGAGCCCTGTCTTGTGAAGCTTATGGGTGTCTACTTGAGCCCGCAAGCAAGCCTTAGGCACCCAAATTTGTCTTGATTGTGGGTCAGTTGTCATCGACTTCTTGGGTACCCAGATAGATAGTCTTTTCCTGGGTGATTTTCGAAGAAGCATTTTATGAGGCGCCCTACGCCAATCACTAGAGTAGGGTTTGGTTGGGGCTTAAGCTAGAGTTGTTTGGGGAAGTTCACCCTTTCGTACCCATATCTGCTTCGATGGTCGAGATGCTTTGGCCAATGTGATCTTTGGTTTAGGACCGCTACTTCTTTGCTTCATTCAGGTCTCTAAGACTTCAGGTTTTTGTTCCGAGACTTCCGTTGAACCATCATGGAGTTCCACTTGCACCACCGCATCTGGAGAGAGGGTTTTCTGCATCATAAAGTGTTGGACAAGAAAAGCATCTTTTTCCATGATAGTGCTCCTGGAGGGACCAGGAGTTGGTTCCTTTCTACTTTCTTGAGTGCTTGATTTTCTAACTCAATGGTAATGCGATTTTGACCTATCAGACCTGAAGAAGTCCATTTCTTAGGTTTAGGTTTACCACATGATCATATATCCAGTCTTGGCCCAAGACAAGAGGTTCAGTGAGATCCTCATCTTGACACACTAGTATCTTAACTGTCATTAGAACATCTTGAATGTAGAGGGGAAGTTCCACCTCGCCCATACAAGGGATTTCCACACCTCCCAATCCTATAAGGTATGCTTCTATAGTATTGACGCTTAATTTCAACTCTTGACAGTGAGAAATTCTAACCACACTAGTGGCTGCACCTGAGTCAATCAAGACCCGTACTGTCCTTGCACTATTTCCTTGTCCTACCTCTCAGGTCACAAAAGGACCTCGGTCAATTATTCTATGGAAACTTACTCCTTAGACTTCACACATAGCCATATGATACCCTGGAGCTACATAGGCATCTGTCCTAGGCTGATCTTTACCCTGTCTTCTCAATTTCATTCTTAGGATGCGTTCCAAGGCTTCTGCCTGCGCTTCTCGAATTTGTTTTTCCTTTTCTTTGTGTTTCTTGGCCGTATTTAGTTGGTTAACCATTTCCTTTGTGAGGGGTTCTTGGTATAATTTGACTCGGCATCCACTCATATAACTTGGTAGGACATCGCCTTCTAAAGTGGCTAGCTCGACTGCCCCACTTTTTGATATTCTATTGATAATCATGGGTCCATAGCCACACTTCTCTAACTTTCTTGCATGTTGTTTCAGGGTATACACCAAAACTAAGACTTTGGCTTTCAAGCCTTTATCCTTCACATGGGCATCAAAGCACGCCTTTTGTCTCTTCTTAGCTGCATAAATCCCTGCAGCAACTCTTAGTCTTGTTTCACCTAGCCGTTCAAGGTCAAATATTCTTGAAGAGAGCTCATACCCTGTCCACTCATGCTCTTGTGCTACTCTCAATGTAGGTATCAAGAATTCCAATGGTAGCACAACATTTTGGCCAAATACCATCTGAAAGGGTGTGGCTTGGAGTACCATTGTGTAGGCGACTCTATATGCTCAAACAACATGGTGTAGCTGTTTGTCCCAATCACAATGTCTATTATTCACTAATTTGGTCAGCACATTGCATAGAATCCTATTGGTGCTTTCGGCTTGCCCATTAGCTTGTGGATGATAGGGGGAAGACTTCTTGTGTATCACCAAGAACTCTTGGAGAAGATTTTGAATGACTTCATTCAAGAAGTGAGTGCCTCTATCACTTACTAACTCTATAGGTATCCCATATGTAGTGAACACATTCTCAAATAAGAAATTAGCTATCGTTTGAGCATCATTCTTCATTGTGGCTTTCACTTCTACCCATTTAGTCAGATAATCAGTGGCCACAATGATATACTCTGCATGGGAACTCTTAGTTGGGGGATTAATAGGACCTACAAAGTCTATTCCCCACTTAGAGAGTGCACGTCCACCCATCATAGGTTTCCAAGGCATCTCATCTTTTCATATGGGATATTGAGTTCGCTGACAAACATCACACCTCTTCACATAGGTATGTGCATCCATGTGAAGGGTTGGCCACCACAAGCCTCCAAATAGGATTGCCTTAATCACACGGTCTGGACCAAAGTGTCCCCCTGCTACACCTTGGTGAGCAGTTTCCAAGATCTTAAGATATTCACTCTCATGGACACATAGTCTTAGATATCCATCCTTCCCATGCTTGTATAGATTATCACCAATGAGTGCATAATCTAGGGCTTCTTGTTCTAAAAGTCTTTGCCTAGCCACATTCATATCTTGAGGGAATGTTTTTGTCCTTAGGAAGGATACCAATGCTTCACTCCAATCTGGTATTAGAGACACTTGCTACAGTGTAGCGTGCTCCACAGGTGATCTAATATGACAGATTGGCCATTCCTTACACATCTTATGGACATCTGCTTCCATAGTCGGCCAGTGCACTCCAAGTCTCCTTAGTGTCTCTAAAGTTCTTTGTCTTGCGTAGTGTTTCTCTAATGCACCCACATGTGCTAATTGCAACCATTTAGCGTACTCATCCTCCTCCACACAACAAGCTAATATCCCTTCATCTGTGTGCTTGTACATACTTCTTTCCATGATATGGTACTTTTGGTCTTTCACTACCTCCCTATCTTGAGTGTTGGGTGTTTAGGTCCATATGACAATACAGGCGCTAATGTCTTGGCCCACTACGGTAAAACTTCTAAATTGAACAAGTAAGCATTGAGGAGATCATCTGATACTCCTTGTGGGGTCTCTCCAGATGTGAGCCTCAAGAGATGATCTGCTCTAGAGTCTTTCCTTTCCTCACCACCACTTCAAAGTCATATTCCATTAGTAAGAGAAAACATCTTACTAATCTACTTGTATTGCATGGCTTGTTTACCAAGTACATTAGCTCTTCATGATCAGTAAAAAAATTAAAATTTTTTGCAAGCAAATAGTGTCTAAACTTTTTAACCGCATATACCATGCCTAATCCTTCTCGTTCAATGGTTGTATAGTTTCGTTCAGCTGCATTCAACTGTCTACTAGCATAGGCAATTCGAAGATCCATATTACCTTCACCCATAGGTTGTGCGAGTACACATCCAATAGCATAATTGGATGCATCCACATGAACATGAAAGGGTTTGTTCCAATCTGGTGTGGTCAAGATTGGTGCTAAACATAATTGCCGTTTAAGCTCATTGAAGGAGTTCTCACATTCTTCCATCCACTCAAAGTTAGTCAAAAGGGAGTATAGAGGCTTTGCAATGATTGCATACATATGAATGAATCGATGATAATAGCCACAATGCCTCATGAAAGCTTGTACTTCCTTGACATTCTTGGGCCTAGGTAGCTATGCAATAGCTCTAACTATTTACTCATCCATAGATATGCCGTTCTTTGGCACTATGTGTCCTAGAATCTTGCCTTGCCTAACCATGAAAACATACTTTTTCGGATTCAGGAAGACTTGATATTCTCTACATTTGTCAAAGAAAGCTCTCAGCTCAAGGATATGGGTTTGTCTAATGTTGGAATGAGCACAGAGATCATCAACATAGACTTCCAAGTTTTTCCTGAAGAATTCTTTAAAGACATGTGGTGTAGCTCAGTGATGAGTAGCACCTCCTTTAATGTCAATCCAAGAAGACGTGAGGATGGTATGAAGACCTCGAACAAGTGAAGCCACAAGTGTGTGAGTGAGAAGCACACTAACATGCACACACATACACACACACGCACACACACGACAAGAACAAAGAGAGAGACAATGTTCTTTAGATTACTCAAAAGTGCTCTTACAACTTCAATTCTACAACAAGCTAACCTAAAAAATGAGCTCTCTAGCTCTTTTTATAGTTTTTGACTAGCTTTTGGCCCTGTCCAAACCTAGTGTCCGGCCTAGTTAAAAATTAGGTTCTAGGGTCTATTTGGAGGCTCAAACGAGCTCAGAAAATTATGAAAATTGATAAGTAGGTACTTCTAATGCTCCTCAAGCTAAGGACTCCTTGGCTTGCACAAAATGGAGTTACAAAAAGGTGGAATGGTATTTACAATGGTGTGGAGTGACTAAAATCACTATTTGGAAAATATTAATTCAAGAAAAAATGATGGCCTATTTGCCAGATCTTCTTTGACGGCTTTGTCTGCTTGGCCCTTCTCGTTGGCTCCCTTGTCTTGTAAGTCCTTGACTGCCCTGACCACTGTCAACACTCCCCCCTCTCTCGTGTCTGTCGTCTCTGACAGACCCTTGTTGAGTGGACCGTTGGATGTAGTACTCCATGACATCTGTAGCTAAGTGATGTTCTGCTATTCTCAATCCTTTGGCCAAATCAGTTAGTAGGGCATCCCAGTCACTGATGGTTTGGGTATGAATATCTCGGAATGATATTCCCAGAATCCTGTGATAAACATTTCCTCAAATGTTTGCTTGACGCAGGCTGGTAGATACTTGATACGAGCATGCCATGCATAAACAATGTCGATGGGTGGTGTTGTGCTCATATCGCAGGCGAGATCCTGGTTGCCTTCATTGAATCTGAGAGCCGAAAGGTGAGGTGCTTTGACATTTCGAACGGTTCTGAAAGTGATCAGCATTAACTCAAATATTTTGAGGCATATCTATGCCATGATATCTCGTACATTTTTTAATCTGACTGCCCAGTGTCGGATTGTTGAAATCATGTAGCCGACCGTGGGTTGGCCACGAGGGGGTGCTAAGTACACATAGTTTAGCCACTTTTCACATCCTTTAACTGTCAAAACTGTTTTGGTGTACTCTGGCCAAGACTTTCATAGAAAGACAAGGCAGTAGCATGGGTTATACTTGATGTATAAAGGCATGTTATTCTAAGTGCGTACCATCTTAGGGTATGTTTCAAGCAGACGTATCCTCTAGGTAGGTTGAAATATATTCATGTGCGTGGTGCTTGCAAGAATGTCATCTCGTGCAAACTGTGTTGCTGAGGTTGGTTCTTTTGTTGTGCGCTGCTTTATTTCAGCATTATAATCTACCATTAGTACACACAATGGAACATACAAATCATCAGACGTGCCAATCCACTGATGATGGGAGAGGTTTCTGAAGTAGTCCGATTTGATGACGACTTCTTCCAATCGAGACATAGACTGTATCTGTACTTCCACTCTCTCATCATGGGTTGCACCAACCTTCTCTAACTTTTGCATCCATTCAGGAGCTTTGATCTCAATTGTGTCCATTCCTTCTTGTGTGCTCTTCCCCCCTGGTGATGGCATGGGTACGTATGGGTCTTCAAAAATCTCCTCAACTTCTATTGGAACTAAGTCCTCAGGTTCCGGCTCCACGAGGGGCGAGGGTTGACGCTCATATTGAAGAACTTTATTTTGTAGTTCTGCCAGTTGTGCTCTCAGTTCTGCGACTTCTTTAGATGTGTCTGCTGCAGCTCTGACTTCTTTTGGTGACTCTTGCTGAGCTGCAAGTTGCTTTAGTAGGTCATCCCTCTCCTTTTCTAAGGTTGTGTGTGCTTCCAGAAGATTGGCATGTGTTTCCAACACCATTTGCATATTTTCAGATGGGATGGCCTTGAAATGCTATGGGTCGATTTCCTGCGGTGAACCCTCCATTGCTGCTTCCAGGTTTTCTTCGTTCTGTTTCTGTAGTCATTTATTCTCTTCGAGTGCTACGGACAAGTGCTTTCGTAGTAAGGCGAGGTTGCATCCAAGCTTGAGATTATCTGTTATCTGAGCGTGTAACATATCATCGAGTTGTTGTTTTTCTTCAGTATCCGGCTGGGGTGGATTGGCTACTAACTGATCATGTTGTGCCTGTAAGGTATTATACTGCTGTTGTAATAGCCTCTTTTCCTTCTCCAAGTTTATGAATCTTTCTTGTAAGGTTTCATGGGTTCGGAACAGATTCGTATGCTGAGCATCTAGGTGCTGGTAATGCTGTTGTAATTGAGACATACACTGGTACAATGCACTAAATACATTATTATTAGGAGTGGATTTTGGGAAGGTGTTGAATGCAGGAGGGTAGGGAAAAGGGAACGGGAGTGTGTATGTTGTGCTTGAGAAGGGTGAAGTGGGCGGTGGGGGAATGGGAGATTGTGGGTATGGGGGGAGGGAGAGGTGCGGAAGTGGGTGATATGTCCATGAAGTCATATGTGGATGCAGTTGTGGGAGTGATTGTGAACATGGGAATTGTTGGTGTGGTGATGGTTGTGAAGGTGTAAAGTGGTGTGTGCAGTTGTGAATATGAACTGCCAGGAAGTGTGATTGGGGAAATGGGGTTTTAAGTGGCTATAGTTAGAATTACACTGTCAGTGGTAGTATTTACAATAGGGGTGGTGATAGGTTGTGCGGATTGTGAGGGTTGACTCACAGTCTGTGCTTCGGTATGAGAGGTGGACTCTGAGGCTGTGACAGTGATGGTGACACTGGTAGTGGGAGGTGAAGGTGGTGGAGTTGGCAGGGAGGGTGGTAAAGGGGGTGACGGGGGTGCACTTGAGGTATGGCCTTCCTCAATTTGATGAATGGTATGGGTTGTGCCCGTGGTGGTGGATGTGGTGCCCTGTGGTTCTAATACCAAGACATTCATTTGTTTCCCTGGTCTAGGGGGATGTCTGACGTATCTTCGCTCTGATCTTCGCGAGTGTGCGAGAGTGGTATGCACTGTCCCAGGTGCCCCCAATGCATCAGCAATCATGTCAAGGGTTGCCCTGTATTGCTCGTCCACACCTTCATCTTCCAAGATCTCGTTCATGAGGGCCTTTCCTGCTGCCAAGGATAGTTTGTGTTGTTCTTGAACTCGGTTGATGGTATCATAGAGTCTTTTCAATTGCTTCGTATAAGTAGGGGCACCTTCAAGTTCTGGTATAACTTCTTGCTCATATTCATGCTCTTCTTTGTTGGATAGTTCTTCTTGTTCATCCTCTTGCTCCTCTTCTGCAGTCTCGTCTTCGTCTTCATCCACCTCCACAACTTCTGGTTGACGTCGATGGGGCTGGTCTGTAACCGTTTGTTGCCCGCTGTCGGGAAGATTTGCATCTTCCAGTTGATAACCAGAGGAAATAAAAGCAACTTAATTGGTGAATTCTAAACCGCTTTTTCACTGTTGATCAGTTGTTCTGGATTGAATTAACTACTTTTGAAGTGTTTGCAGGTACAAGAACTGATGAAGAATACATGTTCATATTAGGGTTTACTCTAATTTCATATTTAATGAGTATTTCATATTTATACATGCTTGATTCATGGGTTTCCAACCGTAGGATTTTATAAATTGTTATGATTTTATGTCAATTAGGTTCATCTGAAGGGTCTTAAAAGATTCTATTGGGTTTATGTTAGGGTTTACAAGGGATCAGAAAGATTTTAATGGGTTATCAATGATTTCCAAAGGGTTTAATAGGGTTTTGATGGGTTTTAAGTAGGTTTTCTAAGGGTTTAGGATGTTTCAAGGGTTAAAATAATTAACATTTAATGAAATTGATCTATATCTAAACATTGATTAACTTACAAAAATAAATTATGGTTTAAGTTATTAATTAAATAGTGTATGTACCTTTATTTCTCGGGTTCTAAAGAATTAAAATCATAAACTAAGGTTAATTTAAATGCATTATTAAATTAAGAAAAATAGGATAATTCAATTAAAATGAAAAAGGAAATGGATAATTAATGAATGGTGTATGTGAGTAGTGTTTAAAGAGTGGTGTGAGTTGAATGTGTAACTAAAGTGGTTAAAGTGAATAGTTTCAAAGTGTGGTAGTTGAGAGTGCAAGTTAAAAGAGTGGTAGAAAAAAAATATGCATTTAAAGTGTAAAAAAAAGTATGTACAAAGAGTGGTGAGTGTGAGGGTAATTAAAAGAGAGGTTGTGTGAGAAAAGTTGATTAAAGTGTGGTGAATGTTAATGGATAAAAGAATGGATGAGAAACAAAGAAGGAAACTAAAAGAATGGTTTAGAAATGATTTGTGTATGTATATAAATGTGTGTGCTTCTTGAGTTTCCCTAATGTTTTTTTTCAGGTACTTCCTCTTTCTTCTTCTCACCTTGCCGTGTATGTGTAGGAGAGAATTTGGTTTGTCTTTCTCTGCATTAAATCATCTAGAAAAAGATTGTTATTTTCTTTTCCTCTCTCTGGTGGCTGCAGCATCTATTGCATCCATGTAGGAGAGAGAGAAAGCAAAAGGCTCTATCTGCGGTAGTTAGAGAGAAAATCATGAAAGAGGTGAAATGGGAGGATCGTCTTCATGATTCTCATTTAAACCATCCACAGCATTGACAGGTATGTAGTAAAATAGAAGATGTCTGGAGCCGAATATTAGTAACGGCGACTGTGATGAAGGTTGTGAGGTGGAGAATACCGTGTTCTCCAGATCAACTGTACATTCTAGTGACTGCTCTCCCTACGGCAGTCCTCTGTTTTTGAAGCGCCACAAAATTAGCTTAATTTCGAGAGCATGAGATCTGTCGCACGGTATTACTTGCCCACCAGTATCATGGCGAGCTTCCCGCTGAGATGACCATGCCCCTATTAGCGGAGTAATTACTGTGCCTCTTTCAGAGCGTTGAACTTCAGTTTCCTCATGTATATGAAAGCATGTACTTTCATCTTGTCATTTGAAAATCACCCGAATCAAGGGGCATGAGGATTCATTTCTATTACGCATCACGAAGATCATACATGGGGTGCATCAGTATCTTACAAAAAGAATTTGCATGAAGATGTTGTAGGTGATGTAGCCTCTCATCGAATCGATGGACCTCTCTTCTGTGAATGAGCGAATGAATGCAAAATATCCTTATTCTGGTGAATGAAAGGGCCATAAGAGAGCTTTCATATAGTTATGTACGCCCGACTCATTGATGGATGGCCCATCAAGTTCTTTGCCTGCCGATTTGTGTGTATAATTAGATATATTGAAGACTTGTATTTCTGCATCTGAAGCTGATCGAAACCTATTCAACGTGCAGCACATACTTTAGCAGAATTCGCTAATCAAGGAAATAGATGCAGCCTCGATGTTTCTCGATCAATAAATTTTTTTTTTTCCGTCGGCATGGGATCGGAGAGACAATGGTGGCAAAGATGCTAAAGGCGATTATTATGGCGATAAAAGTTATCTAGATTTCATGGGAGCCGGCTACACTGTTGTCGAGCTACCTCTATTCTAGCAGCACTCACACTTGCAGCAGGAGGATGCCCCTCCAATCTATCTTTGGATGACTTTATATGGAATAAGTTGTCAATTGACCTTATAGAGAAGATCGTGGTTCTTTTCCATGTTCTTGATGTGGTTCGCCTTTTTGTTGTATCCAAACATTGGAACGTTTTTCCGTGTTCACCATGATTTCCGAAACTCTTTATAGAATTGCAGAAGTGTAAATCTTGCATGCTTATCTTTCAGTATCGTGTCTTAGAGAACAAACCGCAGACACCTTGGTTGACTACATATGACATAGTGGATAATAGGTGGTTTTTGGCCTTCTCCTAGCCATGAGTTTGGTGTGACCGATTTTTGATCGATATCCATAACTACTTCAAGATGAACCAGAGTGTCGCAGCATCCTGAAGGTGAAACTTTATCTTTCATGAAGAGCATGAAAATCAAAATGATGGTGGTAGATCTACGAACTGTAGAGGTTACACTCGAGGATCGTCTTCCTTTCCCCGCTGGATCAGTACACCAATTCTTGCGAACGGTTAAGTCTTATAGGTCGATGGATCAGTAGGCCGACTAGCCAAGCAGTTCACAACGCTGCAAGCCCTGCTGGACCTCGCGTGCGAGCTCTCTTTAGAAGGCAGCTTGTGTTTATGAGTGGTCTGGATTCAGGCACGGAGATTCACGCACTGACTCGGACAGAGAGATAGAGAGTGATAGGGAGAGAATTAGAAAGAGAGGAAAGAGAAAGAGAGAGAGAAAGAGAGAGAGAAAGAGAGAAAAAGGAAGTTAGAAAGTGAATGTGTATTTTTCCTATTAGCAGCTCACATACAGAGAGGGAGAAAAAGAGAAATTCAAGTTTTTCTTTTCTTTATGAAAGAATCGATTAAATTTAAGTTTTTTTATATATAGTATTATAGTTATTATTAATGCATATAGTATAGAATGCATGCGTTCATGTGTCTGCATATATGTGCACATATAAATGGATATGTTAATGCATGTTTGCATGTGTGAACTTTGTGTTAGCATGTGCATATAAGTAAGTATATGTAAGTATATGGGATAGAAAGAGTATTAGCTTAAGTTTATGCACAATAAATTAACGTATGTTAATGATAGTTAATGCGAGATATGTTAGCATGTGTTTTAGCTTATGTTAAGCATGCATGTGAAATTATATATGCATGTGTATGAAGTAAATTAGAACATATGAATGAAATGTGTAAAGCATGTGTACACAAATGTATGTGTGTGTGCGCATAAGAGCATGTGTGTGCATATGTATATGTATGCATGTGAATGTATAAGTAAATAAATGCATATGAATGTATGGTATGTGATGCATATATTAAATGATGAATGCATAAGTATATTAAGTGCATATGTATGCATGAGTGATATTATGTTATGCATGTAAAGTGCATATAGGAATGAATGTGCATGTGTATTTGTATGAGATTAATGATTTTTTATTGAAATATACTAATATCCCTAATGTTTTTTTTCAGAAACATTGAAGATTACAATCAATTAAAGTGAAACGAAGACAATTGAAGTGAAGCGGCAACCTAAAGATCCATTTAAATCTTATTTCTCATTTAGTCAACTATCCAATTGACTAGACAGTTATCCAATTGTTTAGGCCTTTAAGTTGTATTAGAATTATTAATTCGAACCATTAGCATATCATTTAATTCATTCAAACAGTTTAGCATCATATTGTTTCATTAGTTTTTCCATTACTTTCCTTGATGTCTTCTAAATTAGTTCATGAGTCTGAGCACAGTACTATTGAAAATATCGAAAATATTGAAAATATTCCGCCAACTCTAGACAGACCAGAACCCTCTAGCTTACCTGAAAGTTTAGTAGAAGAATCCATTATGGAAGTTTCAATCTCATATCAGGAAGCTGTTGCTATGTACGAGGCTACCCGTCCTTACGGTCCATAGCTAATTAAAACTATTTACTTTTGATAAGAGAACTTTAGTTTCAGTCATAGAATTAGGTAATTTAGATTGTTTTATCATTAGAACCCTTATTTTCATAAGCCTGAGTTTGCTACAGACACCCCGCGTGTGCCGAACGATTTAGGCGGATGACTTGATCCACCATCCGAGCATCTCTCACGACCCGACATTGGTGAACCCGACGTGAATCAAACGGCCTTGCAGCTCAGGTATAAAATTTTGCATTGCATATACATTCATACGATTTTACATCAGTGCAGCTGCGTCTTCATCCTTAGAAGCTGTGGCATTTATGTGAGCTTGCAATCTTCTTGGTGTCGAGGGCTGGTCTGGTGACCTGAGCGCCTCCACGAAGATTGGCAAGTAGGAGAACCTCGTCACGCCACCCCTTTCATCAACAATTGAAGCACAAAACGTTTGCACCCATTTTAGCAAACTATGTATTTAGGTTTTGATTTAAATCAATAAATGTATTGAATTTCACAGAAAGCACTGTTTTGAGCCTCATCTTCGAGCAGTTGGTATAATTTCTTTACCTTTACATTCTTGGGTGCAAAATTTTATTTAAAGTTAAATTGCTAGTATAGGTTAAAGGCAACTGGTTGTTAAGCGTTAATCATAGCTTTATTTGCAACATTTTTGCATAGTAAAAACTTATCAAACTGGACTCTAACGGAATTTCAGAATTAGTAGCTGAACATAAGGAAAGAGTAACAAAAGAAGTTCAGGATATAGTTAGAATTGTTCAAGCTAGGTCAAAACAAACTTCAAAAATGGACGAGCTATTTCAAATTATGATGCACAAGACGCAAGGTCAAAAGGTAGTTGAAACGTTATTAAAGGATAAAGGGAAATTTACTGGTATGAATGTTACAAATTATTTAGACACGTTTGAGGAATTAGCTAAGTTGCACGGTTTACCTGAAACAAAGTGGAAATCCTATCTTGGATGTCTGGCCATAGGTACTGTAAAAGCTATTATGGATATACATGACAATAAGGAATGGGATGAGTTTAGAAAAGAGCTGCATAAGGAATTCTACTTAGAAGACTACAGTCAACATAGTCGAGAAGGATTTATGAAATGGATTAGTTCACCTAAGCCTCACATTTCGTTAACTCAACTCCATAGTGAATTTATGAAAAGATTCTCTCAATTACCTGAACAGGATAGAGTGGCCCTTACCCCAGATATCATTTTATATTTCCTTAAAATCTTGACTCCAGATATAAGGGTAGAGGTTGAGCGTAGGCTTGAAGAACCGGGAAAGAAATATGGGCTTACAGATGACTGGGGTGTAGTAAAAACTGTAGTTGAGGCGGTTGCTCACATGATCCATCGTAAAACACTCCTTTATGAATCGATGTCTCAACCATCTTCCAATTTTCCTCCGATTCAGGCAACTAGGGATACACATATAGATTCAAAAGTTGAGCCTACAACATCCACATCTAGAGTACCAACCGAGTTACAATTTGAGATTTTGTTTAACAAGTTGGACAATATGATGCATATGCACGAGAATATGTCTAAAGAGGTAGCGGCTTTGCAGAATGTGGTGTATGCTTTAAACCTTCAAGATAAACATGCAATGCAAGCTCATCCGACTATTTATCCTCAACCAGTGAATGCTCCAAATCCACCATTAGTAGCTCCGAATCATCCATTAGTACCTCCTAATCCACCTTTTATACCTCCTAATCCTCCAGTTGTACCCCAACCAATTCCTCAACCGACTCCTCAAGCATTTAACCAAAGAAATTTCAATGAAAGGAGAAATGCCAATGTGAGGAGATGTATCTGGTGCGATGCCACATATCATTTGACTTACACATGTGAAGCATTGAAAGATGCGAAAGAGAAAAGACTTGTAATTTGATATTGACAAGCGATTGTGCGACTATAGAACACATTTACCCTTAGCTGTCAATTGGGGAAAGGGAGGGATGCAGAAGCTGTATGAAAACCTTTCTGAGTCTTCGAAATCTGCTTCTGCTGTTAAACTAGAATATGTTGATAGTGACTCTGATTCCGAACAAACAAGGGAAACGAGGAACTATTCAATTGAAGCTTTGATAAAGGCAAGAGATGATATTATGCAGAAAACTGCGTGGAACTCTCCTGTCGATCAATTCTCGATATATTCGCATATTGCGAATGTTGAAGAGAAAAGAAAGAGGGATGATGAGCAAGATACAAATGATTCAGGAAGACGAATGACTAGAAGTAAGATGAGAGATGAACCAAAGCCTAAGAAAGTTCAGTTTGAACAAGGCGAAAGTTCTAAAACAAATGAGGAGCGAAGAAAAGAAATTAGGGAGGGTAAACAACCTGTGTTTAGTGAGCCAATTCAAACATCAGACAAAGTAGAGCAAATTCCTAGAACTGAAACAAAACCTGAAGAGAAACCAGAAAAGAAACCAAAACGAGTACCGAAAGCTATTCTTATTTCTGAACTTGAACAAAAAGTTGATTCAAAAGAAATATTGTATGACATTTTATTAAAAAGTGCAGTAACAATGACTTTAGAACAAATCTTCTCAATAGCAAAAATTGAATTTAAGGAAAATTTTATTAAACTAATTAAAAGGAAGAGATTCCCTCTGTCACAAGAGGTAGAGATGCAAGATGTTGCTGATGTAACTCATTTGATTCATGAATCTCTTTCTTTAGACTCAGAGGATGAAGAAGATAATACCTGTAATGTGAACAAAAATTTCTTAGGGCCGATTGTACCAGATGATGAAACAAAAAACTCAGAGAGCGATTTTAGAAAAAGTTTTTGGGCAAGAGGCACACCGGAGATTAAAGTTAACTTAGGAGATCAGAAGAGATCATATTCTGCTTTAGCCCTAATTGACTCTGGGTCTGAAATCAATGTGATTTCGAAAGGATTATATGATAAGTTTAAATGGCCTATTGATAAAAATCACGGCTGGATAATGCGAACCGCAGACAATGGTTGTGGATCACTCCTAGGAGCATGTGCCAACATACCTCTAATGATAGGTGGAATCTCTGAGACATTCCACTTTTTCATTCAGGACAACTGCTCTTATGAAATTATCTTAGGTCAACCATTTATATGTGAAGCCAGAATGGAGACTAAAGTAATAGATGACGGCTCAGCATACGCAAGAATTAGATCTAAAGATGATCTACAATCGCTCCAAGTTATGATAGTCAGCCCAAACCATGTACGAAATAGGGAGCAAATTAGGAAGACGCCCATCCGTTCTCATGAAAAGATACGTGAAGATCATATGCCTCTTCGTGAGTTTGGAACTTATTATGATCAAAATTTTGCCTAGATGCCACTGTTGAGCGAGACAACGGTGGTTCTTGGTTTGATGTCTCGCACCCATCTGTAGATACTTTAGATAGTTTTTCTTTGTATTTTCCTTCATCATATTTGCAATTCAGTCATTATAAACAAATTCCTAAAAAAATTATAAAACATTATGAAAAATTTTATAAAGAGAAAGGATTCATTTCATCTGATGAACACATTGAAACCGTAATTGAAACTTTATCTTCAAACTCATTGATTGAAGAACTTCAAAATATTTTGCATGAAAAAGAAAATTTTAGGTTTGTACTTTTAAATTCTATTGAAGAATATGATTTGATTATTAAATTTGTCATGAGTAATGAAAAGGAAGCAAAAGTAAATACAAAATACAAAACCGTTGATAAAAAAATTAAACCGATTGCCCAATCATTACCACGAGAGAGTGAAGAGAAGTTTAGGAAAGTTACCAATGATCCTTATTTAAGAGAGCGCACAAATATAGGTCATACTTTTACAGACGAAACTTTAAAGCTAATCAAGATAGGGAATGATGATAATTTTTTGTTACCCGAGGAACGTGAACTATTTCAAAGAGTGATTAGAAAGCATGGAAAGGTATTTTCTTTATATTCCCATGAGATAGGTTGTGCAGACCCAAAAATTGTACCACCAATGATCATCTTTACAGTGCCTCACATTCCATGGAATCTTCGACCCATACCTGTTCCGAAAGCCCATTTACCAGAGTTAATGCGGCTTCTTAAGGAAAAGATTCACATGCGAATTTTAGAGCCATCGTCTGCACCCTACTCAAATAGGTGGTTTACTGTTCCAAAGAAAAATGGCAAGTTACGGTTCATTCAAGATTTACAACCTGTTAACAAGGTTACTATTAGGAATGTAGGCACTGGGCCCATTGTAGGAGAATTCGCTGAAGCCTTCGCTGGTCATGCCATTTACTCAATGGGAGACTTGTATTCTGGCTACGATCAATTTCAGCTTGCTATTGAAAGTAGAGACATTACGACCATGAAAACTCCTTTAGGCTTAGTTCGCATGTGCACTTTGCCGCAAGGAGCTACTAATTCAGTAGCGCATATGATGAACGCCATGAATTCAGTATTACATGACTTCATTCCTAATATAACCATGCCATTTATTGATGACATTCCTATTAAAGGATGTATTGAGAATGCGAAAGATGAAACTTTAGATTCCTCTGGCTGCAGGAAGTTTGTAGTAGACCATATCTCTGACTGTGAAAGAATTTTCCAGAGATTTGAAGAGGTTGGTCTCACATTCTCCATTGAGAAATCTGTTTTTGGTGTCAATGAGGTACTTATAGTTGGGCATTTATGTGGACATTACGGTCGGAGGCCATATCCACCTAAAGTCGACGCTATAAACAAGATTTCTGAAACCTGTAGTAATATTAGTGAGGTAAGACGATTCCTTGGTGCTTGTGTGTTTTATGCCATCTGGATCCCACACTATGCACATGTTGCAAACTGTCTTTATGCTTTACTAAGGAAGAATCGAAAGTTTCTTTGGGCTGAAGAACACTCAAAAGCTACGAAAAAGTTAAAGAAATTACTTCTCGAAGCTCCTATTTTAAAGCGAGTAGATTATACTGATCAAAAGCCTATCATTTTAACTGTTGATACGAGCCCTATAGGAATAGGATGGGTTATTGGTCAGGACGATGAAGAGGGCAATAGGTATGCTGTGAGATTTGGAGCAAAGATTTTACACGATACGCAAAGAAATTATCCGCAAATTAAACGAGAACTATGGGGTTTAGTCACGGCATTAAAATCCGATAAAGAATATTTTATAGGTGGAAATGTAATAGTTGAGACAGATTGTCTACCTCTGATTGGAATGATTACAAACTGTTCATCACCCGACATTGCCATGCTTAGATGGATTTCATACATCAAGTTTATAAATCCTGTTTTGATACATATTGCAGGTAAATCTAATCATGTGGCTGATATGCTTTCTCGAGCTAGATTTGATAATGAGGAAGAAACAGAATTAGAAATAAATGCAATTAATTATGATTCTAAAGCATACGCATATGAACAGTTTAATATTGAAGAATACGAAGGAGAGTGGCAGGATATTGGGAAGTATTTAAGTACTTTGGTTAGGGCACCTTCATGGTCTTCAAATAGATTTCGGAATATTAGGAAAAGAGCTTACAACTTTTTTCTGAAAGATGGTTTCATTTGGAGACATGCGAGGGGAAAAATTAGATTGCCACAACGATTACTAGGTACTAAGGATCTTCAGTTACAAGTCATGAAGAGTACGCATAATACTTTATGGGCAGGACATAAAGGTTTTGTAGCTACGTATGAAAAAATTAGAGAAGGATACTGGTGGCCAGGGATTTATGTTACTGTTAAAAATTATGTTACTTCATGTGGTGTATGTCAGATTCATTCCTCACTCAAACATAGGGATCCATTGCATCCTACTTATCCACCATGCATCCATTATAAATGGGTTATAGACTTAGTTACCATGCCCAAAGGTATCAAGAAGATGAGATATATAGTCTTGGCACGTGAAGATCTTACGAATCATGTAGAAGGCCGAGCTTTAAGATCTAAGACAACCTTGAATGTATGCAAATTTCTTCTTGAGGATGTTATTTCACGGTTTGGTTATGTAGAAAAGGTAGTGGCTGATAGGGGAGAGTTAGATGCGCAGGAGGCTAGAGAATTCTTTGCTAGGCATGGAATTCGCTTAGCCCTTACTACTGCTTACAACCCTGAAGCTAATGGGAAGATTGAGCGAGGGCATTCTCCTATTATTAAAGCGATTTCCAAAGCTTGTAATGGAGAAATTAAAAATTGGCCAACTTATCTGCCATTTGCGTTGTGGGCTGATAGAATGACCTGCACTAGAACAACGGGGTATATGCCGGCAGAGTTGATGTATTGCCAGAAACCGATATTCCCTGTGCATACGCAAATTCTTACTTGGACTACGTTACCATGGGAAGATAATTTGTCGACAGAAGATTTATTAGCTCTGCGAATCCAGCAGTTAGAGCAAGGGAATGTACGTTTAGAAGAGGCTATAGTTAAACTAAAAGATTCTCGATTGAAAAACAAGAAGTATTTTGATAAATCACATAGGTTAAGGCCAAAGCCGATTTATGTTAATGATTGGGTTTTACTGTATGATAGTACGTTTGATTCTCAGTATGATGCCAGTAGGAAACTTAAAAGACGTTGGTTTGGACCTTATGTGGTAGTCAAAACCTATGATAATGGAACGTATGCCTTACGCGAATTAGATGGCACGCCTCTTAAAAACTTAATTGCTGGCAAAAGAATTAAATTATTTAAACAAAGAGATGATGAAATGTATGAAGTAATGTTTGATGATGAGCATGATTAATTATGTATGAATGAATTTCTTTAGTGTGGGTTTCTTTTGCAGGAAAGCCAAGAGAAGATTTGAATATGAAATTTAATAATTTTGTGTGTCTAACTGTTGCTGGTTGAGTTCTAACAGGTCTTTGAAGAACAAATTAAGATGCATAAAGATGAGCAAATTGAAGATGAAGCAGATTGAAGATAAAATTGATTTTAGGTCGTATTTTTCTTTGTCTTAAAATTTTGTTTTACGTATTTTATTTGCATTCATATAAAACTAATTGTTAAAATCTGGAATGAAGAATATTAATTTATAAAGGACTCTATTTAACCATATTAGGAAAATAGACATAATTTATATTTCTACATTTATAGATTAAGTGAGATTTGTTAAAAATAGAAGGATTTGTAGTTCATTTAGATAACGAAAGTAGTTGTATATATGTAGGAGCATATTGTTGCATGATACATGTCTGTGAAAACCTAGATCTTTCTTGTCCATGCAGCTAGATCCTTAGCTCGGATTAAGGGGTTAAGCCTTTCCCCTTTAAAACAAAAAAGTAGCGAAAAAAAAAAAATATTGACATGGAAGTTATACCTTCTTCCACCCCAAAAAGGTATTTACATTTATTATTGACATGAAGTTTACATCATATGTATATGAAGAAACTAGTTGTGAAAAAAACACATCTAGTGATTAAAATTGGGCATACAAGGCGGCTGTCTGTCCAAGTAGATTTAGTAGATTTCTTTGGCATGCTTGATTGTTCATATGTGAATGCATATATATGACGAAACCTGCATTTGAATGAATGAAAATGAATTCTGTTTTATAAATCTTTACATAGTTTATAAATGGATGAAATATAAATTAATGCTGAACAGGTTACTAGTTTACCTTTATACTTTAATATGTTTTCATTGCCAGATGTAATTGAAATAAACTTCATGTGCATGTTGATAAGATTAAAACTTTGAAAGATGTTTATATAAAGAATTGATGCTTTTCTATGATTTAATTTCAGGATAATCATTGAAAATGCCGTTTCCCTTAATCTGCAAGTTGGCCCATCGAGGACGATGTGCAGGTTTGGTGGCGGTGGATGACGGGAAGATTTGCATCTTCCAGTTGATAACCAGAGGAAATAAAAGCAACTTAATTGGTGAATTCTAAACCGCTTTTTCACTGTTGATCAGTTGTTCTGGATTGAATTAACTACTTTTGAAGTGTTTGCAGGTACAAGAACTGATGAAGAATACATGTTCATATTAGGGTTTACTCTAATTTCATATTTAATGAGTATTTCATATTTATACATGCTTGATTCATGGGTTTCCAACCCTAGGATTTTATAAATTGTTATGATTTTATGTCAATTAGGCTCATCTGAAGGGTCTTAAAAGATTCTAATGGGTTTATGTTAGGGTTTACAAGGGATCAGAAAGATTTTAATGGGTTATCAATGATTTCCAAAGGGTTTTAATAGGGTTTTGATGGGTTTTAAGTAGGTTTTCTAAGGGTTTAGGATGTTTCAAGGGTTAAAATAATTAACATTTAATGAAATTGATCTATATCTAAACATTGATTAACTTACAGAAATAAATTATGGTTTAGATTATTAATTAGATAGTGTATGTACCTTTATTTCTCAGGTTCTAAAGAATTAAAATCATAAACTAAGGTTAATTTAAATGCATTATTAAATTAAGAAAAATAGGATAATTCAATTAAAATGAAAAAGGAAATGGATAATTAATGAATGGTGTATGTGAGTAGTGTTTAAAGAGTGGTGTGAGTTGAATGTGTAACTAAAGTGGTTAAAGTGAATAGTTTCAAAGTGTGGTAGTTGAGAGTGCAAGTTAAAAGAGTGGTAGAAAAAAAATATGCATTTAAAGTGTAAAAAAAAGTATGTACAAAGAGTGGTGAGTGTGAGGGTAATTAAAAGAGAGGTTGTGTGAGAAAAGTTGATTAAAGTGTGGTGAATGTTAATGGATAAAAGAATGGATGAGAAACAAAGAAGGAAACTAAAAGAATGGTTTAGAAATGATTTGTGTATGTATATAAATGTGTGTGCTTCTTGAGTTTCCCTAATGTTTTTTTTCAGGTACTTCCTCTTTCTTCTTCTCACCTTGCCGTGTATGTGTAGGAGAGAATTTGGTTTATCTTTCTCTGCATTAAATCATCTAGAAAAAGATTGTTATTTTCTTTTCCTCTCTCTGGTGGCTGCAGCATCTATTGCATCCATGTATGAGAGAGAGAAAGCAAAAGGCTCTATCTGCGGTAGTTAGAGAGAAAATCATGAAAGAGGTGAAATGGGAGGATCGTCTTCATGATTCTCATTTAAACCATCCACAGCACTGACAGGTATGTAGTAAAATAGAAGATGTCTGGAGCCGAATATTAGTAACGGCGACTGTGATGAAGGTTGTGAGGTGGAGAATACCATGTTCTCCAGATCAACTGTACATTCTAGTGACTGCTCTCCCTACGGCAGTCCTCTGTTTTCGAAGTGCCACAAAATTAGCTTAATTTTGAGAGCATGAGATCTGTCGCACGGTATTACTTGCCCACCAGTATCATGGCGAGCTTCCCGCTGAGATGACCATGCCCCTATTAGCGGAGTAATTACTGTGCCTCTTTAAGAGCGTTGAACTTCAGTTTCCTCATGTATATGAAAGCATGTACTTTCATCTTGTCATTTGAAAATCACCCGAATCAAGGGGCATGAGGATTCATTTCTATTACGCATCACGAAGATCATACATGGGGTGCATCAGTATCTTACAAAAAGAATTTGCATGAAGATGTTGTAGGTGATGTAGCCTCTCATCGAATCGATGGACCTCTCTTCTGTGAATGAGCGAATGAATGCAAAATATCCTTATTCTGGTGAATGAAAGGGCCATAAGAGAGCTTTCATATAGTTATGTACGCCCGACTCATTGATGGATGGCCCATCAAGTTCTTTGCCTGCCGATTTGTGTGTATAATTAGATATATTGAAGACTTGTATTTCTGCATCTGAAGCTGATCGAAACCTATTCAACGTGCAGCACATACTTTAGCAGAATTCGCTAATCAAGGAAATAGATGCAGCCTCGATGTTTCTCGATCAATAAATTTTTTTTTTTCCGTCGGCATGGGATCGGAGAGACAATGGTGGCAAAGATGCTAAAGGCGATTATTATGGCGATAAAAGTTATCTAGATTTCATGGGAGCCGGCTACACTGTTGTCGAGCTACCTCTATTCTAGCAGCACTCACACTTGCAGCAGGAGGATGCCCCTCCAATCTATCTTTGGATGACTTTATATGGAATAAGTTGTCAATTGACCTTATAGAGAAGATCGTGGTTCTTTTCCATGTTCTTGATGTGGTTCGCCTTTTTGTTGTATCCAAACATTGGAACGTTTTTCCGTGTTCACCATGATTTCCGAAACTCTTTATAGAATTGCAGAAGTGTAAATCTTGCATGCTTATCTTTCAGTATCGTGTCTTAGAGAACAAACCGCAGACACCTTGGTTGACTACATATGACATAGTGGATAATAGGTGGTTTTTGGCCTTCTCCTAGCCATGAGTTTGGTGTGACCGATTTTTGATCGATATCCATAACTACTTCAAGATGAACCAGAGTGTCGCAGCATCCTGAAGGTGAAACTTTATCTTTCATGAAGAGCATGAAAATCAAAATGATGGTGGTAGATCTACGAACTGTAGAGGTTACACTCGAGGATCGTCTTCCTTTCCCCGCTGGATCAGTACACCAATTCTTGCGAACGGTTAAGTCTTATAGGTCGATGGATCAGTAGGCCGACTAGCCAAGCAGTTCACAACGCTGCAAGCCCTGCTGGACCTCGCGTGCGAGCTCTCTTTAGAAGGCAGCTTGTGTTTATGAGTGGTCTGGATTCAGGCACGGAGATTCACGCGCTGACTCGGACAGAGAGATAGAGAGTGATAGGGAGAGAATTAGAAAGAGAGGAAAGAGAAAGAGAGAGAGAAAGAGAGAGAGAAAGAGAGAAAAAGGAAGTTAGAAAGTGAATGTGTATTTTTCCTATTAGCAGCTCACATACAGAGAGGGAGAAAAAGAGAAATTCAAGTTTTTCTTTTCTTTATGAAAGAATCGATTAAATTTAAGTTTTTTTATATATAGTATTATAGTTATTATTAATGCATATAGTATAGAATGCATGCGTTCATGTGTCTGCATATATGTGCACATATAAATGGATATGTTAATGCATGTTTGCATGTGTGAACTTTGTGTTAGCATGTGCATATAAGTAAGTATATGTAAGTATATGGGATAGAAAGAGTATTAGCTTAAGTTTATGCACAATAAATTAACGTATGTTAATGATAGTTAATGCGAGATATGTTAGCATGTGTTTTAGCTTATGTTAAGCATGCATGTGAAATTATATATGCATGTGTATGAAGTAAATTAGAACATATGAATGAAATGTGTAAAGCATGTGTACACAAATGTATGTGTGTGTGCGCATAAGAGCATGTGTGTGCATATGTATATGTATGCATGTGAATGTATAAGTAAATAAATGCATATGAATGTATGGTATGTGATGCATATATTAAATGATGAATGCATAAGTATATTAAGTGCATATGTATGCATGAGTGATATTATGTTATGCATGTAAAGTGCATATAGGAATGAATGTGCATGTGTATTTGTATGAGATTAATGATTTTTTATTGAAATATACTAATATCCCTAATGTTTTTTTTCAGAAACATTGAAGATTACAATCAATTAAAGTGAAACGAAGACAATTGAAGTGAAGCGGCAACCTAAAGATCCATTTAAATCTTATTTCTCATTTAGTCAACTATCCAATTGACTAGACAGTTATCCAATTGTTTAGGCCTTTAAGTTGTATTAGAATTATTAATTCGAACCATTAGCATATCATTTAATTCATTCAAACAGTTTAGCATCATATTGTTTCATTAGTTTTTCCATTACTTTCCTTGATGTCTTCTAAATTAGTTCATGAGTCTGAGCACAGTACTATTGAAAATATCGAAAATATTGAAAATATTCCGCCAACTCTAGACAGACCAGAACCCTCTAGCTTACCTGAAAGTTTAGTAGAAGAATCCATTATGGAAGTTTCAATCTCATATCAGGAAGCTGTTGCTATGTACGAGGCTACCCGTCCTTACGGTCCATAGCTAATTAAAACTATTTACTTTTGATAAGAGAACTTTAGTTTCAGTCATAGAATTAGGTAATTTAGATTGTTTTATCATTAGAACCCTTATTTTCATAAGCCTGAGTTTGCTACAGACACCCCGCGTGTGCCGAACGATTTAGGCGGATGACTTGATCCACCATCCGAGCATCTCTCACGACCCGACATTGGTGAACCCGACGTGAATCAAACGGCCTTGCAGCTCAGGTATAAAATTTTGCATTGCATATACATTCATACGATTTTACATCAGTGCAGCTGCGTCTTCATCCTTAGAAGCTGTGGCATTTATGTGAGCTTGCAATCTTCTTGGTGTCGAGGGCTGGTCTGGTGACCTGAGCGCCTCCACGAAGATTGGCAAGTAGGAGAACCTCGTCACGCCACCCCTTTCATCAACAATTGAAGCACAAAACGTTTGCACCCATTTTAGCAAACTATGTATTTAGGTTTTGATTTAAATCAATAAATGTATTGAATTTCACAGAAAGCACTGTTTTGAGCCTCATCTTCGAGCAGTTGGTATAATTTCTTTACCTTTACATTCTTGGGTGCAAAATTTTATTTAAAGTTAAATTGCTAGTATAGGTTAAAGGCAACTGGTTGTTAAGCGTTAATCATAGCTTTATTTGCAACATTTTTGCATAGTAAAAACTTATCAAACTGGACTCTAACGGAATTTCAGAATTAGTAGCTGAACATAAGGAAAGAGTAACAAAAGAAGTTCAGGATATAGTTAGAATTGTTCAAGCTAGGTCAAAACAAACTTCAAAAATGGACGAGCTATTTCAAATTATGATGCACAAGACGCAAGGTCAAAAGGTAGTTGAAACGTTATTAAAGGATAAAGGGAAATTTACTGGTATGAATGTTACAAATTATTTAGACACGTTTGAGGAATTAGCTAAGTTGCACGGTTTACCTGAAACAAAGTGGAAATCCTATCTTGGATGTCTGGCCATAGGTACTGTAAAAGCTATTATGGATATACATGACAATAAGGAATGGGATGAGTTTAGAAAAGAGCTGCATAAGGAATTCTACTTAGAAGACTACAGTCAACATAGTCGAGAAGGATTTATGAAATGGATTAGTTCACCTAAGCCTCACATTTCGTTAACTCAACTCCATAGTGAATTTATGAAAAGATTCTCTCAATTACCTGAACAGGATAGAGTGGCCCTTACCCCAGATATCATTTTATATTTCCTTAAAATCTTGACTCCAGATATAAGGGTAGAGGTTGAGCGTAGGCTTGAAGAACCGGGAAAGAAATATGGGCTTACAGATGACTGGGGTGTAGTAAAAACTGTAGTTGAGGCGGTTGCTCACATGATCCATCGTAAAACACTCCTTTATGAATCGATGTCTCAACCATCTTCCAATTTTCCTCCGATTCAGGCAACTAGGGATACACATATAGATTCAAAAGTTGAGCCTACAACATCCACATCTAGAGTACCAACCGAGTTACAATTTGAGATTTTGTTTAACAAGTTGGACAATATGATGCATATGCACGAGAATATGTCTAAAGAGGTAGCGGCTTTGCAGAATGTGGTGTATGCTTTAAACCTTCAAGATAAACATGCAATGCAAGCTCATCCGACTATTTATCCTCAACCAGTGAATGCTCCAAATCCACCATTAGTAGCTCCGAATCATCCATTAGTACCTCCTAATCCACCTTTTATACCTCCTAATCCTCCAGTTGTACCCCAACCAATTCCTCAACCGACTCCTCAAGCATTTAACCAAAGAAATTTCAATGAAAGGAGAAATGCCAATGTGAGGAGATGTATCTGGTGCGATGCCACATATCATTTGACTTACACATGTGAAGCATTGAAAGATGCGAAAGAGAAAAGACTTGTAATTTGATATTGACAAGCGATTGTGCGACTATAGAACACATTTACCCTTAGCTGTCAATTGGGGAAAGGGAGGGATGCAGAAGCTGTATGAAAACCTTTCTGAGTCTTCGAAATCTGCTTCTGCTGTTAAACTAGAATATGTTGATAGTGACTCTGATTCCGAACAAACAAGGGAAACGAGGAACTATTCAATTGAAGCTTTGATAAAGGCAAGAGATGATATTATGCAGAAAACTGCGTGGAACTCTCCTGTCGATCAATTCTCGATATATTCGCATATTGCGAATGTTGAAGAGAAAAGAAAGAGGGATGATGAGCAAGATACAAATGATTCAGGAAGACGAATGACTAGAAGTAAGATGAGAGATGAACCAAAGCCTAAGAAAGTTCAGTTTGAACAAGGCGAAAGTTCTAAAACAAATGAGGAGCGAAGAAAAGAAATTAGGGAGGGTAAACAACCTGTGTTTAGTGAGCCAATTCAAACATCAGACAAAGTAGAGCAAATTCCTAGAACTGAAACAAAACCTGAAGAGAAACCAGAAAAGAAACCAAAACGAGTACCGAAAGCTATTCTTATTTCTGAACTTGAACAAAAAGTTGATTCAAAAGAAATATTGTATGACATTTTATTAAAAAGTGCAGTAACAATGACTTTAGAACAAATCTTCTCAATAGCAAAAATTGAATTTAAGGAAAATTTTATTAAACTAATTAAAAGGAAGAGATTCCCTCTGTCACAAGAGGTAGAGATGCAAGATGTTGCTGATGTAACTCATTTGATTCATGAATCTCTTTCTTTAGACTCAGAGGATGAAGAAGATAATACCTGTAATGTGAACAAAAATTTCTTAGGGCCGATTGTACCAGATGATGAAACAAAAAACTCAGAGAGCGATTTTAGAAAAAGTTTTTGGGCAAGAGGCACACCGGAGATTAAAGTTAACTTAGGAGATCAGAAGAGATCATATTCTGCTTTAGCCCTAATTGACTCTGGGTCTGAAATCAATGTGATTTCGAAAGGATTATATGATAAGTTTAAATGGCCTATTGATAAAAATCACGGCTGGATAATGCGAACCGCAGACAATGGTTGTGGATCACTCCTAGGAGCATGTGCCAACATACCTCTAATGATAGGTGGAATCTCTGAGACATTCCACTTTTTCATTCAGGACAACTGCTCTTATGAAATTATCTTAGGTCAACCATTTATATGTGAAGCCAGAATGGAGACTAAAGTAATAGATGACGGCTCAGCATACGCAAGAATTAGATCTAAAGATGATCTACAATCGCTCCAAGTTATGATAGTCAGCCCAAACCATGTACGAAATAGGGAGCAAATTAGGAAGACGCCCATCCGTTCTCATGAAAAGATACGTGAAGATCATATGCCTCTTCGTGAGTTTGGAACTTATTATGATCAAAATTTTGCCTAGATGCCACTGTTGAGCGAGACAACGGTGGTTCTTGGTTTGATGTCTCGCACCCATCTGTAGATACTTTAGATAGTTTTTCTTTGTATTTTCCTTCATCATATTTGCAATTCAGTCATTATAAACAAATTCCTAAAAAAATTATAAAACATTATGAAAAATTTTATAAAGAGAAAGGATTCATTTCATCTGATGAACACATTGAAACCGTAATTGAAACTTTATCTTCAAACTCATTGATTGAAGAACTTCAAAATATTTTGCATGAAAAAGAAAATTTTAGGTTTGTACTTTTAAATTCTATTGAAGAATATGATTTGATTATTAAATTTGTCATGAGTAATGAAAAGGAAGCAAAAGTAAATACAAAATACAAAACCGTTGATAAAAAAATTAAACCGATTGCCCAATCATTACCACGAGAGAGTGAAGAGAAGTTTAGGAAAGTTACCAATGATCCTTATTTAAGAGAGCGCACAAATATAGGTCATACTTTTACAGACGAAACTTTAAAGCTAATCAAGATAGGGAATGATGATAATTTTTTGTTACCCGAGGAACGTGAACTATTTCAAAGAGTGATTAGAAAGCATGGAAAGGTATTTTCTTTATATTCCCATGAGATAGGTTGTGCAGACCCAAAAATTGTACCACCAATGATCATCTTTACAGTGCCTCACATTCCATGGAATCTTCGACCCATACCTGTTCCGAAAGCCCATTTACCAGAGTTAATGCGGCTTCTTAAGGAAAAGATTCACATGCGAATTTTAGAGCCATCGTCTGCACCCTACTCAAATAGGTGGTTTACTGTTCCAAAGAAAAATGGCAAGTTACGGTTCATTCAAGATTTACAACCTGTTAACAAGGTTACTATTAGGAATGTAGGCACTGGGCCCATTGTAGGAGAATTCGCTGAAGCCTTCGCTGGTCATGCCATTTACTCAATGGGAGACTTGTATTCTGGCTACGATCAATTTCAGCTTGCTATTGAAAGTAGAGACATTACGACCATGAAAACTCCTTTAGGCTTAGTTCGCATGTGCACTTTGCCGCAAGGAGCTACTAATTCAGTAGCGCATATGATGAACGCCATGAATTCAGTATTACATGACTTCATTCCTAATATAACCATGCCATTTATTGATGACATTCCTATTAAAGGATGTATTGAGAATGCGAAAGATGAAACTTTAGATTCCTCTGGCTGCAGGAAGTTTGTAGTAGACCATATCTCTGACTGTGAAAGAATTTTCCAGAGATTTGAAGAGGTTGGTCTCACATTCTCCATTGAGAAATCTGTTTTTGGTGTCAATGAGGTACTTATAGTTGGGCATTTATGTGGACATTACGGTCGGAGGCCATATCCACCTAAAGTCGACGCTATAAACAAGATTTCTGAAACCTGTAGTAATATTAGTGAGGTAAGACGATTCCTTGGTGCTTGTGTGTTTTATGCCATCTGGATCCCACACTATGCACATGTTGCAAACTGTCTTTATGCTTTACTAAGGAAGAATCGAAAGTTTCTTTGGGCTGAAGAACACTCAAAAGCTACGAAAAAGTTAAAGAAATTACTTCTCGAAGCTCCTATTTTAAAGCGAGTAGATTATACTGATCAAAAGCCTATCATTTTAACTGTTGATACGAGCCCTATAGGAATAGGATGGGTTATTGGTCAGGACGATGAAGAGGGCAATAGGTATGCTGTGAGATTTGGAGCAAAGATTTTACACGATACGCAAAGAAATTATCCGCAAATTAAACGAGAACTATGGGGTTTAGTCACGGCATTAAAATCCGATAAAGAATATTTTATAGGTGGAAATGTAATAGTTGAGACAGATTGTCTACCTCTGATTGGAATGATTACAAACTGTTCATCACCCGACATTGCCATGCTTAGATGGATTTCATACATCAAGTTTATAAATCCTGTTTTGATACATATTGCAGGTAAATCTAATCATGTGGCTGATATGCTTTCTCGAGCTAGATTTGATAATGAGGAAGAAACAGAATTAGAAATAAATGCAATTAATTATGATTCTAAAGCATACGCATATGAACAGTTTAATATTGAAGAATACGAAGGAGAGTGGCAGGATATTGGGAAGTATTTAAGTACTTTGGTTAGGGCACCTTCATGGTCTTCAAATAGATTTCGGAATATTAGGAAAAGAGCTTACAACTTTTTTCTGAAAGATGGTTTCATTTGGAGACATGCGAGGGGAAAAATTAGATTGCCACAACGATTACTAGGTACTAAGGATCTTCAGTTACAAGTCATGAAGAGTACGCATAATACTTTATGGGCAGGACATAAAGGTTTTGTAGCTACGTATGAAAAAATTAGAGAAGGATACTGGTGGCCAGGGATTTATGTTACTGTTAAAAATTATGTTACTTCATGTGGTGTATGTCAGATTCATTCCTCACTCAAACATAGGGATCCATTGCATCCTACTTATCCACCATGCATCCATTATAAATGGGTTATAGACTTAGTTACCATGCCCAAAGGTATCAAGAAGATGAGATATATAGTCTTGGCACGTGAAGATCTTACGAATCATGTAGAAGGCCGAGCTTTAAGATCTAAGACAACCTTGAATGTATGCAAATTTCTTCTTGAGGATGTTATTTCACGGTTTGGTTATGTAGAAAAGGTAGTGGCTGATAGGGGAGAGTTAGATGCGCAGGAGGCTAGAGAATTCTTTGCTAGGCATGGAATTCGCTTAGCCCTTACTACTGCTTACAACCCTGAAGCTAATGGGAAGATTGAGCGAGGGCATTCTCCTATTATTAAAGCGATTTCCAAAGCTTGTAATGGAGAAATTAAAAATTGGCCAACTTATCTGCCATTTGCGTTGTGGGCTGATAGAATGACCTGCACTAGAACAACGGGGTATATGCCGGCAGAGTTGATGTATTGCCAGAAACCGATATTCCCTGTGCATACGCAAATTCTTACTTGGACTACGTTACCATGGGAAGATAATTTGTCGACAGAAGATTTATTAGCTCTGCGAATCCAGCAGTTAGAGCAAGGGAATGTACGTTTAGAAGAGGCTATAGTTAAACTAAAAGATTCTCGATTGAAAAACAAGAAGTATTTTGATAAATCACATAGGTTAAGGCCAAAGCCGATTTATGTTAATGATTGGGTTTTACTGTATGATAGTACGTTTGATTCTCAGTATGATGCCAGTAGGAAACTTAAAAGACGTTGGTTTGGACCTTATGTGGTAGTCAAAACCTATGATAATGGAACGTATGCCTTACGCGAATTAGATGGCACGCCTCTTAAAAACTTAATTGCTGGCAAAAGAATTAAATTATTTAAACAAAGAGATGATGAAATGTATGAAGTAATGTTTGATGATGAGCATGATTAATTATGTATGAATGAATTTCTTTAGTGTGGGTTTCTTTTGCAGGAAAGCCAAGAGAAGATTTGAATATGAAATTTAATAATTTTGTGTGTCTAGCTGTTGCTGGTTGAGTTCTAACAGGTCTTTGAAGAACAAATTAAGATGCATAAAGATGAGCAAATTGAAGATGAAGCAGATTGAAGATAAAATTGATTTTAGGTCGTATTTTTCTTTGTCTTAAAATTTTGTTTTACGTATTTTATTTGCATTCATATAAAACTAATTGTTAAAATCTGGAATGAAGAATATTAATTTATAAAGGACTCTATTTAACCATATTAGGAAAATAGACATAATTTATATTTCTACATTTATAGATTAAGTGAGATTTGTTAAAAATAGAAGGATTTGTAGTTCATTTAGATAACGAAAGTAGTTGTATATATGTAGGAGCATATTGTTGCATGATACATGTCTGTGAAAACCTAGATCTTTCTTGTCCATGCAGCTAGATCCTTAGCTCGGATTAAGGGGTTAAGCCTTTCCCCTTTAAAACAAAAAAGTAGCGAAAAAAAAAAATATTGACATGGAAGTTATACCTTCTTCCACCCCAAAAAGGTATTTACATTTATTATTGACATGAAGTTTACATCATATGTATATGAAGAAACTAGTTGTGAAAAAAACACATCTAGTGATTAAAATTGGGCATACAAGGCGGCTGTCTGTCCAAGTAGATTTAGTAGATTTCTTTGGCATGCTTGATTGTTCATATGTGAATGCATATATATGACGAAACCTGCATTTGAATGAATGAAAATGAATTCTGTTTTATAAATCTTTACATAGTTTATAAATGGATGAAATATAAATTAATGCTGAACAGGTTACTAGTTTACCTTTATACTTTAATATGTTTTCATTGCCAGATGTAATTGAAATAAACTTCATGTGCATGTTGATAAGATTAAAACTTTGAAAGATGTTTATATAAAGAATTGATGCTTTTCTATGATTTAATTTCAGGATAATCATTGAAAATGCCGTTTCCCTTAATCTGCAAGTTGGCCCATCGAGGACGATGTGCAGGTTTGGTGGCGGTGGATGACGGGAAGATTTGCATCTTCCAGTTGATAACCAGAGGAAATAAAAGCAACTTAATTGGTGAATTCTAAACCGCTTTTTCACTGTTGATCAGTTGTTCTGGATTGAATTAACTACTTTTGAAGTGTTTGCAGGTACAAGAACTGATGAAGAATACATGTTCATATTAGGGTTTACTCTAATTTCATATTTAATGAGTATTTCATATTTATACATGCTTGATTCATGGGTTTCCAACCCTAGGATTTTATAAATTGTTATGATTTTATGTCAATTAGGCTCATCTGAAGGGTCTTAAAAGATTCTAATGGGTTTATGTTAGGGTTTACAAGGGATCAGAAAGATTTTAATGGGTTATCAATGATTTCCAAAGGGTTTTAATAGGGTTTTGATGGGTTTTAAGTAGGTTTTCTAAGGGTTTAGGATGTTTCAAGGGTTAAAATAATTAACATTTAATGAAATTGATCTATATCTAAACATTGATTAACTTACAGAAATAAATTATGGTTTAGATTATTAATTAGATAGTGTATGTACCTTTATTTCTCAGGTTCTAAAGAATTAAAATCATAAACTAAGGTTAATTTAAATGCATTATTAAATTAAGAAAAATAGGATAATTCAATTAAAATGAAAAAGGAAATGGATAATTAATGAATGGTGTATGTGAGTAGTGTTTAAAGAGTGGTGTGAGTTGAATGTGTAACTAAAGTGGTTAAAGTGAATAGTTTCAAAGTGTGGTAGTTGAGAGTGCAAGTTAAAAGAGTGGTAGAAAAAAAATATGCATTTAAAGTGTAAAAAAAAGTATGTACAAAGAGTGGTGAGTGTGAGGGTAATTAAAAGAGAGGTTGTGTGAGAAAAGTTGATTAAAGTGTGGTGAATGTTAATGGATAAAAGAATGGATGAGAAACAAAGAAGGAAACTAAAAGAATGGTTTAGAAATGATTTGTGTATGTATATAAATGTGTGTGCTTCTTGAGTTTCCCTAATGTTTTTTTTCAGGTACTTCCTCTTTCTTCTTCTCACCTTGCCGTGTATGTGTAGGAGAGAATTTGGTTTATCTTTCTCTGCATTAAATCATCTAGAAAAAGATTGTTATTTTCTTTTCCTCTCTCTGGTGGCTGCAGCATCTATTGCATCCATGTATGAGAGAGAGAAAGCAAAAGGCTCTATCTGCGGTAGTTAGAGAGAAAATCATGAAAGAGGTGAAATGGGAGGATCGTCTTCATGATTCTCATTTAAACCATCCACAGCACTGACAGGTATGTAGTAAAATAGAAGATGTCTGGAGCCGAATATTAGTAACGGCGACTGTGATGAAGGTTGTGAGGTGGAGAATACCATGTTCTCCAGATCAACTGTACATTCTAGTGACTGCTCTCCCTACGGCAGTCCTCTGTTTTCGAAGTGCCACAAAATTAGCTTAATTTCGAGAGCATGAGATCTGTCGCACGGTATTACTTGCCCACCAGTATCATGGCGAGCTTCCCGCTGAGATGACCATGCCCCTATTAGCGGAGTAATTACTGTGCCTCTTTAAGAGCGTTGAACTTCAGTTTCCTCATGTATATGAAAGTATGTACTTTCATCTTGTCATTTGAAAATCACCCGAATCAAGGGGCATGAGGATTCATTTCTATTACGCATCACGAAGATCATACATGGGGTGCATCAGTATCTTACAAAAAGAATTTGCATGAAGATGTTGTAGGTGATGTAGCCTCTCATCGAATCGATGGACCTCTCTTCTGTGAATGAGCGAATGAATGCAAAATATCCTTATTCTGGTGAATGAAAGGGCCATAAGAGAGCTTTCATATAGTTATGTACGCCCGACTCATTGATGGATGGCCCATCAAGTTCTCTGCCTGCCGATTTGTGTGTATAATTAGATATATTGAAGACTTGTATTTCTGCATCTGAAGCTGATCGAAACCTATTCAACGTGCAGCACATACTTTAGCAGAATTCGCTAATCAAGGAAATAGATGCAGCCTCGATGTTTCTCGATCAATAATTTTTTTTTTTTTTCCGTCGGCATGGGATCGGAGAGACAATGGTGGCAAAGATGCTAAAGGCGATTATTATGGCGATAAAAGTTACCTAGATTTCATGGGAGCCGGCTACACTGTTGTCGAGCTACCTCTATTCTAGCAGCACTCACACTTGCAGCAGGAGGATGCCCCTCCAATCTATCTTTGGATGACTTTATATGGAATAAGTTGTCAATTGACCTTATAGAGAAGATCGTGGTTTTTTTCCATGTTCTTGATGTGGTTCGCCTTTTTGTTGTATCCAAACACTGGAACGTTTTTCCGTGTTCACCATGATTTCCGAAACTCTATATAGAATTGCAGAAGTGTAAATCTTCCATGCTTATCTTTCAGTATCGTGTCTTAGAGAACAAACCGCAGACACCTTGGTTGACTACATATGACATAGTGGATAATAGGTGGTTTTTGGCCTTCTCCTAGCCATGAGTTTGGTGTGACCGATTTTTGATCGATATCCATAACTACTTCAAGATGAACTAGAGTGTCACAGCATCTTGAAGGTGAAACTTTATCTTTCATCAAGAGCATGAAAATCAAAATGATGGTGGTAGATCTGAGAACTGTAGAGGTTACACTCGGGGATCATCTTCCTTATTAGAAAGAGAGGAAAGAGAAAGAGAGAGAGAAAGAGAGAAAAAGGAAGTTAGAAAGTGAATGTGTATTTTTCCTATCAGCAGCTCACATACAGAGAGGGAGAAAAAGAGAAATTCAAGTTTTTCTTTTCTTTATGAAAGAATCGATTAAATTTAAGTTTTTTTATATATAGTATTATAGTTATTATTAATGCATATAGTATAGAATGCATGCGTTCATGTGTCTGCATATATGTGCACATATAAATGGATATGTTAATGCATGTTTGCATGTGTGAACTTTGTGTTAGCATGTGCATATAAGTAAGTATATGTAAGTATATGGGATAGAAAGAGTATTAGCTTAAGTTTATGCACAATAAATTAACGTATGTTAATGATAGTTAATGCGAGATATGTTAGCATGTGTTTTAGCTTATGTTAAGCTTGCATGTGAAATTATATATGCATGTGTATGAAGTAAATTAGAACATATGAATGAAATGTGTAAAGCATGTGTATACAAATGTATGTGTGTGTGCGCATAAGAGCATGTGTGTGCATATGTATATGTATGCATGTGAATGTATAAGTAAATAAATGCATATGAATGTATGGTATGTGATGCATATATTAAATGATGAATGCATAAGTATATTAAGTGCATATGTATGCATGAGTGATATTATGTTATGCATGTAAAGTGCATATAGGAATGAATGAGCATGTGTATTTGTATGAGATTAATGATTTTTTATTGAAATATACTAATATCCCTAATGTTTTTTTTCAGAAACATTGAAGATTACAATCAATTAAAGTGAAGTGAAGACAATTGAAGTGAAGCGGCAACCTAAAGATCCATTTAAATCTTATTTCTCATTTAGTCAACTATCCAATTGACTAGACAGTTATCCAATTGTTTAGGCCTTTCAGTTGTATTAGAATTATTAATTCGAACCAATAGCATATCATTTAATTCATTCAAACAGTTTAGCATCATATTGTTTCATTAGTTTTTCCATTACTTTCCTTGATGTCTTCTAAATTAGTTCATGAGTCTGAGCACAGTACTATTGAAAATATCGAAAATATTGAAAATATTCCGCCAACTCTAGACAGACGAGAACCCTCTAGCTTACCTGAAAGTTTAGTAGAAGAACCCATTATGGAAGTTTCAATCTCATATCAGGAAGCTGTTGCTATGTACGAGGCTACCCGTCCTTACGGTCCATAGCTAATTAAAACTATTTACTTTTGATAAGAGAACTTTAGTTTCAGTCATAGAATTAGGTAATTTAGATTGTTTTATCATTAGAACCCTTATTTTCATAAGCCTGAGTTTGCTACAGACACCCCGCATGTGCGGAACGATTTAGGCGGATGACTTGATCCACCATCCGAGCATCTCTCACGACCCGACACCGCTTGCTTGCTCAGCCTCAACTTCCAAATTAGTAACATTAATTATTCTGGCTACTTCCTCATCCCTTAGATCTTCTAGTGTAAAGCCATGAGGGAACTCTAAGTCGGTGGGTATGGGTGGAAACACTAGATTTGGTCCTTCTGCGCTATGCCTTGGTAATCTGATAGTGAAGGGTTGCACTCGCCTTGGAATTCATGGAGTTGTGTCCGGTGTCAGTGTAGCACCTCGGGCCTGTGCACAAGGCATTTGAACTGCTCCCCTCATTTTCTTGGATGGAGGCCTTGCGGCTGATAGTCTGTGTTGAAATTCTTTCACCCTGGTCCAAACAAGTGCCCTTTGAATTGGCACATCATATGCCAAGCATCGGTAAACAATCCTTGTGAGAACACAACATCCATAAAGTACTGACTTTTGCTTCTTATACCACTGTTGATGTGCCAAGTATATTTGGTCGATAATCCAATGAGGCATGTTGATTGTCAAATAGAAGGTGTCTGCTAAGTATAAACTGAACCATATCTTCTTGGGTGGCATCGTGAATCTCTCTTGAGCAGGGAACGTGAAATGTTGCATGCACACTCGAAGGTGAATAGCAATAGTTGGTGTCATTGCCACCATGTCCTTCAGTTTAGTCAGGTTCCTATTCTTCATGTTGTCTGGGACTATTGTCTCTTTCTCTGTGGGGATATGCATACCTTTCATGTCGAGAGCTTCCCTTACCAAATTGTTAGTCAATTTGAAGTGCTTCAGTTCATTACCCCTTGTAAGAGATGGTAGGACAAAGGTGTTGTACCCCTTGTTCTCTTTACTGGGAGTGAGGGTGCTAATCAAATATGAACACCTTAGAAAGTCCGGCTTCGGTAACTGGGCTTTGAACTAATCATATAGTCCCGCCTTCTTCCATATCGGTTTTAACCCTTCATTATTTTGAAGCCTCTCAAACTCTCTGGTAAAGAAATGATACCGACCCCAGCATCCGTTGAACTCTATTTCTGCCTCCCACAAGTAAGTGCCTTCCCCAAGAGGTCCTGCCACATCACTGAACCAATGCGAGTTTTTGCTTACTGGTGATGTGTGCCCCTGGGAGGATTCTGAACAGGTATGGCATGTAATGCTCTCAACGCCACTGGTCTTTCCTTCAATTCCTCCTCAATGGGGAGACTTTCAATGTCCACAATCTGAGGGCTGGTGCCTACCTGGGAGCTAGTTCGTGCAGCCTTGGCCATATTGAAGGGATTGGTCACCGGTTCTGTGAGAATATACAAATGAATGTTAACATTACAAATGGACACCAAGTGTTCATGTGTCCCCGTTACAACATTAACATGAGCTTTTAGTGATAAGTTAGTTAGTCAGTGAGTGCTCGGTAATTGTGGGTGTAGTTAGTGGATGAATTGTCCTAAGAGCTAAATGGAACGATGCAGTGTGAGAATGATGTAGTAAGTAGGTGGGGGTGAATTTATAAATGGGGGTCGGGGAGTGTATTACAAGCTTTGGGCAGCCAAACACTGTGGATGGCTTTTTGTTTTGGTTCTGTGGAGACTCTTGAGGGCTTTGTGAGAGTGTCTGCTTGGAAATGAGGCTTTTTAGGGACCCATTTACAAATGATTCTACTCGTGCTCATGGGTGAATATGTGCTTGTGTGTGATGTATAAGAGTGGGTATCAGCTGTTCGAGTGAGTGAACCATGTTGTAGAGGGTGTGGTTTCTGTGTAACTATTTGAGCCCGCAAGAAAGCCTTAGGCACCCAAATTTGCCTTGATTGTGGGCCAGCCTTCATCGACTTCTTGGGTACCCAGATAGACTTCACTTTCACAGAAGAATTTTTGGGAGACTTCTTATTAGTGTCGTGTCGTCGATCACTAATAGGAAGTTGAGCCAGTTGTTGTGACTTGACCGCAATAGGATGCTCGCCTTTCCACACCCACATTTGTTTTGGTGGCTAGGACACCTTGCTTCGTACTTTCTTTTGGCTTCGAGCATAGGTAGTCTGCTTCTTCTACATTTTATCTACCTCTGGTTGCTGCATCCCGATGGCCTTTGGAAAAGAAGGGAGTTCCATCGTATCCTTGAATTCTTTGTTGAGATAATCATCCCTCTGCATCACATAGTTTTGGACAAGAATAGCATGGTCATTTTCATGTGTACCCCTGGAAGGACCAGGAGTGTGTGACTTTCCTAGTTCCTTGAGTGCTTCATTCTCTAATTCAAGTGTAATGCGGTTTTGATTTACCCAGACCTGAAGAAGTCCATTTCTTAGGTTTAGGTTGACTGCATGATCATAGATCTAGTCTTGACCCAAGACAAGAGGTTCAGTGAGATCCTCATCTTGACACACTAGCACTTTAACTGTCATTAAAACATCTTGAATGTAGAGGGGAAGTTCCACCTCGCCCATGCAAGGGGTTTCCACACCTCCCAATCCTATGAGATATGCTTCCACAGGATTGACATTTAAGTTCAATTCTCCACAGTAAGAAAGTTTAACTGCACTAGTGGCTGCACCTGAGTCAATCAAGGCCCTTACAGTCCTTGCACTCTTTCCTTGTCCTATCTCTAAGGTTACAAAAGGACGTCGATCAATTATTCTATGAGAGCTAATACCTGAAACTTCACACATAGCCATATGATATCCTGGGTCCGCATAGTCATCTGTTGTTGGAAGCAGCCAGAGGCACAGACGCCACGGAAGCATGTAAAGAAGGAGCAGGGAGCCAGGAGGATCAATTTTTCAAACAAATACATTTCTTATTAATTCTCCAAACATTCAACAGTGATTATTATCACTAATTGTAACATATGTATCATAGAAAACCCCATTTTGTAATCCATAGCTCCATTTTGTGCAAGCCGAGGAGTCCTCGAGCTTGAGGAGCTTAGGTAGAATGCTCGTACCAATTTTCGTTATTTTTAGACATCGTTTACCCTTCCAAATAGCATCTAGGACCTATTTTTTAACTAGGCCGGTCACTAGATGTGAAACCGGTCAAAACTAGTCTAGAAACTATAAAAAGAGCTAGAGAGCTCATTTTTGAGGTTGGTTCATGATAGCTTGTTGGAGATTAGAGTTCTTTTGAGCTTGTAAGAGTATTCTTGAGTAATAGAGCTAATTTCCCACCTTCCATTGTGTCTTGCTTGTCTCTTCATTGTGTGTGTGTATGTGTGTGTGCATCCTTGTGCTTCTCACCTTCACTCTCACATCATCTCACGTTCACGATCTTCATATCACTCCTACCTCTCCCACGGATTGACAATTAAGGAGGTGAAGCTTCTTAACGTGGTTCTCACCATTGTGCTAGAGCAACACCAAATTTGGCGCCGTTGCCGGGGATCGAGTCTAGGACGAATGTGTGATGGTAAGAGTATAGCAAGAAGAGGCGTTGGAAGGTAAAAATTTCAGTTTTTGTTGTTGTTTTTACTTAGTTTTTAGTGTTTTTCACCTTCCCCACACTCCATCTTCATCATCGCATCATCATCTTCATCTCCAAAAAAAATCAGAAAATTCACCATATCTCCCCATTCACCTCATTTCCCCTCATTTGTGCATGCGAGAGAGCGAGAGAGAGTTTTTGCGCTTGTGTGTGCTTGCATTTTCTTGAGTTTTCTTGCAGGTACAGAGCTTCAGAGCATCAGGAAAGCTTCCAAAAGGTAAAAAATGTACTTTTTGTCAGAGATTTCCGAGTGTGGCGGACCATCGCGATGGTCTGCAACTTTCGGATTTTGAGGTAGGCGACCACACCACGAGGTAGGCGATCCCTGCGCATACACGGAACCATTTTTGCATTTCAAAAATTCGTTGTTTGGTGGACCATCGCGATTGGCTCAGACCATCGCGATTGTGTCGCACCATCGCGATAGGCTCACGCCATCGTGACGGCTCGGCCGGACCATCGCGACGGCTCGGCCGGACCATCGCGACGGTTCGCTTTTTCGGACCATCGCGACGGTTCACTTGAGCCATCGCGACGGTTCGCTTGGACCATCGCGACGGTTCAGCTGACCTCGGACCATCGCGATTGGCTTATGCCATCGCCACGACAGTGCCACGTGTCACGATAGACCATCGCGACGGTTCATTTTTTGGACCATCGTGACAGCCCAAAATCGGACCATCGCGATTGGCTCAAGCCATCGCATCGCGGACCATCGCGACGGTTCACTTCGGACCATCGCGATTGTCCACCGTTGACCGTTGACCGTGCCATCGCGATTGTCCGCCCGATCACGCCATCGCGACGGTTCGATTTTTTGGACCATCGCGACGGTTCGACTTCACGCCATCGCGATCGTTCACTTCGAGCCATCGCGACAGTTCGCCTTTTTGCGCCATCGCGATTGTCCAAATCCCGCGCCATCGCGACGGTTCGCTTTTTCGGACCATCGCGACGGTCCCAGACCATCGCGATTGCCCACCACCATCGCAAATTTTGGACTCCAATTTTTGACCAAATTTGAGGGTATTTTTGAAAAATTTTTGGACCATTAGACTCATAGGAGACCCCTTAGCTCATATTTGAAGGAAAATTTGATTGTCAGTTTTTACCCCCCAGGGCCTGAACGCGTGTAACTTTTTCATCCGAAGTCCGTTTTTTGAGCTTAATAGCTCGTTAGAAAAGCTATTTTGAGGTTCACCTAGTTTGGATAAGCTATTTTGAGGTTCACCTAGTTTGGGACTAGGAAGCCAGGGGGCACACATTGAAAATTTTGGGCAAAAAGGGAAGGGATTAAAAGGTGTATATACTCAAGTGTTTGGTCATCTTGTGAATTGGTTTAACATTGGAATTTTTCCAGGTCTAGCAAAGGCAATCAAAGGCAAGCAAGCAAGGCAGTGAAGACAGCAGAGCTTGGGAAGCACGGCTTCTTGGGCAACAGGGCATCAGAGCAACCAGACAAGACGACTCGAGGTTGGAAGATTACTCAACCCCCTCAGTCAATTCTTAGCTTAGGCTAAACGGTAGTTGTGGATTAACGACGATAGGAACGCCTCAAGTTCAAGATACTTAATTATTTCAAGTCTAAGACTTAAAGTAAAGGTGAGTGTGACGAAAACCTAAAGAAAAGAACCTAAGTTTGACGAAACGAGAACTCAAAACTATAACGGAAAGTCGAATTCCTGACGCATATATTACGACAAGAATCCAAAGAAAAATAAAAAAAAATTAAGAAAGTAATAACAAAGGACTATTGACGATCTAAGGGTGTAATTGAGCGTGCAAGGAAGGAAATTAATGAACCTTAGATCAGGGAGACATATAGGTAAGTCGGACAGAAGAAGCCTTAGATCATCAGAGGCTAGTGTAAGAACCACAGCTCGATCTTGGGCTCAGCAATTGAATAGTAGTTATCCCTACGAGTTGAGCTCAGAATCAAGTGAATCAGAAATGGCATTTAGCACAGCGACAGGAGCGAAATTTCAAGGAAAAGAGCCATTAGAAGAACCTAGAACACCTAGAGGGAAATCCGTATTAACAAGAGTACTCATCCCAGAATGGATCCCTCAAGATAACAGGAGCACCGAGTTGTTTGTAAACAAGGAGACAGATGAAGCCTTTTGGAGGTACAGAAAGGAAAACCCTGGTGAGGTAGGCATCATTACAATTTATGAATTCAAGGACCCAGATACACCTGGAAAGGTTGTATACCTGGATGAGACTTCAGAAAGAGTCTTCGTGGTGCCTGAGCGCGCTAAAAACACATACACATGGAGAGGTGAATTGATATTCCCTCCATCTAGAACAAACATGAATGCAAATCAACAAGGGGCAGGAACTTCCTCAACCCATGGAAATCAAAGAGAAGGAAATAACGAGAGACCGGAAGTAAGCTTCAATCACCCCATAGGGAGAGATAGAACAACCACGAACACTAATAGAGCGGAGAGACAAAGGGATCATGGAATACCAGGTGGTAGAGATGATTTTCCTCTACCTAGACCACGTGAACACGCAAGAGTATTGAGACCCACTCAATTAGTGAAATCCATGAAAAATTACTTTGATGGAACAGGAGATCCCTATGACCACGTCGCTGAATTCAAGCAAGTACTGAGGGCAGAACAAGTCGAGGACATGTTCACGCAGTACAATGCATTTGGACTAACGTTAAAGAATACAGCTTTAACTTGGTTCCAACCATTGCAACAAAGGCAATTTAGAGACATCCATCACTTTTTAGAGTCATTCATCACTGAATTCTCTAAAAGTGGGATTAGACATGACACGTCTTCGTTGATTCATAGCTTTAAACAAACCCCTCAGGAAACAGTAAGACTGGCAGGACGTAGGTTCAGACAATATGTTGAACGATGTCCAACGCAAGAGCTACCCTCACAAGCCAAACAAGTATCACTGTTCCTAGATGGCTTGTTGAGCGCTAAACTACGTTCCTATGTGTACCTAAAGGAACCCAGAACGCTAGAGGAGTGTGTACGAATATGTATAGACATCGAGGACAACCTAGGAGATGAGTTAGAACTCTCAAAAGTCTATAAGGACTCAGATTGTTCTTCTCTAGCATCCACAAAATTGTCTAATTCGATAGAGGACCTAGCAGAAAAAGTGGCCCAAAAACTAGGAATTTCTAGTAAACAGGTGCCCAAGCTACCAACTAACGTACGTTGTTACACTTGTGGTGGAAATCATTTGGCAAATGTGTGCCCCAATGCACCTCAACCTCAAGCCAACCCTAGTGGCCAATATTGTACAATTGAGAGAAGATACACGAATCATACGGCCCAGGACTGCCCATACAACAAACAAACCGTGAGACAGAACTACCCGCAAACATACCAGCAGCCAGGTAGGTATCAAGGCCAATACAATGCTCAGCCTTATTACTATAGGCCTCCCCAGAACTACCCATACCAGGCTCAACAGAGACCTCAACCCGTCTTAGTTCAGCAGCCACCCCCACCAGCGAATGTCATCTCAGTCAAATACGCAGCTGCAGAAGAGAACCTAAGTAGGGCCTTAGTGCCTTCTTCACCCTTGATCACCGAAAGTGACCCGAACTCAAACAGTTTTGACTCTGCCCATGTAACTAGTCCACCCGCTTATTACACGGAGTCACCAGAACATGTGGAGACATATCATTATGATAGTCCACCAATGGAACCTAGTTGGGAGCCAGATTATACTAATGTGATGTACGCAAACCCAAACCCACGGCCCCAATTGAGACAACAGAGACCACAGGGCCCTAGAGGACCATGCTTTAGGTGCCAAGGAGATCACTTCATAAAGGATTGTCCACATCCCCCAATAGCAAGGCAATCACAGTACTATAGCATCCAAGGCTTTTGTGCCGATTGTGGCAAAGAGCACATAATCAAAGATTGTCCTAAGAACCCAGTTAACACTTCAAATGTGACATCGATCAACGTGATAGGTATTGTAAACAACGCAGATGGATCCAACCCTACATACGTGCCTATCCAAGCTATAACCAGAGCCCAGGCGCTCTTACAAAACCAACAGCTTAATCAAGAGAAAGTAGCAGGAACTAGTGAAGTTGCAGAATCGAGTAGTAAAAAGACGAAATCTTGGAAAGATTCTAGAGAAAGAATCAAGAGAAAATGGAGTAAAAAGATAAGTGAGTTGGAAGGAAGTCTAAGAGAATCTAGAGCCAAAATACAAGAATTGACTTCACAAGGATTAAACCAAGAAAATCCAGCTCAAGAATCAGGATCAGTTTTAGCGGAACCCATACCGGAAGATCTAGACATGATGTTTCGTGCATATCAGGCTAGAATAAAAGAGGGACCTCAGGTCACGGAAATGAGTAAAAACTACCCTCGAGCTGACCTAGAAATTGAGAGAACTAAACTTTGCATGAAAATGGTAGAACTAGCACAAGCTTTGTTCGAAGCCTCTAGATATCTTAATTGGAATAACATGGCAAAACCAGAACTACACTTTCAAGGACTAATGGAGAGGCTAGAACACTTGATAGAAAGCAAGGAGAAAAAGGATCAGCATAGGAACCCGATTGTCCCAGAGACACAGGAAAGGAATGCACCATCCCTGTCTCAAGTACCCAATACAGAAAGCCAAGACAATTTGTCTTCCATACATAGGTACTCACATGAATTTTTGAGAGAAATACAAGAAGAGAAATGGAGAAAAGAACTAGGAACTCATCCTCCTATTCAAGAAATAGACGACTTGCAGGAACAATTTCCCCAAGACATCCCCTCTATATACGATGATGTAGAGGTGGAGCAACTGAGTGAACCCACAGGATTTGAATCTAATTCTCTACAAGAATTACCTCAGTTTACAGGACCTTGGGAAGCAAAGTCTATTAGTATGAGAGCACCCACGATAATAGTGAGGAATGAAGAATCAGTGATCCCTAGGAACACGGAAGTGATCAAGAACACGAAAGTGCAATGTAATCTCACTCTAGAGGAATTGTTAAAGGTAAAACCAGAATTGTGGAAGCATGTAGCAAATCAATTCCCTGAGCTTGCTACCACACCCTCTCAAATAGGATCACATAAGAAGGTACCAGAGATACCCGTGGAAAAGATTGGAGATGTAAGTGAAGGAGAGGAAGGTAACACTTATCTTCCAATAACCCATCAGGGCTACACCACGAAAGCCATCTTAGATTCAGGAGCCGGAGTAGCCATCGCTACCACCGCTTTGTGGAAACGTTGGGGTAAGCCAGCCCTCAGACCCACCAGGATGAAACTACAAATGGCTGATGGACACATAGAAAAACCATTAGGCTTACTAGAAGGCATATCCCTCACCACTTGTGGTGTGGAATTTGAGCATACATTCGCCATTTGTGACTTTGCGAAAAATCATGCGTATGAGATGATATTGGGACGACCATTCATGCGTCAGTTGCAAATCGTGCAAGATTGGGGAACTAATTCTTTGTACTTGCAACATTTAGAAGTGACTACCAAAGTCAATCTTAAAGACTATTCACATAGGGATGTACCCCCAATACAATGGAATACCATCCATAAGACACCAGTAGAGACAGAATCCGTGCACTCATTAGAATCAGATCCTTCTTGGTTGCATGAGGATACCCATTTATGGATGTGTAAAGTAGCCAAACAAGAGGAAGCACGATTAGAAGCCAGGACCTTAGGTGCAGAACAACATCCGCGAACCCTTCAAGATCCAGCCTATGCACCGGTAGTATTCCCAGACGAAGAGTTTGAACCCCATGGTTGGGCAGAAATACTAGCAACCATGGATGTAGCCATCAATGAAGAACAATGGACACCCCACTGTGACGAGGATGGCTATGACATTTCAGTTTTCACGATAGAGCCAATCATGGGCGATGCAATTTTAGAAGAGTGTGAACCGAACACTGATGCATTCGAGGATGCAAGCGATTTTGATTTAGAATCAATTATCATGGACCCACCCTTTGCATCAGAGGAAGAATATTTCTACGAAATAGAGACTCACACTCAGAGACACGAGGACATAACGAACGAGGTAAGGTTAGCCACAGAAGTGACTACTAAGAGTGAAGGCAAGAAGAGAAAGAAGAAAGAAACCATGTCAGAAAAAGAAGAATCTTTGTTTGAAGTACCCGAGAACTTCAAGAAATATGAAATCGAAGATAGAAGAATCATGGTTCGAATGCCTAATAGAAAGGTGAATGATGGACAAGTATACGATAACCGAGAGAAAACCAAGAAAATAATAGTTGCCATAGAAGGAGAAGAAGAAAAATGCACATATATAGGGCATGATTTGACGACTGAAGAAGAAGAAGAGTTAGTTGCCCTATTGCACGAATATAGAGATGTTTTTGCTTGGAGTTACAAAGATTTGAAAGGAGTAGATCCAGATATATGTTCTCATAGAATCCCTATGACTCCAGATGCAAAACCGACAAAACAAAAACCTTACACGTATAATGATAATTACGCTGCGAAGATTAAAGAGGAGATAGATCGCTTGATAGAAGCAGGATTCATTTACGAAATTGAGCATACCGAATGGGTATCCCCCATTGTGGTTGTGCCCAAGAAGAATGGAAAATTGCGTGTGTGTATTAACCTTAAAAAAGTTAATGCCGCCACAATTAGAGATAGTTATCCTCTTCCTATCACAGAACACCTATTGGAAAGAGTTGCGGGCAAGGAAGTTTACAGCTTTCTTGATGGATTCTCAGGCTATAATCAAGTAGCCATTGCTCCAGAAGACCAACACAAGACGGCTTTTGCCACAGAATGGGGCATATTTGCATTTCGTGTAATGCCATTTGGCTTAACAAATGCACCCGCCACTTTCCAGCGACTCATGTGTCATGTTTTTAAGGAATTCTTACGCAAGAGCTTGGAAGTTTATGTCGATGACCTATGTGCGCATTCAAATGTAAGACAGACACATATCCCAGAGTTAAGACAAATATTTGACAAATGTCAAGAATATCAGGTTTGTTTGAACCCAGAAAAATGCGTTTTCATGGTCAGACAAGGCAAAATTCTAGGACACATTGTGTCAAAAAATGGAATCTCTACGGACGAGGAAAAGGTGAAGGTAATTGCAGAATTACCTAGACCAACTAATGTGAAAGAGGTACAGGCATTTATGGGCCATTGCGGTTATTATAGGAGATTCATACACATGTATGCAATCATAGCCAAGCCGTTGTACTCTCTTTTGACCAATTTTGAGTGGATAGATGAATGTGAAAATTCATTCAATGAACTTAAACGACGTTTGTGCTCAGCACCTATATTGACTACCCCAGATTGGAGTAAGCCATTCCATGTACATGTGGATGCATCCAATTACGCCATAGGATGTGTGTTAGCACAACCCACAAATGAAGGTAACATAGATCTCCCCATAGCCTACGCTAGCAGACAACTGAACGCAGCAGAAAGAAATTACACCACGACGGAACGAGAAGGATTAGGGATGATCTACGCTGTAAAGAAGTTTAGGCACTACTTGTTGGCCAACAAATTCAAGTTCTTTACAGATCATCAAGCCCTATTATATTTAGTCAACAAACCATGTAACACAGGACGACTGATACGTTGGTTTCTATTACTCATGGAGTACGATTTTGAAGTGGTAGTTAGGAAAGGAAAGACACATCTTAGAGCCGACCACCTTTCAAGATTAACCTCAGGAGAAGCTCCTCAAGGAGTAGCGGATGAATTACCAGATGCATACTTGTTTAACCTTGAGATAGCACCAGAATGGGCTAAGCCTATAGTCCCTATTCTGACATACTGACTCAAGAATCCTAGGATAGAGATCAAAGAAGGAGAGATTACCAAGTCTCAGAGATACCAAATAATGGCAGGAAGCATATATAAACAGGATAATCAAAAGATTCTTGCTTGTTGTGTAGATGAATCAGAACATGCGAATTGGTTGCAATTAGCACACATAGGTGCACTAAAGCAACACCATTCAAAACATCGAACATTACAGACTCTGCATAGATTAGGAGTATATTGGCCTACGATGGAAGCAGATGTCTACAAGTTGTGCAAAGAATGCCATGTTTGCTGTAAAAGACCGCCAGTAGAGCATGCGACATTATATCACGTGTCTCTCACACCAGACTGGAGTGAACCTTTAGTGACATACTTGAGGACGAACACCTTCCCTCAAGGCATGAATTTAGCTCGACAACGCAGTCTAGAGCAGGAAGCTCAAGACTATTCACTTATTGGCGATAATTTATACAAAAGAGGACGAGATGGATATTTAAGACAATGTGTTCATGAAAGCGATTATCTGAGTATACTGGAGACTGCACACCAAGGTGTTGCAGGAGGTCATTTTGGACCAGATAGGATAATCAAAGCCATTCTCTTTGCAGGATTATGGTGGCCCACTCTTCACATGGATGCACATACCTATGTAAAGAGATGTGACGTGTGCCAAAGAACTCAGTTTCCTACTCGCAGAGATGAAATGCCATTGAAACCCATGATGGGCGGACGTGCATTTTCTAAGTGGGGTATAGACTTTGTAGGACCCATTAACCCCCCTGCAAAAGGTACACATGCGGAATACATTATTGTTGCCACAGATTATCTGACGAAATGGGTGGAGGCAAAGGCCACAAAAAAGAATGATGCACACACGACGGCAAAATTCTTATTTGAAAATGTCTTTACAAGATATGGATTGCCTATAGAGTTAGTGAGCGATCGAGGCACTCACTTTCTAAACCAAGTCATTGAATATTTGTTACAGGATTTTATGGTGATTCACAAGAAATCTGCACCATATCATCCTCAGGCCAATGGTCAGGCTGAAAGCACTAACAAGATATTATGTACCGTACTGACAAAACTCGTGAACAACAAACGTTCAGATTGGGACAAACAGTTATACCACGCTGTTTGGGCATATAGAGTGGCCTACAAGACCGTACTCAATGCAACTCCCTTTCAGATGGTTTTTGGTCAGAATGCAGTGCTTCCTTTGGACTTCTTGATACCGACCCTTAAGGTTGCACAAGAACATCAGTGGACCGGCCATGAATTATCAGCGAGAATATTGGACTTGGAACGATTAGGAGAAACCAGGCTAAAGGCAGCAGCAGGAATATACGCAGCGAAGAAGCGACAGAAAGCATATTTTGATGCACATGTGAAAGATAAAGGCCTAAAAGAAGGAGATTTAGTTCTAGTGTATACGCTGAAACAGCACGCACGGAAATTAGAAAAGCGAGGTTATGGACCTATGATCATTAACAGACTTTCGACTAGTGGAGCAGTACAGTTAGCCACCTTAGAAGGAGATATAATGCCTAATTACATTAGTGGCTGTAGAGTCAAGCTATATCAAGAACCTCTTACTGAGGATATGCTTAGACGACTCACATTGGCAAGGAAGCGTAAGGAGGAAGAAAATAGAATACGAGCGGAAGCTCAGGCAGAAGCCATAGAACGCATTAAGCGCATGAAGCTAAGAAGACAAGGACTAGGGAGAGAACATTATAACCATCTGGAAACATCACCCAGATATCCCATGGCCATGTGTCAAGTAAAGTCAACCACTCATCTTAGCATAGTGGACAGGAGACCATTCATTATAGTTAGGCTAGAATACGGCAACTATTGCCAAGAACTCAGGCCTTTAATTGACTCAGGTGCTGCGACTAGTGCGATTAGATGGTCCCACTATAAGGATTCAGGAATAGAAATGCGGCCAATTGAGGCATAGCTCATAGGCCTAGGAGGCATGGAAACCCCTTGCATGGGTGAGGTGGACCTTCCTATCCTCATAAAGGATGTGACCATGACGGCGAAGCTACTAGTGTGCCATGATGACGACCTGATAGAACCCCTAATCCTTGGCCAAGATTGGCTATACGATCACTCAGTGGACCTAAATCTTAGACAAGGCTCCTTACAGATTGGAACCCTAGAGCAGAAGCGAGTGATACCGCTTGACTTCCCTAACGGCATTCCGCTTGACGGTTGTGACCCTAGACCCTATGAAACGCATGCGACGGAAGACAGGAAGATTTTTGGGCAGACCAGTCACGTTACGTCTACACCAACCCACTCGGGCTTGGCTATAGACAGTTGTCAATCAGAAGGACGACAGGAGATCTTCCCTGGGACTTCCTGCAAACTAGAAGAGACAGTTACCCAACCTCAAGGGCAGAAGGGCACAATCAGAGGTCAGGTGGGTTGCATCAGCGGCCAAATGAGCACGACACCCTGCGGTGCTCATCCTTCCAAACTTGTTGCGGACTGGCCTAGATTAAAGTTAAATAAGGCATCACTTCCTAATGGGCAGGTCACGCAAGTGTTGGATCTCCCTTCTTTTCCAAAGCAGAGTGTCCATCCGACCTCTCAACCCCAACAACAACAGAGTAAACCACGACAAAGGAACCCAGACCGACGACAGTATCAGAGGAAACAACATGGAAAGCAGTTTAGGCCACCCAAAGGAAGCGGCACCAGACAAATATGGGTGCCAAAAGGACAAAAAGCACCGAAGGACTCCAACCAAGCAGAGATCGACAAGAAAAAGGCCGAACAGAAACAGAATCGATATCCACCATCCCCTCGACCTTCTTCTACAGGTCCGAGAATTCGACAAATTTGGATCGCCAAGAAATACCTTCACCATAGACCCACACCCACGCAGATTTGGGTACCCAAGCCATGTATCATAGCTCAACCCTTAAGCCATGTAACATACAAATCTTCCCATCCCTCAACACCACCACACGCGATACCACCTTTTGCCCCTCAGCAGAAACCCACCACCCATTCAAAAACTCTTAGGAAATGGATACCAAAGCGCGTCCAACCGTCATCCCCTAACCCGTTGTCTAACTACCCCCCGTCTAACATACAACCTTGTACTAAATCACTAAACTTTAAACCTTGTATAAATTCACACACCATCATCACACATCACTCGTAATCTCATCAAGAAATGTATGCATGATCTGAAACGTGTAGGAGTCTAGAAACCTGCACTAGTGCTGCAAGAAAACATTGCATCCACCACATCACAACACTTGGCTACACGGGTTACGCATCAGTTATGGAAAGGGATTGCGGTCTCACTTTAATGGGATCATGATTAATTTCCATGCTAATGTGTTAATCTTTTGTAGCAGATCTTTCTCACTAGCGCATCCGTCACCATGCAAACCGACGAAGGAACATCAGGAGCAGGCCCCAGTGTAGCGGCTGTGCCCCTCAACGTGCTACGAGCAGAGTCCCACCCGACTGCTCCACCGCCGGAATTTCAGGGATTTCCAGGGCCCATGCCTATCGACAACCCACCCATGGGTTACACCGAAAGGATACACAGAAACTCTCATTGGTTTCAGGGCCTTGCAGGACCCCTTGCGGACGCGGACTTTATATTTGAATCCTCTCTGACATTTGATGACCGCACGTGGGGAAAATACCAGTTTTTCTCTAGAGAGTTCGAAGCCCTACAAAGCACCCAGGATTTAACTCATGTTTGGGCCAGAGCAGGCTTCACAGAGTATTTCAGTGATCCTCTGCCCAAACCGGATTTTTACAGGTGCTATTATTTAATCACTACATTGCTGGCCTCGGAGAATAAGGACATCCCAGGAACCTTCATATTGCCTTCTTTAGTGGATGATCCACCTTACAAGAGATTTTACCTCTCCAAGGATTTAATCAGAGCAGCCATCAAGATTCATGGCACCCACACACCCACAGATCGAGAGAGATTAATTCCAGAACCGATGAAACGTGGGGATGTCACGAAGTGGGAGGAGATTTCGGCCATTACACCTGAGCTGTCCAAGCCTCTAAGGATATGCATGCAACATTTCGCATTCCCAGCTCAGGACAGATTTACCATGCCACACAAAAGAATATGGTTCGGATTATATTTGGCATGTACGGGACCTCAAACAGTTGATCTGGCAAGCTGGATCATAGATCAAATGTATCTGGCACAGCACAGATGGGAGCGCAAGAAGGTGCTTAATGGATGTTGTGCACTCACAAGAATTGTGTATATGTGCTTGGCTTATGACTTGCCAATTGAGCGTGCACTAACAGGAGAAGAACTGAAGGCATTCAAGGGCACAACGAAGAAAGCCAGGAAGCCCAGTAGGACACGGGCAGGCAAGCGCATGCGAGGCACCATCCCTTGCCTTCAAGTGCCAGAGTCACCATCACCACAACCTTCTCCAGAGCGACCACGAACAGAAGCTGCTCCCACAGTACAACCTATTCGCATCAGGTTGTCCAGACCAGTGGTTACGGAGGCCACCACTAGTACCGCTGCACCTCAGGCAGCTGCCACCACAGAACCCACCACCACAACAGCAGAAGCTCCCACCACTATTGGTGCGGAGGCTTTTTCTTTCCCGATACCACATATGGAGGCAGACCCTATAAATACAACATTTGATTTTGAGATGCCTGATGCATTCTCAAACGAATTCCAGTATTCAGAAGCACAACTGTTCTCCCAGGAATATGAACGCCCCAGCTACCCTACCACACCACGAGATCTGCCACAGGGACAAGCTGTGTCGAGTTCTGAAGAAGAAAGAACCGAAACAGACGACGAGGAAGGCGACGATGAAGCCAGCCAGGGCTCACATGACGGACAGACAGATGGCCAAGGCCAACAGACTGACGCACACGGCGACACCAGCACATATGAAGATGAGACTTTCGAAGCCGCAGCATACACGCTGGCCATAAAGAAACTATATCGTACGATGGAAAAAGTCTGGGCCCGGAAGAAGTTAACTGAAGAGGAGAGCCAGGCATTAATTGAACAGGAACTCATCTCCGGAGGATTCGAAGATGCATACATCAGAGGGTTCAGAGAGTTAGTCAAATCAGTAGGCTCCCATGAAGCACTCAGGTTTTTACAAAGAAAGCAACTACCACAGTTTGACCCCCGCCGAGTGCGACTGCTTTCAAAACCCGGAGAGTATATTCGCGTACCAATAGGAGCTCAGTCTTCAGCACAAGCCAGGGAGGCACGCCTCGCCCCCGAAAGTTCATTGACCGCAGAACCCATCCTTGTAGATTCCCCACCACGTACCACTGTTGTACATACTACCACTATCCTCGAAATAACATCCACCCCTTCTACTCCTCTCTCACCTCATCTTTCACCCACCCATCCTGTGTCCCCCGCACACCCACCTGCTTCCCCCACATCCACACCTGTACAAAGCAACATAGCCACAACCTTTTCCTTACCCATTCATACCACCATGCCCACACCCAACCCTCCGCATCCATATGCTAACCCCTTCACCCCTTCATCCTTCCCAGCGTTTCCCCCACCTCTAAGACCCCCATTCCCCTTCCTAACCCCACTAACCTTCTCACCAGTCTCACCTCCCCAACCTACCATAACCCCTATTTCCCCGTTTCACCAAGCTGCTCCAACCATTCCCCCTGTAAACTACTCTACATTTGTAAATCCCGTATTCACACCTACACAACCACCCACAATCACACCACTTTTCACAGTCACAACACTAAACACGTCCAATGGCATGGACATATCACCATCCACCTCACCACCACCCACTCCACTCACAGCACCATCATTTTTAGACACATCACAATTTTCCACGATCACCACTGCATCCACCGTCCCAACCCCATTTCCCATCCCCGCTGCATCTACTCCCACTGCATCCTCATTTAGCACTTCACTACTACTATCGCCCACCATAGACACCGCATTTCAACACATGTTCACATGCATGACACAAGTCCGCGATGAGTTTGCATCACTCGGCACCAACTATCAACAGCTGCAGAAAACGACGAATGAATTACAGTCGCAGCTTAATTCACTATCAATAGAGAATGCCTCACTGAACAGCCGATACCAAGATTTACGAGAGGCCTATCACAAATTAGAACTAGAAAGTGAGGAGAAAACAAAAGAGGCCACCGCGGATTTGGATAACCTACTTCGAGCCCAGACCGTCCGCAATGCTACGCTCACTAGAAATATGGGCTTACTAAGAAGACACTTAGCCGCAGCAAAAGAGGAGAACCAGAGACTCCAAGAGCAGAATAGAGAGAACTTGGAAGCGGCTTTGGACCATCCAGACCAACCCTTAAGTCCGAGCAGATTCAAGGCAATCCCATCCGAGTCGATGCGGATGTTGCTAGACGACCATGTTAGATTGCTCGAGGACTATGATCGTATGAACGAAGAACATCAAAAGTTAAAGGAAGATCACAAGCTGCTACAGCTCAGAGAACCAGCAACACAACAAGTACAAGTAGCAGCAGAATTACCAGCGCCTGCGGACCCTGCCCCTGAAATTTTAGAGGAACTCAACGCACTCCGGGCCCAGGTAACAAATCTTGAATCTAGAATTGCAGTCTATGAAGCACCACCAAGGCCAGACTCCCCACCTGAGCTACCAGCTGAGGAAGAAACTGTCACTATCCCGGTGGAGGAGACATTTGAAGAGGCATATGAACCGATACCCATCCCAGGCGGACGTGTCACGGCCGAAGGCCAGATGACCTATGAATTACCTACCCCCGCGTGGATGAAGACAGTGGAAGAACTCGGAACGACACACTCGGCCAGAGTAGAGGCACAGCTACATGCCATGGCCATAATTGAAGAGAAAATTTTACAGTCACCATTCTTTGCTCAATTGGCCCCGCGACGATACATATCTGGGCATGAGCTCCAATATAAACCGTACTTCATGTTAATGGCTGAATACCAGTTAGCCATAGAGAAAGAAACAGGTATGAAACCAATGCATGCCACTCAATTCGAGCCAGAGGACTTGCCACCAAGGGCGCAGAGAGGTGAAATCCTTCAACCAGACTGGCGCAAAGATTTATTGCAAAATTATCCAGAAATGATGAGCACGTGGGTAAAAGCGCCGCTGCACTTAAAATTTAACCCGTGCTGGGGACCAGTCCCACGACGCTGCTCTTGGACTGCCTTCGCCATTAAGGTACAGAACAATAAGTAGTGCCAAGACTGGCTGAACTATCCCTATTTCAGGCCACCAATCGAGTTACCCACAGTAGGCTACATGATGGCGACGATCCGCCACTGGCTCCCTCGGTTAAAGCATATGGATGATATTGCCGCGCACATGACTGTCAAAATCTTTGACATGATGCAGATGGTCTTTAAAGTCTTCCGACGCATCAAGGCTCCCCATGTAAACACCCCGGGCTTTGAGCATGGCAACTTTGATTTAGTCTATGATATAAGCACAACGCCATCGCTACGGGTGTGTTACGCCTGGCACTGCAGAATCAAATACCTGCCGGCATGTTACAAGCAGACATTCGAAGAAATGTTCACCACCGGCTTTTGGGAGTACCATTCAGAGGTATTTATAAGCAGGCCCACACACTTATTGCAATTATTCGCCTGTGAACGAATGGTGTACTCCACACATTATCAGCTCCCACCACCAGACGAGCCACAACCTATCGACTGGGAGAAACTCGAGGCTGATCTAGCCCGAGGCATTCGTATATCAGAGCACACCCTCGCTCAAGACCTCCTACAGAACTACATCCGGCAGACCTCACAACAAGGTTCTGTCAGGGACGACAGAAGCGAGAGGGAGGGGGGTGTTGGAAGCAGCCAGAGGCACAGACGCCACGGAAGCATGTAAAGAAGGAGCAGGGAGCCAGGAGGATCAATTTTTCAAACAAATACATTTCTTATTAATTCTCCAAACATTCAACAGTGATTATTATCACTAATTGTAACATATGTATCATAGAAAACCCCATTTTGTAATCCATAGCTCCATTTTGTGCAAGCCGAGGAGTCCTCGAGCTTGAGGAGCTTAGGTAGAATGCTCGTACCAATTTTCGTTATTTTTAGACATCGTTTACCCTTCCAAATAGCATCTAGGACCTATTTTTTAACTAGGCCGGTCACTAGATGTGAAACCGGTCAAAACTAGTCTAGAAACTATAAAAAGAGCTAGAGAGCTCATTTTTGAGGTTGGTTCATGATAGCTTGTTGGAGATTAGAGTTCTTTTGAGCTTGTAAGAGTATTCTTGAGTAATAGAGCTAATTTCCCACCTTCCATTGTGTCTTGCTTGCCTCTTCATTGTGTGTGTGTATGTGTGTGTGCATCCTTGTGCTTCTCACCTTCACTCTCACATCATCTCACGTTCACGATCTTCATATCACTCCTACCTCTCCCACGGATTGACAATTAAGGAGGTGAAACTTCTTAACGTGGTTCTCACCATTGTGCTAGAGCAACAGTGCTCAACATCATCGTCATTTAAGCTCATTGAAGGAGTTCTCACACGCTTCTTCAGTTGGGTTGGCCTCAAGGTTCTAGTGTGTTCCCGAGGTCTTGGCAAAAGAAAATCATCAGCATTTCTTAGGTTCCTTGGGGCTCTAGGTCTCTCAGTTTCTTCTCTATCCGTCTTTGTTCTTGTTCTTTCCCTTCCCAACAGGTTGGCGAAACTCACTTCTGGCCTATCTCTACTTCTGTCCCTGTGAGCTCCATGAGCTTGGGACGTTCCAGCTCCTGGGTGGCCATAAGAGACGTTTGATCTTGGTTGGGGAAAAATAAATTCACCCTTCCAAGTGTAGGCATGCCTACCATGTTCTGTAACCACAAAGATCCTCTCTGAAGTGTTGTCTAGATAGGTCACTTTGCCTAGGCTATCAGGGTCTTTGAACTCATAGATCGTGATTGTTCCTATCTCATTCGACTGGTCAGACTTATACCTCCAAAAGGCTTCATCAGTCTCCCGGTTCAAGAGCAGATCTATGCTCTTATTATCCTGGGGAACCCATTCTGGTGTGAGAATTCTAGTGAGAACTGATTTGCCTCAAGGGGTTTTAGGTTCTACACCCATGCTCCCTTGCTCTAGGTCACCTAAGTCCGTTTTTGGGATCACATTTCCGAATTCATATGTCCTATCTGGGTGACTAGTGACTACATATATGGTTCCTTCTTTGTCCAAGTATGCTCCATTTTCAAACTTGACTGTTGGACATTCTAGTCCAATGGGTTGATCTGGGTTTTTGATCTGGACCACAAATCTTCCTAGGCCGTCCTCATAGATGCTAGCACCTAATCGGTTGGTCCTAAGGTATTCCAGTTGCGTCTTGTAGGGGCCTTCTACCCTATGTAAATATGGCACACCTGAACTTCCTGTAGGTCTCTCCATACCGTGGGACATCTCAGACTCGCTAGTTTCAGAGCTAGGGTAGTGCGAATAATGGCTCAACTGTTGGGCCCAGGACCTAGCAGTATGATTGACACTAGCCTCTGAAGACCTAAGACTATCTATCTCTCCCTAGGTGTCATCCTGATCTAAGGTTCATATGCCTAACTGAGCAATCCCAATTTTTACCCAAGGTATAGCCTCATTGCCCATCAATTTGTATTAGTCACTTAGTTCTTTTTAGTTGATTATCGTGTCTATGATCTTATCTGATATCACGCCGCCACGAATACTTGAGTTAATTTTCGCACTTTAAGTTGATCGTTCCACGTTAAGTTCTTTTCCTTTAAAGTTATCGGTCACACACAGGTTATCTCTTGACTTGAACTTGATTCCTTAGATAGTTTTTGACTTGTCTCGTGCCTATCGTAGCCCTGACTTACTTCTAGCACTACTCGCACTTAGCGTGAGCTAGGAATTGACAATGGGAGTTGAGAATAATCCAACCTCACTTGCAGATCCCTTGCCCCTTTGGTGCTCAAGAACCCGGTTCTCAAGCTTGCAAAAAGCCCTTGCTCTAGATGCCCTCAAGTGCTCTCAATGGACCTGTAAAGGTCCCAAGGTTAGCTCAAGACTTAGATTCAAATGACATAATAAATCACTTCCATTCATGCAATTTTAGATATCAATTTGCCCTCTATCTTTATGGCAAACCATTCTAGAGATCCCTTGGTTTTGTTCCCCTTGGATATGGTCAACTTCAAAATACTATATCTAATAATCCTGATATTAATTTTACCATAACCAGTGCAAGTTTTGGTTGTACTCCCCACGAGCTTTCCAACAAAACAAAAATCACAGCAAACGGATTTCGTATGAGAAAGTTATGATTGTTCAGGGTTCTAGAGTTAAAAGAGGGTTTAAACAGGCTAACAAGCCAACAGGATTTCCTCGAATTATTTGCTTATAGCCTCCTTATATGCCCTATAGCCCAATATTTATGCCCAAAATTAGCCAAAATCTTCAAATTAAAAAACCCTAAAAAATTGGCCGAAAATGGCTGTCAATAGCGATGGACAGAGCTGTCTGTCGTGGTATGTCAGTCGCGATGGACACGTGTCAATCACGATTGATGGGTGTCAATCAAGATGGACAGGGGTGTCGGTCGTGATGGACTGGGGGTATCGATCGCGATGGATTGCTGTCGGTCACGATGGACTGCTATCAATCGCGATGGACAGAGATTTCAGGTTTTTCCGTGACTTTGTGTCAATTGGAGTCCATGAGTCGCGATGGATACGTTTTTCGCCAAGATGAAGTATCTGTCGCGATGGTTTTGTCACTCACGATGGACAGGGGTGTCTGTCACGATGGAAACGTGTCGGTCGTGATGGATAGGCAGTCCGTCGCGATGGACACTATCAATCACGATTGATGCTATCAATCGCGATGGACAGAAAAAATGCAAATTTTTTAGAATTTTTTGTGGATTTGTGATGTGCAAGGTCTCTAGTCTACTGTGGTGCACTTAGTTTTACCAAAGGAGCGATTTTTCTGTCAATTGCGATCGACAGAGGTCTGCGATACAGAGACAGGATCGAGCTTTTCCGTACCTGCGCGACGTGCTGGAGATGATGGGACAGCCAAATCCTGCAAGAAAGCTCAAAAAAACATGCAAAAATAGCACACACAAACAGCTCTTTCGCTCTCTCTCACAAGTGAGATGAGGGAAATGGAAGGGAGAAGGTGATATGATCAAAAAATTGAAATTTTTGCGATGATGGAGATGGAGGTGGGAGATGGTGAGGATGGTGATGGTGATGATGATGGTGAAGTAAGGAAGAGAAAAGTAGTAAAAAGTAAAGAAATTACCTACAACGCCAACGTCACAACTCTATGTCTTACCATCACACGCTCGTCCTCAAAGCTCGATCCCCAGAAACGGCACCAAAATTTGGTGTAGATCAGTGATGAGTAGCACCTCCTTTAATGTCAATCTGGGAAGATGTGAGGATGGTATGAAGACCTCGAACAAGTGAAGGCACAAGTGTGTGAGTGAGAAGCACACTAAAATGCACACACATAGACACACGCGCACACACGGCAAGAACAAAGAGAGAGACAATGGAGTTCTTTAGATTACTCAAAAGTGCTCTTACAACTTCAATTCTACAACAAGCTAACCTCAAAAATGAGCTCTCTAGCTCTTTTTATAGTTTTTGACTAGCTTTTGGCACTGTCCAGACCTAGTGTCCGGCCTAGTTAAAAATTAGGTTCTAGGGCCTATTGGGATGCTCAAACGAGCTCAAAAAATTATGAAAATTGATAGGTAGGTACTTCTAATGCTCCTCAAGCTCAAGGACTCCTTGTCTTGCACAAAATGGAGTTACAAAAAGGTGGAATGGTATTTACAATGGTGTGGAGTGACTAAAATCACTATTTGGAAAATATTAATTCAGGAAAAAATGATGGCCTATTTGCCAGATCTTCTTTGACTGCTTTGTCTGCTTGGCCCTTCTCGTTGGCTCCCTTGTCTTGTAAGTCCTTGACCGCCCTGATCACTGTCAACAACATGGCACATCAACCTCTAAAAGGTAGTTGGTGCATTGGTTAGACCAAATGGCATTACCCGAAAAGCAAATATGCCCCACTCTGTGGCGAAAGCCATCTTATGCTGATCTTATGGAGCAATGGCTACCGGATTGTAGCCAGAAAATCCATCAAGGAAACTGTACACTTCCTTGCCGGCCACTCTTTCTAGTAGATGCTCTGTAATAGGAAGTGGATAGTTATCTCGAATAGTGGCTGCATTAACCTTCTTCAAATTAATGCATACACGTAGCTTTCCATTTTCTTGGGCACCACTACGATAGGGGATACCCACTCTGTGTGCTCATTTTCATAGATGAATCCGGCTTCAACCAAACGATCTATCTCTTTTCATATATGTGTATGGCTTCTGCTTAGAGGGTTTGGCATCTGAGGTCATGGGAATTGTATGTGAGCATATGTTAGGGTCTACACCTTTCAAGTCCTTGTAACTCCAAGCGAATACATCTCTGTATTCTCTTAACAAGGCTATCAACACGTGCTCCTCTTCCTCAGTCACGTCATGCCCTATGTACGTGCATCTTTCTTATCCTTCTTCTATGGCTACAACAATTTTCTTGGTGGTCTCTTTGTTATCATAGGCCTCTCTAGATTGTGCATCTCGTTTATGCATTTTTATCATGACTCTCCTATCTTCTATTTCATACTTCTTAAAGTTTTCAGGGACCTCAAACAAAGATTCTTCCTCCTCTGGTGTGACTTCTCTCTTCTTCCTCTTCTTGCCCTCATTCTTAGTGTTACTTGTGTGGTTAACCTCACATCATTTGTAAGCTCTTCATGCCTCTGAGGGTGAACTTCTACTCCATAGAAATATTCCTCATCTGATGCAAAAGGTGGGTCCATGATAATTGACTCTAGATCGGAGTCACTCGCATCCTCGAATGCATCAGGACTAGGTTCACTGTCTTTAATAACCAAATCACACATGATTGGCTCTATTGTAAAGATTGAAATGTCATAGCCATCCTCGTCACAGTGGGGTGTCCATTGTTCTTCATTGATCGCTACATCCATTGTTGCTAAAATTTTTACCCAACCATGAGGTTCAAACTCTTTGTCATGAAATACTATAGGTGCATAGGCTCCGTCTTGAATTGACCTATGGGTTTCCTTTGCACCTATCTCTCTTGCTTTTTCTCTCTTCTCTTCATCTACAGCTACTTTGCACATCCATAAGTGGGTGTCTTCATGCATCCATGAGGATCCTGATCCTATGGAATGCACTGATTTGGTATCATACTTAGCTTTATGGATGGGATTCCATTGAATAGGAGGTACCTCTCTATGGGAGTAATCCTTGAGATTGACTTTGGTTGTAACTCATAAATGTTGCTAATAGAAGGACTTGGTTCCCCAATCTTGTACCACTTGCAACTGTCGCACAAATGGAATTCCCAAAATCATTTCATAGGCTTGATTCTTGCTAAAGTCACATATAACACAAGTATGCTCAAACTCTACACCACACGTGGTGAGAGTTATCCCTTCTAGTAGTGCTAAGTGTCTTTCTATGTGACCATCGGCCATTTGCAGTTTCATTCTCGTTGGCCTAAGTGTTGGCTTGCCCCAACGCTTCCATAGGGAAGTGGTAGCAATTGCAACTCCAGCACCTGAGTCCAAAATTGCCTTGGTGGTGCAACCTTGATGGGTAATGTGAAGATAGGTGTTTCCTTCTCCTCCTTCACGCATGTCTCCTATCTTATCAAAGGGTATTTCTAGCACTATTCTATGAGAGCCTGCCTGGGAACGAGGTTTAGCTATTTCAAGCACTTGGGTGGCTACATGTTTTCATAGTTAGGGCCTAACCTTGAGTAGATCTTCTAAAGTGAGATTTCACTGCACTATGGTGTTCTTTACTAGCTCTGTATTCCTAGGTATGATTGAGTCTTCGTTTCTTACCATGACTGTGGGTGCCCTCATACAAGTAGACTTAGCTTCCTATGGGCTTGTGAAATGGGGTAGTTCCTATAAGGAATTAGACTCAAAGTCTAATATCTCATGAGATTGGGTGCTCTCCTGCTCTCCATAAATGGAAGGAATCTCTGGTGGGAATTGATCATGCGCTTCATCCACAAGTTCAATTGGAGGAGGAACTTCACTTTCTTTAGCCCATTTCTCTTCCTGAATCTCTCGCAGGAATTCTGGTGAATACTGATTCATAGAAGAAGAGGTGTCTGTTTAGTGGAGCTAGGCACATAAGCTTTCTGGGGGCGAATGTTTATTCCTTCACTTGCCTTGTCCCTTCCTTGGGAGATGGCTTCCTTGTCAGATCTTGCAATTATGCTCTCCAATCTCTCCAATAGTCCATCAAAGCGCAACTGTGTCTTATGAAGTATTTCGATGCCGTGCACCACACTAGACTCTCCCTCGAGAGCTCCACGACGATATGCTCAAAGTAGAAAACCGAGCTCCTGTCGCCACACACAGTACTCCGCACAGATGTTGTAGAATACGCAGAAAACGCAGTACACAGGGAGCACGAAGACAGACTTCTTAGGTCTTACAAATGCGGTCGAACTTACAGTCTGTGACTGACCAGGCCACTATATGTTTTATTAAAGAACATATACAAAGAAGTGTCCGGTGGCCATTTGGCCTTTCACATGGACACTAACGGTAACAATCTCCCACTAAAGGCCAATATGGCCAGAGTAACTATGGGAGAAAAAAGAAAGAATGATAAAGAATACCTGAGTGTAAGTATACAAACTATACCTCCCACCTGATGGGCATGTTACACAGTATACAAGTGACTGCGTAAGATCAAGAATCAAGTAACCCCCATCAAGTGACAACAGTGTCGAAAGCTATCCTGTGGTAGAGCTTTAGTCAAAGCATCTGCAGCATTATCTCGAGTGTGAACCTTCTCAAGAATAATGCTCTCAGTGGCTAAGCAATCTCTAATGAAGTGATACCTCACCTCAATGTGCTTGGTCTTTGCATGATAGACCGGATTCTTAGCCAAAGCAATGGCACTCTGACTATCACTGAGCAAGTGAGGTACATGCTGAGGCAAACCATATCACAAGCAAGACGAGAAAGCCACAATGCTTCCTTACATGCCTCACTTGCTGCAACATACTCTGCTTCTGTGGTGGAAACAGCTGTACATTCTTGAAGACGAGATCTCCAAGAGATAGCACCTCCAGCAAAATGAAAGATGTACCCTGATGTAGACTTACGATTGTCTACACAACCAGCATAGTCAGAATCTGTGTAACCAATAATGGATGCTTTCCCTCTACCTAAGCATAGACACTTCTCCTTAGTGCCACTCAGATATCTCAAAATCATTTTGACCGCTTCCCAATGTTTCTTGCCAGGATTAGACATATATCTGCTCACAACTCCCACTGCAAATGCAATGTCTGGTCTCGTAGCTACCATAGCATACATGAGACTACCAACAGCAGACTGATAGGGAATTTTGGTCATGAATTCCTTTTCCTCATCTGATTTGGGGCAGTCATCCTTGCTCAATTTCACATATGTGGGTAAAGGTGTACTCAATGCCTTTCCACCCTGCATATTGAATCGATGAAGTACTTTGGATATGTACTCACTTTGAGACAAGTATATGCATCTTTTACTCCTATCACGAGTAATGCGCATGCCAAGAATATGTTTGGCATCCCCCAAATCCTTCATATCAAATGTCTGACTCAACTTCTTTTTGAGAATTGACAAATCATAAGAGGACTTCCCAGCAATCAACATATCATCGACATAAAGTATCAAGCATATCAAGCTGCCATCAGAACATCTCTTTGTGTAGAGACAATGATCCTCATTGCTCCGAGAATAGCCTTGGGACTTCATAAAAGCATCAAACTTTTGGTACCATTGTCTAGGAGACTGTTTAAGTCCATACAAGCTCTTCTTGAGCTTACAAACTAGACTTTCCTTGCCAGGAACTACATAACCCTCTGGTTGTTCCATATAGATCTCATCTGTAAGATCTCCATGCAAGAAAGCTGTTTTCACATCCATTTGGACTAGCTCTAAGTCCTCCATTGCAACGAATCCAAGCAACATGCGCAAAGTAGTCATCTTGACCACTGGGGAGAAGATTTCCTCAAAATCAACACCATGTTGTTGCTTAAAACCCTTTGCAACAAGTCGTGCTTTATATTTTGGAGAAGCACTATCTGATGTGAATTTCAGCTTATATACCCATTTACATGGTAAAGCTTTCCTTCCCTTTGGCAAAGGTACTAAGTCCCAAGTACCATTCTTGTGAATAGAATCCAACTCACTCTTCATGGCACGCTCCCACTTGACATGATCCTCTGTCTGCATAGCCTCTTTGTAGCAAGAGGGCTCACCGGCATCTGTTAGCATAACAAAATCTAAACCTGGAACATATCTATCAGGTGGGTATGAGACACGTGCAGAACGTCTCAATGGTTGCTGAACAGGAACATGTGCAGACTGATCTGAATGGACATTCTCTTGAACATCCCTATGTGCAGCATTTTTATGCATGCTAACCGGAGGACTAGTATCCTCAAACACCACTCTTCTCACTTCAACCTCCTTAATCGGCTGTTTATGCATCTTAGACTCATTAAAAATGACATCACTACTTCTGATCACTGACCATGTTTCAGGATCCCATAAGCGATATCCAAATTGTCCTTCTCGACCATATCCAAGAAAAATGCATTTCTTTGACTTATGGTCCAACTTCTGTCTAAGATTCTTGGGTATATGAACATATGCTTCACACCCAAAAACTCGAAGATGATCATAATATGGTGGTTTCCCTGTCCATAACTCTTGTGCCACTTTCAGACCTTTGGCAGTACTAGGTGAAAGGTTAATCACATGAACTGCAGTCAATACTGCTTCTGCCCAAAAACCTTGTGAGAGGTTTGCATGATGCAACATAGAGACTACTCTATCTTGAATAGTTCTATTCATCCTCTCAGCTACACCATTCTGTACTGGGGTATAAGGAGCTGTAAACTCTCTACGAATCCCTCTACACTGACAGAAAAGGCTGAATTCATGTGAGGTATACTCACCCCCATTATCTGAACGTAAAGCCTTAAGCTTAGTTCCTTTTTCAGTCTCAACTGAAGCAAGCCATTTTCTGAAAGTAGGGAATACATCATCCTTCGATTTGATAGGATATACCCAGACTTTTCTAGTAGCATCATCTATGAAAGTAACAAAGTAAAGAGAACCACCTAAGGACCTAGTGGGCATAGGACCACACACATCTGTATGAACAAGATCTAAAGGCTGAATTGAAGAGTCAATGTGCGTTTTATGCACATTTCTGGTTTGCTTTCCATATTGACAATGCTCACAAAATGAAAAATCAGAGAAAGATAACACAGGTAAGTAGCCAGAACGAGAAAGATTTTCCATTCCACTACGAGATATATGGCCCAAACGACCATGCCAAATACAAGCCATAGGCTGTTCAGTAACAGCTAACAAGTGTTCTTTCTGTGATACAAATAAAGGGTAAAGTGAGCCAACTTTCCTTCCTTTTGCAATAACCATATTGCCCTTTGATATACGAAAGGACTGAGCATAGAAGACCACCTTGTAACCAAGGTCATCAAGTTGACCAACTGACATCAAACTGCGTGATAACTGAGGTACATGGCGTACATTATGCATAGTAAATTTTGAACCGTCAATGAACTGCACAACCACATCTCCAATCCCCACAACATCACACTGGTAAGAGTCACCAAGTCTCACGGTACCAAGAGACTTTGCTGCATAATTAGAGAACCATTCTCTATGTGGTGTCACATGGAAAGAAGCACCAGAATCTAGCAGCCAGGTGTGGGAAAGAGAATCAGCCATAAGTGCCTCAGATGGCACAGTACTATCAAGTGTCAACACATCAGCATCATCAGAAATAGCATTAATTTCTTCAATCTTCACAGTCGAAGTAGATGGTGCAGGTAACTGTTTAACATGCCCATCAACATTCTGTCCTTTACCTTTAGCATTCTTTAATGCATAACACTCTTTCTTCATGTGTCCTTTCTTATGACAATAATGGCATTCAATATCCCTCTTCCTTGATTTACTTCTGCTCTTATTCCGTTGACCATTCTTTTCCTTGTTCTTGCTCCTGCCACGTTGTTGATTCTTTCCTTGGTAAGAATCACGAACATTATATGCATCTCCACTCTGAGTGCCAACCATAGATTTTCTACGAATCTCCTCACTCAAGAGTGCTCCACATATGTCATCATAGACGAGTTTACCACCTGGTGCACTATTGCTAATAGCTGTGCAAAATGTATCCCATGATGATGGCAGGGTGCATAACAGCAATACTGCTTTCATTTCATTGTCCATATCCATTTTCTGAGCCTGTAACTGGGAGAATATGGCATCAAACTCATTTAGATGAGCAGCAACACTATCTGTGTCCTTCATACGAAGGTCGTATAATTTTCTCATCAGATATACTTTATTTGATGCCGTCTCTTTTTCATATGTATTGCATAACTTCTTCCAAAGCTCCTCTGCACTTTCACAGTCTAATACTGTAAAGTAAACATTATCTGCTAGGTGCAAGCGAATGGTAGACCTGGCCATTTCATCTAACTCATCCCAATCATCTTCATCCATGTCAGCAGGCTTCTTTGAAATCCCATTTACTGGCTTCCATTGTCTTCTTTGAATCAGCACATCTTTAATCTGATTCTTCCATAGAGCAAAGTTTGTGCCATCAAATTTTCGGATCTCAAAATGGTCTTTGCCCTGCAAGTTATAGCTCCTCCTCGGAACGCTAGCACTAGACCCTGATCCACCGGATGTGCCTGAGACCTCTGATGCCATGATCGTAGAGAACTGAATAGAATGATAATGGAGCTAGAAGAGTCCAAACACCAACAAATAAGTGTATCAAGGAGTAAATTGACCACTATATAGTTGACTAAACCAGAAATCTGGAAAAATTTTGCCAGAGTATCCTCTGCAAAATTAGCATATGACCAGTGTCAAAGTATCATAAAACTGCAAGTACTAACATGTCTACCTGCATTGTGAATCACTGACTCCACTGCATATAATCAGTTACCCAATAGAAGCCAACTAGGCTTATCGAGCACCTATGAACAACTATCATACATCTCCTATGGCGAGGCTGGGTAAGTCTTCCACCTGCATCACTGAAGAGACCCCGACATCTGGGTGTCTCCCAGTTAAGAAAACCTCACCACGACCCTCTTTATCAAACGTAAAAGGCTTTATGCAAAGAACGTAACCGCTATATCAATGCCCACATGGACGTACATAAGCGGTATCCACAGAAGCGTACATGGTGTGTATGTGCTCAATATATGCAGTAAAATGACACTGAAAGGCTGAATACACAGCCCAAAAAACTAGCCAATAACACCTGCAAGTGTCTGTCAACTCTGATGTTTTAGGCTTTAAAAACCTGCATAAATTTGCAGCGACTGCTCCCACCAAAACTGAAAGCCCCTCGAGAAACCTGTTGTTTTACGAGTGTGGCTGAAAATACAGCCCCAAAGGTTGATATTTATTGTCTGAGAAGTACAAGGAACACTCTTCTTGATGTTCTTGGACCTGTGTGAAGAGAACTACGTGCGAAAGTACTCCAAAATGGCTCCAAAAACACCCCAAAATTGCTTCAGAAATAGGCTTTAAAAGCAAAAATGAAGCTTTGAGGGACCAAAACTTGTTCAAGGTAATGCCAACCTTAGTCTTTCCCCTTCTTCAAACACCACAAGAGTGTAGCTTAGTGGCAAGAGATTGCCGCGGTTAAGCGAGCTCTGAGGGGAACAGTACTGGGATGGGTGACCTCCCGGGAAGTACCGGGAACCTCTATATTCCTTGATCGTTGAGGTCCTCCCTCGCGCGCAGCCAACGGCGCCAACGGTGACTTCGGTGACTCGGATGACAAGGTATGCCAAGGTCTATGCCTTAGTCGCCGCCTTAGTCGCCGCCTTAGTCGAAAGCCTTGGAGAAAACCAGTGAAGTATTTCGATGCCGTGCACCACACTAGACTCTCCCTCGAGAGCTCCACGACGATATGCTCAAAGTAGAAAACCGAGCTCTTGTCGCCACACACAGTACTCCGCACAGATGTTGTAGAATACGCAGAAAACGCAGTACACAGGGAGCACGAAGACAGACTTCTTAGGTCTTACAAATGCGGTCGAACTTACAGTCTGTGACTGACCAGGCCACTATATGTTTTATTAAAGAACATATACAAAGAAGTGTCCGGTGGCCATTTGGCCTTTCACATGGACACTAACGGTAACATCTTAGGTGAGCAAGAGTAGTTGAAGAGTCGACTGGCCTCAAACATGGTCTGAGCCAATGCTGCCATTTTAGCACAAAGCTTGGTTCTTTCTATCTCTAGATCAACTCTAGCATAACATTTTTCATGATCTGTCACATTCGGTCCATCTTGGATTCTGGCTTGATATGCCTTAAGCATCATGTCTAGGTCCTCAGGAGTGCGGTCAGCTAATAATGATCCTACTCTAGGGGTTGGTGGAATTGTATGAGGTGGGACGGAAGGTGGCAGATTAGATGGTGATAGGGATGAAGGTGGTGGTGGCATGTGAGAGTGTGTTTGAGAGGTGAGTTCAACAATTTTGGCTTTTGTTTCTCTTATGCTCTCTTCTAATTCACTCATCTTCCTAGAACATTGTCCTTTCATCCTTTCTTGGCTATCCTTATAGGCTCTCTTCCATTTCTTGGTTATACTCTCAGTCTCGCTAACCTTGGAACTCTTTTCTTGGCCTAAACCTTGGTTATGCTACAAAGCCTGAGCTCTAGTGGCCACTTGCATTGGTGCAGTGGAAGTTACACTTCCTGTGGAGTCTACTACTAACCCAATAACATTGATAGGAGTGATTTTCGGTAGATTATTGGGGTTCTTAGGACAATCTCACAAGAGGTTCTCTTTCCCACAATCGAGAAAAAAACCCTGAATTGTCACAGATTGGAGTTGTGTAGGTGCAGGCATAGGGCAATCACGAATGAGGTGATCTCCTTGACATCGATAGCATGGTCCTCTAGGAAATGGGGTTCTTACCTGTTTTGGTTGAGGTCTAGGGTTGGGGTTTGCATACATGAAATTTGCATACTCTAGCTCCCAACTAGGTTCATTCGGTTCTTCACAATAGTAGGACACATTATGCTCAGGTGACTACATGTAGTAAGCTTGGGGGCTATCATTATGTGTAGAGTCAAAACTATGATGACTTGGGTCACCTTTTGAAAGTAATGGAGCTATTGTCACTATAGCTCTATTTAGATTTTCTTCTGCAGTTACGTACTTCACTGGAATCACATTGGCTAGAGGAGGGGGTTGGTGTGCTAGAGCAGGTTGAGCTCTCTGCTACCCTTGATAGGGTGGTTGATAGGGTTGTTGGGGCCTACTATACTGTTGTGGTGGGTACTAATTTTGGTATCTCCCCTATTGTGGATATGGCAGAGTGAAATTTTGTCTAACAGTTTGTTTGTTATAAGGGCAGTCTTGTGCCGTGTGGTTGGTGTATCTTTGCTCTATGATGCAGTATTGGCTACTAGGATTCACTTGGGGTTGAACCATATTGGGACATACACTCACCATATGGTCACCTCCACAAGTATAGCACCACCTCACTAGGGTAAATTGGGGTATCTGTTTGCTTGAGACACCAAATTTCTGAGCTAGCTTCTCTACGAGTTCCTCAATTGATGTGGATTGTCTGGAAGAAAGGCTAGTAGAGCTATCCAAATCTTTGTAGATTTTTGAAAGCTCCAGCTCCTCTCCTAGATTATCCTCTATGTCTATGCACATGTGTACACATTCTTCTATGGTTCTAGGGTCCTTCAGGTACACATATGATCTGAACTTGGTACTCAGCAATCCATCTAAGAATAAAGCCACCGGTTTGGTTGGAGTGGGTAACTCAGGAACAAGACATCTCTCTAGGTATTGCCTAAACCTTCTTCCTGCAAGTCTAACCGTCACTTGAGATGTCTGCTTGAAGCTATGAATCAGTGAGGAAGTATTATGATGTATACCACTTTTAGAAAATTCAATAATGAAAGCCTCTAGAAGTTGGTCTATGTTCCTGAACTACCTCTCATGTAGTGGTTGAAACCATGTAAGGGCACTTCTGGCCTATCTCTACTTCTGTCCCTGTGAGCCCAATGAGCTTGGGATGTCCCAGCTCCTTAGTGAATATAGGAGATATTAGATCTTTGATGGGGAAAAACAAACTCTCCCTTCCAAGTGTAGGCATGCCTACCACGCTCTGTGACCACAAAAACCCTCTTTGCAGTATTTTCTAGGTAGTTCACTTTGCCTGGACTATCAGGATCTCTAAACTCATAGATCGTGAGCGTTCCGACCTCATTTGGCTTATCAGGCTTATACTTGCAAAAGACTTCATCATTCTCTCGATTTAAGAGTAGGTCTATGCTCTTACTGTCATGGGCGACCCACTCGGAAGTGATGATTCTCGTCAGGATTGATTTAGCTCGAGGGGTTCTAGGTTCTCTTCCTATGTTCACTTGCTCTATGTCACCTATGTCTGTTTCTGGGATCACATTACCAAATTCGTATGTCCTATCTAGGTGATTGGTGACTAAGTACATGGTTCCTTCTTTGTCTAGGTATGCACCATTTTTGAACTTGACTACTGGATGTTCTAGTCGAATGGGTTGATCTGGGTTTTTGATCTGGACCATAGATCTTCTTAGGCCATCCTCATAGATGCAAGCACCTAATCGGTTGGTCCTAAGGTATTCTAGTTGCATCTTGTAAGGACCTTCGACCTTTTGTAAGTAGGCCACACCTTAACTTCTTGTGGGTCTCTCCATACCAAGAGACATCTTTGATTCGCTAGTTTTAGAGCTAGGGTAGTGTGGATGAGCACTCAACTGCTGGGCCCAACATCTAGTAGTGTGTGTGACACTTGCCTCCGAAGACCTAAGGCTTTGTCTATCCCTCCCTATGTGTCATCTTGATCTAAGGTTCATATGCCTGAATAAACAATCCCAATTTTTACCCAAAGTACAACATTGTTGCTGATTCTTTCTTATCAACCATTGGACTCTTTTTATTTTGTTATCATGTTTATGATCTTCTCTGATTTTGCATCATTAGGAATACTTGAGTGAATTTTCGCACTTGAAGTTGATCGCAATAAAATTAGTTCTTTCCTTTAAGCTTATCGTCACATGCACAGGTTATCTCTTGACTTGAACTTAACTACTTAGATAGTCTTCAACTTGTCTCCTGCCTATCGTCACCCTAACTTACTTCCAATAGTATGCGTTCTTAGCCTAAGCTAGGAATTAGCTGAGGGAGTTAACAGAATTTCCAACCTCAAGTTCTTTGCCTTTTGAGTGCTAGTTGAGCCCAGGATGCACTTGCCCAAGCTATATGATCACCTTGCTAAGGTTGCTTGAAATCCTTGCTTGCGCACCACAAACCTGCAAATTTTATCAGTTAGAAATGGACTTGCCCACAATGTATTGACAAACAAAATCAACCTTCAACATTCACTAAAAATTCTAGACCCTTTGCTTTTCTTTTTGCACTAAACAGTATTCTCACTCCCTAGTACTAACTGATGCTCCACCTAAAAAATACCTATAGTAGAACTCCACATATGATTATCATAAAAACCAGTGGATGCCCACGTAGAATTCTCAACGAGCTTTCCAACGGAACAAAAATTGTAGCAAACAGAGTTTGTATGAAAAAGTTATGACTGGTTAGACACTCAAAAATTGAAACATGTGAAACAAGCACTTAGGGATATCTCCCAATGTCTTCTAAGGCTCCCTTATGCTTTAATACCCCTTAATTTTCCAAATTTTTGGCCCAAAAATAGACTAACTTTCATTTGCCCTAAACAAATGCCGAATTTGCCCATCAATCACGATCGAGTGGTCTGTCAATCGCGATTGATGTGCCAGCCATGATCCACAGGTCCGTCATGGTTGTCAGTCGCGATTGATGGGTCAGTCATGATTGACACGTGGCCCAAAAATTTTGTCAGTCATGGTCAAACAATCGTTGACCAGGTCCATCACTATGGAAAGGTCTATCAAGGCTGTCGATCGCGATTGATGGGTCAATCGTGATCGATGGGTCGGTCGCGATTGACACGTGGCACGCGAAGGCACTATCGATCGTGGACTCTGTCGATCGCGATTGCAAAATCCATCGGGAGTGTCCGTCATCACTTGTCAATTGCGATTCACAGAAAACAGAAGAATTTTAAAATTTTAATCACATTTTTAGGATGCCCTAGGCTGAAGCATTATGTTTATGCACTTGGTTTAGCAAAATGGTCAATTTTTTGTCGGTCATGATTGATAGAAGTCAATGCCTCGGGACCTACATCGTCAAAAATTTTACCTGTTGGAGATGGTACAACTGCTGGGGATGCTGATTCCTCTAGAAAATCTTAGAAAACACACAAAAGCACAAGCACATGATCGCTCTCGCTCTCTCTCACAAGTGAAATGAGGGGAATGGAATGGGAAGGGTGATATGACCAAAAAACTGAAAATTTTGTGAAGGTGGAGATGAAGGCGAGAGATGGTGATGATGATGATGGTGATGAAGATGGTGAATAAAACAAACAGAAATAGATCAAAGTGAAGAAAATACCTATGACTCCAACATCTCAACTCTACGTCTTACCATCACACGCTGGTCCTCAAAGCTCCATCCCAGCAACGGCACCGAAATTTGGTGTAGCTCAATGATGAGTAGCACCTCCTTTAATGTCAATCCGGGAAGTCATGAGGATGGTATGAAAACCTAGAACAAGTGATGTGCACAAGTGGTGATGGAGAAGCACATGAGCATGCACACACACACACATGTGCACACAAGCAAGAAGAAAGAGTGAGACAATGGAAGCTTTGATTAAGCTCAAAACACAATTACAATTGCTCTTCTTTAGTTCAAACTACAATTTGTCCTCTCAAAAATGAGCTCTCTAGCTCCTTTTATAGTTTTTGACTAGCTAATGACCTTGTCTAGACCTAGTGTTTGGCCTACTTAAAAATTAGGTTCCTAGGCTATTTTGGAGGCTCAAACGAGCTCTAAAATTATGAAAAGTGATACGTAAATACTTCTACTACTCCTCAAGCTCAAGGACTCCTCAGCTTGAAGAAAATGGATTTGAATCTACCAAAATCGATATTTACAATGTTCATGAAGTGATGAAAATCACTGTTACAAAGAGGTTAAGTTGGGAAAAAACTGAATGGCCTACTTGGCGGATCTTCACTGACTACCTTACCTACTTGTTCCTTCTCTCTGCTCTGACTCCCTTTGTTGGTCCCTATCTTGTAGATCCTTGAGTGTCCTGACTGCTACCAACAAAGAGGTTAAGTCAGGAAAAAACTGAATGGCCTACTTGCCGAATCTTTGTTGGCTGCCTTGCCTACTTGTTCCTTCTCTCTGCTCTGACTCCCTTCGTTGGCTTCCTTGTCTTTTAGATCCTTGAGTGCCCTAACTGCTACCAACATCCCCTAACATTTTTGCAAGACTCGCTGCTATTTAAGACGAGGCATCATGGAGAGCACAATTGAACGAATTGTGCCATCACTTTAGAGTCTCCAACAACAAGTTGAGGGCATAACTCATTGATAGGTACAAGTCAAGATGGGACATCCTATGCATCTAGGTGCACTCATCCAAGAATTACAAGAAAGAATCACGAATCTTCAAACAAATCAAGAAAGATTTCAAGTAAATCAATGCCCTAGTTCATCCTTCATAAAGGAACCCAAGATTTGCATGCTTGAAAACAATTGACGATGTCAGCAATCCAAAACAAAACCTCTCGATGTCTAAATCAAGTAAGTAGAAAGTCAAACTTAGGGTTTTAGCACATTTTGGATGTGATGGTGCTATTATATTCTTCAAATTTTGAAAAAAGCATGTGATATAGTAAATTCTTATAATATAGGCTTCTTTAAGGTTCTTCATGTGTCTCCATGAAAAAATACTATTGTCTCTACCAATATCGTGGTTTTTGGTATTGTTGTTGTTGCTACTCACCTTGCCTAATGTAGTCTATAGGTTGATACTTAGGCACTCTATTTCACATGTATATGGGATGATGATCGTTACAATTTGGAATCTTCTAAGTGGTAGTGACATCTCACCATAGGCAACATTAAGTTGTTAATTGGCTTGCTCCATCTAAGTTAATTATTTCCTTGACTAAGGATTTGAAGTAGTAGAAAACGAAAATACTTCACTACTTATGTGAGTAGGTGGTATTTTCAGTTTTGCAACTAGGTTGTCTTCCAATTCCTTACACTCTTAGATGCGTTCATCGAAATTGTGAGACTTTTAATGTACAAATTCAAGTGAAATTTCCCATTTATTAATCTTTCTATGAAGAGACTGATTAGTTTCATTTTAGGTGGTGTTTCTTCAATTGGGAGTCTATCCATGTACTATTTGAATCTTCTAGCCAAAACTTGTACAAGCTCATTACTAGTCTATTTGAAATTATATATCAAGGAGGTAGAGAATTTCTTTACTTCTCTTATTGAGAACTCATAAATAAAATCTTCTACTAAAAACTCTAGATTTCCAAATAGATCAATTATCAGTGGTTGGGACCATGATAATGGAGTCTCAACATGGGCTAAGCTTAAGGCTTCTTACTATATGAAGAACTCACTAATTTTGCTCCAATCAAAATATCTCTTTGAACTCCACTACATGATCATAGGGATCAATAGAAATGCTGTAAAATTCTTCATGGATATTGCCACTTGGGATGGTCAAAGGCATCATCCTAGGTCTTGCACTCTTGGCATCCAACTTGTTGCTTGGTGATTGTCTTGGACATTAACCTACTTATTTTCAAGTACATTAGTTGGTGTAGTAGGAGTATGTTTCTCTTGAGGTGGAGCTCTAGCTTGGAACCTTTCTTGGAGGACATCTTGAAATCTAGAATTCATGTCATCATCATGATTTTCAAGTGGATTATGAAACGGCAATAAAACATCAAAATATACATGAACAATAATGATAAAACAACATATTTATATAAATGTAATCCAAATCTTACCTTGTGCTCTTTTTGAAATTTGAAATCATAAAGATCATCATATCGCCTGATAAGTATGTGCTCTCTCAAGCTAGTGAGGTTCCAATGTTGATCAGTGTTGTGTAACTTTACATTAATTTTGAAATGAAACTAAAGATCTTTCAAAGCTTTGTAAGAATATCCACTCTTCAAGCTTACACATCCAACAATCATACTAAAATTTAAAATACAAAGGTACGATGTTTTAAATGGAAAAGATGTATACATGTGTCACCAATTTTGCAATGGAAATTTCTCTCCTTTTGACAATCCTTCTATGAAAGCCCAATTTTCTTTGAGTAAACTCTTTATTATCTCATATTAGTACCTTTACATTAAAAAATTTTAAGATTTTCTAAAAAAGGAAGAACTCTAAATATGTACATAAAACAGTGGACTAGTAGAGTCCAATATAGATCTATAGATGTAGACACTTGTGTGAATTTCAAAGAGCTATGTATGTCCATTACCTTCTAACGCTTGAAAGATGATATGGACAAAACATGAGGTTGTGTCTACTCTACAATAAGAAGAGGATCAAGTTTAATAATCTCTAACCTTCCATAATCATCAACTCTAGAAGGAACAATGTAATTTTGTGTGTAAAATAATATTATTTCAAGAAGAAGTTGAGTAGGAGGTACATCTAGAAATACTAGGGTTCTACATGTCGTGCTTTGAAAATGCTTGTAAGATTTCGGAGTGGTTGGTCTTCCACTAAAATAGAAGGAAAGGAAACATTCAAAATAGTCTAGAAACTCTCACAATTGATAAGGTATCTGATTCTATTGGAGTTTTCGAATTCCATAGTTGACACTGAAAACATGTTGTAAATAGCAACCATCCCACAATGTCTTTTTTGATGCTTAAAGCCTAATATTTTACCCCTCTCATGAAGGTTGGAATTTACAAAATCGTGAACACAATGAGGACCAAATCTAGATGACTGCATGTACACCCATGCACCTTTGTAGACCTTCTATGATATCTTGTGGCATGTCATTTCAAGAACTTCATCCTTTGGACACCTATAGGTTGTGGAGGAGTTTTAATTGCTATAGAAGTTGGATGAGGAAGCAAGATAGGAAACAAAGATTCTTTGCTATGATAGAATGGGAATGGAGGAGAAAAAGAATTGGGTTTTGGGTATGAAAATGGGAGGCTTTGGAGGGAGAAGATAGTTTCTTTAGTTATTCTAAAATAATTCACTTTCTTGAACTTTGATCATGCAAAATTTTGAAGTAGGGATCAAAAATAGATCTTTTGACCTTGAAAAGTGATGGGATGGTCGCTTAATAGTATTATGATGAGTTCTAAGCTTTTTAAGAATTTTGAAATTTTGGGTCTGACCTGATTATGAAATTTCTTCTCTCTCTAGAAGAAAATCTTGAACCTAGGGGAATCATGTACCCTCTTTCCCTTTTAGCCTAGTAATTTATAAGGTATAGATTGTGCCACCACCCTCTTCTCATTGGTCCATCATTAATCACTCCTTAATCTAAAAATCACATACATGGTTCATTCTTTTTCTAATGCACTATCAATTTTAATGTCTTGAGTACAAAAAATATATATAGGTTGAAGCCTTCTCTTGGAGCCATTGGCTAATATAGCCACTCTAGAGGAGTTCAAAAGCCCATGAACATTGAATGAGAGAAGGATAACTTTTTAACATGTTTCTCTTTCTAGATTGGAGTATTTTTCTTAGTTTTTCTTTCTTTTCCCTTCTTCATTTAAGTGAAAACAAAGAAAAATAGCAAAAGAATCCATTTTCCTTTCTTTGAGTGTTATGTGAGGAGAATTTCCCATTGATAGGGATCTTCTATGAAAACATCATTGAAATGTTTCCTTTCAAAGCTCTAGTCTTCTTGGCGTAAGAATTTGAAATAGTGGATTCAATAGTGGAGCTTTCATTATCCATGTCTTGTTCTTTGCTTGTAATGTAGCCTTCTGCATTATCTTCTTTGATTATGGCATAATCTTCTAGACTTTTATCTTTATCAGAGTCTTTTACATGACTAGATCCCCTTGGGTAGTCCAAAAGATCGACCTCTTTTTCCAAGCTACTAGAATTTTCCTTTGCCCCTCAAGTCCATCTTCTCAAGGTAGACCTTCTCCTAGAAACTTTCAAGGAGTTCTCTTTTTTCTTCTTCTAAGTTCTATGAAGCCTTCTGAGTTAGGCTCCATGGGTTGGCATATTCTTTCTTGTCTTATAAATGTCAATATTTTCTCTAAGTTAGTTTCCATTTCCTTGTGATTTTTGGCTGGCTACCTACCAAGTTAGATAGGGGGCCGAGAGCGGAAGATCTGGCCTATGAGGTATATTTTCCTAAAGTTCGCTCAAGATTTCTCTATATATGACTTCAACAACATCATGACTAGGGGAAAAATTACAAGTAGGGGAAGTGAGACACCACTCCCCTTCCTTGGTGCAAGAGGGCTTACATTGCTAAAAACTAGGGAAGTGGCCATTGAGCCTAATGCCATTACTTAATTCTTGTACCAAGAAACTTGTCCAAATATTTTGGGAAACCATCCACATGTCATGCCAAAGCACCAAGTATCATGATATCCATGTGTCACATTTCCTGAATATGGCCTCAACCCCTTGACCCAAACCCTCACTCGATGGGAAGAGTGATTGTGCTAGAAGACATAGACCTGTTGGGAGCGAAATAGGCATGAGAGAGAAAGGGGGCAGAGATTAGGTGTCAGAGAGAGAGAGAGAAATAGAGAGAGTGAGTGACAAGAAAAGAGAGAGAGAGAGAGAGAGAGAGAGAGAGAGAGACCAAGCCCAACAACTAACTTGGTAGTGCCTCTCTCAGTTCCATCCTTGCATACACTGAAATAGATCGCTTAAGATAAAAAAATAATGAGATACCTCTAAGCTTAGCTCAAAGAAAAGTCCATGACAAAGTGGAATCTATTGGCATTCTACTCAATCCTAAACCATTGCACCATCACATCAATAGATAGATGTTGCATACTTCACTGGATTGTCTCATCGGTATAGAGATGAGTTTACTATGATGAACCTGCATGAAGCTTTAATATTCATTCCAAAAGGAAGTTGAGACAAGGCCTAATCTCCCATGCTTTAATTAATAAAAAAAACTCAATAATACTGTGAAAGGGTAGAGCACCCAATGGGATCGCCCGCATCCCACAAAGCAAGGAAATAGGAATAGTAGCGACAAAGCCTAAGAGGGAGCTGCACGAGGAAGAACACAAGTTTAAATCAAGTTACAGAGATGGCCAATGATGTTCTGATCCCCCTCATGGTATGTCCATTTAGTTTACAACTTGTTATATTACAAAGTGAAGATCCTTTGGTGTATGAAGAGAAGGGATTTCTTACAATTATGTATTCTTCTATGAAGTAGGGAAAGGGCCTTAACAATCAACCATTCTTTTGAAGCTTTGTCAAAATTGGCCACATATCTTTCTTTCCATATCTTCCATAGAACTTTTCCTCTCATCGTGCTCGACATGGGAGCAGAGCAACCAATGGCTTTGCCTAGTAATGTTTGTTTCCAATTGACATGATTTTTCAGTTTTCAAGCCCTTGCAAGATCTTGCCAAATCAAGAGGCTTTTGGTGCAAGAGAAGAAGAGTTGGAAAATGTCCTCTTTAGCCCTATAGCAATGCTGACGTCAATGGGAGGGCCCACAAATTTTTTCAGCTTTGGCATTGGTTTGAATTTCGATGTGGAAATTTTGCCACATAAGAATGAAATTTTTGTTCTCAATGAGGGCCACATGTCCATAAACTTAAACTTCCATCTCATACTAGACCAACTGAGGCACCATCTCTTGTTCAGATTGTTATTCCAGTCCACCTACTTTGTAGAATTCTAAGCTTTATCCGATTTGTGATCATTGATCAATCGTAGCCCCTCGATGCAAGGGAGATCATACCCAAGAAGGATATGTGACTTAGAGAGATCCTAGGAGCTAATTCTATGCCTCAAAAGGCAAAAATACTCATGGTCAACTCTAGTTGTGGATTCAAGATCCTGAAACCTAATCCAACATTTTCTTTCTTGATTGCCTAGATGTTTCCAAACAAGAAATCCTTTATTCCATAGATTTTGCACCCTTTGGTGGTCTATGTAGTCAATTTCATTGATTACCATTATGGGAAACTATTTAGAGTCATTATGTCTAATCCGACATCCCATTTCTAGTCTTCATTCACCATGATTTATGCTTTCATTATCTTCCAAATCTTCCACAAAGAGCAAACCAAGCCTAACCCTTTGGGAGTCACTAGAATAGGGAAAAAGATCAAAGTAAGAAGGTCAATACCCTTTCATCGAGGGAGGCCCATTAAGGTAAGAGCATATTCTTTTTCTAAGAAACAACTTAGTCCAAGAAACTTCCAAGCTGCACCATGCTTTGATCATCCATTTGGGGACCATTTTATCAGCCATCCGGAAAATGTCCAAAATGCACAATCCACCATTGTCTTTTTGGTTCGTACATATATTCCATTTGACCTTGGGCATAACCAATTGTTTGGATCCCCGATCCACATGATTTTTTTGTAGGACCTTTCCAATTTTTCTAACTCTTTGTCTTTTGGCCTCCATGATGCCAAAAAGTAAATCACAGATAGGTGTTAATCACCATAGTGCACCCCACCAGGTTGAGCTGCATCCCTTTCTAGCAGGAAAACTTTTGTTCAAGTTTAGCAAGAAACCAATTCCATCTATATCCTAGAGATACTCCAAAACCCATTGGTATTCCCAACAGTCTCAAGATTAGTTCATTAGAGAGCATTGGATTGTGGGGTGGACGCCATGATGGCCTTGAAACTATTCTTGGAGTGGTTAATTCTAGAGCTAGTGGCAATGCAGAACATGTTAAGACATTGCTAGAAGGTCGCAATGCTAGTGTTATCATTCTGAACAAAAGCATTCCTGTCATCTATGAAGATTCTTAATAGCATCACGTTTTGGTTGTGGGGATGAAACAATCCCTATATCTCCCAAGTTGGATTAGTGGCAATAGCCAAGAGAAGTGGGGCCAAGCGCAGCCTTGTCTAATCAACCTTCTCAATCTGATCACACATGAGAGTTGGTAGTTTATGTTAATATGCATCAATGCATTACCTAATAGCATTAAGATCATCTTGATGAATCTAGTCCCGCATCCCATATCCTTCAAGGAGTGCAGAATGAAGTCCCACTCCAATTGATCATAGGCCTTGTCAAAATCAATCTTGATGAAAAGAATGTCTTGGGACGCCTTAGCAAATTACAAGCCTTCTTACACGTTGATAATGGCCTCCAAGATGGAATGACCCTTAATGAAGCCCTTTTATCTTCATTGATCTAATGTTAAAGATGACATGTAATCCGATTAGCCATGACCTTTGTAAAGATCTTATAGTTGATCTACAACATCATGATCAGTCTATTTAATGAACCAATTTAATAACACCTTTGTTGAGACATATACGTAAAGCACCAAAATGAAGAGCTTCCTACCACATCAAATGTAGTGGTCTCACCAACAAATTTTAAATGTCTTGATGAAATCATTAGTCAAACTACCCAGTCTAGGGATTTTCCTACGAGGAATGGAATCAATAACCACCCAAATCACAACATCTGAGATAGGGGATTCTAGAAGGTAACACAAATTAAGTAGAATTTTCTTGATCCTAATGTTAGAGATGGTAACCATGTTGTCGTGTCTTTGAGAGGACATCGAAGATGCCATTCCTAGAAGCTGAATGAAGTGATTAGCAATAAATTCCATACTCTCTTCAACTCAATTGCATTGCACTCCCTTGTTGTCAATCATATACAGTAACGCTTCCTTAAGTTGTTTTTTCTTTAGGAGTTTACACATTTATTTTGTAGGCCTATCCCCTTTCCCTACCCAAGGTTCTTTAAACTAAATTTGTAAATACTTTTTGTGGATTTCTTCTTCATACCTGAGTTTGCTTATGATTTTCAAGAGTTGGACCTATGGGTGAACCTTACTTTTATTCACTTCTGATTCAAAATTTCCAAGTCTATAATACAAATTTTTTCTTCTTGTGCAACAACTATTCTGAATCTCCACTTTGATCCCTGACAAGTAGAAGTTGGAATTGTTTGATAGCATTCTTCGAGCACCTAGCTAGTGATTCATTGGTATTAAAAGACTCAATCACTATCGAAGTGATCATTTGCTAGACAAAAGGAAGAGAGAGTATTAAAGAGTCCATATGAAATGAGTGAGCTCTTTTGTGTCTCCAAAGAAGATTAAATGCAAGAAGCACAGGATAATGATTAGAGATAGTAAGCTCTTTGCATTGGGCGCAAGAAGGGGAACCAAAAAAATCAATGATATTATGAGATAAATAGAATCCTTTAGGTTTAGCATTCCACAAATCTGTCCCTCGATGGAATGTTCGACCAAGAGAAACCATGAGCATCTTTGACTTCCAAAAAGTCATGGTGGAGGTTGACTTGGTCCCAAACAACTTTGTCTTGGCCATCAATGATCCGACCTCATTCGTTCCATCTATACGATTACGAATGGGCTTCCACCATGTTGAAGTCCCTGCAAAGGACAAACCCCTAAAGAAGGGAGTCCAAGTGTCACAATAGTTAAGTGAGTGAATCTCCTCTTATGAGGAGAGTGCCACATGGAACTTATGGATATCACACCTTATATGGTCCATGAACAATAAGGAATCTCTCACAAGCAACTCAGGCAAGGGAAGTTCGGACGTGGTTGGGCGGTGAACCAAAAAGAAGGTCTCTGTGTGTTGTGTGTTGAGCAAGCTGGTCATGAGCTTCAGCAAAAGAATGGGTCTTGTATTACATTGGTATCAGAGCAACATTCCTTGGCTCATTTCCATATGAGCAAGCTATGGGGATTGAACCCAGGTGGAAAGGATAGAAGGCTCACAATTTAGCCAAGGTGCTAAGCCTTTTAGATGCCTTTTTAGGTGCCCAAAACTGTCAAGCCTTGTAGCATAAGGTTGGGCTACCATCGTTGCCACTCTTACATCGATGCAAGGAGAGAAGGACAATCATGAAGGCATCAAACAGACACCCATGCAGTATATACATGCTCAGATATTTTGGATAGATCCCAAACATATCCATGAGTGTGAAGAAGCACACTACACTCTTTCCCACTACATCGCATACTTATGCATTGGAGTTAAGAGAATTTGGAGAAGTTACAAAGCTCTATCATGTTACCAGAAGTGAAGGAAAGAGTAGGTGCAGTCGGGTCCGAATAGATGGAAACCTGAGCTCACCTACAAAGGATTTCTCGAGAACAAGAAGATCCCATCTCAAAGCACAAGTATGAAATTTTTTGTTATTTTCAAGAGTTCAAAGATAAAGATCCGACTCTTTGAGAAGGGCAAGGAAGGGTTTGAAGGCCAAAAATTTGGAGGGAAGTTACATGTATTGAGAGTATGAGATGTAAACAATTCCCTCAAAATATAAGAAATTGAAAGTTATAGGTACCTCCAAAATAGCCGACACTCATGATTTTTACATAAATTTCAGGAGCTATTTTGGATAAGTAGCCATTTTGGGGAAGGGAAATGAAGCAGTATTTTTCTTAGTTTGGTAGGAAAAATCATGCACACATATAGTATAATATATGGACTTTCATATACCATCACAAAATCCAAAATATACCTCAGTATGATGGGAGTTTGAAGCTCCACAAGACCCCCTCCCATCACAATTTGAGAAAAAAATTGAGCACCTGAATCTACGAAATTCCCATTTTAGAAGAGGGAAAAAGAGGTGCAATAGCTATGGATGGATGGGAAAAAGTATATATACTGAGAGAATGGTGTATGGAATTCATAGGGGAATCATTAGATTCATTAAAATGATAAGTTAGGGAGGAATTTTGTATCCTCAAAGACCCCCTTTCCACACTTTTTGGAAAAAATTCATATGTTAATTTTTATCAAACTCCACTTTTGGGAGTAAGAAAAAAGACAATTTAAGAGGCTTCCATGGATAAGTGCATACGTACATGAGGTATGGTGTACGTATTACCATGAAGAATGGGAAAATCCAAGAAAAATCCACATTAGGAGTGGATTAGAAGCTTGCTAAAAGCTCCCATTTAAGTTTTTGCATAAAAATAAAAATCTTGATTTAGGCCTCTTTTGGGGAGCAAATTATCATGTACTAAGGGAGGATTTGGAAAGTCAAAAATAGGCTCAAGCATTTTCATATACTACTCTCTGAGGTCATAAGAGAATTCTAGGATTTGCTTGGTGGAAGAATGCTTTTGGGCACTCCAAAAATCACATTTTCACACTTTTTCCATCCCCTCCAACAGTCCACTAGTTTGGCATGTCCCGCTTGGAAAGGCCATATCTTGGGCTAGAAAACTCCAAATTGGATGTGCTATGGATCCTTTCGAAGATCACAAGATCTTTTTTAAGTTAAAAAAAAGAAATTTGGGAAATTATGTATTTTTGCAGGTCTATATAGCTCTGCAAAGTGTGAACAGTTTTCGGCAACTACCTTCCAAGAGCGATATCTTACAAACTGGGAAGGCCATTGAAGTAATTCCACTTCAAGCCACTTGCACATGATATATATTTCATTTTATTATTATTTGCAGGTCCTTAAAAAATTTTTGCAGGTCAACAGAAGGATTACAAATGCATTTTTTGGGTAAATTTGCATTATGTTGGTAATTATGACCATGCTTTATGTTTTGGAAAGTGATCCGATGTTTTCGGACACTTCAAAGCTTATATTAGGACTTGAGGAGGAATATGCAGAGGTATCGAAGCTCGTCGAGTAGGATTGGATGCATGCAATTCCAATACCAAATCATTCAGGGACATATGCTTTATATTTTAAGGCATCTTACTTTATTTTATGGCATGTTGTGTATGTACATGCATGGATTGGAGTGCATATATCCAAGTTGATCATTGTTTCAATTCTAAAGTATGGATCAACATGCGAGAAGTACACTTCTTTATTGTTTGCAAGAAAGATGGTTGCAAGAACTACATGGTGATGCAACAAAGAGAATTGTTGCTAGCATTTGTTTTTATGTTTTACAGGTTATGGAGTCCATGTATGAGTTTATGCCATGCATGCAATGTGCCTATCAAACTCTATGTTGTTAGATGGCATGTGTGCCATTGAGTTTATGGTTAAAATTTTTTGGGATTCCATTTCCTTGGGGAAATGCTGTCGAAGTTTTTCCCCCCTCATGGCATTATATATGCACTTACCTTTAGGTAAGAATATTTTTGCAAACATCAGTAAGGTGTTAGCATGATTGTAAGCATGTATTTGATGGACTTAGTACCATCATAGTAGTATACATAAGGCAACTTCAGTAGTAACAGGATCCCTACACATCATCCTCATGGATTTAGACCATAGGATTGCTAAGGGAAGGAGCTACACCTTCACTATTAGTAATGCGCACAAGCAATCCTATAGGTTTTAGGAAGTTGCACACAGACATGGGAGATACATTTATGATAATCTCCAAAGTAGTGAAGATTTACTTATCTTCACAAGAGTTTCACAATATGATTAGGAGACTATGGTGTATTACCAGGAATACCCAAAGAGTGACTAGTTTCACTCATGCACATAAGTAGTGGAGCGTTTTTGCTACATTACTACGAAAACCAATTAGATGGGATCAGAGAGATGGGTTTCATGAGAAAGCATCAACGGGTGCTTATGTGATTCGACTGATGGTTAGGAAGGCCATAGGAATGGCTCTAGCTCTATGACTTAGAGCATAGATCCCTTCGTTAGAAATAGTTGGGGTACCCAATACATATATGTACGTTGGGATCTACAGAGAGATACTCAGACCTTGTCTTGGTACCTAAGAACAAGTTAGTTTGGAATAAGAAAGGGATATCCACTGTCACATGATTATTTGAACCAAACTAACTAGTTCGAGGACATGGGACTCATTTGAGTCCATCAATATAAGTTGAGGATATGGGATTCATTAGAGTCCATTTATATATTCCATTACATATATATGGAATATACCTTCGGTTTAGTGTAGGTATGACACCATGAATTGGAAGAGGGTTCCACTGGTATGGGACAATGGAAACGACTTCGCTTTGAGCACTCTTCTTCAATGGCCAGGGAGAAAAGGACTCATCATTCATGGCGGTATTTCTCACTAGATCAGAGGAGAGCTCTTAGCAGGCATCTCCATAGAATTGGGAGTTATCGTTCATAGTTTAGGGAAGATTTATTCTTCCAATAGACAATGTGGTAGGTTATTTTATCACCATTGGTATCACATACTCATTTTGAGTTTTCTAGGAAGGATAATTCCATCAGTTTGATTGGATCATATAGATCCATGCATAAAGTATGGTTGATAGAGATAGTTCTTTAGTATGGATACACATGTGTTTATGGTATCATGTCATATCATTGCCAACCATTTTAGCAAAGGGCTTTGACCCTTATAAGGAATTTTTTCCACTCTTCACTTCATACACCTTTATTAGTTACGAGAGATTTATTCTCCATCTTCATAGGAATTTATGTAATGAGGGATTATGCATTAGTTATGGAAGAGAGGACTAAATGAAATCAGACGTTTCTCTTTTAAGGCCTATTCAAGAAAAATGGGAATTACAGAGGATTCTGAGACAGGTCTCTGTGTCCCAATGTTTTACTTTTCTACTCATTCACACACTACAACAAGTTATTATCTCTTGATTGGATTATATATAATTGACACTTTAATATTAAGGATAATTGTATTATAAATGAGGTATCAAGGTTAAGATTAAACTTAAGAAGTCAACATAGTAAGTAATATAAATGGGACTTGAATAATTCCCAAATTTCTTGAATAGGCCTTTTTTAAGGAAAAGAAAAGGTGGGAGTTAACTTAGAGATCGATGAGAGATCTCACTTTAGCTCAACGGTCTCACTTTAGCTCATGTTCTTTGAAAGAGAAAAAGCAAAAGGAAAACATGATTTCTTCATAGGAGAAGAACAGAGTATGTTTTCCTTTAGAGAGAAGAGGTGTTTAGAAACCATCTCTTAGTCTTTATTTCATAAGAAATTCATTTACTCTACTTCTCAATGTAATTTTCCTTCGCATGGGGGTTTTATTCTCCATTATTTTAGAAGGAAAAAATATGGAGAACCTATTTACATGTTCTTAGTTATGGATGAGTAGAGCAAATGAGTTCAATAGAATCTCTTTCATAGGGAAAGGGAAAGTGGAATAGAGTCCACTACTAGAGCTCTTTTCCTTAGATAAGATTAAAGAGAGAGTTTCACTTTCACATTTTGGTTTTCTAGATAGAAGTGGCACTCCTCTTTTAAAGACAAGAAGGAGATCAGTTGATCATGATGCTTAGATTGAGTCTCACTTGTAGACTCTAGAGAGAAGTAGTTATGTTTATTTCTAGTGATGGTCTTTGACTAGATGAGATGATCTAGTTATTGACATGAGTGAGGCTGGGAGTAGAGTTATGACTCTTCTCTTTAGGGTTTCTAGGAGATAGAGAGATATTTAACCTATTGGGATACCAAATTCTTAGTTGATGGTTCATCATGAGGATGATGTGTGAGCATAAATTAGGAGGATGGGTACTTAGGGATTATTTGAATCCCAAAGGGAATGCTTTTGCATTCATAGGGCAAACTAAAGGGAAGAGAAAATTTTAGAGTTTTCACTAGTGCCAATAGATGCTCTTCCAATAGAACTAAGTCCAAATAAAATGGATGACAAACCACAGACTTCTTGGTTGGTGAAATGTAGAGATTGCGTTTTACTATCAAGAAATTCTTATATATGAGTTAGATGATGGAATTACATAGTAACAACGTAGTTTAGGGGAAACTATTACTTGTGAGCACACTCAAGGTTAGGAAGACCTAGAGTGTTATGAGGGCAATCTATCATTTAGTCTTAGATGGGTTTGGAGTCACTTGTTATGGGACTTTGTTCTATATTTCATTGGATTCTATGGTTTACTATCTCCATTATGGTATGGTCAAGCCTATACGCTTGGCACTTTACACTTTCTTTTTATACTATTACTCCATAGAGGATACATCATATGGACTTATGTCATTTTGGATGATGTCATATGTCATGAAAGTGATAGTTTGGAAGTTTAGTGTATATGGGAGATAGTAGGCACCATTCAAATAGTTTCCCACCTTTAAGATGATTGCATATGAGGCTTCTTAAGGGGAAGGATATGGGGAAACAACACACAGAAATGACCATGTACATTGAGTACATGGGTTTCAGGGGAGTCTGAGCACTTTCTTCTACCATTATGGACATTTCATTTACATTTTTGAGGAAAAAAATGCTTTTAAGGGGAAGGAAATGTCACAATAGTTAAGTGAGTGAATCTCCTCTTATGAGAACAGTGCCACATGGCACTTATGGATATCACACCTTATATGGTAGACAAACAATAAGGAATCTCTCACGAGCGACTCACACAAGGGAAGATCAGATGTGGCTGGGGGGTGAACTAAAAAGAAGGTCTCTATGTGTCGTGTGTTGCACGAGCTCGTCACGAGCTCCAGCAAACGAATGGGTCTTGTGTGGCTCATGAGAGATTCCTTATTGTTCATCTACCATATAAGGTGTGATATCCATAAGTGCCATGTGGCACTCTCCTCATAAGAGGAGAATCACTCACTTAACTATTGTGACACCAAGTCAAGCCACATATCTAGTCTCACTATGTCTTGATTCAAAGCATACACCAAAACAATAGTAAACTGGAGAGGGGTTCTAAAAGAAGACACTATCCACCGAAAATTACGGTCCATGACGGTCTACACCATGGAGTCCTGCCAGGTAGCTTTAAATCCTAGGTGAGCATCACCACTCCCCCTCATGTGCTCTATGGGGAGCTAGCAATGTGACGAAGAAATACTCTTGAGTTCTTTATGAAGCTCCTCACCACCCATTTTGATCTCCTATAGAAAATTAATTTTGGATTAACATTTTTATCTCAAAGCCAATGTGAAATTACTGCTAATCTTGAACGGTCCATCAGATCCCTAGTATTAAATGAGACAATAATCATTTGTGCAGGTTACTTTCTTTGTGAGTTTGAGACTTATCCTTTTTTTTCATATTTTTCTTTTTGAAGAAGATGGGTCTTGGCCCACAATTCATCCTTTGAGGTGGTGCTCCCAAGGGAAGCTAATCAGTTGTTTTCCTTTGTGAGAAATCACGCCCATAATAGAATCAAGAACATGATTGTGCAATGTCAATCCGATTACCGAACTTTCACTTCTTGGGTTATCATCTTCTCCATAGGGGTGTTCTTGCTTATCTTGCTTGGTCACATACTTATCGACGAAATCATCCATAGTTTTTTGTTCCTCATTCTAAATTTGATTTGATCCACCCACGTAGTCTAGCTAGTTGATATCTTTTTTTAAGATGTGGTAGAAATTTGAGTCACGGTCCGACTTAGAAGGACTAGAGCTAGAATGGTTTTTAGGGTTACGATTTCTTCTATTTCTAAATACCATGAAGGACCCCTCAATAAGATCTTGAGGAAGATCTTGAGGAGGTGTATATTTAACTTGATCTCAATTTGTAGAAGGTTCCTCGGATGCCCTTTATTCTTTTTTGTCACCAAAATCATGTCATTCTGCTCCTCTATGCTATCTTGCTTTGATCTCTAGTTTTTTCTTCTTAAAGGACATTCTTTGATTCACTCGACGCAAACACTAGGAAGATTTTTGAAAATTAATTCTTGTTCTATGGGATTTTCTTCACCAACATCAATGCTGATTTTGGAGGAAAATTCGTGGTTGAGATCTGCCTCCATGTAGATTTGAGGGACCCATCTAGTGTTTTTTTTTTAATGGAGATTCGGCCGAGGCCTACTCCCCCGGACTTTAACTTTGAAATTGCAACTGTACAAGGAAGGGCATAGTACCCATGGGACCTCCCTTATCCCACAAGAATAGGGGTTTACAAGACTAGGTTGAACGGAGGTCACAACTACCGCGAGAATGGTCAAACGGTGGGCAACAGCCACATACAACAGTTTCTGGAATTCATATGTCCCTACATGTTGCTGCCAGGGGTTGAACCCTCACCCTCGCCTCAAGAGGCGAGAGGCCCAACCACCAGGCCAGCGAACCGGGACAAGACCCATCTAGTGTTGAAGGAGTATGAAGCACCTTCATAAATGAGAACATCGACATCTTCCTTAGAGCCAAAGGGCAGCCAATGGGTCCAACAATCCCTAATAAATCCCTAGAAAAAGAAGGGAAGATTAGGTAGCTTTGTCGAGAGTGAGAATCGTGGTGGTTTTGGACTTGTTGGAGTGAAATCAAGGAACCATTTAAAGAGGCACAAAGTTGTCCACCAAACCTGCCACACTACAGCTCGTAGAGCTTGGAAAGCTATTCTTCATTTTAAAAAAACCAAGAGGGTGTGTTTTGTTGGAAGAAACTGACACTTGCTACGATCAGACCATGCAAAAACCACTCCCTTTGGAACCATGGCCAAAGGGATTTGAGCGATGGTTTAGGTCTGAACATCTCACCAATTAGAAAAATCTTAATTAATTCTTCTTGCTTTGTCATGATGACTTCTTGAGGCAAGGCAACAACTGAGGGTTTGCATCCAAAGAGCTCTTGTGAGGCACAAGAGGCTTTATCCATACGAGCCGGCCCACATTCCTAATCACTAGCAAGGGGACCTCACCCTCCAAATCTTGGAGAGAAAGTGGAGGGCCTAAAAGATCCTTAACCATAACAATCAATTTTAAACACCACTTCTAACAGAACTTACCTAACCAAATTTGAAACAACCACTAACGCATGAACAAAATTCGGCTTAAAATTCTTGCTTCGTTGTGTAATAATGCACAAATATCCAAGAATCATTTTGATGACCTGGCATAACCCCCGCAAATTCTACTCAGAAACACGAGTTTAATCGATCAATTAAATATGAAATTCAAAGTGCTTTAAAGCCCCATGTTCACGTCAAACTTGTCCCACATCTTTATTAGACTTTTTTTTTCCAAAAGGGAGGTTCGGCCTTGGCCTACTCTCTAGATCGTTATTCAAGACTCAACGAATAGTTTTTCAACAATCGTTTTGATGAACCGGTATAACCTGTAAACTCTTCTAAGAAACACTTGAATTTAATCGATCAGTTATATATGTATTTTCAAAGTGCCTCAGAGTCTCTCATGTTTTTTTTTTTTAATATAAAGGAAGTTCGGCATTAGCCTACTCTCCCGGACTTGAATTAAATAAAGAAAAGTACAAGAGAAAGGGACTAGTGCCCACGGGACCCCCCAAATCTCACAAAGCAGGGGAAACTCCCCCATGTTGATCTCGAACTTGGCCTACAACTTTACTCCAAATGAATCTCGAAAGTCATTGACAAATGCGCTGGAGCTGCCCGCGTTTTCCCGCAAACGGGGCTTTGTCGCGATAGAGGAGCACTTTGGCACGACAGACCACGGCAATGACGTGGCAACGGAGACAGCTCAGCATCGGTAATGGCAGCTTACTTCGTGTCCGATCTTAATTTGAATGGCAGCTTACTTTCTGTGCGATCTTAACTTGAGTGACAGCTTACTTTGTGTGCCCTCATCGCCGTTACTTTGGATCCCTCCACGCTTGTTCAAGTTTTGTTTTCTTAACGGAGTGAATTATGCATGAAGTTTTTTTTTTTTAAAGGAGGTTCGGCAGACGCTTATGCCTTCAACTTTTAATTTTGAAACTACAATTGTAAAGGTAAATGGTAGACTCTTCGTATCTCGAAAAGCAGGAGTTAGATTGGGTTACAATTGGTAATGTTGCATTACATCTCGTTTAAATTGGTCAAAGCTATTATATGTCCAATCGGTAGGTTGAACTCCGGATCTCTGCCTCCGCCTCAAAAGGCCAAAGCTTTACCAAACTATCTATGGGATGTGGACCATCAATGTTGCCTTAAAAGTGCTAAAATAAACTGACCAAACTATATCCAAAGAGGTTCCTTACTTGGTGCATGAAGCTTTCTTGGTGCCATGAATGTTGCCTTAAAAGCGCTAAACTAAACACTTGACCAGAGTATATCCAAAGAGGTTAATAACATAGGCACTAATTGATGAATATAAGTAACACGAGCACTCACCATTAGAAAAAGTTCTTTGGTAATTAAACATATCATCCTAGAGAGTATATTAAAACAAGAAAAAAAATAGTAATATTGATGAAAACTAGTGACATACAATTAGCGTGAAAAAATTGCCCTTGTCGCTAGTAATTATGATGTATTTTCCATCTTCCAAAGTGACCGACAATACTATCCATATCGGTTAGAATTTACCACTATTGATAGTTTTCTAGCTTTGTTCTTGCTATGAGTACTGATACTATTTAAACTTATTACATTTGGAGTATCTTTTGGCATGTTGAAATATTATTCTCTTTCATATGATTCAAATACACTCATTTTTCACATCTCAATCCTCTAAAAAAGAAGCGAAACACATGGATGATTTTCAACATATGGATAAGAAGGCATTGAGCAATGTCTATATAAAATGATCAACAAGTGAAAGGAAAATAAGCAATCACGTTAATACTTTTTCGATGAAACAACTGAGCAAACATTCAAGTCTGAAGAGGATCTCAGCGAACCAACCTAAAAGTAGAACAAAGGAAGAATTTATTCAAAAAAGAATAAGAAAATGGAATAGAAGAGAAGAAATGTTTGGGAAGCCAAAGTGACCAACTACAAGAAGTGCTCTTCCCACCCTTTACAGCTCCTAGAAATATGAAGAGAAACCACAAGTGATTAAAAGGTTAAATTGTTCAAATAGAATCTAAAATTCTGGAGCAAGTACAAACTATATAGAACATCATTGAGAGCTCCAAGGTCTGCAAGAGAAAAACCAAAATGAAATTTGGCACATGGTAGAAGGTTGCAATTAATGCTAGAACAAGAAACGACTTTCAGAAGGCTACTATGGTAAGCAGAGAAGAGTCTGGTCACTATTCTCCTCTCAAAAAAAAAGCATGAAGTTCAACTTGCGTGTGCGTTGCAAAAATCTGTAGAAGGACGCCACAAAGGCGGTTTGGTGAGATCTTATCATCATCGCGACAAAGAATCATTCAATTAAGAACAATTCAACTATTTTCAAATGTCTTCCTGTGATGTTAGGTGATAAAAACGTAAGTGAACTATAAAACGTCACTTTCTCTTAATTCATTTTGGTTTTACAAACCTTCAATGACAACTTGCGAATAGTGTCTTTTCTGTCCAGAGAATCTTAGGAGCAATAGCATGTATGAAATTAGCCTTGGATAAGTTGTTGATGATCGATGACTTGCATCCGAAAGATTAGTCAAGGATATTTTATGTTCATATTGATCTTGAGAGGACTATTAGCCTACATCCCATATACTTCAAGAAATCTCAAAAGTACATGTGCGAAAATTTACTCAAATTCATTTCTTTTAAATAAAAGGAAGTTCGGCCTTAGCCTACTCTCCCGGACTTGTATAAAATAAAGAAAAGGAAAAGTACAAGAGAAGGGGACTAGTGCCCACGGGACCCCCTAAGTCATTGAGAAAAAAAGTGAACCCTGCATGGGCCTTGTAAGGATTCCTAATTTTTAGGGATTAAGCTTAATCTTGTACTTTGTTAAAGGGACAAAGTGCATTTAATGGAGCACTTTTTGGTAGGCTGAAGTAGGCTTTTTTTTAGGCTGAGCTAGGATCTTCTCTCTCTTCTGCACATAGAGAGAGAGAAAAAACCACTTTCCACCTCATCAAATCCGTCCATCTTTGTGAATAAAAAAATGACTTTTCTGAAAAAGTCTCATTTTCAGCTATTCTTTATTCAAAATGGCCCATACTTTTATGTATATGTCAGAACTTAATTTTTTTAGTCTTGTTTTTATAAAAAATACTTTAAAAAAACATACTTTACAGAATCCCTCCAAAAGTTAAGTACCACATCATCAAACTCGTAACTTTGGTTGGCCCAAAACATGAATTTTTGAAAAAAAACTCATTTTCCCTCCAACACACTGAAAAAAGTCATTTTGACCTATCCACATACCAAAACACACTTTTTTTCTTGCACACAGCTACTGTACTTGCCATTCCAGCCATCTCTGTGCTTCTTCCCATTCGGTGCTGGAGTTCTGGAACATCATGGTGTTCACATGTATTACGAACATGACACCAGCACCAACGCGTGCTCCTCACACAAAGAGTGTACATGTTCGTGTTCCTACAAAATTTGCACCAACAACTAGAGGTAGCAATGACATAGATTCTCAAAATGAATGACGTGCAGTTGGAGAGAAGAATATTGATCTTTGGGTCAATGGTGCGTTGTATCCATTAGATCCAATGGCTAATCTTCATCCTAGATTCCATAGTATCTCCACATTTCTACAATTCGTTGGTAGTGGTGAAGATGGACTGCTAGGCTATTGCAAGTGATTGTCTAACCATTCTACATGTATACCTAATTATTGGATGCAACAATGTCATCACAACCATTTCAAGATACACAATTTAGAGAGTGCTATACACACTTTAGAAAGTGATATCCAATCTTTGGATGAGAACAATAATAGACTCCAACAAGATGTGGAAGAAAAGGAGAGCACAATTACAAAGTTAAAAGCCAATCTTACACAACTAAAAGAGACTCCACTTGGGATGAGATATAGGAAACGACCATTATCATCCTTTCAATCTCTTTCAACTAGTGGTGGAGCACGGAAGCGACGTGTTTATGCACTTAGGTATGTGTTTCCCTTGTTTATTTATGTTAAAAGACTTTTAGATTGAGTTTCTTATTGTGCAGGTCATTTGTTGAAGATGTAAGTGCTTCCTCAACAATGGAGGATCAATTGAAGTTTCTAAATTCTTGTCTTAGCAACAAACATGTGCTTATGATTTTGGATTCACCAATAGGAAATCACATCAAAACCCAAGTGATTAAAGATTTTTTAGGCAACTTAGAAGATATTATTAGTCCTAGTGAGGTACAGATGGTATGTGATGAAGGAGGTGTTAGTACTAGAGCATACACTACATTGTACAATCTTTTGAAGCAAGCTCTGCAAAACAAAGGTATTTTCTAGAGCATTTTTCCATGCCCTTACAAGGTATCTCTGAAGAAGAAGATAACGAATGAAGATGTAGCCAATACTCTTGGCAATTACCTGCATATAGAAGATGTTATGCCTGCATCCATTTATCATTCATCTACATCAAAGAAAGAGTTGAAAAACACATCTAGAAAGGGATTCATCTACACAAAGTACAACAACATATTTGTCGATTTGGAGAGGCTTCAAAAGGAAATGGTTAAATTTTACAAGGTATCTCTGAAGAAGAAGATAACCAATGAAGATGTAGCCAATACTCTTGGCAATTACCTGCATATAGAAGATGTTATGCCTGCATCCATTTATCATTCATCTACATCAAAGAAAGAGTTGAAAAGCACATCTAGAAAGGGATTCATCTACACAAAGTACAACAACATATTTGTCGATTTGGAGAGGCTTCAAAAGGAAATGGTTAAATTTTACAAATCCACAATTCAAGGTATATCCATTGTTTTGATAACGACATTCATAGTATTTTTAATAATATAATGTTTGTTATTTGATGTAGATTGTGGTTCCAAAATCAAATTTGTATTGAAGCTAGACGAATGTCAAATCATAAAGGGACGCCGTATGGAGAGACTTAGTCTGACACTCATGAACGAAGCTATGGCCCATGCTATTGTTGATGATAGTGAAGAATCTACCCATCACTTTACATATAGTGTTCAATCTGAGAAAGATATATGGTGGTTAGGTGCTATTGAAGTACCTAAAGAGTCCAATGATGTTCTTACATGGATTTTCAGTAGGACCCCATGGATCACAGAGGTTATAACTTCTCAAATTCATGGTGCCAAAATCACTGTAGAAAGCCTTAGTGATTTTGAAGTAGAGTGGCACTTAGGTGGGGACTTAAAGACTATCAAATGCATGTTAGGGTGCAAACAAGGTGCATATACTCTCTATCCTTGTCCATATTGCACACGAGGTTATAAACGAACAAAGAGAAAACAAACAACATAGATGATTTAGCTGATGACACAGATGCAACTCCATCTGCTGAATGGGATATACCTTTAATGAGGTGTCCCATGTTAGGTACACCTAATCGTGACATGTCAGATAAGGATTGGAATCACATTATTCCATTCCCTTTAGTCAATGTCCACTTTTGCACCTTGCATGCCTTCATGAGAATTTTTGATAGACTATTAAAGCTCCATATAGAATATGCATTTGCCATGAAGCCAGTTGATAAATCTATTCAAGCTATAAAGAAATTGGAGGAACTTCTTAATTCAATTGGTTGTCATGGTGGAAATGTAACCCTAGTTGTTAAGAAAGTTGGAGAATCTCAAGATAGCTTGCAACAAGGGTCAATGATAGGGAATAAAGCAAGACATTTTTTTAGAAGAGGTACTAGCACTCAAAATAATGAACATTATGAGCTATGGAAAGACCTATGCATGATCACAACAGACAATGACTCTCAAGTTGATCTTTGTAATAAGAGAAAGAAAGTTTGGTCGAGCTTTGATAAGTTGGTAGGCTTAATGGGTCTGAATAGGTCTAGTGCTATTCAACGTCAAATGTTTCAAGAAACATTAGTGGAGTTCACCAAGTGTTTCATTCAATCTTGGGGAGAGAGCAATATAGGGCTACGATGAAGCGACTCATCAGCAAGTTAGTCACACTACATTGTAAGTGTAATCTTCTTCTGCAAATGTTCATTGCACTTACCTTTTTCCAATGTACTTAACAATTTTTAGCATATTTTGTTTGCACATGGAGCTTATTTCATGCATCGATATGGGTCATTAGAGATTTTCAGTACCCAAAGAATGGAAAAGTCACACTACAAAGCGAGGGGTGTCTACTTCAAAAACACCCAACATGGTGGTGGTCCAATGCAATCAAACTACATGGAGGAGATGTTTAATTGGTTTTACCGCACTACATTCTCTAGAAAGTTTTTTGTGGAACGACATAGGGATTCAAAATTGGCAAAACTTGCAAGAATGATGCAACACAACATTGCCAGTGAGAAATGGAAGTCATCATTAGGTCCTCTTCATCATGCACAGTGGCGTGCTAAGAGACATCGAGAAGGCTCAGCTTGGAAGTAAAGTGAATTTGTTATTTCCCATTATGTGGTAAAGCCTATGATTATTGTAATCTTGGTTTCAATGTGTTATTATCTCATATATAATATTCTGTATGGTTTTAAACAGGTTTTGTCCATTCTAGTGTGAACAAACAGTTTTTAAAAAAACTCTATAAATAGAGAGAACTCACTTCATTTCACATTTTTTGCAACTCAAGAGAATGGCACGCACCAAGCAAACTGCAAGGAAAGATCGCGTCTTCTTTCCTAGCCCTCATCTAGGGACACAACGCCCACCATGGTTGCAGCCCCCCCAAAGACCCCGAAGTGGTTCCCAGAGCACATCTGTGCCTGTGTCACACGATAGCACACCACCTGGGAGCAGTCAAGCGTGAGAAAATGAAGTGCCCAATAGACAGGAGTATTTCACTCCAAGGCGATCAGAGTCCATTTCAAATGATGACCCGCCAAGAAGGACACCCATCAAGTCAAGACCCAAACAAAAGTTGATCAGAAGGGTTGTACCAAAGAGCGAAGAGGAGTCATCCCCAAACGAAGAAAGCAGCAATCAACCACCATGGAATGATATGCAAATTCCAACGAGCCATAGGGTGACACATGGAGGTAAGACACTTCCACAAGGACAAGGCCAATACCAACAGAGGAGGAGAGAGAGCAAAGTCAACAACCACATCAACAATAAAATGTGCAAGATGAAGCTGGGCCCTCACATCGTGTACATCGGAGAAAAAAAAACTATCAACCATGACGTCGACCTCAACGCCAGCCAAACATACCTCCCAACACAAGAGCTCCACAAAGAAGAAGGAGGCACTGCAGGGCTTTTGCAGAGATACGACACTACCAAAAGTCCGTTGAACTACTCATACCACGAAGAGCTTTTGCAAGGGTAGTGAAAGAGGAACTACAAAGATATTGTGCAGGCCTACGAATACAAGGGATAGCACTTGAAGCACTTCAAGAGGCAGCTGAGGCCTACCTCATCTCCATGCTTGAGGACTCCAACCTCTGTGCTATCCATGCCAAGAGAGTAACCATACAACCGAAGGACATTCAGCTAGCAAGAAGAATTAGAGGAAATAACCCATGATGTGTATATTGTACCCTTTGATAGGCGTACTTTGTGATGTAATACAATGGATAATAGAAAATTTTGTTTTAACCTATATTCTTTGTCTTTTTTTTCCTCTCTCTCGCTCTCTCTCTCTTTGACTCCCAGCATAATTGTATGCAACTAAATTTTCTTTCAGTCAATTATATATGGATTTAGTTGAACATGCATGCACTTGCCTATTATTTTGTGAGTAGATATGTTCCTTTTGTACCAATTGATGTCCCACATGTCATTTTCATGCCAAAAAACCCCCAGCCACAGAAACGCAGGATTCAACCCTGCAAATTTTTTGCAGGGCTAAATCCCGCGTTTCTGTGGCTGGAGGTTTTTTGGCATATTTTGGGCTTGTGTAAGCATGAAATGTATGGCAGAGATGTAATGGTCTATCAAATCAGAGATTATACAGTATATAATCATTGGTATGCATAAAAGGTATATTGAATGTAGAGGTTATAACTTCCAGGTAACATTTGCTATTGATTATACCTAAACCTAGTGAAAACAAAGTATTACATACATTCCAATGGTTTGTAGCCCCTCTAAACACCAGAAAAGGCCAAAAAAGCCCTAGCCACAGAAACGCGGGAAACAGCCCTGCAAAAATTTTACAGGGCTGTTTCCCGTGTTTCTGTGGCTGGGGCTTTTTTGGACTTTTCTATGCATCTCAGTATACAAATAGACCATAGACATTGAAAAGACTTCAAATCAGATAAAATTTGTGGAAGAAATAAGCCCAATTTATTAGCACATTCATACATAGGACTAGACAAATTAGGAAATAAAGAGTTTGTATTATCAAAACATTTACATCATTTCTCAGCTGCCTTCAATTTCTCTACAACTTTCTTTCTCCTTTGGAGAGATTGAGGCAGCTCGTAAGTCAATACAGATCTTGATATTACATGGGGGTCTTGCATTCCCAGACCCATGGCGATACCTATTTGACCTAATACTTTTCCTCTAAAATTAAGTCCTAATGTAGTAACAACTAAGGATTTCCTAACCAAAATGACACAATTAGTGCCTTGGGTTATTGTACATAAACACAAAATTTTGCTAAGGGCCTTCAAGCACCAAGTCATGAAGTGCCCATCCGGACTGTAGTCTTTGTGTATGATAACGAAATCATCCTTTGGCAACTTTCCGATGTAGTTTGCCAAGGATGAACCACTCCTGCGAGAAGCTCGATCCCCACCAGATCTTGCTGCAAACTTGTCGAGCTCAATTGCTTCCTGTTGAAAAAAAAATGAGAATTCAACCTCATACAATGTTTTCTTAAATTCTCCATTTATTTAATTTAATTACCACTTACATCATGAAGCTTGTCTTCTTCCTCCCCTCTTCCAGGGGCATCAAGATCAATGCTAGAGTGGGCCATGCCACTCTACTCTGCTACGGGGGATGTAGGAATTTTTTTCTTCATTATCCTCTCCCGTGCTGCATTGAACTCCTCCTCCGTAGTATAATTGTTGTCATCTTTTAAAATATCAGCACACACCATTGCTATGGTGTCTGCCACAGAATCCCCAAGAGGGATTGCCTTCTTTTCAAGTATGTCAGATGTGTTGTCAAGCGGAACATCTGACATTGTGGAGAAAATACTCAAGCATTCATCTAGGCGTAGACCGAATGCCTTCTCAATGTCATGAAGTAAAATAAATTCCTCTCCATCCACAACGATGCTGGAGAGATATTCAAGTTCCACCTCTGGTAATGTGGGCTTAGAGGGGTTGAGATTTGAAGGGGGGGCCTCCTCCATGCTTGGTTGCTCACGTAGTTTGTCCTCAACACCACCAGGAAATTCTTGGTGGATTGTAATGCTTTCTTTGGCAAAATTTATGGCCTCTGGTTGAGGCTCATTCTTCTCCTTGACAAAACCCCCAGTGACAAGGTTGGGGAGCTCAACAGGTGTAGCTTCGGGCTCCTCATTAATGATAAAATATGTTTTTGCAATGTAGGAAAGGTACTTTGTACCCATCCTCTTCTTTTTGTTTAGTTTTTTTACTAATGGCATAGAGTCATCTAATAAGTGCCCTGCAGTTTTAGCAATTGCCATGAAGCGCTTAAGGTGCTTCATGAAGGCTTCATCGCCTCTATGTAGCTAGAGTACAAGGTCACATGGGACCCATTTACCCTCATAAGGTGGTATTTCTATAGAGTAATGCAAGATGTAGTACTCAAGGAACTCTATGATTTCCTCGAGCACATCAGAGTTAAGTTGAATTGTTTTGTCTAGATCAGGGACTCTAGACAATAGGTCATACTAGTGGTTTTGACCTTTGAACTCAGTTGATTCCAAGAACTCATTGAAGAGTTCACATGGACGTTTGGGGTTCAGGGTACTAGAGGATGCGGCAACCATTGCGCGTGATGCTAGCTTGTGTGAGTGCTCTGCAAGTGATTCTAGCTCTTCTTAGTTGCAAAAGTGAGAAATGAGAGAATAAGTGTTGCTTTTATAGTAGTTTCAAAATTTTAAAGTGAGTGGGACCCATTTTAAAACTAAAACTGATACCTTCAAATAAAACAATCATGCACAGAACTTAAAAAAAAAACCTTTGGCTCATAAGAAAGATTGAACAGAATCATTAACCAGAATAAGATACACCACATCTACAGAATAGGAAAAATAAATTCTCAGAACTTTAAAATTATAATAAACTTCCATTGGATAAATCAAATATTTGGCAAATTGTACATCATATTGAGATAAAAAAATTTTACATGCTACATGTCTTGCATGTTTAATACATTGTTGCAGACGAAGGACTATAAGTGGAACATATGTTGTGTGTACACTCTAGCACTCAAATAGTTCTTGAGCTACGACAACGAAAGTTGAGTTCCATCCACACTCCATTCAGGAAGGACTTTAATTTTATCCTCCAACCTCTTACCAATCTAAAATAGAAAACTTTAAATGAACATATTTGAGTATAAGAATTTGTATAAATAAAAGAAAGAATACAATATGCTACTTACCTTATGCCCTTGTATTCTGAACTTTGATTGATCGAGATCCTCAAATCCCATGATTACTAGATGTTCTCTCACGTTGGCAAGAGTCCAATGATGATTTACTAAAATAACCTCCATTTTGTTTTTGGGTAGATTTATCTTAATTTCAAATGAAATTAAAAAACCCTCAGAACTTTGTAATGGTATCCATTCACCAAGTTTACACATCCAACGGTCATAATAGAATCTGATGTACAATGAAGTACGATGTTTCAAGTATCGAAATCCTATGCCTGTTGTACCAATTTTACAAAGGTATCTATCCCCTTTAGTGCATCCTTCTACAAGTCCCCAATTTTCACCTAGTAAACCCTCTACCTGCTCATACGTGATATCTTTTAACATGAACATTGTTGAAGTCTCTAGAATTGTGAATATCTGAAATAAATGTACAAAACAATGAACAGGAACACACCAATGTAATCCTATAGATCTTGAAACTCTTGTAAATTTCAAAGAGTTGTGTATGTCCATCACCATCTTATGCTTCAAAGATGTTAATGTCCATACATCGGGTTGCGGCCACTCGAGCTTTAAGAGAGAATCTACCTTAATCATCTCTAACCTGCCAAAATCATTTGATGAAGAGGGTACAACATATGTATGTGTGTAAAAGAAAACTCTCTCACGTAATAGCTGAGCAGGACGGGCTTGTGGAAAGACTATCGACCCAACATCTGCATGCAATGCTTGGAAAGTACCTGTAAGACTATGAAGTGGTTGTTCTTCCACCAAGGTAGAAGGAAATATGTCTACAACAAAAAAACTACACAACTTAGCTAGGTATATTATGAAATTTGGACAAAAGTCAATGAGTAATACTTATAGTTGATAGGATATCTCATTTTGTTTGAGTTTTCCAATTTCATGGTTGACATTGTGAACACATGTTGTACAATGGCAACAGTTTCACCATTTTTGAGCTTTTTGAAGCCTAATAACTTCCCTTTCCAATGAAGATCCAAGTTTCCACGATCTCTCACACGGTGAGGACCAACACCAGAGGGTTGCATGTACACCCATGCACCTTTGTAGAACTCCTGTCCTAACCAAAATCCTTCTGGAGCCTTGATATTGTGACATTTTATTGCGATAACCTCATCTTTTGGACGTCTATGAGATTTAGGTTTCTCCATTGGAGTTCAGGCTATGGAAGTGACAGTAGGAATTCAAAGAAGATGATGCACAGAGAAAGAAATGGAGATGCAGGAGCTGCAATGGTGTGCTAGGGAGAGAAAGTAGTGGAAAGAGATGACTTTTTGGGACCTGGGTATGAAAATGTGAGGTTTTGGAGGGAGAAAGTTGCATTTTGAGTTATTTTTGAAAAAGTCACTTTTTTCACTTCAGTTCATGCACGGATTTTGATTTGGAACCCAAAAATAGCACTTTTGATCCTAAAAAGTGGTTGGGGGACCATTAAATGGTGTTATGATGAGTTTTATAACTTTTTGAAAATTTTGAATTTTTGGGCCCAGGTAAGTTACAAGATTCCTTTCTCTCTCTAGAGGCAAAACCTGAACATAGGGGAATCCTGTCCCCTCATCCCCCTTCAGCCTAGTGATTTATAGGCTATAGACTGTGTCCACCACCCTCCTATCATTGGTCCATCACTAATCACTCCTTAATCCAAAAGGCCCATGCAGGGTTCATTTTTTTCCCTAATGTCCCATAGAGCTGGGGAAGGAATTACAAAGATTAGATGGCATTACAAAGAAGGTTAATCACCCTCTCGTCACCATCATGTGGGGTCCACTTGGGTTTACGCTTGTTCTTGATCAAAAGGAGCACTTGATGATGCTTGAAGGGGGGGGGGGGGGGGGTTTCTTGCAGTTAGCAATTCCTTTACCGAGGAGGAACAATGATTTCTCAATCAACCACTCTTTGGGGGAGTTGCCAAAGTTATAAGCACATCTTTCCCACGAGATCTTCCATAAGACCTCCCCTCTGATGGCATTGTAGAGAGTTGTGGAGCATCCAATCACTTCTCCCAGCCGAGCTTGCTTCCAACTGATATGTTTCTGAAGTCTAATTTTCTTTCTGACAATCTACCAGAGCATGTTGGACTTGGAACAAGTAAAGAAGGTATGAGAAACATCTTCGATGGACCGATAGAAGCACTTGCACCAGGGAGGCATCCCACATATTTTAATAGCCTTAAGGTTGGTCCAGATACCACGATGAAGAATTTTCCATAAGGGGAGAGACTTTTTGATTTCTATGAGAGGGTGCCATATAGCCATGAGTTTCATGTCCCACCAAAGTCGCATCCATGACAGGCACCACTTCTTGTTAAGGTTAACATGATAATCAATGGTTTCTTTGATGTTGGGGATTTTTGATAGGCAATTGCCATTGTGCCATTTGAGACCAAGCAGGCTCGGCGTGTCATTGTTGGGTGTGTGTAGAAGTGCGAGAGACACACAAGAAGCACACACAAGGAGCACAAATGCAGCAAGAACACGGAGAAGACGATGGCTGGAATAGCTCTCTCTATTGACGATGAACTGAATTGAAGTAAGAGCTCTATGATATCCCTAAGTACAAAGTACCACCACATATGAGAGTATCAAGTATGTGGTAACATGGGGAAAAAACCTCTAGCCAGCACTAGAGTAAAAAGTGCCCATGTATACAGAAAAGGTTCACATCAAAGCTACTCGAGGAACACATAAGTGTAACAAACCCCCCTGGAGCGAATGATGTGAACACATACAGGGAGTGACAGATCAGCCCCCACAAGGTAATAAGCCTAAAGCTTTGTGAAAAGCTTCAAACTCTTCCCGTGGAAGAGCTTTGGTGAATATGTCTGCCACATTATCTTGTGTAGGCACATATACCAAATCAATATCTCCTGCATGAAGGTGCTCTCTCACATAGTGATAATGCACCTCAATATGTTTGGTCCGTGCATGAAACATTGGGTTTCGTGCAACAGCCAAAGCACTCTGACTATCAGTGAGAATATGTGTAGCAGCATCAATCTCCATGCAAAGATCCATCAATAGGCGTCTTAGCCATATACACTCCACTGTAGCCAAGATAGTAGCTCAAAAGACCAAGATAAGTGACATCAAAAGTATGCTGCAAATCAGCCATAAGAATGTCAAGTTTTGCATCACATGACCCAATCAAGAGTATGTCATCGACATAAAGAACAAGCACTATAAGATCAGCCCCATTTTTTGCGTACATAGAGTGTGCTTTCAATCGGACTACATGTGAAGCCAAGAGCAATCAAGTGCTTATGGATTTTGGCATACCATGCACGTGGAGCTTGCTTGAGACCATACAAGGTTTTATGCAAGCGACAAACCATACGTTCTTTCCCTTTTATAGCAAATCCAAGAGGTTGCTTCACATAGACCTCTTCTTGCAAATCACCATTCAAGAAGGCTCTTTTTATGTCCAACTGATGCACTTTCCAACCTCGATGGGTAGCCAATGCAACCACGGTACGAATGGTAGTCATGCGTGAAGTAGGTGCAAAATTTTCCTCATAGTCAATGCCATATTGTTGCGCATATCCTTTGGCAACCAATCTAGCTTTGTAACGATCAATGCTACCATCAGATTTTCTCTTAATCTTGTAAACCCACTTTGTACCAATGACATTCTTTTCTTTTGGCAATTCACATAACTCCCAAGTACCATTCCTATGTATTGACTCCATTTCTGATTGCATAGCACTCATCCATTGTCGATCGTCACATGCATCTTCAAAAGAAAGTGGCTCTTCATTACATGTTGTAGCAATAAGAGAATAATCCACAAAATTACTTGATGCATGGTGAGAGCTTGATCTTGTTCTACCAAGTAAAGGTGCACTCAATTTGTTGTCCTGCAAAGTTTGTTTCAGCCACTTTGGCATAGATTTTGCACTCTTGATAGACATGCATTCATTATGTAAAACATCTTCAATATGTACATCATGCGTGGGCTGAATTTCATGCTCAGTTTCAACCATATTTTGACACAAATGTTCAGCCATATGTGGCTGGAAATTTTCAGCAGTTTGGACATTTTTTTACTGAAATGTTTCAGCCATGTTTGGCTAGAAATTCTCTGCATTTTCAGCCCTATTTGGTTGGAAAATTTCAGCCATTTGAGCCTCAGTTGGCTGTTCTACATGGCCATAGTCAAGTGCACCATTTTGGAACAAAGGCATGAGTATATCGAACACATCTTGTGAGCTAACTATTGGCAGTTTTTTGCATTCAAGTTGAGGAAAAACTGAATTTTCAGCAAATACCACATCTCGACTCACAATAATTGTGTTCGTCAATGGATGGTACAATCGATATCCCTTACTTTCAGCACTATAAACAACAAATATACATTTCTTTGCCTTGTCATCAAGTTTGTGCCGTTGTTGTGATGGCACAAGAGCATATGCCAAACAACCAAACACACGCATATGACTAACCATAGGCTTATGACCATTCCAAGCCTCATAAGGAGTGATGACTCTCAATGATTTTGTAGGGCAGTGATTCAACACATAATTTGCACACATGACCCCTTCCATCCAAAACTTATCAGGAAGATGCTTTCCTTTAACCATACATCGTGCCATTTCAAGTAGAGTTCTATTTTTACGCTCAGCAACGCCATTTTGTTGAGGTGTATATGGCACCGTACATTGGTGTGAAATACCTCTTTCATGAAGAAAAGCATTAAACTCATGTGACATGTATTCACCACCATGATCCGTGCGTAGAGTCAAAAGCTTTTGTGAAGATTTTCAGCCATAGCTAAAAATTCTTTGAAGCAAGAAAATACCTCATTCTTTGCTTTCATAAAATAGGATACACCCATGTATGGCGAGTATCATCATCAATGAAGGTAACAAAATATATATGCTTCCCAAAAGATGGAGTCTTGATGGGACCACATACATCACTATGAACAAGTTGCAATTTTCTTGTAGTGTGTGTATGACTATCTTTTTGAAAAGAAGCACGATGCATTTTTCCAAGAATGCAACCTTCACATGCATGATTTTCAATGGACTCAAGTGTAGGCAAGCCAATAACCATGTCCTTCTTTTGCAAGTAGAGAAAACTATTGAAGTTCAAGTGACCAAAACGAGCATGCCAAAGCTCCATTTCAGCCATGGAAGAATTATGAGCAACTAAGGCATTCGAGGTAGCCCTCTTGTATGTATCCATGCCATACAAACCATTACATAATGTACCGGACATCACGATAACATCACCGTTGCTGAAATCATGAACCATCCACTTATCATCAACAAAGTGTACATGAAGTCCAGCTTTGGCAATCAACGGAACTGAAATTAAGTCCTTCTTGATACCGAGAACATACAATGCATTTTTCAAGAGAATTACACCCCCATTTGCAGTCGTAAGCTCAATTTCTCCTACTCCAATGATAGGATAAGAGGCATTGTTTGCACACACCACATGTCCTCCTTTAGGGGCATCTTTCAAAGAGGCAAAAAATCTTTTGCATGATGTTATGTGCTTTGAAGCACCACTATCAAAGAACCAATCCGAATCAGCCTCACTCACAACCATACATTTAAAATGTAAAGAAGCATCATAATGACATGTAACAACACATGCCCAAAAATCTTGAGCCATGTTAGCTTCATCATTCTTTGCATTTGCTGAATTTTCAGCAATAGACATGCCACATTCCTTCTTCTTTTCATTGCGTTTAGCAAGCTTTTTACACTCATGAATAGTATGACCAGCCTTCCGGCAATATTTTCATCTCTTCTTCTTTTGCAAATCACCATCATTAGAGGAATGAGTGGAAGAGGAAGCTTGAGGCTTTGGTTTTGATGAACCCAAAGCTGAACCATACTTGCTTTTCCCCTTTTGTGAGATAGCAAGTGCTTGCGTTCCCTCAATCAAACCACCTCTATTCACTCTAGATTTCTCTTCTTGCAAAAGAAGAGACACAACCTCATCAAATGCATACATATTAGTATTTCCTTTTGCAACCAAACAGAGTGTAGTAGCAAAGCTTTGAAAAGATTCCGGTAATCCTTTCAACAATGTAGAAATGAGTGATGCATCCGGAATGATCTCATATGTTTGGCAATTTCTCTTTCAAGTCCTTGATGCGTGTCACATACACATCCACTGACTCATTTTCAGCCATACATGCATCCTCAAGTTGCTTCCTCAAGTATGCAACACCTGCTTCATTACGCACGGCATACAAAGAAGCAAGAGTGTCCCATGCCTGTCTCGATGTAGAACATGACATGCAACACCTGCTTCATTACGCACGGCATACAAAGAAGCAAGAGTGTCCCATGCCTGTCTCGATGTAGAACATGACCGAATGTGTGAAACTATATGACGCTTTACTGAAAGCACAATCAAAGCATGAGCTTGAGCATCTTTTCCATCCCATCTAAGCTGCTCTTGTGTAGGTGGGGAAGGAGAAACCACTGTACTTGAAGAAGAAGCTCCATCTGTGACAGTAGACTGTGAAGTAGAAGAACCTGCCGGTCTTCGATCTACATCTGCCACTATGTTCCAAAGTTGTTTTGCAATAAGAGCATGCTTCATCATGTAAGACCACATCGGATAGTTGGTCCCATCACGCTTATCTTCAGCTTGAAGCATGCCAAGCAAGTCATTGTTGCCCGCCATTTCACTAAGGAACAAGAATGTGACAAAATCTTCACTTCGATGAAAGCTGAAATGAGTGCTGAAATTTTAGCTCACAAACCGTCACTCTGATGGTGATTTTGAGTGCACGAATGGCTTCGAAATGGGGGTAAAACCCCAGCGCACCTGCTGCACCTGCTGGAAATGTTTTCGGGCTGCTGAAATTCACACTTCTATGCTCCGAAGTCGATTTGCACTGTTAAAGTGCACGTGCGCCGTGACGCGAAAAACCGAAACTTGAGAAGGAGTTGAACTTGCTCTGATACCATTGTTGGGTGTGTGTAGAAGTGCGAGAGACACACAAGAAGCACACACAAGGAGCACAAACACAGCAAGACACACTGAGAAGACGATGGTTGGAATAGCTCTCTCTATTGACGATGAACTGAACTGAAGTAAGAGCTGTATGATATCCCTAAGTACAAAGTACCACCACATATGAGAGTATCAAGTATGTGGTAACATGGGGAAAAAACCTCTAGCCAGCACTAGAGTAAAAAGTGCCCATGTATAGGGAAAAGGTTCACATCAAAGCTACTCGAGGAACACAAGTGTAACAATCATGCCCCATGAGATGGTCAACTTTAGAGCGGTCCCAGGCAAACATGCTGATAACCAATGCGCAACCAGCAAGATTGATTTGCATACCTCTCCAAAAGTTTAACTTGGTTTTGAGTCTAGTCAAGGCCCAATTCCAACGCTGCTCCAACGAGATACCAAAGCCCAAGGGAATCCCAAGAAGCCAGAAAATTTGGCCTGGAGGAATATTTTGATAGCCATGAACAAAGAGAAATTCAGGTTGCATCCCGACAATAGCTCTAAAAGCGATCTTAGGGTGGTTGATTTTGGAACTAGAGACTTTGCAAAAAGTATCTACGCATCTCCAAAACGTCTGTAGGCTGATACTATCATTGTGGATAAATGTGTTCATATCATCGGCAAAAAGTCTCATGGTGATCTGGCCATGGTCATGAGGCAATCGGAGGCCTTTGATATTACCAGCTTCCACTTGTTGTTCCACAAGCTGACAAAGCCCTTCCATGGCAATGGCAAAGAGAAGGGGAGCCAATGGGCACCCTTTTCTAATCGAGCTTTTTAGTTTGATCGCCTTCGAAAGTTGGCCATTAACATTAATTTGAGTTGATGCGTTTCCCATAAGGGTCGAGATCAACTTGGTGACTTTCTGACTGCATCTGAGGTCTTTAAGAGACTGCAGAATATAGTCTCATTCCAACCTGTTGTAAGCTTTGTCAAAGTCGATCTTGAGGAAGACCACATCTTATCTTGATTCATCTGCAAAGTCGAGACCTTCCCAAATATCAATAATGGCTTCCAATATTGACCTGCCTTTGACGAAAACTTTTTGGTCCTCACTTAACCATGCTCTTAGATGGCAGGGAATTGTGTCGGCTATGACTTTGGCAATGACCTTATATCCTCTTTGAAGCATCCTAATCGATAATGTACATCCAAGGGAATATTAATGATTTCAAGATTAGTTTTATATTATTTCTAATATTCGTACCACCATCACACACTTTTGAGATTTTAAAAGATCTTGTGATGTCTTTGATAGTCCTATTGGGACAAAATCCGTGTTTCTATTGATTTTTACTTGAAGCCAACCCAAAGGTCAAAGACGGTAAATAGAAGAGAATAGGTGATCAAGCGTTAAAAGATTGATGAAATTCTAAAAAGCGAGATGGAACCTCTTTAACAATGATCTTCATGCAACAAGATGTAAAAGATCAAGGATCGATAGGGTGTGAAGAATTTACCCAAGATCTCCCTCACATGGATGTTAGACATCTAAATGCCATTGTAATTGATATTATGGAGTTTTTATTTCTAGTTAACATTTGTAAAGCATTTGGTTTACAAAAGAAAAAACTCTTTTTTCTATTAAAAAAATGCAATGTGAAGATAAAATATTCATAGAATCTCTCTCCTATAATGGTAAAAAAGATGTAGAATGAATAATAATGACAAAATTAGTGTCCATAAAGTCTTTTGAAGAGCACCAATGTGTTGAAGAGATTTTCTATAAACAAGCCATCCCACATTTATTTAAGCATGTAGATAATAAGTTTACCAGGGCCATCAACATCAACGAAGAGAGACTCATCGAAATGAATGAAGCAATAAAAGTAAGTATCATTAGATGGATTACATTTTATGTAATTAGGTGATTCAACATTATGTAAAATATTTTATTTTAATTTGTAGTCTTTGATTCAAATAAAGTAGTTCATGAGAAGAAATGGTGGCATTAGAGAGGGAATCATTGGAACGGACTCTTCTATGTGGCACTATATGAAGACATTTGAGGATGAAATTATATGAATAGTGTGCATGGATTTTTCATTAGAGGCAGGAATAAAGATGATCAAGTGCAAAGCATTGTCAACATCCCTCACATCCCTCACATCCCTCTGTAGTGATCCCATTACATCGGATGCAAATAAATGTATCTTAGTCAATAGAAAAGTTGTTGTAAGTTCGTTTTCTTAAAAATTTGAAGAAAACTGTTCCAAAGCCATATCCGATGATCCCACTAGAGCATCTTTATAACTTCTTGGAGAACTCAAAAGTGTCCTAGAAGAATGTGAACAGTGTAAAGTTATGCATGTAATTCTGATGATAAGTAAGAAAAAGACTTTATTTTTTCACCCTTTTGGGTTCTAATGATTTGCTTCTTTTTATTGCCTCATTTATTCTTTATAAATTTGGAAAAAAATATCATTATGTTGGCACAATTCAAATGAGAAAATCCATAAATGTATATCTAGTTCATCATATGTCTTGAAGATTTAAAAGGTTAAAGTTTGAGTTTACCTTAGTCAAATATAAAAGTAAGAGATGGAGAAAATCTCAGGATTTAATGGGAGCCAAACTCCATGAATATTTTTGAACTCAAATTGAAAATTAATCTAGAATTTAGGATCACCTTTTAGGTGGAACTCCTAATTGCCATCAAATAAAAAAGGTATACATATGGACCATGCTTCTAGTCGTGGAGAGAGAGCAAATTGGCGTAGATCAAAGCTGATTATCACGCTCTTAGTGAGTGGATTATGTACTAACTCAAAGTGAGAGAATTCCTCCAAAACACGTTTGTATCATACGGCCATTAGTGTAAGGAATTGAACTCACAACCTCTTGGTTAGGAATGTGATGGGCTAACCACTTTTCCTAAAAGCCATGGTTGAGGATTACTTCCTAATCCTCTCTCTTAGGGTGTGGTTCAACCATCTCCTACCAGGATTATGTTACATTCTTCCCCCCTTGGTTGATCATTGTCCTCAATGATCTACTCTTGTATCCCTCTAGCCTCGGTAATCAGTCCCTTGAACTCCCTAGGTGCCCTTGAATTGATGTTCCTCAACCTCGCACAGTTTCTTGAACCTTGTTCGCAATCTTGGTCTCTTGAACCCTTGCTCTCAACCTTGGTGTCTTGAACCTTCTTGTTCGCAACCTTGGTGTCTCGAGCCCTTGTTCTCAACCTCAGTCTTGAACCTTGTTCTCACTTCTTGAACACTCAATCAAGTGCCACCCAAGGATTCCCAAGGAATTCACACTTCCAAGCTAGCTCATTGGAAAGTTCGTTCGGAGAGCTTTCCAACGGTATATTACATGCCTCAATCCGACCTACGGATTGAAAGATACACCCCAATCATTATAAGGTCCATCCTTGAACACGACGCGCGCGCCTTCCACAATTCCTACCCTTCCACATAGAGGATGCCCAAGCGCCTTTTTTAGAGTCCATTGGGTCATTCCACCTTGCCCAAGCCTACTTCCTAGGCTCTGATACCAATGTAAGGAATTGAACTCACAACCTCTTGGTTAGGAATGTGATGGGCTAACCACTTGCCCCAAAAGCCATGGTTGAGGATTACTTCCTAATCCTCTCTCTTAGGGTGTGGTTCAACCATCTCCTACCAGGATTATGTTACAATTAGCAATACACATTATATCTCATTTCTATTGATTTGTGAATCTATATCTACTGTTAAAACACTTTGAGCAACTCTGTCAACTTCCTAGAGTTATATATGTGTAGGTACTGAGTGTTCAATCCACTCCTTCACCAAAGAAAGGAAGAATGTAAATGAAAGTTCCACCTTTGTGTTCACCAACTAGCAAGAGTTGAAAAGTCTAGGTCCTTAAGGCCCTACTCCAGGCTATACTCATGGCTCAACAGGAAAGAAAACAAATTGGTTCCCATAAAGGACTTCGTGTATTGTGACTTTACCCCACCACCTACACATGTAAAGGAAGTTAAATCCAAACCATATAGGAAGTAAAGACTAAAAAAATGGAAATGCAACCAAACAAGTGAATTTGGATACGAGAGGTAGTGCCCAATAGGATAATAAAAGCCTCTAGAATACCAAAGAAACCCACTATCACTCATACCAAGTGAGTCAAAGAAACAAACTCCAATCCCAAAGAAAAAGAAAAAAGTGATAAAATGGATTCCAAGATCTAGAATTGAGCTTTATTCTTTAAATACTCTAATAATAGGACCATTTTTAGATCCATCAAATATTCCTTTAGAGAAGTTATACCATCTTCTTTTTCTACAAATAGATACTTTCATTAGTTTACAAAAAAATGAAGAACGGGCTACAAAATGAATTGGGAATCAAGAAATGTATACAAGGGGATAGATCACCCCACACACCAACCCAACACCATGAGAGAACTAGCTCCTAAAAGGATCATGGCCAACTAAATAGTACATGAATACAACTGACAAAGTAGTGATAGAAGATTTGGATGAAGTTAATGATCTTGCTTTTATATTAACAATTACTATGTTGAATATCATCATAGCTTGTATAGAAACATTTACACATACCGACATCAAAACCTTAACCTTTATAAGCTATTTCCCAATAGATGCTTTACATTTTTGTCTTAGTGAAACCCTTGATCGGATATGTATGATGGCATATTATAGTAGAGTTTTATATATGGGGGTCACTATGTAAAAACTTTTTAAGATCTTCTTTATTATGGATTTTATGGATATTCATAATTTTCTGGAAGAATATCGCTAGTTATGAAATCTAGATTGAGTATGTGTTTTTACCTTAGAAGGTATAAGGACTAAATTTTAAGTATGAACGTGGGCACTTAAAATGGTATAATAGATAATGAAAATCACTTTGTAAAAAAACAAAAGATTCTTTGCTTGATGAATCTTGTGAATTATTGATTAGAAGGGCACTAGGGTTGCTGTATACTTCCCAAATAGACAATTTAATATTTGTGGTTTTTGTTCTTTTATGCTATGAACACTGAGTCACAACAAAGGAGAATAAAGACATGTTCTCCATTTATTTGTACCTAAAGACCATGATATCAAACAATAAAGTGTTCTTTTCACAATATCTAGTAAGAATCACTTGTTCTTGCTTGTAAACATTGAGTAGAAGCTTGATTCTATAACCCACGTACTCAGAGATAGATATGTCAAAATGCTTCGTGCCATGAAAACTAACTGTTCAGCATGATCAAGAACCCCACATCATGACCTTCGACATAAGAAATCATAGTTAGAGGTAAAAATAATAATTGGTGAAACCCCTTCATTACATCTAGAACCTCAACAAGCACAGATTATAGGTGATTAAAAGCTACTCGAAATTCGCAATACATGTGTTGCAAAAGTCCAATCTTTTAATAAGGCAATTCAGATCATTTCTTTGTATAATTAAGAGCCTCATTCAATGTTGGCCATATTCATCACAAAAGCATTCCAAAGAGAAGACCATAATCAACCAAATTATGCTAAACAACATCCACACATTCATCAGAGAAATAGATAAGTATAGCTTTGCACAAAATGGAAGCAGAACTTAGCATTATATTTCTATTGAAATGATGTTTACATTTCATGTATGTTTTCCAAGAATAATAAGCCTCTACAATAGAAGCTGATAGATGTTTTCTCAGGCTCATGCATAATGGCATCCTCTAGAACCCTAGAACTCATCTCCTACTTCTCTTGCTCCAAGATTGGCTCTTCAAGGTCACTCCCGGTTCATCTGCAAGTGGGGGAACAAGCTCCCTTGAAGCAGGTTGGAATCTCTCCGTGTCTGCAATGTGCTTCCTTCCAACCTCTTGGTCCTCATCTGGGCATTCATTCAACCCATTGATTCTCATTCTTATGAAGCTCACTTGAGCATCATCCTTGTCCATAGCTATGCAGTGCCTGAACATCTTTAAGGAGCAAGCAAGAGTCGTTCCTAAAACAGAAGAAAACCAATTAGAGGCCGATCAATATCATGGCTAATAAGAAATGTTACAACTAATTTTACCTGTGCCAGAAAAAAGGTCTAGGACCTAGTCATCGTCATTGGAGAACAGTTGAATCAATCTCATTATAAGCATTTGTGGCTTCTGATATGGGTTAACCAATGTCATGTCCCCAGCAACATGATGAGGTTTCTTGGTAATTGCTGGGAACATGAGCACATTGGAGATCCCATTCTCATTGCAATGCTCTCTGACTCTTCTTTTGCTTACTTCATCATAATAGCCAACTATAATGCATTCGATGGAGCTCACAAATCTATGCAAAGGAGTATGATTCACATTTATCTTCATCGTGCCAATGAGAACTATAAGTGCGAAAGAGCATCATTTAAGCCACGAAGATAGAAAGAAGATCACTTACCATATGAGGCACTCCACACAATGACATCTCGACTTCAAAGCAGTTGAAACAGAGAAAGATTGGTCTCTGCTATGGAAAATTTCTATCCTCCAAAGAGGAGACATAGTCAAATCCGCAAAATCAGCAACCATTTTCGGAATCTGAGGGTGCTTAAAAGGCTCATCATGATTCAGCATCACTACAGAATACATTGTAACATACAGGTCTAAGTGGGTCTAGGGGATTGGAGAAACACTTCAGATTAGATTCATCATCAAAATATATCTCCTTGGCTTTCACTCTGGATTTCTCATGCCTTGCCCTTTGAATGTGAGCCAGGAATGCAGGGGGACAATCATCTAATGCTTCTGTAGACTTACTTTTCTTTGGCTTCTGCACAAGCAAGTGGAAAGGAAATTAAACGAGCTCTATGATAAACAAGTGGAAACATGAGGAATTGATGCCTGGCATCGATTTCTTGTCTGGGTCGATGCCAAGCATTGACTTTCTATTGAAAGTCGATGCGTGGCATCGACCTCTCCCATAAGTCGATGCGTGGCATCGACCTCTCCCATAAGTCGATGCCTGACATCGACTTATGCCACTAAGTCAATGCAAGGCATCGAGTTTCAACAGTGAAGCGATGCCAGGCATTGACTTTTAGCAGTAAGTGGATGCCAGACATCAACCTGTGGCACAAGTTGATGCTATGCATTGAGTTAGTACTAAAACTCGTTGTGTGGCATCGACTTAGTGGCGTAGGTCGATGCCAAGCATTGACTTTCAACAAAAAGTTGATGCCAGACATCAGCCCAGACAACAAACCAGGCATCCTCCCTCAAAATAGAACCTACCCAGTCACGAAACAAAATAAAATACTCCGATAAAGCTTTGTATGATGAGGTGGTTGGATACTCTTCTTGGACCTCTGTCCAAGAGAAGCATCCCAACCTCTTCATCGTCACCTCCTGAATCTTCATGTATACTTTATAACTAGAATCACAAACATGAAAAGGAGAGTAGGTTAGAACAGAAGTATGGCAGTAGGGAAAAAGGATATGAGAATAAAATACATACTTATTAAGCTTCGTCACCATCTCTTCTAGGCTTAACTTCTTGGAGATTACCCTTGAAAAAGTTGATATAATAAAAGTATCATCCTTGATTCCTTGAAGGGCTCTCCATGGTGTCAGCTTCATGTCCTTGGAAGCCTCTTCAATGGAAAAGTCAACTTTCTTCCCTTTCCCCTCAAATCAACCTAAGGGTCTAGCCTCGACTTCCTTTGCTTCAGGCCCTTGATCTCCTTGTTCTCCCACATTGTGAATATCTTATCCTGCACATCCCAAATCTCACTTCTTCTGAATGCAAGCTGAAACCATGGATCATACTTTCTGAGAGCATGAGACTTCCTATTTTCATCTAGTGCAATGCCAACCTCAATAAGGAATTATTTTCACAGATTGGGATGTATTTTGCGAGCCTCCTTCTTTAGGTAATCTTCGTATTCATGGTGGAAGAACCAAATTCTCTCTATGGAGGAAATCTTCTGCCTGTAGTCATTATCATTGTTGTGATCCCAAGCAAGAAGCTTGGCTTCCTCAGTTGTAAGCCCAACATAGATTTTGCACTCTGCATACCTAAAGAAGAATGTGGTGGGGTGCTCCTTCACTAGCTGTATGTGGGCCTCTACAGAGTGTGAACCACCAATAACATAATATGTGTAATCTTTGAATAGGCCCTCATTGAAATCCTCCACAGAGCTGCACTCATTCAGATCCACCATGATGAGGAATGGCACAACAATAGCATGAGGATTTATCTTCATTTTCTTCTTGAGATTTTGCACATGCAAATTATGTGCCTCCCTTATCTCAAGGGGCCTCCTCCCTATTACTGGATCAAGTGGTGGCCTATGGATGATATTGATTGGTAAGTGGGACAGTTGCCTCTTCTTGACAAGCTTTCTCCGAGCTATGTCCTCTCTCATCTTGTTTTGCTCAGTACCCAGAATTCTTGATGGAAGCTCACCACCAGGTGTAACAATAATATCCTCAGGTCTAGAGCTTGACTCAGAAGACTCCTCATCAGCCACTCACTTCATTTTCTTCAATGGCTTCTTCTGCACGCACTGCTTACCCTTTGCCTTTACAAGGGCTGTCTTCTTCTGCTGTGTTGGCATAATGTTGCCCTGGATCCATGGGATCAAGTCTCTGATCAGGTTCATTGAGTCCCTGCAGATCTCTGCAAGCCTCTCTAGCACAGAGCACTCGGGGCACAAGAAATCCACCTTGTAGATTGCACTTTGTAAGCCCTTCGATGTCTCTACCAAGAAAAGGAGGTTGTCGGAGTCCCCATCTTCATAGTCCACTTTGAACACAAGGCCATACTGAAAGGCCTGTGTTGTCATGATCTTGCCTCTCCCATAGGCCGCTGCAAACGTAAGGAGGACTGCATTCTTCTCTTCAACATACTTAAGGCACCACTCCAGGTTTTCATGTCCCGGAGTGGACGATCTTTCCTTATGACCTCTATCTCCTTTGACCTCTCCTTCCTAGTTGCATCATCCTCAGCTATTCTGATGTTGGTCTGTCCACTAGATGACATGCCAAATGAGTTGCTTGCCCTCTCATAGGATAACGATGCAAGGCTTTTCTTGGATTTTTTCTAGTGACCGATGCCTCTATCACGCTACTAATCCACTTAGCTCACTTTCACTTTGAGTTTCTTGATAGACTTCTCACCTCTTCCCTCAACATCCATCAAATGGCCTCGGAAGCATTAGCTCTTTATATTAATGTGGTTTTCAAGCTCAAAGGTTGATGCCAGGCAGCAACTTTGTGTGCAAGTCAATGCCAGGCCTCGACTTTAGGGTGCAAGTCAATGCCAAGCATCGACTTTAGGGTGCAAGTGCATACTAGTCATCGATTTTAGGGTGCAAGTCAATGCCAGGCATGGACTTTGTGTGCATGTCGATGCCAAGCATCAACTTTAGGGTGCAAGTCGATGCCAGGCATCAAATTGCACACAAAGTCGATGCCTCGCATCGACTTGCACCCTAAAGTCAATGCCTCGCATCATCTTGGACCCTAAAGTTGATGCCTGGCATCGACTTGCACACAAAGTCGATGCATGGCATCCACTTGCACCCTAAAGTCGATGCTTGGCATCAACTTGCACACAAAGTCGATGCCTGGCATTGACTTGCACCCCAAAGTCGATGCCAAGCATCAACTTGCACCCTAAACTCGATGGTAGGCATCCACTTTGGGCTCCAAGATGATGCTTCGCATCGCGTTTCAGGCCAAATTCAATGCCAGACATTGACTTTCTAGTTCTGAGCAGATCGATGCCTGGCATCAACTTTGGGGTGAAAGTCGATGTGAGGCATCGACTTGTACCCCAAAGTGGATGCGTGACATCGACTTATGCAGAGAATTCGATGCCTGTCATTGAATTGCCCTCCATGTCGATGCCTGGCATCGAATCTCATCGTCATCGATTGAGATTTCATGAATACATAAAATTCAAATCGCTAGAAGAGATACTATTTCCTAGAAAATAAAAAGGAATCTTTTTTTGTGGTCTGATTTTCTCTACCTCTCGGTTCTCTTGGCAACATTCTTCTTCTCCATCAGAGTTTTCTTGCTAGTTTGTTGAGCTCTGTGCACCTTTGCTATCTATGCTCGATTGCTATCTCTTGCTCGCAGATTTTGGAAATGAGAATGATGTCCTCCTCTGCTATTTATAGGCATTTGGGTTGCCTGAACCAGAGACTAACTGGATCTAACTGAATGAATTCAATTTCTAACTAGATCAACCAACTAATCTAACCAGGATCTGACATTGGATACATCACTTCATCAGAACTGGTTTTAATCTAAAGTGAAAAGGGTACATCTATCCTTGTGTGAGTGGAAAGATTCCTTCTCCACTCGATTGCCTCCTCCTCCTTTTCATAGCTCCATCTCTTTTGTTTGCTGAACTCCTATTTTCAAGATCTGGAAGATCAACTTTCATTTTCCCACTCCCTTTTGCATGCATACGATGTGGCATGAGATCCATGTGGCAAACTCCCCTTTTGCATGCATACGATATGAAAACACAATAGACAATTGCCCGTTTCTTTTCACCTATATCCTCATGTAGCCCTCCACACCCATATATTTCTAGAATAGTTGCATTTATCTATTCTTCTTATAACAAAAAGATGAGAGTAAAGCGCAGTTGCCACCCAACTTTCCTTCTAATGAATCCACACCAAAAAAATAATAATTGCACGACTCCTTTTGTTTGGTAACATTAATAAACCCTCCAAATTATCATTGCTCACACATATTCATATGAAATGTTAACTTATCTTCCATGTACTCTAAGGTGGCCATCATGAATTCCCATCTCCATTCAAAAATCCAAGAGATTTCTCTCCTCATGACTTGCATACCACCTAGTGACATCAAATTTTTTGCCACTTTTTTGTTTTGTTTGTTGACTGAAGTCTTACGAGATGCCCTTTAGTGTATAGTGGAAAGGACATCTACACATTGGCTAAAGCATACTTTAAAAAGTCCTTTGATGACAATCAAATCATTCTGGACATTGATATATAAAATCCTAAACCATACTTTCACAAATCCTTCTATGTCATCTACATATTGATATATAAAATTCTAAATATCATCCTGCTCATCAAATTTTGAGATTTCAATGCTTGAACAAGTCAAAATGCAATCAATTTGAAGTTTAGAGTAATTCAGATAATCGAATACACCCTTTTTTCCTTGAAGCCAACCATGTAGAAATAATAGTATTGTGTGGAGTACATGATTCTCAGACTATGTTAGATGCAAAGCTTTGGCGTGCACGCTTTGGTCATATGAATTTTGCTAGTTTGCTATGCCTGTAGAAATCTGAAATGGTGTCCTCTTTGCCTAAACTTGAGTTACTTGGAAAACATGTTTGCGAAGGCTGTATTTTGGGCAAAATGCAGGGTTCTTCCTTTCCAAAAGATTGTTCAATTTCGGCTACTCAGAAATTGTAGCTTGTACATAGTGATGTCTTTGATCCTATGCAGACACCTTCTTTTGGGAAAGATCTTTACTTTGTAACTTTCATCAATCATTTTTCTAGGCATGCATGGGTATATCCATTGAAGGAAAAGTCTGGAGTGTTTATGTGCTTCAAATAGTTTTTGGTTTAGGCTGAAAATCTGTCAGCATTTAAAATGGGCACCCTCCCTTGTGATCGGGGGGGGGGGGGGGGATATATGTCTTGTGACTTTAATGCATTTCTAGCTGAATGTGGGATAAAACATTAGTGTATAGTGTCGTATACACCTCAATAGAATGGAGTTGCTGAATGGAAGAACAGGTCACTCATGGAGATGGTGAGGTGTATGGTCAAGAGTCAGGCTTTACCACATAGTTTCTGGCTTGAGGCTGTCATGTGTACAACATATGTACTTAACAGGTGTCCCATTAAAGCACTACAGTCTATCACTCCATATGAGGCTTTGCATGGTCGCAAGCCATCTATTGCTCATCAACTTATTTTTGGTTGTCTAGCATATGCATTAGTGCCTGAACAACATCACAGAAAATTGGATGATAAATGGATGATTTAGGTATGTCTTCCAATCTCTTCATCTTGGCCTTGCCTTTTGATTTTCATGCTTTGAACTCTTCCAAGTTGATGGTGTCCTCATCACCTGATTTGATGTCTTCAATTATGCTAGGCTCCTCCTTGGTGAGGCTTGGAAATTCTTCTTCCAAGTCATATGGCAACTTGACCTTCCTGCATTCACTTTCAAACCAAGAACCATTCTCATCAAACACAACATCTCTACTGACCATAAATCCTTTGTTGGAGAGATTATACAACCTGTATCTTTTCTTATTTAAATCATACCCTATGAAGATGCACTTCTCTGCCTTAGGGTCTAGCTTACCTCTGATTTGAGATGGAACATGCACAGAAGCAACACATCCAAATATTCTGCAATGATCAAGTGATGGTCTTCTACCATGCCATGCTTCATATGGGGTCATCCCATCAAGGGATTTGGATAGAAACCTATTAATAAGATAAGTGGTAGTAGAGACACTCTCTACCCATAAGTAATTAGGCAATTTCTTTTCATTAAGCATTGATCAAGCTGCTTCCACACTCAACGTGTTTCTCCTCTCTCCTACTCCATTTTTCTCAGGAGTATATCTAGTGGTAATCTCCCTTTTGATACCTCTGTCCTGCAAAAATGCATCAAATTCATTGGAGAAGTACTCACGTCCTCCATCTGATTCCTCTTTAGACTTCTTTCTCTTTGATTTTCCACAAGTGCAATATATTTTTTGAAACAACTGAACACTTCATCTTTGTGCTTCATGAAATACAAGATAGTCCACCTACTGAAATCATCAATGAATGACACATAGTACCTTGAGCCTGAAATTGAAGGGTCCTTGCTTGGTACCCTCACATCTGTGTGGACAAGTTCCAAATAATCCTCATGCATGTAGCCTTTCTTTGTAAAGGGTAACATTTGTGATTTGCCAAATTGACAAGCACCACATTTATAGATCATGTGTTGCTTGGATACATTAGGTTTCCCAAGTACACATTGATCTCTACATATCTGCTTCAAGGTTCTCTCACCAATATGCCCTAATAAATCAGACAAAGTTTGATCCTTGTAATTATAGAGTGCAATGTTTCTAGTGTCCTCAAGCTCAAATGTAAATAATCCACCTATTTTTTCTCCCTTGGACATTCTCTTGAATCCATGTTGGGTGTCCTCCACAAAAGCTCCATATTTGTTGAAGCTAACCTACAAACCCTTTTCCACTATCTATCCAACACTCATCAGATTCTTTGTGATAGTAGATAAACAAAGAACCTTGCTCAACAGATTCCTCTTCCCATCAAAAGTTTTGACATTTCCTACCTTGACCACTGAATGCTTAGTGTCATCACCTGTCTACACTTGGTGCTTTCCCTTGGGTTCCTCAAGATCAGAAAGAAGAGCTACATTGCCTGTTACATGGTTTGAACAACCTGAGTCAATATAGAAGAGGTGCTCATCATTCATACCTTGATTTGAGGTCATGTTCATAATGAGAAGAGAATCCTCTTGATCCTCTGTATAATTGTTGAAGTCTTTTCTTGATTTGTACCCTCCTTGATAATTGTTGTTGTAGCCATGGTTGTAGCTTTGATTATGGTTGAATCTTCTTCTTGATTGTGAATAGCCACCTCTTTGAAATCCTCTTCCTCTTTGGTTCTTGAAGTTCCTATAGCACTCATATGTTGTGTGATTAGAAAATCTGCATATATTGCATGGGGAAGAGTTGAAAGGTCTCCCCCTACCTTTCTTACCTCCTCTGCCCCTGCATCTTGAGTTTTTACCTCTCCCTACATAGTTAGCTTGAGAAGCAGTACCTTCATCTTCAACCTTCCTGCTCTTTGCTTTATCTTTAGACTTTCCTTTATCTGTGTATAGGGTAGAAGAATTGTTACCTCTTGATGGTTCTCCATTTTTTTTGAGCTTGGCTTCATAGGTAAAGAGTTGTCCCATGAGTGTGGTAAGATCTGGGATTTGCATGTCCATGTAAAGGTCCATAGCAGTTGTGAAAGATTCCCACTTATCATCTGTCTTGATGCCATTGATTATTTGTCTCACTACTTGCTCTTCTTCAATCTACTCTCCTATGCTTGCCAATTGATCAGCCACATCCTTTACTTTGGTCGCATACTCTAACACACTCTTCTTAGGTTGCTTCCTTTGAGTAGTAAGCTCAATCCATAATTGATTTTTTCTAGCTCTTGTGTTGGAAGAAAAATATGAAGACAATATATCCCAAGTCTCTTGGGAAGTTTTACAATTCCTAATGTGAGGACAAAGGAAGTCAGAGATAGAGCTAAATAAATATGACCTTGCTAAAGCATCTTTGGCACACCATGAGTTGAGTCTTTCAAGCTCCTCTCTTGTAGGTTGACCTTTGCTTCTGAATATGGGCATATCCTAATCTCCTGATATGTATCCACAGAGACTCCTTCCTTGTAGATAGTTCTTCATCCTCAAGGACCATGCTGAATAATTATTCATGTCCAATTTGTCGATAAAAGAAGGGAAACCATCTCCCATTTTACCTTAACTTGCTCTGATACCACTACTGGAAGAGATGGATGGATACCTCAAGAAAGTGAGGTGGTATTGCCAAAAAATTGCTTTGTACCTACCCTATTTCACTTCAGAGTTTGATAGTAGGGCCTTTTATCTTGAAAATGAAACCAAAAGAGTGAAGTGATTCGTTGGCGATGCACCACCGTGCACTCTCCTTCTTGAGAGCTCCGCGACAATATGCTCGAAGTAGAAAAACGAGCTCTTGACGCCGCACACAGTACTCCGCACAGAAGCTGTATAATACACAAAAAACACAGTACACGAGGAGCACGAAGACAGACTTCTTAGGTCTTACAAATGCAGTCGAACTTACAGTTTGTGACTGACCAGGCCACTATATGTTTTATTAAAGAACATATACAAAGAAGTGTCCGGTGGCCATTCGGCCTTTCACATGGACACTAACGGTAACAATCTCCCACTAAAGGCCAATATGGCCAGAATAACTATGGGAGAAAAATAAAGAATGATAAAGAATACCTGAGTGGAAGTATACAAACTATACCTCCCACCTGATGGGCATGTTACATAGTATACAAGTGACTGTGTAAGATCAAGAATCAAGTAACCCCCATCAAATGACAACAGTGTCGAAAGCTGTCCTGTGGTAGAGCTTTAGTCAAAGCATCTGCAGCATTATCTCGAGTGTGAACCTTCTCAAGAATAATGCTCTCAGTGGCTAAGCAATCTCTAATGAAGTGATACCTCACCTCAATGTGCTTTGTCTTTGCATGATAGACCGGATTCTTAGCCAAAGCAATGGCACTCTGACTATCACTAAGCAAGTGAGGTACATGCTGAGGTAAACCCATATCACAAGCAAGAAGAGAAAGCCACAATGCTTCCTTACATGCCTCACTTGCTGCAACATACTCTGCTTATGTGGTGGAAACAGCTGTACATTCTTGAAGACGAGATCTCCAAGAGATAGCACCTCTAACAAAATGAAAAATGTACCCTGATGTAGACTTACGATTGTCTACACAACCAGCATAGTCAGAATCTGTGTAACCAATAATGGATGCTTTTCCTCTACCTAAGCATAGACACTTGTCCTTAGTGCCACTCAGATATCTCAAAATCATTTTGACCGCTTCCCAATGTTTCTTGCCAAGATTAGACATATATCTGCTCACAACTCCCACTGCAAATGCAATGTCTGGTCTCGTAGCTACCATAGCATACATGAGACTACCAACAGCAGACTGATAGGGAATTTTGGTCATGAATTCCTTTTCCTCATCTGATTTGGGGCAGTCATCCTTGCTCAATTTCACATATGTGGGTAAAGGTGTACTCAATGCCTTTCCACCCTGCATATTGAATCGGTGAAGTACTTTGCATATGTACTCACTTTGAGACAAGTATATGCATCTTTTACTCCTATCACGAGTAATGCGCATGCCAAGAATGTGTTTGGCATCCCCCAAATCCTTCATATCAAATGTCTGACTCAACTTCTTTTTGAGAATTGACAAATCATAAGAGGACTTCCCAGCAATCAACATATCATCGACGTAAAGTATCAAGCATATCAAGCTACCATCAGAACATCTCTTTGTGTAGAGACAATGATCCTCATTGCTCCGAGAATAGCCTTGGGACTTCATAAAAGCATCAAACTTTTGGTACCATTGTCTAGGAGACTGTTTAAGTCCATACAAGCTCTTCTTGAGCTTACAAACTAGACTTTCCTTGCCAGGAACTACATAACCCTCAGGTTGTTCCATATACATCTCATCTGTAAGATCTCCATGCAAGAAAGCTCTTTTCACATCCATTTGGACTAGCTCTAAGTCCTCCATTGCAACGAATCCAAGCAACATGCGCAAAGTAGTCATCTTGACCACTGGAGAGAAGATTTCCTCAAAATCAACACCATGTTGTTGCTTAAAACCCTTTGCAACAAGTCGTGCTTTATATTTTGGAGAAGCACTATCTGATGTGAATTTCAGTTTATATACCCATTTACATGGTAAAGCTTTCCTGCCCTTTGGCAAAGGTACTAAGTCCCAAGTACCATTCTTGTGAATAGAATCCAACTCACTCTTCATGGCACGCTCCCACTTCACATGATCCTCTGTCTGCATAGCCTCTTTGTAGCAAGAAGGCTCACCGGCATCTGTTAGCATAACAAAATCTAAACCTGGAACATATCTATCAGGTGGATATGAGACACGTGCAGAACGTCTCAATGGTTGTTGAACAGGAACATGTGCAGACTGATCTGAATGGACATTCTCTTGAACATCCCTATGTGCAACATTTTTATGCATGCTAACCGGAGGACTAGTATCCTCAAACACCACTCTTCTCACTTCAACCTCCTTAATGGGCTGTCTATGCATCTTAGACTCATTAAAAATGACATCACTACTTCTGATCACTGACCGTGTTTCAGGATCCCATAAGCGATATCCAAATTGTCCTTCTCGACCATATCCAAGAAAAATGCATTTCTTTGACTTATGGTCCAACTTTTGTCTAAGATTCTTGGGTATATGAACATATGCTTCACACCCAAAAACTCGAAGATGATCATAATATGGTGGTTTCCCTGTCCATAACTCTTGTGACACTTTCAGACCTTTGGCAGTACTAGGTGAAAGGTTAATGACATGAACTGCAGTCAATACTGCTTCTGCCCAAAAACCTTATGAGAGGTTTGCATGATGCAACATAGAGACTACTCTATCTTGAATAGTTCTATTCATCCTCTCAGCTACACCATTCTGTACTGGGGTATAAGGAGCTGTAAACTCTCTACGAATCCCTCTAGACTGACAAAAAAGGCTGAATTCATGTGAGGTATACTCACCCCCATTATCTGAACGTAAAGCCTTAAGCTTAGTTCCTTTTTCAGTCTCAACTGAAGCAAGCCATTTTCTGAAAGTAGGGAATACATCATCCTTTGACTTGATAGGATATACCCAGACTTTTCTAGTAGCATCATCTATAAAAGTGACAAAGTAAAGAGAACCACCTAAGGACCTAGTGGGCATAGGACCACACACATCTGTATGAACGAGATCTAAAGGCTGAATTGAAGAATCAATGTGCGTTCTATGCACATTTTTGGTTTGCTTTCCATATTGACAATGCTCACAAAATGGAAAATCAGAGAAAGATAACACAGGTAAGTAGCCAGAACGGGAAAGATTTTCCATTCCACTACGAGATATATGGCCCAAACGACCATGCCAAATACAAGCCATAGGCTGTTCAGTAACAGCTAACAAGTGTTCTTTCTGTGATACAAATAAAGGATAAAGTGAGCCAACTTTGCTTCCTTTTGCAATAACCATATTGCCCTTTGATATACGAAAGGACTGAGCATAGAAGACCACCTTGTAACCAAGGTCATCAAGTTGACCAACTGACATTAAACTGCGTGATAACTGAGGTACATGGCGTACATTATGCATAGTAAATTTTGAACCATCAATGAACTACACAACCACATCTCCAATCCCCACAACATCACACTGGTAAGAGTCACCAAGTCTCACGGTACCAAGAGACTTTGCTGCATAATTAGAGAACCATTCTCTATGTGGTGTCACATGGAAAGAAGCACCAGAATCTAGCAGCCAGGTGTGGGAAAGAGAATCAGCCATAAGTGCCTCAGATGGCACAGTACTATCAAGTGTCAACACATCAGCATCGTCAGAAATAGCATTAATTTCTTCAATCTTCACAGTCGAAGTAGATGGTGCAGGTAACTGTTTAACATGCCCATCAACATTCTGTCCTTTACCTTCAGCATTCTTTAATGCATAACAATCTTTCTTCATGTGTCCTTTCTTATGACAATAATGGCGTTCAATATCCCTTCCTTGATTTACTTCTGCTCTTATTCCGTTGACCATTCTTTTCCTTGTTCTTGCTCCTGCCACGTTGTTGATTCTTTCCTTGGTAAGAATCACGAACATTATATGCATCTCCACTCTGAGTGCCAACCATAGATTTTCTACGAATCTCCTCACTCAAGAGTGCTCCACATATGTCATCATAGATGAGTTTACCACCTGGTGCACTATTGCTAATAGCTATGCAAAATGTATCCCATGATGATGGCAGGGTGCATAACAGCAATACTGCTTTCATTTCATTGTCCATATCCATTTTCTGAGCCTGTAACTGGGAGAATATGGCATCAAACTCATTTAGATGAGCAGCAACACTATCTGTGTCCTTCATACGAAGGTCGTATAATTTTCTCATCAGATATACTTTATTTGATGCCGTCTCTTTTTCATATGTATTGCATAACTTCTTCCAAAGCTCCTCGGCACTTTCACAGTCTAATACTGTAAAGTAAACATTATCTGCCAGGTGCAAGCGAATGGTAGACCTGGCCATTTCATCTAACTCATCCCAATCATCTTCATCCATGTCAGCAGGCTTCTTTGAAATCCCATTTACTGGCTTCCATTGCCTTCTTTGAATCAGCACATCTTTAATCTGATTCTTCCATAGAGCAAAGTTTGTGCCATCAAATTTTCGGATCTCAAAATGTTCTTTGCCCTGCAAGTTATAGCTCCTCCTCGGAACGCTAGCACTAGACCCAGATCCACCGGATGTGCCTGAGACCTCTGATGCCATGATCGTAGAGAACTGAATAGAATGATAATGGAGCTAGAAGAGTCCAAACACCAACAAATAAGTGTATCAAGGAGTAAATCGACCACTATATAGTTGACTAAACCAGAAATCTGGAAAAATTTTGCCAGAGTATCCTCTGCAAAAGTAGCATATGAACAGTGTCAAAGTATCATAAAACTGCAAGTACTGACATGTCTACCTGCATAGTGAATCACTGACTCCACTGCATATAATCAGTTACCCAATAGAAGCCAACTAGGCTTATCGAGCACCTATGAACAACTATCATACATGTCCTATGGCGAGGCTGGGTAAGCCTTCCACCTGCATCACCGAAGAGACCCCGACATCTGGGTGTCTCCCAGTTAAGAAAACCTCACCACGACCCTCTTTATCAAACGTAAAAGGCTTTATGCAAAGAACGTAATCGCTATATCAATGCCCACATGGACGTACATAAGCGGTATCCATAGAAGCGTACATGGTGTGTATGTGCTCAATATATGCAGTAAAATGACACTAAAAGGCTGAATACACAGCCCAAAAACTAGCCAAGAACACGTGCAAGTGTCTGTCAACTCTGATGTTTTAGGCTTTAAAAACCTGCATAAATTTGCAGCGACTGCTCCCACTAAAACTGAAAACCCCTCGAGAAACCTGTAGTTTTACGAGTGTGGCTGAAAATACAGCCCCAAAGGTTGATATTTATTGTCTGAGAAGTACAAGGAACACTCTTCTTGATGTTCTTGGACCTGTGTGAAGAGAACTACGTGCGAAAGTACTCCGAAATGGCTCCAAAAACACCCCAAAATTGCTTCAGAAATAGGCTTTAAAAGGAAAAATGAAGCTTTGAGGGACCAAAACTTGTTCAAGGTAATGTCAACCTTAGTCTTTCCCCTTCTTCAAACACCACAAGAGTGTAGCTTAGTGGCAAGAGATTGCCACGGTTAAGCGAGCTCTGGGGGGAACAGTACTGGGATGGGTGAGCTCCCGGGAAGTACCGGGAACCTCTATATTCCTTGATCGATGAGGTCCTCCCTCGCGCGCAGCCAACGGCGCCAACGGTGACTTCGGTGACTCGGATGACAAGGTATGCCAAGGTCTATGCCTTGGTCTGATACCAGTGAAGTGATTCGTTGGCGATGCACCACCGTGCACTCTCCTTCTCGAGAGCTCCGCGACAATATGCTTGAAGTAGAAAAACGAGCTCCTGACGCTGCACACAGTACTCCGCACAGAGGCTGTAGAATACACAAAAAACACAGTACATGAGGAGCACGAAGACAGACTTCTTAGGTCTTACAAATGCAGTCGAACTTACAGTCTGTGACTGACCAGGCCACTATATGTTTTATTAAAGAACATATACAAAGAAGTGTCCGGTGGCCATTTGGCCTTTCACATGGACACTAACGGTAACAAAGAGTACCTATGTAATTTGGAGTTGATCCTTCAAACAATTACTTCACAAATAGCTAGTCACTCAAAACTTGCTATTTTGGTCTTCACACCTGCTAGATCTTTTGCTCAATGCTCACAATATAGTAACAATTGCGTAAATTCCTTTCAAGGGAATTTAATTAGCTTAGATAGATAATGATTACAAGTGAATTCATCTAAAATGATAAACCATACATTGAGAAATCAATTTAGCACTTCAAGGCTTACCCCTGACTTTTTAGGGACTCAGCACTAATTGACCAGAGAGCACTTCAATGCAGATTTCTCCCAATTGGCTGAAGAAAATGTAATGCAAAATTTGATAGCATAACATAGACTTTGAGCGGGTTCCAACAAGCTATAGATCGTGAAAAATGATGAAGAAATCACTGAGATATGGTCATGCCAAGTTCATTGTTCTGAGTAGTCATAGCAGAGAAGTCAATAGAGATGATCAATGGAATGTATGTATTATAATACATGATTATACATAATCATTGGCATAGAAATGATTCACAATGATAGTGGTCTTAGTGAACTATGATTTAAGTCACTTAGCTTCTACAAAAGATCAACAATAAGCTCAGAAGGAGGGCACAATGGCCACAAGATTTACATAGTCTTTTTATAATGAGTTCTTCATTCAAATTTGAATTTGAATTCAATTTTGAATTTGAATTCAAATTTGGCTCCATTTAAAAGTTTTCCCTATGATTGAGGAGTTAATTCCTTTATTGAAACTTGTAACTCTTCCTTCTCCTAACTCCACGAGATGTATGTACTTACAAGATTCTCAAGTAAAACACTTTTACAAGGTTAATGATCCAAGAATTACAAACTACGATTCATATGATCCATCAAATGGTTGCACACATTTTCTTCCATGTCTAGCCAAGTGTGAAGGCTTGGTCATTTGCACCAACATGGCTCAGCCTTCATTGATCACTTTGGGACCAAAATAGAGATGGTCCATCTCGATTGATGCCTAGGATACTCCATCATTGTAGTCCTAGACTAACGAGTTCGTTTGGTGCATCTTTGGGATCTTGTCTCCTGAGCAGAGGGATGTGCACCCTTGCGCATCCAGATCTGCTTCATTCCATGAGGTACTTTATGTTGCACCGGTCATTGATCATGCTTCCTGATTACCGGATTCCTCTGTGTCTTGTGTTGTCCTGCTTACTTTTCTGTGATCCTCTTTGGAAAAGAAGGAAGTTCCTCATTCGTTTCTCTGTGTCCTTCACAAGTGATAATCTTTTGCACCACAGAATCTTGGTCAAGAATAACACAGTTACCGTTATGTGCATTCCTAGAAGGACCAAGAGTTGGTGCCTTTCCTAGTGGCCTGAGTGCTTGATTCTCTAAATCAATGGTGTTGCAGTTTTGGCTCACCCATCCATGAAGAAGTCCACTTCTTAGATTTAGGTTGACTGCATGATCATAGATCCAGTCTTGGACCAAGACAAGAGGTTCGGTAAGACCCTCGTCTTCGCACACTAGCACTTTGACTATCATTAGAACATCTTGAATGTAGAGGGGAAGTTCCACCTCATCCATGCAAGGGGTTTCCACACCTCCCTATCCTATGAGATATGCTTGTATAGGATTGACCTTCAATTGCAATTCTTGATAGTAAGAAAGTCGAACTGCACTAGTGGCTGCTCCTGAATCAATCAAAGCTCTTACTATCCTTGCACTCTCTCCTTGTCCTACCTCTAGGGTCACAAAGGGTCATCGATCAACTATCCTATGGGAACATACACCTCATGTCTCGCACATGGCCATGTGATATCTTGGAGCTTCCTAAGTGTCAGACCTAGGATGATCTCTACCTTGTTTTCTTAATTTTATTCGTTGGATGCGTTCTAAAGCTTCTGCATGTGCTTCTTCTGGAATTTGTTTTTCTTCCTCTTTATGTTTCTTTGCAGTATTGAGTCTGTTGAGCATTTCCTCTATGAGGGGTTCTTGATATAGTTTGACTCTGCATCCACTGATGTAACTGGGTAGGGTGTTGCCTTCTAGAGTGGCTAATTTGACTGCTCCACTTGTCGAGATTCTATTGATTATCATAGGTCCATAGCCTCTCTTCTCCAATTTCCATGCATGTTGCTTCAAGGTGTACACTAAGACTAATCTCCCACTTTTAGGCCTTTATCCTTCACATGGGCATTGAAGTATACCTTTTTCCTTTTCTTGGATGCAAAAATTCCTGTTACTGCTCTCAATCTTGTTTCCCCTATTCATTCAAGATCAAAGATTCTAGAGGAGAGCTCATGGCTTGTCCAGTCATACTCTTGTGCTACTTTCAATGTAGGTATCAAGAAGTCTAATGGTAGCATTGCATTTTGGCCAAACACCATCTAAAAGGGTGTGGCTTGGAGTACCTTTTTATAGGCAACTTTGTATGCCCAAACAACATGGTGTAGTTTGTCCTGATCAGAACATTTATTATTCACCAATTTTGTCAACACATTGCATAGAATCTTATTTGTGCTCTCAGCCTGTCTGTTAGCTTGTGGATGATAAGGGGAAAACTTCTTGTGTATCACCAAGAATTCTTGGACAAGGTTTTCAATGACTTCATTCAAGAAGTGTGTGCCTCTATCACTTACTAGCTCTATTGGTAGCCCATATCTGGTGAACACGTTCTCGAACAAGAACTTTGCTGTCATATGAGCATCATTCTTTGTTGTCACCTTTACTTCCACCCATTTGATTAGATAGTTTGTGGCCACAACAATGTATTCAGCATGTGAACCCTTAGTTGGGGGATTAATAGGACCAACAAAGTCTATTCCCCACTTAGAGAATGCACGTTCACCCATCATAGGTTCCACTGGCATCTCATCTTTACGTATCGGTTCTATGTTTGGATTAATGTTGTTGAAGTGCACCTACATGTGCTATTTGCAACCATTTTGCATGCTCCTCTTCTGCTACACAACGAGCTAGTGTGCCTTGGTCAGTGTGCTTATACACACTACCGGCCATTATGTGATATTTTTGAGATCTGACTACTTCTTTGTCTTTCGTTCTCACTACCGGATGTTTAGGTCCAAAGGTCAGAATAGGCACTATATTTCTAGCCCACTTAGGCACTACTTCTAGATTGAACAAGTAAGCATCAGGAAGATCATCTGATACTCCATGTAGGGACTCTCTTGAAGTTAGTCTTGAAAGGTGACCCACCGTAAGGTGAAGTCTGCCTTTCCTAACCACAACTTCAAAGTCATATTCCATTAGTAAGAGGAACCATCTTACTAATCGGTCGGTACTGCAAGGCTTGTTCACTAGATAGAGTAAGGCTTGATGGTCTGTAAAAAATTTAAACTTATTTGCAAGCAAATAATGTCTAAACTTCTTAACTGCATATACCATGCCTAATCCTTCTCGTTCAATAGTGGTATAATTCCGTTCAGCTGCATTCAACTGTATACTAGCAAAAGCAATTGGAAGATCGATATTGCCTTCACTAGTTGGTTGTGCAAGCACACACCCAATAGCATAATTGGATGCCTCCACATGGACATGGAATGGCTTATTCCAATCCGGTGTAGTCAAGATTGGTGTTGAACACAATCTTCTCTTGAGCTTGTTAAAGGAGTTCTCACATTCTTCAATGCACTCAAAGTTAGTTAGAAGGGAGTACAAAGGCTTTGCAATGATCGCATACATATGTATGAAACATCGGTAATAGCCACAATGTCCCATGAAAGCTTGTACTTCCATGACATTCTTTGGCCTAGGTAGCTCTTCAATAGCTCTAACTTTATCCTCATGCGTGGATATGCCATTCTTTGACACAATGTATCCTAGAATCTTGGCTTGCCTGACCATGAAAACACACTTTTTTGGGTTCAAGCAGACTTGATACTCTCTACATTTGTCAAAGATTTATATGAGTTCAAGTATATGTGTTTGTCTAATATTGGAATGAGCACAGAGCTCATCAACATAGATTTCCAAGTTTTTCCTCAAGAAATCTTTAAACACATGGCACATCAGCCTCTCAAAGGTAGCTGGTGCATTGATAAGCCCAAATGGCATTACCCGAAAGGCAAATATGCCCCACTCTGTGGCAAAAGCTATCTTATGCTGATCTTCCAGGGCTATGGCCACTTGATTGTAGCCAGAAAACCCGTCAAGGAAACTATATACTTCCTTGCGTGCTACTCTTTCTAGTTGATGCTCAGTGATAGGAAGCGGATAACTATCTCTGATGGTGGCTGCATTAACCTTCTTCAAGTTAATGCATACATGTAGCTCGCCATTCTCTATGGGCACCATTACAATGGGGGATACCCATTGAATGTGCTCAATCTCATAGATAAATCCTGCTTCCACCAATCTATCTATCTCTTCCCTTATCTTGGCAACATAATTGTCGTTATATGTGTATGGCTTCTGCTTAGAGGGCTTGGCCTTTGAGGTCATGGGAATTGTATGTGAGCATATGTCAAGGTCTACACCTTTCAAATCCTTGTAACACCGTGCAAAAACATCTCGATATTCTTGCAGCAAGTCTACCAACACTTACTCCTCTTCCTCTGTCAAATCATGTCCTATGTATGTGCATTGTTCTTCACCTTCCTCTATGCTCACAATGATTTTCTTAGTCTTCTCCTTCTTATCATAGGCCTCTCCTGCTTGTGCTTCACGTTTTGGCATCCTTATCATGACTCTTCTATCTTCTACTTCATACTTCTTGAATTTTTTGGGACCTCAAACAAAGATTCTTCCTCCTCTGGTGTGGCTTCTCTCTTCTTTCTTTTCTTGTCTTCACTCTTGGTGGTTATCTAGGCAGTTAATCTCACATCATTCGTAAATTCTTCATGTCTTTGAGGGTGAGCTTCTACTTCATAAAGGAATTCTTCTTCTGATGCACAAAAGGGATCCATTATGATTGATTCTAGACCTGAATCACTTGCATCTTCAAGTACACCAGTGCTAGGCTCACATTCTTCAAGAACTGAATCACACATGATTGGTTCTATAGTGAAGACAAAAATGTCATATCCATCTTCCTCACCGTGTGGTGTCCATTGTTCTTCATTGATGGCCACTTCTATTGTTGCTAGGATTTCTGCCCAACCATGGGGTTCAAATTCCTTGTCTGGGAAGACTACAAGTGCATAGGCTGGGTCTTGTATTGATCTATGAGTTTCCTTAGCACCTACCTCTCTAGCCTTTTCTCTTCTCTCTTCTGCTTCTACCACTTTACACAACCACAAGTGAGTGTCTCCATGCATCCATGAGGATCCTAACCCTATGGAATGCACCGACTCAGTGTCCTCTGTGGTTCTATGGATGGGATTCCATTGTATAGGGGGCACATCTCTATGAGAGTAATCCTTGAGATTGACTTTGGTTGTGACACCTAAGTGTTGCAAATACAAGGAATTGTTTCCCCAATCTTGTACTACTTGCAATTGTCTCACAAATGGTCTTCCCAAAATCATCTCATAGGCCTAGTTTTTGCTAAACTCACATATAGCAAAAGTGTGCTCAAACTCTACACCACAAGTAGTAAGAGTTACTCCTTCTAGCAGTTCTAACGGTCTCTTTATGTGACCATTGGCTATCTGTAATTTCATTCTCATTGGCCTGGGTGTTGATTTGCCCCAACGCTTCCATAGGGAAGTGGTAACAATTGCAACTCCTGTACCTGAGTCCAAAATCGCCTTGGTGGTGTAACCTTGATGAGTAATGGGAAGATAGGTGTTTCCTTCTTCCCCTTCGCTCATGTCTCCCATCTTGTCCAAAGGTATTTCTAGCACTGTTCTATGAGATACTACCTAGGAACGAGGTTTCCCTACTTCTGGCACTTGGTTGGCTATGTGTTCTCACAATTCTGTTTTAACCTTGAGTAGCTCCTATAAAGTGAGATTGCAATGCACTTTAGTGTTTTTAACTACCTCTGTATTCCTAGGTATGAATGAATTTTCCTTTCTTACTAGGACCATGGGTGCCCTCATACAGTTGGACTTTGCTTCCCATGGGCCTGTGAAATGAGGCAATTCCTGCAAGGCATTAGACTCAAAGTCTAGCCACTCGCTATGCTATTCATCTTCCTACTCTCCATAGATGGAAGGAATGTCCTGTGGGAATTGATCATGTAGGTCATCCACTAGTTCAATAGGAGGAGGATTCTCAATTTCTTTGGCCCACTTCTCTTCTTGAATTTCTCTTAGAAGTTCTTGGGAATATAGATTCATAGAACAAGTGGTGTCTGGTTCAATGGAATTAGGCACATAAGCTTCCTTGGGAGGAATGCTCATTCTTTCACTTGCCTTGTCCTTACCTTGGGAGGTGGCTTCCTTTCCAGACTTTGCAATTAGCATCTCCAGTCTATCTAATACTCCGTCAAAATGCAATTGAGTCCTAGTTGAATTAGAGCAATTGAAGAGGTGGCTAGCCTCAAACATGGTTTGAGCCAATTCTACCATATTAGCACAAAGCTTTGTTCATTCAAGCTCTGGGTCATCTCTAGGGTAACATCTTTCATGATCTATCACATTTGGCCCTTCCTGGATTCTTGCCTGATATGGTTTAAGCATCATGTCTAGGTCTTTGGGAGTGGGTGAGAGTGCGTTTGAGATGTGATTTCCATTACCTTGGCTTTTGTTTCTCGTAAGCTTTCCTCGAGTTTAGTCATTTTCTTTGACCATTGACTTTTCATTCGTTCACGACTTTCTCTCCAAGCTCTTGTCCTCTTCTTGGTTAGGCTCTCGGTCTCACTAATCTCAGAAATTTTTTCCTCACCTGAGTCATGGTTTTGTGTAAATGAATGAGCTCTCGTGACTACTTGCACTAAGGCAATGGAAGTCACACTTCCCGTGGAGTCTACCACTAAGCCAATGACATTGATAGGAGTGATTTTTGGCATATTGATGGGGTTCTTAGGACAATCTTGTATCATGTGCTCCTTCCCACAATCTGGGAAAAACCTTGAATTGTCACAGATTTGGGTTGTGTAGGTGTCGACATAGGGCAATCATGAATAAGGTGATCTCCCTGACATCACTAGCATGGTCCTCTAGGAAATGGGGTCTTATCTACCTAGGTTAAGGACTAGAATTAGGATTGGCATACATGACATTTGCATATTCTAGCTCCCAACTTGGTTCACTTGGGTCTTTGTAATAGTGTGACTCATTATGCTCAGGTGACTGCATATAGTAAGCCTGTGGACTATCGATATGAGTCGAGTCAAAAATATGATCATTTGAGTCACTTTCTAAAAGCAATGGTGTTACTGGCACTAAGCCTCTATTCAAATTTTCTTCTGTAGCTGCATACTTCAGTAGAATCACATTGGTTGGAGGAGGGGGTTTCTACGCTAGAACTGGTTGAGCTCTTTGCTGCCCTTGATAGGGTGGTTGATAGGGTTGCAGGGGCCTACCATATTACTGTTGTGGGTACTGATTCTGGTAATTTCCTTGTTGTGGATACGACTGAGGATAATTTTGTCTAACAGCTTGTTTATTATATGGGCAATCTTGTGTAGTGTGGTTGGTATATCTCCTTTCTATGGTGTAGTATTGGCTGTTAGGGTTCACTTCGGGTTGAGCCATGATAGGTCACACATTAGCCATATGGTCTCCTCCATAGGTATAGCATCGTTTTCCTGGGGCAAATCTAGGACTCTGCTTGCTAGAGACTCTTAATTTCTGAGCTACCTTCTCTGCCAGATCCTCAATCAATGTGGATTGTTTGGAAGCGAGGCTAGTAGAACTATCTGAATCTTTATAGATCTTTGAAAGCTCTAATTCCTCCCCTATATTATCCTCGATGTCTATGCACAAGCATACACACTCTTCTACGGATCTAGGGTCCTTCAAGTACACATACGATCTCATTTTGGTACTTAACAATCCATCTAGAAATAGGGCCACTTGTTTGGCTGGAGTGGGTAACTCTGGAACAGGGCATCTCTCTAGGCATTGTCTAAACCTCCTTCCTGCGAGTCTCACTGTCTCTGGAGGTGTTTGTTTGAAGCTGTATATCAAGGTGGAAGTGGTATTCCTAATACCACTCTTAGAAAACTCAATGATGAATGCTTGGAGAAGTTGATCTATATTTTTGAACTCACCTTGGTGACACAGTTGAAACCAAGTCAATGCAGTGATCTTGAGAGTTAGGCCAAAAGCATTGTATTGAGTGAACAAGTCCTTCCTGACAATTCATTTGTGCACACTATTCTCAATGCTCTTCTCGACTCATATCAAAGTTTTGCTTCTACTCTTCATTTGATGATGAAAGGCAATCCAAATGCCTTAACATTTGAAGATTTAGTTTTTGTTTTGTTGCAAGAAGACGACTCTAGGAAAAACAGGTCTATTATGCGTGTTACAGATGAAGCTTTCCTGGCTTGTCAGAAGGGCAAAGGAAACTAGAGCTCTTCTACAAGTAAGTAGAAATCTACAAATGTTGCACATTCGAAGAAGGAAGACAAAGATGAGAAGAAATCAGAAAAGCAGAAGCTGTTTTGCACAAAGGTGCATCTAATTTGCTGTCACACAAAGTGTGCACTAGCCATTTTGGCATAGTTTTTGCCTTCTCAATATCAGCTCTCTCATCAAGAAGTGCATCATGTAAATCTGCATCAGAAATGGAATGATCTGCATCATCACATAAAACCTGCAAAGGTTGAGAAATTACCTCATTAGGACCAGCACTAGACTGTCCACCTATAAAAAGAGGCAGCAAAGTATCATACATGTCTTTGGAGCTAACACATGTCTCCTTAGTACATGAAAGCAATGGTTGAATAGCATCTTCCACAAAAGCAACATCATGGCTAGCCAGAATGTGTTTAGTCTATGGATGACAAAGATGATAGCCTTCACTTTCAGAACTGTACCCAACAAAAATACATTTTACTGCTTTATCATCCAATTTTTTGCGATGTTGTTCAGGCACTAATGCATATGCCAAACAACCAAAAACATGCAGATGAGCAACAGATAGCTTGCAACCATGCCAAGCCTCATATGGAGTGATAGGCTACAACGCTTTAGTGGGAGACCTATTAAGTACATATGCTACACACATGACAGCCTCAAGCTAGAAACTATGTGGTAAAGCCGAACTCTTGACCATACACCTCACCATCTCCATGAGTGACGTGTTCTTCCATTCAACAACTCCATTTTGTTGAGGTGTATACAGCATTGTACACTAATTTTTTATCCCACCTTCAGCCAAAAATGCATTAAAGTCAGAAGACATATATCCCCTCCCCACCCTGATCAGAACGGAGGGTGCCCATTTTACATGCTGACAGATTTTCAGCCAAAACCAAAAACTGTTTGAAGCACATAACCACTTCGGACTTTGCCTTCAATGGATATACCCATGCATGCCTAGAAAAATCATCGATGAAAGTCATGAAGTAAAGATAGTTCCCAAAAGAAGGTGTCTGCATAGGACCACATACATCATTGTGTACAAGCTGCAATTTCTGAGTAGCCCGAACTGAACCATCTTTTGGAAAGGAAGAATGCTGCATTTTGCCCAAAATACAGCCTTCACAAACATGTTTTCCAGGTGCCTCAAGTTTAGGCAAAGAGGACACCATTTTAGATTTCTGCAGGCATAGCAAACTAGCATAATTCAGATGACCAAAGCATGCATGCCAAAGCTTTGCATCTGACATAGCCTGAGAATCATGTATTGCACATGTCGAATCATTTATAGATCTTTCATAGTCTATGAGCTTATACAACCCACGAAAAAAAATGCAAGAAGCAATAATGACATCACCATTTGAGAGATCATGAACTCTACATCTAGCATCAATAAATTTCACAACCAAGCCAATCTTAGCTAATGCAAAAATTGATAACAGATTTTTCTTGATCCCTACCACAAACAAAGCATCTAACAAAGTGAAATAACTATCATCAGTATTAGTCAAAATGATCTTACCAACTCTCATAACAGGATAAGAGGAGTTGTTGGCACATGTAACATTATTCCTTGTAGGGGCAGGCTCGAGTGAAGGGAAGAAATTGTGTTGCGAGGTAATATATTTGGTCGCCCAACTATCAAAGTACCAAACATCTTAGTCTATTGCATACATGTAATGCTCATGAGAAGATGGGTCAAAACTACAAAGAGTAGTAACTGCCCATTCTTCTTCCTGCACAAGATTAGCAGACTCTGTTTTCGGTGTAGAGACCTCTACAATAACCATAATGCCTCTTTCTTCTTTGCCTCTTTAGCATCCAGTTTTGGACACCTCTTAATGACATGATCATTTTCTTTACTCGGTCAGGCTTTCATAGTGCCTCTTTTGCATCATATTGCTATGCTATGGCTACCTCTAGTCTCTATGATAAGACTTAACCTGTTTTATCTCATGAAGCACAAAATTTCTAACATTGGATGGCTACAATGCAATCCGAATATGATGCTATCATGAAAAATGGTACCTGGTCTTTATGTGACTTGCCTCCTAGCAAGAAGGCCATTGGCACTAAGTGGGTATACAAGGTGAAGTGTAAACCTGATGGAACAGTTGAGAGGTATAATGCTAGGCTTGTTCCAAGGGTTTATGCATAGGAAAGAGGCATTAATTTTGATGAAACCTTTGCTCCTACTTGCTGAATGACTATTGTTCATAGCATCTATGCACTTGTAGCTCATCATGGTTAGAATGTACATCAGTTGGACATTAAAACAACATTTCTAAATGGTGAATTGCATGAAGAAGTGTATGTTTTTCAGCCCCGTGGCTTTGTGCAAGAAGGGCATGAAAACCAGGTGTGCAGGTTAAAGAAGGCATTATATGGTTGAAAGCAAGCACCACGTGCTTGATATGAAAAGATACATGCCTATCTCATTGCACATGGTTTTGTGAATAGCCCAATTGAAAGCACCTTATATGTTAAGCGTGGTAATGATTGGCTTCACACTGAACTAGATTTTTTTCTTAATAGATACTATAATCGATCGGAGCCATTGTTTGATTGCCACATCTTTTAACGGCCCTCTTCTCCTCACCATTGCTTTGTTTTATGCTCCTAATTTTGACTCGAAAAGATTGGACACTTGGCATTCTTTAGACTATCTACCATTGGCGGTCATTCTCTGTGGGGATCTCAATATGGTAGAATTCTTATCAGATAGGTGGGGCCAAAGGGGATGAGTTATTGATAGAATTGAGAAAGATGCAAGGGACCATATCAAGCTTCACCATGGTTTGGTAGAAGTCAAAGATACTCACAGTTTCTCTTCGTTAAACCTCTATTTGTGCAAATATTTGTCGAAATCTAGACTAGATAGAAGCTATATGTCGTACAACATCATTGACAAACAAAGTCACAATGTGTGAACCTAGTTTTATTTGACCACTACCCAAGGGTTCTCACCTTCAAACCTCTTCTTAGGCATAGAAAGGCCCCTTGGTCTCATGTTGTTCCCTCAGTCCTCTCCCGTCCATCTATTGAGTAGGTGGTATCCTCCACTTGGTGCAAGTCCTTTAGACATTATCCCTCTCCTGCTAAGTGTTGGAAGATAGCAGTGAAGCAGTCCCAAGTTCTTCTTATCAAGGCCTCCAATGACAAGTCTAGAAAATTAAAAGAAAACTAAGATACAGTGAGGAAATTCAAAGAAGGAATGTTAGAATTATCATCCCACATTAGTGATATCAAAGCATTTTGGAGGCTTAGAGATATTAGTGGACATCATACTTAAGATTTTGACGGATCAAGACAACTCGTGGAAGAACAAGGAGGACTTATCAAGCCAGGAAGACATCAAAAGGGAGCTACATGAATCAAAAGCTCAACTAGTAGCATGTTAGCAAGGGAGAAGCTATCAAAAGGTAACATCCACACCTTTTAAAACATAGAAACAAGTGAGGAGAAGCTAGAGGAGCATCTTATAGCTTAGTATGGCTACATATAGTGCATAATTAGAGAAGTTAGAGAAAAGCAATTATCAACCTTGGAAATTTAGGATTATAAACTAACTTATGGGCAAAGGATTGTGGGGATTAGTGAGAGGCACAGAGCCGGTGCCTCATGTATATGATCCACCACTTGAAGGACAGGTCAACGCACTTAATGAATGGATAGAAAGGGATAGGAGAGTCATGTTCATTCGATGCCAATACATAAGCAACAGTAGGATAGGGCATATATAGTACTTGTACACATCTAAGAAGGTTTGGGAGACCTTGGAAAGATTTTACTCTTCATCAACCAAGGCAAGAGAGATTAAGTTCAAGAATGAGCTAAAACCATCTTGTATGATCGTGATGTTTGTTTTCACAATCATTTTTGGGTTGCGTTATTTCAACATTTTGGTTTCAAAATAGATTTTACTTTTGCATTTCATCCTTAAAGTAATGGGAAAAGTGAAGCTACAAATAGCATTATTATTCATTCATTGCATTGTTATTCATTAGATAGTCCCATTGATTGGGATGAGAAATTGTCATTGCTTCAATTTTTTTACAATAAAACAACACACACAACTACTCACCATGCAAATTTTGAAATTATTTATCTTAACAAGCTTCCCATTCCCATATCAGTCACTCAAATTTATATTCCTATGGCTAATTCTATTGCTGAAGTTTAGATTTCTATACTTCACACATTTTGTAAACACATTAAGAAAAGTAAAAAATGTTATACTCGTAAGGTTAATAAGAAATCATTAGCAAATAAATTTAAGAAAAATGATTTAGTATGGTCATGTATCATTGAATGTTGCTTGAAAAATATTTAACAAGATCCTAAAGTTAAACGTGTGCCATGCTATTATGAGTTTTGCATTATTCAAAAGATTAATGAAAATGCATTTAGATTAGATATTCCATCTTATTGGAACGTAAATAACTCTTTTCATATTCCATCATATTCGATATTCCATCTCATTGGAACATAAATAACTCGTTTCATACTAGTTTACTAAAACATTCAAAGGTACTTTACCACTCACCCTTGTTCTTGATGATCCTTATTTTCTTGAAGAAGAATCTAAAATCTTAATTCCTAAGAAAATAATTGATCATGATGTAACCATTAAACATACAAGTACTCAATATCATAGATATTTAGTAAAGCATAAAAATTATTTTGTTGATTGGATATTGCAGACGCACGTATGCAGAGAAAGTACAGAAACAAAATCTCACAAAAGCATGCACAAAATAGAGAGAGACAAGAGACTCAACACAAGATTAGATACAATCTCCCCCCATATACTCTGTTGGACAAGTCTATCAGATTATGTGTATCTATAGGTATTTCTCATTACGTCATGAACAAAAGATACATTAGGGTGGCACTTCAAAAAGCGTACGTTTAATCTGCTTTATTTACAAAATCATAGTGATCTACTATTTTTTAAAATACGTTTCTTTCTAATCGGTCTACTATTTTTACAAAAATATATAAAACATTATATTTTAAATATCTTCAAAAATATCTAAATAATTCCATGCACATTCACACCCTTATGATTCTTCACCTTCTAAATCAAAACACAATTACATTAAAAACCTCAAGACATTAAAATCCATATAAGATTCCATTATTCTATAAAGTATAACATGCCTCCTAGTTGACAAGCAACTAATCGTAGTTGATAAGAATAAAATAGACATGGATGGCCAGTCACATGTCCCATCACTGAACAATCATAAGAAAGTTCCATGTAAAAACACATGCATGGAAATGGAAAACTACAATTTATTGTGACTGTGAATTATACACAGAAATCAAATGATCATAATGTGGAGTTAGTGATGTCTTATGAATCCATTGAGATTCTTCAAGTGAGTGATTTTTATATTTAACTAAATATCTATGATATTGCTTATCGGTCCATGTAGTAGTAACATCATAATATTTTCTTTGGAGCTAAAATTTCAGCATCCTCTTCAAATCAAGGAGGATCGCCTAAAATAGGAGTGAGTGGTAAAGTTCCTTTAAAGGATTTCAATAAACTAATATGAAAAGAATTCTGTATATTGCAATGAGAAGGTATGTCTAGTCTAAAAGCATTCTCATTAATTTTTTGAATAATATGGAAAGGTCCATAATGACATGGTGCAAGTTTAACCTTAGGATGTTGTGAAATATTTTTCAAACATCTTTTAATTATTCGTAACCATACAAAGTCATCTTCATTAAATTGTTTAGCTACTCGTTTCTTATGATCACTATGCATGTAACATTCATGACTCTTTTTAATGTGATCATGAACCTCATGAAGTGTAGAAATATGATATTTTGCAAAAGAATCAGCCATAGGAATATCACTTTAAGTGATACACATGGCAGTGGGAAGCTTTTTATCATACACAATTTCATATGGTGCATGTCAAGTAGTGGTATGTGTTGTGTTATTATATGCAAATTGTAGTAAAGGAAGTTTCTCATCCAAATTACTTGGATTATCCAAATAATACCAATGTAATAAATCTAAAATAGTACTATTCATAGATTCACTTTGCCCATTTCTTTCAGGATGAAATGCAGAGCTAAATTCTATTTTGGAACCTAAATTTTGAAATAATGCAACCCAAAGGTGACTACAAAAATGAGCATCTCAATCTAAAAGAATAAATTTTGTAAAACCATGATGTGCAAAAATACATTTAATAAATAACTTAATAGCTTGAGGTGCAAAAAGAGCTTTTTTGCAAGGAATGAAATATCCTTGTTTGCTAAAGCTATCAACAATTGTCCAAATCATATCATTATGAGATGAAGTTGTAAGAAGACTAGTAATAAAATCCATAGAAATTTTTTCCATGGTCCATTATGTATGGAAAGTGGCATTAATAATCCAAGTGCTTTACCATGATGTCGTTTTCACATGTTGACACACAATGCAATGGAAAACATATTGTGCAATATCCATTTCCATTTTGGCCAAAAGAAAATTTCTTTACACGCAGAAATAGTACTTTGTATGCCCCTATGACCCATATATGGTCGTTCATGCATCTATTTCATAATAAATTCTTTAAAAGCTTGTGTGATGCATAATTTGTGATGGAAATACATGAATCCAATATGAAAAGTGTAATGATCCTTATTAGATGGTATAGAATTATTGAAAGCAATCCATGTTTGTGAAAAATACAAATCATATGCATAAGTAGGAATCATTTCATGAAATGAATGAATATGAACAATAGAAATATTATTGATTGAAACAATATTTGTTTGTGGGGATGGAAAACCACTAAGGGCATCAACTACAACATTAGCTTTGCTAGGTTGATATTGAATTAAAGGCTGAAAATTTTGTATGAATGAAGCCCATTTAATGTTTCTTTCGGAAATCAATGGTTGAATCAATAAGTGCTTAATATCTTGTTTGTTTGTTTTGATTATAACTTCAGAACCCAAAGGTAATGTTTGCAAATTTTAAAGCATGCACAAGAGCTAAGAGTTCCTTATCATATGTACTATAATTCTTTTCAGAAGTCTTAAGTTTCCTACTTTCGAATGCAATTGGATGATCATTTTGCATTAGAGTAGCACCTATACCTAAACCACTAGCATTTGTGACTACATGGAAAGGTTGTGCAAAATTTGGTAATTACATAATAGGTGCATTAGAAAGTGCATGTTTGAGTTTTTCAAAAGATTATTGTTGTGATAATTCCCATGAAAATTTTATTTTATCTTCAATAAAAATGTGAGTGGAAGTGCTAAATAAGAAAACCTTTTACAAACTTTCTATAAAAACTAGCTAACCCTAGAAAAGAGCATACACCATTCACAGATTGAGGTATAGACCATTCTTTACTTACTTTAATTTTCTTTGGATCTACATGAATGCATTGACTAGAAACAATATGTCCTAAGTACTCTAATCCTTTTTGGAAAAAGAACTCTTTTCAGAATTCGCATAAAGTTTGTTTTTGCATCATAAATTAAAGATTTTTGCTAAATTATTTTCATGGTCATCATCATTCTCACTATAGACAAGTATATCATCAAAGGAAATAAGAACAAAAGCTTGATAATCAAGAAAAACATTATTCATCGTACGTGAAAATGTAGTATGTGCATTGGTGAGTCCAAAAGGCATTACCATCAATTCAAAGTGACCAGTTTGAGTTCTAAAGGTAGTCTTATAAATGTTTTTTTGCGTCATTCCTATCTGATGATACCCAAATTTAAGATCAATTTTGTTAAAGACACGTGCTCCACGACGTTTATCTAGCAAATCATATATCCTAGGAATAGGATATCTGTTTTTTATTGTGATCTTATTGGAGCTCTATAGTCAATGCACATACTATAAGCCTTATCCTTCTTCTGCACTACGAGAAAAGGTGCCCCAAAGGGAGAAGAACTAGGCCTTATAAGTCCTTCATGGAGTAGATCCTTAACTTGATTATCTATTTATTTTTAATATAAAGGTCCATGCCTAAAAGTTCTTTTATGGGGAGGTGAACTATCAGGAATCAAGTATATACTATGGTCAAGAGATCCCTAGAAGATGCTAGTTTAGAAGGAAAATCAGCAATAAAGCAATCTTGATAGGAAGCCATAAATGATTTATGTGCATTAGGAAGTTTATGTGTAAAATCAACCATGTTATTCGCAGAAAAATAAATGAATTGTAGTCTTTCGTGAATGCACGTTTTGCTTGAGTATGAGTAATTAATGGAAATTGTTGGAAGTCATGTAGTGCACTAAGAAATATCGTCTGTTGAACTTAAAACTCATTGCATGTGTATGATAACCAATGCATGAATTATAATGATGATGAAAATACATGCCAAGTATAATATCATAGGACTGTAATGGATGAATTAAGAATGTACGCGCATCTACATATTAACCTATACAAATCTGAATGTCATGCACTTCACTTGTAAAATTATTTCCTTGAGATACAACCTTAACTTTATACATAGGAGGAAGTGGGTGTAATTGGAGATCTTGCACTAGCGTATAAGAAATAAACTCATGTGAACTACTATCATCATGCAAAATATTAACAACTTTACCATTAATAGTACCTTGCATGCAAATTAAAGAATGAATAAAAAGCTCATTACCCAAGATACTTAGATCTTTTTCCAATGCTTCTTCATTCTAATCAGGTTGAGTGTCTTCATGAACCACCTTCATGTTGTGTACTTGAGCTCTGACAAGTTTCATATCATTAGTTCAAAATCCACATTTACCTTTAGTATGAACAAACTTACCACAATGCTAGCAAGTAATATGGAGCCACTTTTGTTAAGCATCCATTGTCGTAGTTTAAAGGGTTGGAGGTTTGCTAGGTTGTAATGGGGTGGTGTTGTGTATTGGTGAGAAATTAGATTGAGGAGGGTGCTAAAAAGTAGGTTGGCATTGACAAATAGTGAAAGGATGCTTGAAAGGAAAATTGGGCTTGATTGGTTGTTGTCATTGATGCATTTGTTGTATGCGAATGGACTTGCTGATGGACTGAAACTCCTTCTTAGCATCATGTGCAAAAGAAATAGCTTCATAGAGGGTCGTGGGACATAGTGTATTGAGCTTGGCTTGGATTCCCATCTCCAAACCATCTTCATACTTCCATTGCAAGGTATCTTCAAGAACTGTTTCAAGAAAACAAATAAGTAGTAGTCGTTGCCAAAAATGTTCAATGTAGGTAGACATAGCATCTCCATCTTTCCATCCAAAAGTTGTCCATGATTGACAAGCATGTATGTGGAACTCAGGAGGAAGGAAGGACTCCTAGCTCTTTTCTTGAAATGCAATCCATGTAGTGGGGTGGTCGGCGCTATGCCGTAAAATATTCCACCATAACTGGGCCTTATCCACCAAATAATTAATAACAAATTTCACTTTTTCAATTTCAGAATATGACTCATCATAAATTCATCAAATTAGGCTAGCCATGAGAGAATAAATTGGCAATCCTTTCACCCATCAAATCAATAAAATTGGAAATTTTTAGCACCAAATCTTGTAATGTGTGCCTTCTTCTTTAGTGGTGATATAGATACTTTACAAGTCTGTAATTCCAAGCTCTTGGAGCTTGCTTCAATCCATAGAGTGCTCTTCTTAATCTGCAAACATGATTTGGGTAATTGGAACTTACAAACCCTTCAGGTTGTTCCATGTAGACTTCATCTGATATATATCCATTTAGAAATGCATTCTTTATATCCAATTGACTTAGATTCCATCCTTTTGATGCTGCTATAGCAATCACTATCCTTATAGTTGACATCTTTGCCACCGGACTGAATGTCTCATCATAATCTATACCATGTGTCTGAGCATAGCCTTTGACTACCAGTCTAGCTTTGTATCTGGCTATTCTTCCATCTGCAAGCTTCTTAACTTTGTAAACCCATTTATTTTCAATCACTTTCTTACCATTTGGTTTTGGAACAAGTTCCCAAGTCTTCTTCTCCTCAAGTGCATTAAACTCCTCCTTCATTGCTTCTTCTCATTTTTCCTTACCTTTTGCTTCACTGTAATTCTGAGGTTCTTCATCTTCCTTTACTAAGTAAGCATAGTTTTTCTGAGTCAAATAAGAAGTATCATAGGAATACCTTGTTGGTTGTTTCCTTAATCTATTTGACCTTCTTGGTTCATACTCTTCATGTGTATCTGAATACACTTCTTCATCAAATCTCGGTGCATCTTCATTTCTCATAATTGATCCGATCCTGGATGTACTTGCCTGCATATGATCTTCATCTCCATTCACCTGCATATGTGATTTACCTTTTTCCTTTCTTCTTACCTCTTCTTCAAATGTTTCATCATTATGCTCTTTATCTGCATACCAGCTCTTTCCTTCATCAAATGTCACATCTCTGGAAACAATAAACTGTTTGGTTAAAGGACTCCATAACCTATAACCCATCTGCTTTTCATCATATCCAATGAACACGTATCTTTCAGCTTTTGGTTCAAGCTTATGTCTAAGTTGTGATGGTACATAAGCATAAGCGACTGATCCAAACACTTTACAATGATCAAGTGTTGGTTTCTTACCTCACCAAGCTTCATAAGGGGTCATTCCATTTAAATTTGTGCATGGTAATCTATTTACAAGATATGTGGCTATATTTACAGCCTCAGCCCAAAGATAGTTTGGATAATTCTTATCCTTTAACATTGTTCTAGCAAACTCAACTAGAATTCGGTTTCTCCTTTCTGCTAATCCATTTTGTTGTGGTGTATACCTGCAAGTTATTTCTCTTTTGATACTTGCATTCCACAGATAATCATTGAATTCTTGAGAAAAATATTCTCCTCCTCCATTAGACCTTAGCCTTTTGAGTTTTTGTCCTATAAGTCTTTCAGCATACGCATGAAAATGCTTGAAAGCTCGAAACACTTCTGACTTCTCTTTCAAAACATAAAGAGTTATCCATCTTGTTGCATCATCAATAAAAAGAACATAATACCTTGAGCCACTGATAGATCCTTCTTTTGTTGGTCCCCATACATCTGTATGTATGAGTTCTAGCAAACCATCATGTTTGTAACCCTTCTTCTGAAATGGTAACCTGTGTGCTTTTCCCATCTAACAGGCTTCACATTTGTGAATCATATATTGATTCTTCATATTCGGTAATCCTCTTACAGATTGTTTTTCCACCATTACTTTGATTCCTTTTTCATTAAATTGTCCTAACCTCTTATGCCAGAGGTCTAGTTCTGTAAATGATTTATCACCATGTGTGATCAAGGCTTGACCAACATTCCCTTGCACTTTAAGAGTAAAAAGTCTACCTTCTTTTTTACCATAGACAATTTGATTGTATCCATCTCTGGATCTTCAACAAATACTCCTTCATTTGTAAATCTGACTTGAAAATCTTTTTCTACTATCTGTCCCACACTGATCAGATTCTTTGGGATTGTTGGAACCTATAAAACATTTGTTAGTAAATCAGCTCCATTTTTACACTTCACTTTTCCAATTGACCGTACATTATGTTTTGTGTTATCACCTGTTTGTACTGTATGATTTGAAATACCTCCTTCCAGTTCTGATAACAATTCTATATTTCTTGACAAAGGATTTGAACAACCAGAGTCAATATAGAATACCTTGAGATCTTCATTCTCGGACACACTTATCGAATTCATCATCAATGTTGTATGATTGTCATTCTGCGTATCATTCGCATAGTTGTAGTAGGTAGTGTTGTGAGACTGATTTTGTCCCCAACTTCTTGCTCCACCTCTACCATATCCGCCTCTTTGGCTTTGTCTACCTCTTTGAAATCTTCCGCTTATGCCTCTGCTATTGTTATTCTGATTCTAACTTGATCCTTGGGAATTATGCCAGCAATCATGAGCCAAATGATTGCTTAATCCACAGATCCAAAAAGTCTTCTTGTTGTTACTCTGATTACTTCTTCCTTTTGTATTACCTCTGCTTTTGCTTCTGGCATTACCTCTTCCTCTTGCATAATTTGCTTGAGTAGTCATCTCTTCTTCATCTTTTTCTTTACCTTTATCACTTTTCTTCTTACTTTTTGCGTACATCGCCGAACTATGTCCTTTATCTCCATCTGTCTTCAAATCTTGCTCAAATGTTAGCATTAATCCAAGAAACAGACTTAAATTTGCTACAAATCGATTTAATGAAAGTTCAGTTGAGAGTACGAAAGGTTTCCAACTTTCATCTCCTCTCAGTCCTGCAAGCAATTGCGCTATTAATCTATGATCTTCAACATCTTCGTCAATAGATCCAAGACTGTCTGCCAGATCCTTCATCTTAGTGACATAATCACTGATGCTTTGACTTTGCTTTTTCTTGAACGTTGTGAACTCGGACCATAAGCTAGCCTTCCTAGCTTTAGTAGTATTTTGGAAGTGATCTTCCAAAGCAGTCCATATATCTTCCGCCTTTTCCAAAACTCTAATATGTGGTAATAGATGATTTGTAATGGTGTTGTAGATATAAGCTCTTGCGGTTGCATCTTTCTTCTGCCACAACTTCAAAGCTTCTAACTCTTCTTTCTTAGGTTGACTGTCATCTCCAAAAGTAGGTGTTACAGAGCAAAGAAGCACAAGAGGAGAGCCCCAAAATTTTCAAATTAATGGGCATGATTTTTCTTCTTCAAAACATTCAGAGAATCCCCTCAAGCCATGTAAATGCACTAGAGGAGTCCTCTAGTGGCATAATCCCATCTTGTTGTAAAATATCCTTTGTAAATTAGTAGGAAATTCACTTTTAGTAATAAAGTGCCGGTCTCTTGTGTGAAAGGACCAAATTTAGGGCACATGTATATAAGTCACTTGGTGCCTCTTTGTAGGCACTTTTTGCTATTGTGAACAAGGAGAGCTTTGAAATCTCGAATTTGCCTCTTTCCTGCAGATTTCCATCTCCTCTTTGATCTTCTATGTGTGTGTAATGCTTGGAATGTGTGTGTAGGACTGTTGTCTACCCCTCCCCACTATTTTTGAGCTACTGTAGTGTGTGTGTGAGCTTGTAGGAGTTGTGGCGTGAGTGTGGGTACTTCCCACTATTCACTATTTTGGTCATAACTTGAAGCAAGGTTGTCCGAATCAAGTGAAACTACTTCCAATAGATGCATCTCGTCGAGGGCTTTGAAACGAGTAGCCCATTGACTATATTTGAAGCTTGGAGCTGAGAGAAATCCTCGATTTACTGAAAACTGCTGTAATTGGTATCGTGGCAGACACTTTCAGTCTTTCAGTGAGTTTGAGAGGTGTATTAGTCTTTTCTCATGCATATCGGCTGAACCACTTCATTTTCCATCATGTGTGCACATGTCTTCATACACTTGGTTAGGTCGTTTGATCGGATTGACATATAAGCGTGTGTCAATTTCCCACTATATGCACTTGTGTTGCAAATGAGGTTTAGTCTCTTTGGCACAAGTCCTTGAGTCTTCTTGACTTAAGTACACACATTTTTGGCGCTGTTGCCGGGGAACACTCAGCCAAGGTGCCTTCGTGATGGTTATAGATCGAAAGTGATGAAATTATACTTGTAGAAGTGAATTCGTTCCGTGGCAAGTAGTCAATCACTTCAGCACTTGTTACTTCACATCCCGGAGGTGTGTGTAATGAGTTTTTAGGTTTAGAATTAGTAGGAAGGGAGAGAAGGAGGATTTAGGGTTAGTTCAGAAGGAGAGGAGAGGGGAAGAGAAATGAAGTAGGAGTAGGCCAAGATCACCAAAAAACCAAAAAAATTATCAAAATTAGTGAAGTTCAGTTTCTATCACAAAAAGTATAAAAACCAAAAAAATTGAACTCGTTTGATAATTTCCTGTGTTCTGGTATCACGTGTGAGCAGCGACTGGTATCATGAGAGTGGTATCGCGTGCTACAGGCTAACAAGACTAAGTATTGAGCTCAAGTTGCAATCAGGACACCACAAAGGTAAGATTCAACAAGAATTCCTTGGCAAAAACACACTAAAAGTGCACCAACACGTGATTAAGTGCGCATTCGGTATCGCGGGGGAGGGGGGGGGGACAGTTTGTTTTTTGAACTTTCAGGAAAGATACAGTGTGTTACGGGTGAAGAGGGGTGAGAGAAGAGAAAGGGGGTGCAAAAATTTTGAATTTTGGAGGTATTTTGGCTTGAGTATCGCGATCGGTTGAGTTTTTGGTATCATGATACCAAAAATTCCCTTGTATCGCGATACTCGCCGAAGTATCATATCGTCGGTTACCAATCTTGGTATCGCGATACCACTTCTGGTATCGTATCGCCAAGTTGGTATCGCGATCTCACTTTACCCTGTGGTATCGTATCTTGTGCCACCGTGGAATCGTATCGTCTCAAGTCACACTTAGTATCACGATACCATAATAGTATCATATCGGTGCAAGTGGGTGGTATCATATCGCCACTTACATTGGTATCGTATCGCGCTCAACCCTAGTATCGTATCGTCTCATGGTCAGGTGTCGTATTGCGACATCAAGTTGGTATCATATCGGCCCTTTGCAAGTGGTATCGTATCGTCTGGATTTTCAAAGTCGTATCGCGAGGACTGTTAGTATCGTATCATCCTAGCTCTTTGTATCGTATCGCCAACCCCATAAGTATCGTATTGTAGGAAACTCTAGTATCGTATCGTTGAATTAATTCAATATTGTATCATCGGGTGCATCAAGTATCGTATCGGCCAAGCATTAGGTATCGTATCACCACCAACTGCGGTATCGTATCACTGGCTACGACAGTATCGTATCGCGTAGGTATCAGGTATCGTATCGCTGCCAACAGTATCACCCAGGACAGTATCGCCTGGTGCAGTATCGCCTAGAAGTGGTATCATCCAGAGCCTTTGTAGCATTTTGTAGGGCATACCTAAGACATTTGAAGAGCCACTCAAGGAGAGTTTTAGAGACCTAGAGAGCCTCAGGAGGGTGAATGAACTTGAGGTCAGGGAGAGTGCTAAGTAGCCGAAGAAGTGTCATATCCTCTGTAGGGAGTACCGCTCAGGTCAGTCACCGTTCTGTCTATTCAGATACCTCTAGTGACTCCGAGGAGGAGATACCCATGGCCTCTGAAGATATGCATGGTCCAGCTCCAAGTAGAAACTTCATGACCACAGTAGAGGGAGAGTACCATACCTCCTTACAATATGTGTCTACTAATGCCCAGGAGATTCCCATCTACCTGGATGGCTTAAACAGATCAGTGGCTAGGATGGTAACCTCTATGGCTGCCACAATCATGCCTAGACCTGCTATTAAGTATGAAGGAGGAGCATATATGGACAAGATAGGTCACATATACATAGTGACAGAATTTCCTGAGATGATCAATGAAAGGGGAGAGTTAGTGGAACAAGAAAACCCAGGAAGAACCAACCCTGAGGAACTAGTGACGACCCCTAGAGGTAGATCCCAAGTAACACGAGTCTTGAGAGGAGACTTGATACCTCAAGATGATTACCTGTTGGAAGTCTATATAATTCATGGATCAAATGTATTACTTCAAACAGACTTACCAGCTCCAGGAAGAGAAGGAAGCCCTATGACATTTTATGAACTAAAGGATCCAGAAGACGAAACTAGAATCACATACCTAGAAAAAAATCAGAGAAGATATTGGTTGGTTAGTGCTTTGGACAGAGCTCATCTGAAATACATGGGTTTGCCTGTATTCCCTCAGAGAGATCGGGCAACTACCTTGCAAAACCCCTTTGGAAATCAACAAGAGACAGAACACACCACGTAAGGACAAACTAGCCAATGGAGTGTTCCAAACCGTACTCATGTACAATTTGTGACTCTAGGAGTGCAAACACACGATCATACCCACCCAAGAGTAGGGAATCAGTACCGACCACCAGTAAGACCACGACCACCAGTAGGAGGGCAGCCTGGAATACCTCCAGTTAGACCATCTGTCTCGGTCTTTCCTGTAATGCCTAGACCGCCAGAACCAATGAGAAGACTGAGACCTATCCAAGTGGCCAAGTGTGTAAGAAATCATTATGACAGATTAGGAGAACCCTACGATCACATTGCTGAATTTAAACAAGTACTAAGGGCAGAACAAGTAGATGCCTTCTTTGTGTAGTATGAGTCCTTTGGACTCACCCTCACAGGAACGGCACTGACTTGGTTCTAGCCGTTAGATCCTAATCAGTTTGGAAACATGGAGCAATTTTTTCAAGAATTCATTGAGGAATTCACTAAAAGAGGGATTAAACACAATTCTGCGTCTTTAATCCATAGTTTTAAACAAAACCCTAATGAAACAGTGAAGACAGCTGCCCGGAGATTCAATCAGTATGTGGATAGATGCCCACTTGCTGAGAGACCCACTCAGCAAAAAATGATTTCATTATTTTTGGACGGACTCACAAACGGAACCCTAAGAACGCTAGTTTACGTGGAGGCTACAAACCCTAAGTGAGTGTCTTCAGGAATGCATTGATTTAGAAGACAATCTAGTTGAGGACCTCAAGAGCACACCTAGCCCCACTAAATCAGAAGACTCTCGGAGTACCATTACATCCAACTCCAGTAATATGGAAGAATTAGCGGAGTTATTAGCAAAGAAACTAGGAGTTCAAGGACAAAGAACTTACCAACACCCAGCCTTAAGAATGCCCATGTTACGTAGATGTAGTCTATGTGGAGGAGATCACCCCACACACATGTGTGCATGAGGAGGAGCTGGTGCACATCCGACATATCCTTACAACAGACCGCTCCAACAAGGGACTGCCCTGTACTGCCACATAGAACAAAAATACACCAACCACACTACAGAGAACTGTCCATTCAATAAGCAGTCACGCCCCTTACAACCACCACAGTATCGACCATACGGGTATCCACCTAGAGAGCCAGGCAGAGAGATGCCCAGATACAACCCCTATCCAACACCAGCAGGAGCACCGAGACCTTATGAACAAGCACCATATCCACCACCCCAACCAGTGTTAGGGCCACAACTGTCACAACCTCAACAAGTGGTACCTGTGAAGTATGCTCAGCGAGAAGAAAATTTGGAAAGAGCCATAGTGCCAGCATCGACGACGATCACTGTAGAATCAGCAAAGGATATGAGCTAACCTCAGGAGATTATTATCCCTATGAAGCCAACATGTTAGAGTATGAATCAGCATATGATTCGGCTTACTCTAGATATGATGGTTATGATTAGGCTTATGGAATGGAGGTAGCAACTTTGATGTATACTGCACCTAAAGCACAACCACCCATTAGACCACCTGTGCCGCGAGGAACTTGTTATAGATGTGGAGGAGACCATTTTATTAGAGAATGTCCTCAGCCTTATAATGCACCACCCCCTAGGACTTGGGAAGGATACTGCAATGATTGTGGAAAGGAACATCATTTTAGAGATTGTCCGAAAAATCCTAATAAAACCCAGGATACAACACCGGTTAATGTAATCGAAGTGATAGAAGCACCGGGAAGTGATAAGGAGTACAACATGCCTTTAAAGGCCATCACGCGAGCTCAAATGAAAGAACGAAAAGGAAACCAACTAGATCGGGAACAAGAAGACACTAGGAAGGAAAGTCTCAAAAACCGAATGATTGAAGATTTGAAGGACCCACGTGAGAACACCCAAAACATTAAAGCACAGAATGGAAGGAAAGAAGAGAAAAACTCAAAGACAAATGGATGAAAAACAAAATTCAAGATAATAAGAAACAAACCAGAAGTATGAAAGAACAAGAAAAACAGGAAATTCAAAAGGAAGTACCCATTCCACCTATTCAAGAAGTAGAGAAACCGGAATCCATTTTAGCTGACCCAAAATCCGATGACCTAGACATGTGGCTGAAGGCCTACCAAGCTAGAATTAAGACTGGACCGAATGTAGAGCAACATGAAAAACTTTACCCACAAGGAGAATTAGAAAAAGAAAGGCTTGCAATATGTCGAAATCTTATAGAGGTTGCACAAGCTACCCTAGAAAAGACTATTCGAGCCCTACCAGAGATGCAAATACCACATAATCAATATAAAGAACATGTCAGGGCCTTGGATAAAGAACTTAGAGGGAAGGATGACAAGCGTGAGCGAACTAGAACCCAGGATGAACCACTGTCAACCATACCTAACTTAGAGGGAGAATGGCCAAAGGAGTTATGGAATAGAATTCGAGAAGAACAATGGAAGAAAAATGGAGTATCGAAGCCTCCTTTTGAGGAAATAGACGTGGCAGTCTATCAACCCAACCCCAACGTAGAAGAAGTATACGAGGAAATATCAAGACTCGACAAAAATAGAGAAGAAACCCAGAGCATTTCAACATTGCCTAATTACATGGGAGAATACGAAAAGGAATCCATGATAATACGAGCACCCACAGTACATGGAAAAGGAAAAGAAAACTCAGAAAAGAGTTCACACAATCTAACGGAACTAAAGAAGACAAAAGTACAATGCAAACTGACCGTGGAAGAACTACTTCGAATTAAGCCGCATTTATGGAAGCAAATAGCAAGCCAAATGAAATTAGGGCAAGAAAAGGAAGAGGAAGAAGTTAAGGGAAAAGGAAACTCAACTAGAATCCGAATTCCAGTTGATAAAGTGGGAGAATTTAGTGAAGGCGACGAAGGTAACACATGTCTACCTGTCATTTACAATGGGTACATGACCAAGGCTATACTACACACAGGAGCTGGCATAGGAATCACCACCAAAGAGATTTGGGAGAAATGGGGAAAACCTGCCTTACGACCCACACACATGAAACTCCAATTTGCAGACGGTCATGTGGAGAAACCCTTAGGAATATTGGAAAGAGTCAAATTAACTACCTGTGGGGTTGAATTTGAACACACACTAGTCATTTGTAAATTCGAAAAGGCTAATAATTACGAGATGATATTAGGATGACCCTTTATGAGACAAATGCGGGTAGTACAAGATTGGGGAAGAGATTCATTGTACCTACAACATCAAGGAAATACCACTAAAATAAACTTGTACACCTTTTCCTATAGAGATGTCCCTCCACTACAATGGAATCCCATACACAAGGAGGAAGATGACATATCCATTCATAGTGCTGGATCGAGTGATCAATCATGGATACACGAGGACGCTCAGTTATGGATGTGTAAGGAAGCCAAGAAAGAAGATGATGAAAGACAGATATGGCCAATCGGATTTCCTAACTACAGACCTGTAGAGGACCCAAGGTACATACCTCAAATCTTTCCATATGAGACCTTTAAACCGCATGGATGGATGGAAATCCTAGCAACCTTAGACGTGTGCGTAAATGAGGAAGTCTTGACAATGAACGAGTGCATAGACGAGGAAGGCTATGATGTAAATCTTTATATGGTTGTCCTTCAAGAAGTGGAAGAAGGGGAAATCTTGGAAAAAGAGTGGAAGGAGGAATATGAGAGTATCGAAATGGAACCTGAATTCGATTCAAAAGAGAGCTATCTAGACACCATTTGAACCAAAGCAAAACAGGAACCGACAAAGATCTTAGCAATAGAAGCCGCTCCCATAGTACAAAAACAAGAAACCGAAATGAGTAAAATTGGACCAGACCCAGATCTGTTTGAAGTTCCTGAACACTTTAAAAGATACGAAGTAGAAGAGCAAAAGGTAGCCATTCAAATGCCTAAACAAGAGGCCCGAGACGGAGAAGCGTACGACAACAAAGAACAAACAAAAAAAATTATAGTAACAGTGGAAGACGGAGAAGAACGATGCACATACATAGGCAAAGATGTATCAGTTGAAGAAGAAGAGGAACTCATACAACTGATCCGAGAATATCGAGACGTGTTCGCATGGACATATAAGGATCTCAAAGGCGTGGAACCCTCGATTTGTTCTCATAGGATACTAATGACAGCAGATGTAAAACCATCAAAACAACGCCCTTATACATACAACGAGATCTATGCTGCTAAAATTATGGAAGAAATAGACAAGTTACTATCGGCAGGATTCATATATGAGATAGAACACACCGAGTGGGTATCGCCATTAGTAGTGGTGCCTAAGAAAAATGGAAAATTGAGAGTATGCATTAACCTGAAGAAAGTGAACGCAGCCACCATACGTGACAGTTACCCACTACCCATCACTAACCATCTATTGGAAAGGGTTGCAGGAAAAGAAGTCTATAGCTTCTTAGAAGGATTCTCAGGATACAATCAAGTAGCTATTGCTACTGAGGATCAACATAAGATGGCATTCGCGACCGAATGGGGAGTCTATGCTTTCAGAGTGATGCCTTTTGGACACACTAATGCACCAGCTACTTTCCAACAATTGATGTGTCATGTTTTCAAGGAATTTCTTAAAAAGAGCATGGAAGTATATATAGATGACCTATGTACAAAAAATACCTAAGGCTCAATAAGAGTGTTTCCCAAGAGTTTCTCAATAGAATGAAACCGTTCCTAATGTGCTTTCAACCTTTGAACCCATGCAATTTAGCTTGAAACCCATAACTATACAACATTCTTCCCATTAGAACATTTTTCTCCTTAAAAATGTGTAAAATGTTTTATGTGGAGTTTTTCCATATGCACAATGATCGGTCTTGTCGATCATGGACTCAATTTCAAATATTTGTCTCTTTTTCTAACCTTAAGTTTGAAAACAAGGAATCTGTTATTGATGAAACTTATGCATTCTCAAGTAGTGCTTTCCTTTATCCCATCCTTCCATTTAACTACATGCTCTATATATAAATGACTTGTTGTTTGTTTATCTCGATTGAATATTATTGTTCATGAGGAGCATTTTGTAGTGGAGTAGGTTGTACTATCATATTTAGAGATACAAGATTATCTTGTTCAGCTATTTTCTTTTTTAGTTTTCTAACATGAAGTACTAGGTGAAGTAGAGAATCTTCTAGAAGCTTTAACTCATAAGTCATAGTCCCAACTTTTATGAGGATTAGAAAAGTACCACAATATCTTGGAAATTTGGAAAGTATCATATTTTTTGAGTTTCATATTTCTCAAGAACTTCTAAATAAATCTTCTTCAACATGAAGGGAAAATTATTTTCACCTAAGTTTGGTATATTCTTTAGCTCATCCTAGAGTTTTCTCAAGTTTTCTTTAGCTATCTTCAACTTAAATTTCATATCTTCTGAGAAATACTTAGTGTCTTGTACTTTCATGTTTTGCAATCCCACTATATATGAGGCTTTGAGTTGGGACCCATACATTAACATAGATGGACTATATTTTATTACAAAGTTCTTAGCACTATTGTAAGAAAAATCAATCAAGGTAAATAGTTTTCCCAATCACTTTGGTTCAAAGATACATATGTTGTCAACATAGCTTCAAGTATTTGATTGATTCTATCTATTTGCCCATCTGACTATGGATGTTAAATAGTACTTATGCTCTACTTTGTCTCCAGACAACTAAAAATAGCTCACTAGAAATGGATAGTGAATTTTCTATCCCAATCTAATAATATGTTCTCATATAGAGATAAAGCCCATAGGTATGCTCAATAAATAACTCCGCTAATTTTGGAGTTTTAACTATGGTTTGAGTAGGAATAATGCAAGCCATCTTTGTTAATAATCTAGCATAACCCAAATTGAATCATTTTGGTTTTAGGTTCTTTGTAAGCCAATAATAAAGTCCATGGAAATACTTTCCTACTTTCCATTAAGAATTTCCAACGGGTGTAACAAACCACCAATCTCAAATGCATTATTTACTTAACACTTTGTATGCTTATGTAAATAACTTTGTATGTCTTTATGTGCATTGGTTAATAGAACTATCTTTTGCCCAATTCATGAATTATGTTGATTCTTGTATGACTAAAACTAGGTGAATCATGATATTCAAACTAAGAAATTCTTCTTAATTCTTTATCATAAGGTACACAAACCTTTCCTTATACAAAAAGTATTCATCTTGCATAATTTCAAAATTATCATCTGAAGATAATTTTGTGCCTTGATGAAGAGCTTTCTTCCAAATTCTTAAAAACTTGGGTCTTCTTGATACTTTCCTTTTACTACCTTGATCAAATCTTGGAGATTTGTATGAAGCTTAGAGAAATTAACATAGGCATGTGGCTTAGAGCATCTATAAATACATTGAGTTTTCATTTCTAATATTTGATCTCATAATCTACTTCCTAAAGTAGCTTGGCCCATCTATCTTTTGTATCATTCAAGTTAGGTTGGTTTGCAAACCATTTGGTACTAGCTTGATCAAATACTATGGTTACTTTTGGTGCCAACCAAATGTCCCTACTTCCTTAGGACATGCATGATGGCAAAAAACCCCTTTTCATAGGTAGAACAATTTCTTTGAGATGTGTTTAGCTTTTGACTTTCAAAAGAACTTGATCAACCATTTTGACTAAGCATAGCTCCGATTGCAAATTCACTTACATCTATTTCAACCACAAAGGGTTTATTTTGGTCTAAAATTTGTAGATTATGGTCGATCCAATAGCGTTCTATAGTTGTTCCATGATCTCTTCCTAATCCTTATTACCTTATTACAAGTAAGGCCTTTAGTTTTTGTCTTTGATTTTTCATATCAATGAACTAATATATTATAAAAGTTTGATGCAAACTTTCTATACTATCCTATTAACCCCGAAAAGCTAATTCTAATATTGTTTTGGCGTGTGTCAGTGAAGAATAACTTTGACCTTTTTAGGATCTACTTATAAAGCTTCTCTTTTAGATAGAATGTGTCCAAGATATATAATTTGTGTTTTAAAGAATCCACACTTAGACTTTTTTATAAAAGCTATTTCCTCTCACGATGTGAAAGACCTTTTCCAAATGATCCAAATGGGTAGTTACATCTTTGCTAGAAGCAATGAAATCATTCTAAACTTCAACTACAAATTTGTGCAAGTAGGATCTTAGAATCATGTTCATCAAGGCCATAAAAGTAGCAAAGGTCTTTCCTAGTACCCTCGCCAATGATCAAGATCTAAAAATATCTTTGCTCATCCATTCATCAAATAGATCATCTATTTGGGGCATTGGATACATATTTTTCATTATGACTTTATTCAGAGTTAAATAATTAATGCATAATTGATCTATGTTTGTGGAATGCATGGAGGTAAGGAGCTCCTTATACCCACTTTTCTTGCATTCTAGCTTGTGTGTGGCATCATTTGGAGATTACATACCCTTTCTCCAACTTTTGTGTGAGCCTCCAATGGGGAAAACCTCCTTTTTGCTTCACATTCCCTCTACAAAAGCTCATTTTGAGCACCTAGTCCCCATTTTTTGGGGTAATTTAGATAAATACATGGATAGAATTATAAAAATAAAGTAAAAAAAGTAAGAGAGTAAGTTTGTTTCTATTCAGTGGACACACAAGAATTCAAGTATACAAGTAGAGTACAATGTATAAAGTTATGTTGTGCAAATTGAAGAACAAGGGTAAAATTAGTTGAGAAGTTTAGCTTATATCCATCAGACTTGCAAGTGAAAACTCCAAAAAGCTTTCTAGAAAGACACTTTGATAAAAGTTAACCCCAAAATAGTTATTCATAAAAGGTTTCTTGATATGAAAGAAAGATTTATAGTGCTCCTAGCTATTCTCTCAAGATATTATGAAAACTTAAGAATTGATCAAGCATACTTTTATTATTAAAGTAAGGCTAATATAAGTTCAAAATAATGCCAAGGTCAAGGTATAAAAATTAAATCATGATTTGTGATTCCTAAGATCTAATGATTGAGTGAATTAGTAGATCTTCTAAATGATTGTAGGGCACCTATAGACAAGGATAAAGTTGAGAGTTCTAATATCTTATGGTAGGTTAATCAAGAAAATATATGCAAAGGACTCTATAGCACCTATAGACTCACTTTGTGTGATCAGTAATGAGTAGTGGTCATTCTCTTCAAAGTAAAATACTAGATAGTACATGCATAGTATCATTGAATGGAACTCTTAGATTCAACAAAAGAATTTAAGAAAAACAACAAGCTAGAGCTTAAGACAAGGGCAAGTGTTGACAAGGTCATTGGAATAAGGTAAACCACAAAAATTCTAAAATGCCTATCTACAACCTTAGAAAGAACTCTAGAACACTTATAAGGTAATGTTTCATACCAAATATGCGTTAGTTATACATTTGTGATGAGAAGACAATTCATCCTTGAAGATTTCATGATAAAAAACAATATAAGCAGAATTGTGATCATAAGGAACAAGATTAAGAGAGAGAAAAAAAAGTAACATAGGCGGAAAAATTTGAGGATGTCAAAAATTCTTAACCACTTTAGTAAAAAGAGATTGTCCTTTCTTTCATGAAAGGACTAATTGAGACAAGGGCTAGTTAATCCAAGGTCTTATGTGTCAAAAACCTAGAGGTGAGATCTCTCAAGGTATTTTGAAACCTCATAAAATATATAAGGACATATATAGAATCACAATAGTTATTTATTAATTTAGTTATCACAAGAACGTAGTTACCATAAGCTTATGGTTACATGACCTTTTTTGGGATGACCTTGAGAATTTACTTGAAGTTCATCTTATCATAGAGTTTCTTCTATGATAGCTAGTAGTACTAGTTACACACTTTTATATGTATAGAAGAAAGAATTTTACTCCACAAGAAGTAAGCACTTCAAAATTGTGGATTAAATGGAAAATCAAATTTAATTAGAATGCCACAGTCAAAAACCAGTAGTGGGAACTCATGTACTTCCTTTTGAGATCTAGAATTTGAGACGTAGGCTTCATATTCACTAGATTTATAGAGGGAAGTATGTTTTGATTCTAAAATGGTTTAGTATGGTCATATGGGATAGTTCTATCTATCTCTCTACCTAAGAATGAAAATAGAGAACCAATGTGGAATCATGTTCCTTAAGCAAAAAAATGCAAGTCTATAGGCTGAGTACTAAAGAGAGGATTGAAAAGATACACAAAAAGGCAAGATTTGAGAAAGAGAAAACAAGGAAAGGTTTCCTTGAAATAGCCTCTAGAAACTATTTTTAACACTAGATTAGATACTATATTGTGGATAGAGCTGTTCTAAAAATCATAAGAGTGAAAGAGTTGGGGAAGCTTATGTGATTATATAGTTGTTATGAGATTTGTACTCATTTCTTGGGCAATACAAAGCTTCTTGGAGCACTTTCTTGTAAATATGCCCTAATCTTTTATGCCAAATCTCTAATTCAGACAATGTATGATCCTTGTAATTATAAAGTGCAATGTTTCTAGTGTCCTCAAGCTCAAATGTGAATAGTCTACCTTTTCTCCCTTGGCAATTCTCTTGAATCCATTTTGGGGATCCTCCATAGAAGCTCCATATTTGTTGAAACTAACCTGCAAAGCCTTTTCCACTATCTGTCCAACACTCATCAAATTCTTGCTGATTGTTGGTACATAAAGAACCCTGCTCAATAGATTTCTATTCCCATCAAAAGTTTTGACATTTCCTACCTTGACCACTGAATGCTTGGTGTCATCACCTGTCTGCACTTGGTGCTTTCCCTTGGGCTCCTCAAGATCAGAAAGAAGAGCTACATTGCCTACTACATGTTTTGAACATCCTGAGTCAATATATAGAAGAGCTTCTCATCATTCATACCTTGTTTTGAAGTCATATTCCTAATGAGAAGAGAATCCTCTTGATCCTCTACATAATTGCTAAAGTCCTTCCTTGATTTGTATCCTTGTTGATAATTGTTGTTGTAATTGTTGTTGTCGCCATGGTTGTAGCCTTGATTATGGTTGAGTCTTCCTCTTGATTGTGAGTAGCCACCTCTTTGATATCCTCTTCCTCTCTGATTCTTGAAGTTCCTATAGTGTGATTAGACAGTCCACATATATTGCATGGGGAAGAGTTGAAAGATCTCCCCCTAGGGCTACCATTATGATGAGACCAAATAAAATTCCTTATTAGTCATTGAATCTGGCGAATACAGGAAGATGAGAAGATCCAACAGGAGGTGACATGCCACATTGTAGCCAAAAGAACCTCGTTTACCACCACAACCTGCCCAGCCAGAGATGAACGAGAAGAGCTCCAATGAAGCAAATTCCTCTTGATGGTTAGAAGGATGGGATAGATCTGCTGCTTAGATGCAAGATCCAGACCAATATGGTAGCCAAGTTACCTAACTTTCATGCCATGGGGATCCACTAAAATGCCCAGAAGGAATCCACCTAGGAAGATCATCAAAACCAATCCAAAAATCACAAGATATGTATCAATTAATCTTGGCACCCAAAGCATCACATCTAGGGCATGCTCAAAATGGATGAATTGGCCTCCCCACCCTGTAAGTAAATTGTAATGTCATCAACAAATTCAGCATCCAACAGATACCCATCCCTAACTACGAGTCAGATACCCTACAGTCTAGTGTCCTGAGCATTCAAGAACGCGATCATGGTCTCAGTAAAGAAAAGAAACAAAGTGGGACCTAGCGAAAAACCCTCTCGCATTGACTCTGAAATGTTGAACCTATCTCTCTGGCCTCCCGCAACCAAAACTTGGCTATGGGTGGATCAATAGAGGGAAGCAACACCCCTGACCCAATAAGGAGGAAATCCCATACATAACATGGTGTCTTCCAAAAAAGCCCAACAAACCCAAGGAAACAACCATAGGGGCATGATCCAAAAAGCAAGAACTCGCAAGAATACATGTCCAACCACCACAATCATCCAATATATCACTAATATACATGTGATCAATCCTAGACATGTTCATTCCTCTGATCCTCCTATTGGACTGAGAGAAACGGGGGCTACCTTGCTCTTGGAGGAAACCCCCCCGGTGTGCCATACATCACGCAATTGCAAGGTCATACAAAGCCACTCTAGGGTAGCAAGCTCAAAGCCATGTACAGTGGATTGACAATCCCCTAGCAATCCTCAGGAGCCTCAATCATGTTGAAGTATCCCGCAACACATCAAACATCAACAGATAGAGCAGCATCAGTGATTTGAGACCAAAAAGTTGCATGAGCACTCTCATGCTTTGGGGCATAGAGGGTCATAAATCCATACATCAAGCCCCTATGCTACAAAATACACCAAATGGCCTTCCCATTATAATTTCCCTTCTATCCACAATCGCCAGTTGCAATGACTTCTACACATAAATGCAAACACCATTGTGTGAGACATTGGGCCCATACCTAGCAGTCCAAAAGACCTCCATGTTGCAACAGAAGCAACATAGGCCATCTTCAAGGCTTTTTTGGATAGGGAGTGATCTGAGTCCAATGGATAGGGAGTAATCTGAGTCCAACCATCCTTAATAGGCAATCAGCCACTCTGGTAACACCTTGCACAACCAGAGCCAAAGTGGATTCACTTACCACCTAGGGCGACTCCTAGCCAAGTCCTCTTCATGAATATACATATAATGGATTGTAGTTAGAGACTTCACAATCACATATACAATAAGTTGATTCATGGGCTCTACATCCTACTTGTATCTGTAGCACCCACCATCCCTATGCTTCTCCCTCGGCCATCCCTCCTCGATTGCAACCTCCCCCACCCCTTCCTCATCATTGCTTGCTCCTAGCCCCACATAGGAGCCTTGTTAGACTCAACATATGACATGCAGGAGATGGTTGAACCACACCCTAAGAGGGAGGATTAGGAACTAATCCTAAACCATGGATTTTGGGGCAAATGGTTAGCCCATCATATTCCTAGATAATAGGTCATGAGTTCCATTCCCACAAGCCTGCACTACTCTTCCCCCCTCCCTTCCCCCCTTGCTCTTTGCCTTCCCCCCTCTCTCGATTGCAACCTCCCTTGCCCCTCCCTCATCACTGCTTGCTCCTAGCCCCACATAAGAGCCTTGTTAGACTCAACATATGGCATGCAAGAGATGGTTGAACCACACCCTAAGAGGGATAATTAGGAAATAATCCTAAACCATGGCTTTTGGGGCAAGTGGTTAGCCCATCGTATTCCTAGCTAATAGGTAATGAGTTCCATTCCCACAAGCCTGCACAGCTCTTCCCCCTCCCTCCCCCCTTGCTCTTTGCCTTCCCCCCTCTCTTCCTCCTCATGTGGTTTGAAGATTGATTGAACTCAGAAAGAAAGAATAGGGAAGTAGGTCAATGACGAAAGAAGATAGGACGATTTCAGCAGTTGAGAGAAAGAAAAGAACAAGAAAGGTTGTAGCATAAGAAAAGGATCTCTTTTGTTCCCAACCTCCCCACTTCCTCTTTCCCTATGTGCGTCAAACATGGATGGACATGGAGCCCACCCCACAGAGGGTGTGTACCTAAGTCATGAAGTCTTAGGGACTTGTGTCCATGAGACAGTACCTCGATCGCCCCACAAGTGCATATAGTGGTGGATTAATACACATTTAATCATCAATCCATGAAATTAGATGTACCAAGTGTATGAAGACATGTTCACACATGATGATAAGTGAAGTATCTAAGCTACAATGCATGTGCCTGGTCTCAACTACCTCTCCAACTCACTAACTCTCTGAAAATGCATGTCGCGGTATCTTTTACAATAGTAAGCACAAATTTGAACTTTTCTCTCAGCTCACAATGCCAAATATGATCAATAGTAGGTTGATTTCGAAGCTCTTGATGAGACGCATCTAATGTACTTTCAGTCAAATCTGACAAACATGCTTCAAGTTATGAGCAAAATAGTGAATGGCGAGAGACACCAACACCTGCTTCACAACTCGTTATGGTTCACACACACTACAGTAGTTCAAAACCGATGGGAAGGGATAGATAACAGTCCTACACACACATTTCAAGCATTACACACACACACACAGAAGCTCTTGGTGAAAAAGGAAATCAGCAACAAAGAGGAAAATTCAAAAATCTTCTTCAATTCTCACAATGGTGAAAAGTTCTTTACAAGACTCACAAAGTGACTTATGTACATGTGCCCTAAAATTGGTCCTTTCATGCAAGAGACAGCACTTTTATTGAATAACTCTAGTTCCCTAATATATTACAAGGATTATGTTACAATGATTGAGGTTTATGCATCTAGAGGACTCCTCTAGTGCATTTACATAGCTTCAAGCGATTTTCATAGGAATTCGAAGAAGAAAATTTATGCCCATAATTTGAAAGTTTTTGGGGCTCCCTTTTCTATGCTTCTTTACTCTACAACACTCTCCCCCTCTTTGTGTCTATCGCCCCTTGACATGAGACGAGTGGCAGCAATGAAACTCTAGAAGCTACATCAAGGTAACCGCCTTGCCTCTACCCATGGAGTAAAATTTAGACAGTTGATATGTGACCTTACTTGGCATGAAGATTATTTCATAAGACAATTTGGATGGGATTTAAGAGATGATGTAAAGGACCTTATGCTCACGATGCTAGAGGTTAAGACATTGAATGAATATATCAACCAGGCTACTCAATGTGATAGCCGCCTTTTGAAAGGAAACAAGAAAAACAGATAAAAGGAAGACCTTGCCAATGGAAACCCTTCCAACCCACTCCTAGAGATGATTCTATGCTCGGACCTATGCAGATAGATGTACCTAGGTTCCTGCCTCTAACACCACAAGAGAAACAGAGAAGGAGGGATAACAAGTTATGCTTGTATTGTGGAAACCCTGGCCATATTGCAGTTAATTGTCCAAACAAGAGAACAAATTCTAGAGTCACAACCACCCTTGTAGAGCAAGGAAACGAGGAAGTCCAATTGTAAAAGAGACCGTACAACACGACCATGATATAAGAAAGGGTCCAATACTTCTAGCTACACCCATAGAAACATGTCTTGCACCTGTCAAGTTAATCATGGCCAAGAAGACCCTTTCCCTTACAACCCTAGTAGATTCAGGAGCCTCCTCATGTTTCATTGATGAAGGATTGGTTAAGAAACATGGAGTTCCTCTACTTCAGAAGAACAAATCGCTAAAGTAGTAGATGATCAACCTTTAGCATCTGGGAATATAACCATGGAAACCACACCATTAAGAGTACACCTTGGTGACCATGAATCCCACATATGTTTCAATGTAATATCGAGTCCAGTGCATCTAGTTATCATTGGAATGTCTTGGTCGAAGAAACATAATCCAGAAATTGATTGGGAAAAGAATAAATTCACCAGTCGAGATATCCAGAAGAACCTGACATATGTCAAAGCCAAAGCCTTCATACATGCAAGAAGGAAGGAAGCGACATATATGATCTATGCCATACCACCTCAAGAATCCAAGAAAAAGAGGATCTAGTGCAGCTACCCGATCAGTACAAAGGCTTTGAAGATGTTTTTGAAAAGAAGAATGCAGATATTCTCCCAGAGCATAGACCTTATGATTGATCCATAGAAATTCAAGAGGGAGCACAACCGCTCTTTGGACCAATTTACAGACTATCCCGAGAGGAACTTACACAACTATGCAAGAACATTGATGAGAATCTAGCAAAGGGGTTTATCAAACGCTCAAAGTCTCCAACATGAGATCCTCTTTTATTTGTAAAGAAGAAGGATGGGACTCTCTGGATGTGTGTAGACTATAGTGGATTGAATAAAGTCACTATAAAGAACAGATATCCTCTACCACTCTGTTGCTCTAGCACAATGGTGAGAACCACGTTAAGAAGCTCCACCTCCTTAATGTCAATCCGTGGAAGAGATAGGAGTGATATGAAGATCGTGAATGTGAGATGTAGTGAGAGTGAAGGTGAGAAGCATAGAGATGCACACACACATACACACACATGTAGGAGACAAGCAAGACACAATGGAAGGTGGAAAAATAGACTCTATTACTCAAGATCTCAATTACAAGCTCAAGCTCACTCTAGCTCATACAAGTCTACACTAGCTAACCTCAAAAATGAGCTCTCTAGCTCTTTTTATAGATTCTAGACTAGTTTTGACCAGTTTCACATCTAGTGACCGGCATAGTTAAAAAATAGGTTCTAGGTGCTATTTGAAAGGATAAACAAAGTCTAAAAATAACCAAAATTAGTAGGCTCATTCTACCTAAGCTCCTCAAGCTTGAGGACTCCTCGGCTTGCACAAAATGGAACTACGAATTACAAAAGTGATTGTTATGTGTTACATATGGTACAAGAGTGATGAAAATCACTGTTGAAGGTTTTGAAAAAGTAATATAAAACATATTTCTTTGAAAAATGATTTGACTGACTCCCCACTACTCCGTTGTGTTGTGTCTTCACATGCTTCCTCGACGTCTATGCCTCTCGCTACTGCCAACACCCCCCTCCCTCTCGCTTCTGTCGTCCTCGACAAAACCTTGTTGTGGGGTCTGTCGGATATAATTCTGTAGTAGGTCATGAGCGAGGGTGTGCTCTGAAATGCGGATACCTCTTGCAAGATCTGCTTTGAGTTTGTCCCAATCTATGGGTTGAGGTTCCTCTGGTGGCGGGAGTCTATAGTGCGTGGAGTACACCAGTTGTTCACAGGCAAATAATTCGAGTAGATGTGTGGGCCTGCTGATGAACACCTCTGAATGGTATTCCCAAAAACCGGTAGTAAACATTTCTTCAAATGCGATAGTGCCAGGTGTAACACACCCGGAGCGATGGTGTCATACTCATATCATATGCTAAATATTGATTGCCATGCTCGAATCTCGGGGTGTTCACGTGTGGTGCCTTGATGTGATGGAAGACTTTGAATACGATCTGCATCATGTCAAATATTTTGACCGTCATATGGGCAGCTATATCATCCATTCGTCGTAAGCGAGGGAGCCCATGGCAAATCATTGCCATCATATATCCTATTGTTGGTGGTCAGCGGGGTGGCATGAAATATGGGTAATTGAGCGAGTCTTGGCACTGCTTGTTGTTTTGTACTTTGATTGCAAAAGCCTTCTAGGAGCGGCGTCGTGGTATTGGTCCCCAACATGGGTTATACTTCAAATGGAGTGGGGCCTTGACCCATGTGCTCATCATTTCGGGGTATTCCTATAATAAATCCTTACGCCAAGTTGGTTGATATATTTCTCCTCTCTATGCATCCGTTGGCAAGTCTTCGGGCTCAAACTGAGTTGCATGGGAGGGTTTCTTGCATGTTTCCTTTTCGATGGCCAAGTGGTATTCTGCCATTAACATAAAATATGGCTTATATTGTAGCTCGTGCCAAGATATATACATGTGAGGGGCCAAGTGAGCGAAATAAGGGGATTGTAGTATACGTTCCTCTATCATGGCCATTGCGTGGAATTGTGCTTCCACCCTTGCTGAGTGGGTTTGGCCAAGTTCTTCTACAATCTTCATCCATGCGGGAGTAGGGAGTTCAAAAGTGATCTGGCCTTCAGTCGTGATGCATCCACCTGGGATGGGTTGGGGTTCATAAGCTTCTTCAAAAGTGTCCTCCACTGGGATAGTCATTGTTTCTTCATCTACTGGTAGTTCCGGTGGGGAGTCTGGCCTAGGGGGTGCTTCATATGTGGCTATCTGTGTTTGAAGATTCAATACCTAGGCCCATAAAGCATTGAGTTCCTCTATGATCTCAGGAGATGTGGATGCAGGAGCTGTTGGTGCTTGCTATACAGGTGCGCGTAATTGTAATATTTTGTGTTCCTCTTTGAGCTTTTGGTATTCCTCATTCATAATGTCATAATCGTCGAGTAGTCTGACGTGATCTTACAATAACATCTTCATAGATTCAGAGGGGACAGCTTTGAAACAACTAGGACTCAAGGGTTCGTCTAGTTGATCTAAAGCAGCTTCAAGGCTCTCTCTATTTTGTTCCTGTAAGCGTTGGTTCTCTTCTTTGGCTGCTACTAGGTGGCATCTGAGTAATCCCATGTTTCTAGTGAGGGTGGCAGTGCGAATGGTTTGAGCCCTTAACAAATTGTCAATATCTATAATGGCCTCTTTTGTCTTCTGTTCACTTTCGAGTTCAAGTTTTGTGGTAGGTCTGGCATAGCTCTTGGTAGTGGGTGTTAAGCGATGCATTCTTGATTGATAATGAATTGAGTTGTGATTGTAAGTCATTCGTGGTTTGCTGCAGCGTCTGATAACTGGTACCTAGAGATGCGAATTCATCTCTCACTTGTGTCATACATGCAAACATTTGACGAAATGCAATGTCGATTGTGGGTGATAATATTAATGAAGGAGTGAGTGAAGATGCTGAGGGCGTGGGTGTTGATGCAAGGGGAAGGGGGAATAGGGATGGGAAAGTGGATGCAGTGGTGATTGTGGGAAAATGTGATGTGCCTAGATATGGTGGTAAAATGGATGAGGTGAGTGGTGGTGCAGTGGGTGGTGATATGTCCATGTCACTGGATGTGGTGTCAAGTGCAGTAACCGTGAATAGTGGAGTGATAGTGGGTGCGTGAGTGGGTGTGAAAATAGGATTTACAAAGATAGTTGAGTAATTTACAGATGGGCTTTCTTGTACTGCTTGGTGGAAAGGGGAAAGAGGAAATATAGTAGGTCGGGGAGGTGAGACAGGGGAAAAGGTCAATGGAGGGGGAAATGGAAATAGGGGTCTTCGAGCGGTGGGGAAGGAAGGGAAGGATGGATGGAGAAATGGACTGGATAGAAGGGTGGTAGTCCCAGGAGGGAGGCTAGGTTGTGGAGGTGCGGAAAGGGTGAGAGGAATGGAGGCTACGAAGGCTTCTGCTATTGCACTATCAAAAGATGTGGATGGTCTGGGGGAGGCAAGGTGTATAGGGGAGACTGGGGGGACGGGAGGTGAAAGAGGAGCGGTTGGGGTGGTGGGTACTTCGACAACAGTGGTGGTATGTACAGTAGAGGTGTGGGGCAGGGAGTCGATGATGATTGTTTCTTCTACGAAAGAACCTTCAGGAATGAGGCGTGCTTCCCTAGCCTATTGTGATGACTGGCCATCCATTGGTACATGAATATATTGACCTAGTTTTGATAGTAAGCGAATTCTGTGTAGGTCAAACTGTGGTAGTGGCTTCCTCTACAAATAGCGTAATGCTTCATCCGTTCCTATTGACTTCACTAGTTCTTTGAAACCTTGAATGTAGGATTCTTCAAAGCCTCCTGTAGCGAGTTCTTGTTCCACAAGCCCTTGGCTTTCTTCTTCGAATAACTTTTTACGCGCCCAAACTGCTTCCATGGTGCGATATAGCTTCTTGATTGCCAATGTGTAGGCTGCTGCTTCAAATGTTTCATCTTCGTGCGTGCTTGTGTCACTCTAGGTGTCCGTTTGCTGTTCTTGTGTGTCAGTCTGTTCATGTTCTTGAGATTCCTGGCTTCCCTGACTGGCTTCATCGTCTCCGTCATCATCATCTGTTTTTGTCCTCTCTTCTTCAGAGCTAGATACTACATGCCCTTGTGGTTGATCAGGTGGTGTGGTAGGGTAACTTGGTCATTCATATTTGTGTGAGAAAATTTGTCCTTCTGAAAATTGAAATTCATTTGAAAAAGCATCTGGCATTTCAAAGTCGAACGTGGTATTCAGTGGTTCTGCTTCCAGATTGGGTATAGGGAATGAAAACCCTTCCCCACCAATGGTGGTGGGAATTTATGCTACTGTGGTTATGGGTTCTTGAACTGATGTTACTTGGGAAGTGTAGCTCAAGCGTAAGCACCACCTCCTTTACTTGTTAATCCGCGGAGACGTGAGGACCGGTATGAAGACCACGAGCAAGTGAAGGTGCAAGTGTGTGAGTGAAAGCACACAAGCATGCACACACATACACACACACACGCACACAAGGCAAGATCAAAGAGAGGAACAATGGAAAGCTTCGATTGCAAAAGAGTTCTCTTACAAAAGCTCTATTCTCTAACCAGCCAACCTCAAAAATGAACTCTCTAGCTCTTTTTATAGTTTTTTTTACTAGTTTTGGCCCTGTCTAGACCTAGTGTCTGGCCTAGTTAAAAATTAGGTTCCATGGCTTATTTGAGGGCTCAAACGAAGTCTAAAAATTATGAAAATTGGTACGATGGTACTTCTAATACTCCTCAAGCTCGAGGACTCCTCAGCTTGAACAAAATGGAGTTATAAAAATAGATCATGGTATTTACAATGGTTTTTAGTGATGAAAATCACTATTTTTGTAGGGGATTCTTCTGAAAATTTGACATACACTTCTTGGAGCTCCCTCCTTGCTCCCTCTTCCTCTATGTCCACTTCTTTGATGTGCTTCCATGTTTTATGCTTGACCTTGAGTTCCAACACTCCCCCCGCTCTCGAGTCTGTCGTCCCTGACAGACCCTTGTTGTAAGGGTTGTTCCATGTAGTGCTTTGAGAGGTGGTGTCCATCGTTTGTATGAGCTTGTTCCTTGGATTCCAGCAAGAATATGTCGTTGTGAGCTTTCAAAACTGCATGTTGCTCAAAATAGGTTGTCAAGATTGATTTGGAGCAACTACTGGCTTCATTTTGCTTCTGAGATATGGATGTTTTTCCCATGACGTCCGCTAGCTCTTCCAAAGATGATGTTGAGAGCAGTCATGCCAACTACTCATAACCCATAATGAATGATGGGTAAGTGTGTTTGTGCATGGGTTGAAAAAAATATGTGCCTTGTGCACGGCCTTGTAGTGTAGCCCTACGCATGCTTACTTGGAAAATGCATTGGAAGAAGTATGGTGCAAAAATTGCGGGTCTTGAGCTAAGTGCTCAAGGGTATGCTGACGAAGAGGTTTCCTAATCTATCATGGTTATGGTGTTGCCAGAGTAAAGATACTTACCGTGGTGACGGGTTGATTGATGTCTGTCTCTTCATGTTGTATACCCGGCATTTGTAATGGAACATTGGTGATGAATGTCCATGTTGCTGGTCCACCGAAAAGTGTTTTGAGTGCCTAGTTCTATCTTCTCGTTTCAAAGCAATGTTTGCCAAATATTGAGAATTGAATTTATTTATATTCTTTGACAAATAACATTGGGTAACTACACCAAGCATAGTTTCACATATTCTCTTTAGTTCACCATAAGCAGGAGTCTGCTCATCTAGTATACAGACAAGGATTTTTGGGGTACCAAACAAACTCTTGCAAATATCTCCTTGGATGCTCTCATACATACAGTAGTTAAGCATCACTCAAGTTGTGGACCTTCAAGATCTTCACTTCCACCATGGGAAACCATAGGTGTGGATGCCATGTTCATGCTAAGTTCTTGACATCTACCAGATAAGGCAGCAATTACATCATCTGCTAGCCGAGGCACACTTCTATCCAAACTGATAAATGCCCAGTAATCGATGGTTCAATCTTCAACTAAGCATGACTCATTCATGTTCCATGAGCGAAACTTGGGAACAAGTTCTTCCTCTCTTTCTTTTTTTTTTCTTTTTTCTCTAATATCACAAAACAAGAAGACAGATTTTAGTATCAATCAATAAAAATCTTTGACATATGTCAATGTGCTCTTGTGCCTGGGATTCTCAAGTGTGTCTATGCACGGCCGTGTAATGTGGCCCTATATAATGCATACTTTAGAAATGCATGACCTGAATGGTGCAAAAGACAAGGTTGTGCAAGGAGCACATGGTTGTCGCTCGTCGAGGCCTGATGTCACTTGCAGATGTTGGTGTCATCTTTGTTGGAGGTATCCATTGGATCTCGAGATGACCATTGATCCTTCCTCTTTATAGGGATCCATTTTAGAACAGCCTTCGGCACTGTAGAGATTACTTTAGGTGTCTTCCTCTTTGGATGCGTTCTGAACTATGGTATCCAGTGTGGTTGGCGCTTTGGTTCGATGGAGGCTACTTGTACTTTTGGCTTCTAAACCCATATCTTTTTTGCACGTCTTCCTACTATTGTTGAAGAGCTGATTTGATCTTCTTTCGGTCTCTGTACGTGGTTCTTACCCTCTTCTCTTTTTGGCTTCTTCGTTGAGACCTTTCGCATGTGGGAGAACATAGGTTGTTGTAGATGTAAGAGCTTCTTAGGTACCCACATCTGTAATCGCCCTTGTTGGGTTGCAGCTAATTTCTTAGGCACCCAAACTTGTTGGATACCTTGTGATTGAGCTTGTCCGAGCTGCTTCCTTCGTCTTCTGACCTGGTTGGCTTGCCTGGATGGGATTTGTGGGGGCAAGGCTGGTGGTTTCTCTCCTTTGCGTACCCAGATCTGCGTCATGCTCGGAACTGCTTTCTTATCGAATGGTGTCTTTCTGTTTGATGTAGCAATTGTCGTGATCGGTTGTGTTTGCCTCTGTGGTGGACTTACTAGTGTGGATACTTGATTCTTTGGAGAAGAAGAAAGATCCACCCGCCTTCGAACCTGTTCTTCCACGATTGACTCCTTCTGCATCATAGAGCTTTTGACACATACAACATCTTCTTCCATATGATTAGTCTTAGAAGAGCTAAGAGAGTGTGTGGTGCCATGATCTGGGAGCATGCAGTTCTCTAATTCTAATGTAATGCATTGTTCATGTACCCAAACTTGAAGAATTTGACTTCTTAGGTTTAAGTTGACTGCATTGTCATAAATCCAATCTTGTCCTAAGACAAGTGGTTCTGTAAGGTTCTCATCTTGACACACTAGCACTTTGACTTTCATTGGAACATCTTGCAGGTAGATGGGAAGTTCCACCTCGCCCAAACAAGGGGTTTCCACACCTCCCAATCCTATGAGATAAGCTTCTATGGGATTGATGTTCAACTGCAAGTCTTGGCAGTAGGAAAGTCTAACTGCACTACTTGCTGCACCTGAGTCAATCAATGCTTTCACCGTCCTTGCACCCTTCCCTTGTCCTATCTCTATGGTCACAAAGGGTCTTCGGTCAATGACTTGAGAAGTCGCTATGCTTGACTTTTGGCACATATCCATGTGATATTTTGGGGCTTTTGAGTTGACATCTAGGCCTAATCGCCTTAACTTATTTCGCCTAATACGCTCTCTGGCCTCTGCCTGTGCTTCTTCTCTCACTCTTAACTCTTCTTCTTTTCATTTCTTAGCAGTGTTGAGTCTCATTAGCATGTCCTCTGTAAGAGTTTCTTGATATAACTTGACCCTACAACCACTAATATAGTTTGGCAAGATATCACCTTCTAAAGTAGCCAATTGAACCGCGCCGCTAGTGGAAATTCTATTAATGATCATGGGTCCATACCCTCGTTTTTCCAACTTACGGGCATGTTGTTTTAGTGTGTAAACCAACACTACATCTCCCTCTTTCAGTCCCTTATCCTTAATGTGTGCATCGAAGTATGCTTTTTGTCTTTTCTTCGCAGCATAGATGTCGGCAGCTGCTCATAACCTTGTCTCGCCTAAGCGTTCTAGATCAAAGATCCTCGAGGACAATTCATGTCCATTCCACTCATACTCTTATGCTACTTTTAAAGCAGGGATTAAGAAATCCAGTGGTAGCACCGCATTCTGTCCAAAGACCATCTGAAATGGGGTGGCATTGAGTACCGTTTTGTAGGCAACTCGGTAAGCCCAAACAGCATGATGAAGTTGTTTGTCCCAATCAGAGCGTTTATTATTTACCAATTTTGTCAATACGTTACAAAGGATCTTATTGGTACTCTCGGCTTGTCCGTTAGCTTGTGGGTGATAGGCGGCAGATTTCTTATGTATCACCAAGAATTCTTGGAGAAGATTTTCAATGACTTCATTCAAGAAGTGTGTGCCTCTATCGCTCACCAACTCTATTGGTAGTTCATATCTCGTGAACACATTCTCGAATAAGAATTTAGTCGTAGTCTGAGCATCATTCTTTGTTGTGGCTTTCACTTCTACCCACTTTGTAAGGTAATCTGTGGCTACAATAATATATTTTGCATGGGAGTTTCTAGCTGGGGGGTTAATAGGACCTATGAAGTCTATGCCCCACTTGGAAAATGCACGCCCTCCCATCATTGGCCTCAAGGGCATCTCGTCTTTTCTAACTGGATATTGTGCACGTTGGCATGTGTCACATTTCTTCACATAGGTATGTGCATCCATATGAAGAGTGGGCCACCAAAGTCCTGAGAATAGAATGGTCTTGATCACTCGGTCAGGACCAAAATGTCCACCTGCAACACCACTGTGTGCAGTTTCTAAGACCTTTAAATAGTCTGATTCATGAACGCACAGTCTTAAGTAACCATCTTTGCCTCTTCGGTATAAGTTGTCTCCTACTAGGGCATAGCCTTGAGCTTCTTGCTCCATGTTTCGTCTTCTTGCTAGACTAGCCTCTTTGGGTAATCTTCCCGACCTCATAAACTCTACCAATGGATCACTCCAATCTGGAATTAATGACACTTGATAAAGGGTTGCATGCTCCACTGGGGGTCTCTCTCTGCACATTGGACAATTCTTGATCCACTCATGTATTGCTTTGTCCATGCTAGGCCAATACACTCCTAGACGCTTCAGATTCTGCAATGTTCGTTGTTTAGAATAGTGATTTCCTAGCAATCCTTCATGAGCTTGCTGCAACCAACTACTATGTTCATCATCCTCGACACAACAAGCTAATACACCCTCCGTATCTTGTTTGTACATGCTTCCTGCCAATATGTGATATTTTTGTGATTTTACAATTTCTTCTTGCGATGTTTTCACATTCTTATTTGCAGGGCCGAAGGTTAGGACTGGTACCAACTTATTTGCCCATTTAGGAACAACTTCTAAATTGAACAAATAAGCATCAGGCAACTCATCAAGCACTCCTTGCGGTGACTCTCCTGAAGTTATGCGAGAAAGGTGATCCGCCCTAAGGTGGGTTCTACCCTTCCTGACAACAACTTCAAAGTCATATTCCATTAGTAAGAGAAACCATCTTACTAATCGTCCCGTATTGCAAGGTTTATTGACCAAATATAGCAAAGCTTGATGAAGGAACCACTGAGTCCTCATTTCTTACCAGTATTGTGGGAGCTCTAATCTGGAGAGATTCAGATTCCCATGGACCTGGAAATTGAGGCAGTTCTTCTAGGGTATTAGATTCAAAATCTAATCTTTCATCTTCTTGTTGTTCTGCTTCATCTCCGCAAATAGATGGAATATCTTGGGGAAATTGATCATGAAGATCATCAATCTCAGGAATAGGAGGGGAATTACCCTTCTCCTTGGCCCATTTCTCTTCTTGTATTTCCCGCAAGAACTCTTGAGAGTACTGTTGAATTGAAGGAGGTATTCCAGCCTCTGTGGAATTAGGAACATAAGCTCCCATTGGTGGTGAGCTTCCTCTTTCAATAATTGGTTGAGCCTGTGGAGGTAAAGAAACTTGTGGTTTGTTTACCAACTGCTCTAATCTTTCTAGTAACCCTTGGAAATGCAAATCTGGCTTGACAGAGTTTGCGTGATTGAACTTTTGACTAGTCTCAAGTATAGCTTGAGCTTGTTCTACCATTTTCATGCACATTTTCATTCGTTCAATCTCTAAATCCGCTCTAGGGTAACTCTTGTCTAGATTTGCAGCTGTTGGCCCTTCTTGAAGACGAGCCTGGTAGGCCTTGAACATCATGTCCAAGCCTTCTGGGGTTGGATCTGCCAGAACAGACCCTGGTTGCGGCCTATTTACAATGGGTGGTGGGGTGGGATGAGGTGGAGTGGATGGAGTTTCGGCATGCGAGGGGTTTTGAGATGCAATGTCTTCTATTTTCGTTTTCGCTTCTTTTAAGCTTTCTTCTAGTTCCGATAACTTTTTATTCCACTTGCAATTGGCCTTCTCTCTGGTATCCTTCCATGTTCTTGTTTTCCTCTTGCTAGGCTCTCCTGATTCACTCGACTCTGATTGTTCTGCTGGTTTATCCTGTTTTAAGGCTTGTGCTCTAGTGACAGCTTGTATAGGAGCCACATTGCTACTACTTGAACTTGAATCTGCCACTAAGCCTACCACATTAATGGGTGTAATCTTGGGTGCACTGGAGGGGTTTCTTGGACAATCTCTGGGGAGATGGTCTTTGCCACAATCAGGACAAAAAGCCTGTATTATGATAGCCTGTCCTTGACTTGGAGATGGTGGGTGGGGACAGTCACGAATGAAATGGTCACCTTTACATCTGAAACAAGATCCTCTAGGGGCTTGTGGTCTCATTTGTCTCAATTGGGGCCTAGGGTTAGGATTTGTGTACATGACATTGGAGTATTCTGGCTCCCAATTTTGCTCCATAGGTGGTGCCTCATATTGATACGAGTAAATCTCACTATGTTCAAGTGACTCTGTGTAATAAGCATGTGGACTACCTTCATGGGAGTAGTCTGAACTATGAGCATGAGAGTCATTATCTGGTATCAATGGGGTTAGTGGCACCAATGCTCTTTTGGATTTTCTTCTCCCACAGCATATTTGACTGGAATCACGTTGGCAGGAGCTAGTGGTTGGTTTCCCAAGACTGGTTGTGGCCTATATTGTGCCTGATATTGTTGTTGTGGTCTATAATATGGCTGTTGGTATTGGTTTTGATACCTACCTGGTTGGTAAGGTTGTTGATAATTCTGTCTAACGGCCTGCCTATTATAGGGACAATCTTGAGCCGTGTGGTTCGTATATTTTCTCTCAATAGTGCAATATGGAGCATTCCTTTCTCTCATGTTTTGGTTTTGCATTGGGCATATGTTAGCCATGTGGTCGCCTCCGCAAGTATAACACCGATTCAATGGAGTGACTCTCTGTGTTTGTTTATTTTGGACTCCCAGCTTCTTGGCAACTTGCTCAGCTATCTCCTCTATTTCCGTGGAGATTTTTGAAGTATGACTAGTAGAACTATCTGAATCCTTATAGAGTTTGGATAATCCTAACTCCTCACCCAAGTTATCTTCTATGTCAATGCATGTCCGCACACACTCTTCTATGGATCTAGGCTCTTTCAAGTATACATATGATCTTAACTTTGTGCTCAGTAAGCCATCTAAGAACAAAGCCACTCGTTTGGCTGGTGTGGGTAACTCTGGAGTAGGGCATCTTTCTAGGTACTGTCTGAACCTTCTACCTGCTAGTCGCACTGTTTCTTGGGGTGTCTGCTTGAAGCTGTGGATCAAAGATGAAGTGTTATGCCTGATACCACTCTTGGAACATTCTACAATGAATTCGTCTAGCAGTTGACCTATATCGCTATAGTTGCGACTACTCAGTGGTTGAAACCAAGCTAAGGCAGTGCCCTTAAGAGTCAGACCAAATGCCTCGTACTGGGTGAACAAATCCTCAACCTGTTCAGCTCTTAACACTTGTTTGAACTCGGCCACATGATCATAAGGATCTCCTGACCCATCAAAATAATTCTTCATTGCCTTGATCACTTGAGTGGGTCTAAGGGTTCTTGGGTGCTCTCGGGGTCTAGGCAATGGAAAATCATGTTCATTTCTTTGTTGCCTATGTGCTTGATATCTCTCTCTTTCAGGTCTTTCATTTTCAAATCCTGACCTATTCCTGCCCATTGTGTGTGCAAAACTTACCTCCGGTCTCTCTCTAGTTCTTTCTCTCTGGGATTCATGAGCTTGGGATGATCCTACTCCTTGGAGGCCATGGGAAACATTGGATCTTGGTGGAGGGAAAATCAATTCATTCTTCCAAGTATATGCATGTCTATCATGTTCTGTTACCAAGTAAATTTTCTCTGATGTGTTATCTAGGTAGACAACTTTGCCTGGTATCTCTGGATCCTTGAACTCGTAGATGATGACTATGCCCAATTGGCTAGGTTGATCTGGCTTGAATCTCCAAAAGGCTTCCTCTGTTTCTCTATTCAAGAATAGTTCTATGCTTTTTTTGTCTTGAGGGATCCAATCCGGAGTGATCACTCGGGTCAAAACTGACTTGCCTCTAGGAGTCTGGGGTCCTTGTCCTACATTTCCTTGTTCTAGGTCTCCTATCTCATTCTCATGAATGATATTTCCAAACTCATCGGTCCTATCTGGTTGGTTGGTAACCACATACATGGTTCCTTCATTATCAATGTATGAACCCTCTTCAAACTTGACCACCGGGTGTTCAAGTCCAAAGGATTGATCTGGATTTTTGAGTTGGACCACTGATCGCCTCAGGCCATCCTCATAGATGCGAGCACCTAATCGGTTGGTCCGAATATATTCCAACTGTGTCTTATAGGGACCTTCTGGTGTTTGTAGATGGGCAGTCCCTGAGCCACCTGCAGGTTTCCCCATGCTAAAAGACATTTCTGAGTCACTTGTGTCTGAACTTAGTTCGTAAGGATGACCACTTAGTTGTTGTGCCCAAGACTTAGTTGTATGGTTGACACTGGACTGAGAAGATCTAATGCTTTGTCTATCCTTGCCTAGGTGTCTACCAGATCTCAAGTTCATAAGCTTTGGCTAAGAGTCCAAAATTTCCCCTTGGTATGGTTCAAAAATCCTTTGGAGTCCCCTTGGGTTCCAGGTCCCACTTGAAGGTCAACTTCAAATTATCCTATCTGAAACGAGCTTTCCAACGAGCTATAGAGCTCAAAAAATGGACTTTGGATGAAAAAGTTATGTCAAATCAGGCTCCTGGGGGTCAAAACAGGCAAACAAGACCTTTTCAAGAAAATCGCGATTTTGTGATCTTCAAGAGAATCGCGATTTTGTGAACTTTCAGAGAATCGCGATGCTGTGAAGTCAAAGAATCGCGATATTGAGCACAAACTCGTGTTTTTGAAAATCGTGATGTTGAGCACAAAATCGTGTTTTGAAAATCGCGCTGTTGAGCACAAAATCGTGTTTCTAAAAATCGCGATGTTGAGCAGAAAATCGTGTTTCTGAAAATCGCGATGTTGAGCAGAAAATCGTGTTTCTGAAAATCGCGATGTTGAGCACAAAATCATGTTTCTGAAAATCGTGATTTTGACTCAGAGAATCGTGATTCACAAAATCGTGTTTTTTTTCACAAAATCGTGGTTCTCAGAATCGTGTTTTTTTTTACATGAAATTCGCGATTTTGTCTCAGAGAATCGCGTTTTCACAAAATCGTGTTTTTGCTGAAAATCGTGTTTTTTTTTGCTGAAAATCGTGATTTGTGAGAATCGCGATTTTGAGCACAATCACAGAATCGTGTTTTCTCAGAATCGTGTTTTTGACATGAAAATCGCGATTTTGTCTCAGAGAATCACTTTTTCACAAAATCGTGTTTTTGCTGAAAATCGTGTTTTTGCTAAAAATCATGTTTTTTGTTGAAAATCGTGATTGGTGAGAATCGCGATTTTGAGCAGAGAATCGTGTTTTTATAGAATCGTGGTTCACAAAATCGTGTTTTCACAGAATCGTATTTTTTGGCTGAAAATTGTGATTTGTGAGAATCGCGATTTTGAGCGCAATCACAGAATCGCTTTTTCACAAAATCGTGTTTTTGTTGAAAATCGTATTTTTTGCTGAAAATCGTGTTTTTTTCTGAAAATCGTGATTGGTGAGAATCGTGATTTTGAGCAGAGAATCGTGTTTTTACAGAATCGTGGTTCACAAAATCTTGTTTTCACAGAATCGTATTTTTTGGCTGAAAATCGTGATTTGTGAGAATCGCGATTTTGAGCGCAATCACAGAATCGTGTTTTCTCATAATCGTGTTTTCACAACATCGTGTTTCTCAGAATCGTATTTTTTGGCTGAAAATCGTGATTTGTGAGAATCGCGATTTTGAGCACAATCACAGAATCGCGATTTTGAGAATGACCGCAGAATCGTGATTCTTTCAGCCAGCTTTTAGGCGGGAAAACAGAAAAGCGTGATTTTTCAAAAAATTTTGAATTTTCATAGAATCGCGATTTTCATCACAGAATCGCGTTTTTTGGCGGGAAATTCAAATTTCTGAGCACCGGCAATGGCGAGCTTCGTATGAGCAGAAAATCATGAAAAAAACACAGCGCTTGCTCTCCCTTGCACCTCCTAACTCCTTCCCACACAATGATGCATGAAAAATGGTATGAAAATGGTGAAAATGCACTAAAAAACAAGCTATGAAGAAGAAGATGGAAGAAGGTGGAGATGGTGATGATGATGAAGATGAAGAGGAAAAAAAAACAGAAAATGAACTGAAATGACAGTTTTTTTTTTTTTAACCTTCCAACGTCGCAAATCTACGATCTTATCATCACAACGCTCGTCCTCGAAGCTCTCTCCCCGGCTACGGCGCCAAAATTTGGTGTAGCTCAAGCGTAAGCACCACCTCCTTTACTTGTCAATCCGCGGAGATGTGAGGACTGGTATGAAGACCACGAGCAAGTGAAGGCGCAAGTGTGTGAGTGAAAGCACACAAGCATGCACACACATACACACACACACGCACACAAGGCAAGATCAAAGAGAGGAACAATGGAAAGCTTCGATTGCAAAAGAGTTCTCTTACAAAAGCTCTATTCTCTAACCAGCCAACCTCAAAAATGAGCTCTCTAGCTCTTTTTATAGTTTTTTGACTAGTTTTGGCTCTGTCCAGACCTAGTGTCCGACCTAGTTAAAAATTAGGTTCCAGGGCTTATTTGAGGGCTCAAACGAAGTCTAAAAATTATGAAAATTGGTACGATGGTACTTCTAATACTCCTCAAGCTCGAGGACTCCTCGGCTTGAACAAAATGGAGTTATATAAATAGATAATGGTATTTACAATGGTTTTTAGTGATGAAAATCACTATTTTTGTAGGGGATTCTTCTGAAAATTTGACATACACTTCTTGGAGCTCCCTCCTTGCTCCCTCTTCTTCTATGTCCACTTCTTTGATGTGCTTCCATGTTTTATGCTTGACCTTGAGTTCCAACAGGAAGTAACTGCACTGGTAGTGCCTTCTGTGATGATTGGCCATGACAGTCATATGCCAATGGGTTGTATCAATGTAGGGGGTTCCATAGGTGACTGATCTGGAGAGGGTTGAGGTGACGGGGACTCGGGAACTTGTAGGCATGGGATAGATCCTCGCATGCGCTTGCCTGCTCATCCCTTGCTAGATTTTCTTGCCTTCTTGGAAGTCCCTTTGAATGCCTTCAATTCTTCACTTGTCATTGCACGCTCTTTAGGCAATTCATATGCCAAACACATATAAACAATTCTCGTGAGAACACAACATCCATGGATGACATTTTTCCTTTCCCATCTATGTTGTGCTAGATACAACTGATCAATGATCCAACTTGCCACATCTATTGTTTGGGGTCCAATACAAGCTAAGTACAATCCAAACCAAATACGTTTGTGAGGCATAGTAAAAGGATCCTGAGCAGGGAAAGCAAAGTGTTGCATACATATACGTAATGGCTTAGATAGCTCAGGTGTGATGGCCGAAATGTCTTCCGATTTGGTAACATCCCCATGCTTCATTGGCTCTGGAATCAGCCTTTCTTGCTTTGTTGGCATGTGAGTTCCAAGAATCTTAATTGCAGCTCGAATCAAATCCTTTGAAAGATAGAACTTCTTGAAAGGGGGGTCATTTACCAAGAATGGCAAAATGAAAGTGTCCGGAAAGTCCTTGTTCTCAGAGGCTGTCAGAGTGGTCACTAGGTAGTAACATCTGTAAAAATCTGGTTTGGGCAGTGGATCACTGAAGTATTCTGTAAAACCTGCTCTTGCCCAAACATGCTTTGAATCTTCGGTATTTTGGAGCGCTTCAAATTCTCTGGAGAAGAACTGATACTTGCCCCACTTACTATTGTCAAAAGTCAAATTGGCATCAAAAAGAAAATCTGCATCTGCCAAAGGTCCTGCTAAACCTTGGAACCAATGAGAATTACGATGAACTTTTTCGGTATATCCCCTGGGTGGGTCATCAATTAGCATAGGTTCGGGGAATCCTTGAAATTCGGGTGGTTGAACCATGGGATGCGGTTCCTCCAGTAACTCACCAAAATTGACCACAGGTACACTAGGGCAAGCTTCAGACGGTCCTTCTGTCTACATGATGAGTGATGCGAGTGTGGAGAAGATCCGCTACAAAAGATTAGCACATTAGCATGGAAATTAATCATGATCCCATTAAAGTGAGACCGCAATCCCTTTCCATAACCGATGTGTAACCCGTGTAGCCAAATGTTGTGAGGTGGTTTATGGAATGATTTTTTGCAAAACTAATGCATGTCTGTAGACACCTACATGTTTCAGATAGTGCATACATTGCTTGATGAGATGTTATTACAAGTGATGTTGGATTATAGTGTGTGACTTTGTACAAAGTTCAGTTGTGAATGAGTTATTACAAGGATGGTGTTTAGTCAAGGTGGGAGTAATGTTAGACAACGGCTCGTGAGACGGCTTCTGGATATATTTCAGTATCCATTTCCTAAGGGTTGCTGAGTGGGTAGTATGTTTCTGCTGAGGGACAAAAGATGATTTTGGATGTGGTGGTATTGAGGGGTGAAAAGATTTCTAAGGGGTATATATTACATGGCTTGAGGGTTGAGCTATAATACACTGTTTGCGTACCCATATCTGCGTGGGTGTGGGTCGATTCGTAAGGTACTTCTTGGCGATCCAAATCTGTCGATTGTTCATACTTGTAGAAGAAGGTCGAGGAGATGTCGAATACTGACTCTGCTTCTGCCTTAACTTCTTCTTATCATTTTTTGCATCCTTGAAATCTATCAGTGCTTTCTATCCTTTTGGCACCCATATTTGTCTCATGCCTCTTGCTCTGTGATGTTGATACTGCTTTCCTCTTTGTGTCGTCTGATATGGTCATCGATCTGGCCTCCTCCTTTGTGGTTGATTCCTTTGTGGTTGAGGTTGAGAGGTCGGATGGACACTCTGCTTTGGAAAAGAAGGGAGGTCCAACACTTGCGAAACCTACCCATTAGGAAATGCTTCATTTTGTACCATTAATCTAGGCCGATCTGCAGTAAGTGTGGAAGGATGGGCACTACAGGGTGTTACGCCCATGTGGCTACTGATGCAGTCCGCCTGACCGCTGATGAAACCCACCTGACCATTGTTGGAAGGCCCGGGAAAAATCTATAGACTCTCTTTTGTTTGGCCCCTATCCATCGGCAAGCTCTCATGGGTTGACTTTGAAAGGAGCGTGCTTAGCCGAGGGATCTGGCCAAAGATCTTCCGGTCCTCCATCGCGTGCATTTCATATGGTCTAAGGTTACATACCTCAGGTGGAGTGTTGTTAGGGAAGTCAAGCGGTATCACTTGCTGCTGCTCTAAGGTTCTAATCTTCAAGGATCCTTGTCTAAGATTTAGGTCCACTGAGTGATCGTATAGCCAATCTTGGCCAAGGATTAGGGGTTCTATCATGTCATCATCATGGCACACAAGTAGCTTCGCTGTCGTGTTCACATCGTGTATGAGGACAGGAAGGTCCACCTCGCCCATGCAAGGGGTTTCCATGCCTCCTAGCCCTATGAGGTATGCCTCAATTGGCCGCATTTCTATTCCTGAGTCCTTATAGTGGGACCATCTAATCGCACTAGTCACAGCATTTGAGTCAATTAAAGCCCTGAGCTCTTGGCAAGGGTTGTCATGCTCTAGCCTGACTGTAATGAATGGTCTCCTATCCACTATGCTAGGATGAGTGGTTGACTTTGCTTGACACATGGCCATGGGGTATCTGGGTGTTGTTTCTAGATGGATGGTTATAATGTTCTCTCCCTAGTCCTTGTCTTCTTAACTTCATGCGCTTAATGCGTTATATAGCTTATGCCTGAGCTTCAGCTCGTATTCTATTTTCTTCCTCCTTACGCTTCTTTGCCAACGTGAATCTTCTAGGCATATCCTCAGTAAGAGGTTCCTGATATAACTTGACTCTACAGCCACTAATGTAATTAGGCATTATGTCTCCTTCTAGGGTGGCTAATTGTACTGCTCCACTTGTTGAGAGTATGTTAATGATCATAGGTCCATAACCTCGCTTTTCTAATTTTTATGCATGTTGTTTCAGCGTATACACTAGGACTAAATCTCCTTCTTTTAAGCCTTTATCTTTCACATGTGCGCCGAAGTGGGCTTTCTGTCGCTTCTTTGCTGTATATATTATTGCTGCTGCTTTCAGCCTAGTTTCTCCTAATCGTTCCAAGTCCATTATTCTTGTTGATTATTCATTGCCGGTCCACTGATGTTCTTGTGCAACCTTAAGGGTCGGTATCAAGAAGTCCAAAGGAAGTACAGCATTCTGGCCAAAAACCATCTAAAAGGGAGTTGCATTGAGTACGGTCTTGTAGGCCACTCGATATGCCCAAATAGCGTGATGTAACTGTTTGTCCCAATCTGAACGTTTGTTGTTCACTAGTTTCGTTAGTACGTTACAAAGGATCTTGTTAGTGCTTTCTGCTTGACCATTGGCCTGAGGATGATATGGTGCGGATTTCTTATGAATCACCATAAAATCCTATAACAAATATTCAATGACTTGGTTTAGAAAGTGAGTTCCTCGATCGCTCACTAAGTCTATAGGCAATCCATATCTTGTAAAGACATTTTCAAATAAGAATTTTGCAGTTGTGTGTGCATCATTCTTTTTTGTGGCCTTCGCCTCTACCCATTTGGTAAGATAATCCGTCGCAACAATGATGTATTCGGCATGAGTACCTTTTGCAGGGGGGTTAATGGGTCCTACAAAGTCTATACCCCACTTAGAAAATGCACGTCCTCCCATCATGGGTTTCAATGGCATTTCATCTCTGCGAGTAGGAAATTGAGTTCTCTGGCACACATCACATCTCTTAACATAGGTATGTGCATCCATGTGAAGAGTGGTCCACCATAATCCTGCAAAGAGGATGGCTTTGATGATCCTGTCGGAGCCAAAATGACCTCCTGCAACACCTTGGTGTGCAGTCTCTAGTACGCTCAAATAATCGCTTTCATGAACACATTGTCTTAAGTATCTGTCTCGTCCTCGTTTGTCTAAGTTATTGCCAATAAGTGAATAGTCTTGAGCTTCTTGCTCTAGACTACGTTGTCATGCTAAGGTCATTCCTTGAGGGAGTGTTTTTGTCCTCAAGTACGTCACTAAAGGTTCACTCCATTCTGGTGTGAGAGACACATGATATAACATAGCATGTTTTACTGGTGTTCTTTCACAACAAACAGGGCATTCTTTACATAACTTGTAGACGTCTGCTTCCATCGAAGGCCAATATACTCCTAGTCTCTGCAGAGTCTGCAACATACAATGTTTTGAATGATGTTGTTTTAATGCACCTACATGTGCTAATTGCAACCAATTTGCATGTTCTGATTCATCTACACAAGCAAGAATCTTTTGATTATCTTGTTTATATATACTTCTTGCTTATTTGATATCTTTGTGACTTGGTAATCTCTCCTTCCTTGATCCTTATCCTAGGATTCTTCGGTCCATATGTGAGAATAGGGATAATAGGCTTAGCCCATTCTGGTACTATCTCAAGGTTAAACAAATATGCATCCGATAATTCATCTACTATTCCTTGAGGAGCTTCTCCTGTGGTTAATCTTGAGAGGTGGTCAGCTCTGAGATGTGTCTTTCCTTCTTGACTACTACTTCAAAGTCATACTCCATGAGTAATAGAAACCAAGGTATCAATCGTCCTGTAGTACATGGCTTATTGACTAAGTACAATAACGCTTGATGATTTGTAAAGAACTTGAACTTGTTTGCCAACAAATAATTCCTAAATTTCTTTACTGCGTAGATCATTCCTAATCCTTCTCGTTCCGTAGTGGTGTAATTTCTTTCTGCTGCATTCAATTGTCTGCTCGCATAAGCTATGGGGAGATCTATATTACCTTCATTCGTGGGTTGTGCCAACACACATCCTATGGCATAGTTGGATGCATCCACATGTACATGGAATGGCTTACTCCAATCTGGGGTTGTTAATATAGGTGTTGAGCACAAGCGTCGTTTAAGTTCATTGAATGAATTTTCACACTCATCTGTCCATTCAAACTTGGTCAAGAGAGAGTACAAAGGCTTGGCTATGATTGCATACATGTGTATGAATCATCTATAATAACCACAATGACACATAAAAGCATGTACCTCTTTTACGTTATTTGGTCTAGGTAGTTCTGCAATTACTTTCACTTTTTCCTCATCCGTGGAGATTCCATTCTTTGACACAATGTGTCCTAGAATTTTGCCTTGTCTGACCATGAAAACGCATTTTTCTGGGTTCAAACAAACCTGATATTCTCGACATTTGTCAAATACTTGCCTTAGTTCTGGGATATGAGTCTGCCTCATATTTGAATGTGCACATATGTCTTTGACATAAACTTCCAAATCTTGCGTAAGAATTCCTCAAAAACATGACACATGAGTCGCTGGAAAGTGGTGGGTGCATTTGTTAGCCCAAATGGCATCACACGAAATGCAAATATGCCCCATTCTGTGGCAAAAGCCATCTTATGTTGATCTTCTGGAGCAATGGCTACTTGATTATAGCCTGAAAAACCATCAAGAAAGCTATAGACTTCCTTGCCCGCAACTCTTTCCAATAAGTGTTCTGTGATAGGAAGAGGATAATTCTTTCTAATCGTGGCGGCATTAACTTTTTTAAGGTTAATACACACACGCAATTTTCCATTCTTTTTGGGCACAAAGACAACAGGGAATTGGTTTGCTACGTGTTTCCAAAATTTTGGTTTAACCTTCAACAATTCCTCCAGAGTGAGATGACATTGTACTTTAGTGTTCTTGATCACTTCCGTGTTTCTAGGGATTACTGATTCTTCATTCCTCACTATTATTGTGGGTGCTCTCATGCTAATAGACTTGGCTTCCCAAGGTCCTGTGAACTGAGGTAATTCTTGTAAAGAATTGGATTCAAAAGCTGTGTGTTCACTCAGTTGCTCTTCCTCTTCATCATCGTAGATAGAGGGAATGTCTTGGGAAATTCCTCTTGCAAGTCGTCTATTTCTTGAATAGGAGGATGGGTTCTTTGTTCTTTTCTCCACTTCTTTTCTTGGATTTCTCTTAGAAATTCGTGTGAATACTTATGTATGGAAGACAGGTTGTCTTCACCCTGTGTTGGCTACTTGAGACAGGATGGTGCATTCTTTTCTTGGGTCTCTGAGGCAATAGGGTTCCTATGTTGATTCTTTTTCTCGTTGTTATCTATCAAGTATTCTAACCTCTCGAGTAGTCCTTGAAAGTGTAATTCAAGTTTTTCCATGTTATTCCAATTAAGATAACGAGAGGCTTTGAACATAGTTTGTGCTAATCCTACCATCTTCATACAAAGTTTAGTTCTCTCAATTTCTAGATCTACTCGTGGATAGTTCTTACTTATTTCAGCTATCTGGGGTCCTTCCTTTAATCTTGCCTCATATGCACGAAACATCATGTCTAGGTTTTCTAGTGTGGGTTTCACTAAAATTGATCCTGATCTCTGAGCTGGATTCTCCTTATTCAACTCTTCAGAAGTCAATTCTAGGATCTTGGCTCTAGATTCCTTTAAACTTCCTTCCAACTCAGTTATCTTTTTACTCCACTTTCTCTTAATTCTTTCTCTCGAATCTTTCCAAGATTTCGTCTTTTTATTGTTGGATTCTCCAACTTCGCTAGTTCTGGTTACTTTCTTAGGATTAGATTGTTGATTTTGTAAGAGCGCATGTGCTCTTGTTATAGATTGGATAGGCACGTATGTAGGGTTGGATCCATCTGTGTTATGTACAATACCTATCACGTTGATGGGTGTCACTTTTGAAGCATTAGCAGGGTTTTTGGGAAAATCTTTGATGACATGCTCTTTACCACACTCGGCACAAAAGCCTTGTATGTTATAGTATTGTGATTGTCATGCTATTGGAGGATGTGGACAATCCTTTATGAAATGATCTCCTTTGGCACCTAAAGCATGGTCCTCTAGGGCCCTGTGGTCTTTGCAATATCTTAATTGGGGTCGCAGATTAGGGTTGGTATACATCACATTAGCGTAATCGGGTTCCCAACTCGATTCCAATGGTGGACTACTGTATTGATATGTTTCCACATGTTCTGGTGACTCTGTGTAATATGTGGGTGGACTATCTACATGAGTAGAGTCCAAACTGTTAGAATTGGGGTCACTTTCTGTGATCAGGGGTGAAGATGGCACTAAAGCCCTATTGAGATTCTCTTTTGCAATAGCATATTTAACTGAGATGACATTAGCTGGTGGGGGTGGCCGCTGAGCTAAAACAGGTTGTGGTGTATGTTGAGCTTGATAAGGATAGTTCTGAGGATGCCTATAGTAATGAGGCTGAGCATTGTATTGACCTTGATACCTACCTGGTTGTGGGTATGCTTGCGGGTAGTTCTGTCTTACTACTTGTTTGTTGTAAGGGCAGTCTTGAGCCGTGTGATTAGTGTATCGTCTCTCAATTGTACAGTATTGGCCACTAGGGTTGGCTTGCGGCTGTGTTGCATTGGGACACACATTTGCCATATGATCACCACCACAGGTGTAACAATGCTTGTTTGTTGTTAACCTAGGCATCTGTTTACTAGAAACACCTAGTTTTTGGGCCACTTTTTCTGCTAGGTCTTCTATTGAGCTAGAAAGTTTTGAGGATGCTAGAGATGAACAATATGATTCCTTGTAGACCTTTGAGAGTTCCAACTCGTCTCCAAGGTTGTCCTCAATGTCTATACAAATTCTTACACATTTCTCTAATGTTCTGGGTTCCTTCAAGTATACATAGGAGCGTAGTTTAGAGCTCAAGAGGCCATCTTAAAACAATGACACTTGCTTGGCCTGTGAGGGTAACTCTTGCATTGGGCATCTCTCCACATAATGTCTAAACCTACATCCTGCAAGTCTGACTGTTTCCTAAGGGGTCTGTTTAAAACTATGAATCAACGAAGATGTATCATGCGTGATTCCACTTTTAGAGAATTTCGTAATGAATGACTCTAACAAGTGATGGATATCTCTAAGCTGCTTTTGCTGCAACGGTTGAAACCAAGTTAAAGCCGTGTTCTTTAACGTTAGTCCAAATGCATTATATTGTGTAAACATGTCTTCTACTTGCTTTGCTCGTAGCACTTGCTTAAATTCTGCAACATGTTCATAGGGATCTCCTGTCCCATCAAAGTAGTTTTTCAAGGACTTCACTAACTGAGTGGGCCTTAATACCCTTGGGTGTTCACGTGGTCTGGGTAGAGGAAAATCGTCTCTACCACCTGGTATTCTTGGTCCCCTTTGTCTTTCCACTCTATCGGTATCCATGGTGGTTCTATCTCTCCCTATTGGATGAGTGAAACTTACTTCTGGTCTCTCTTTGTTCTTCTGTCTTTGCACACTATGGGTTGAGGATGTTCCAGGACCTTGATGGCTCGTGTTTATATTTGTTCGAGATGGGGGGAATACTAAATCACCTCTCCATGTGTAGGCATTTCTTGCATGGTCTAGTACTACAAACACGCGTTCTGATGTATCGTCTAGGTATACAACCTTTCTTGGTGTATCTGGATCCTTAAATTCGTAGATCATGATGGAGCCTACCTCACTAGGTTGTTCCATTCTGTACCTCCAAAATGTTTCGTCGGTTTCCTTGTTTAGGAACAACTCTATGCTTCTATTATCCTGAGGGATCCAATCTGGGATTAGTACTCTTGTCAGTACAGATTTCCCTCTAGGTTTCCTAGGTTCTTCTTCTATTGGTTCTTTTCCTTGGGTTCTCGCTTCCGTTTCTAACTGAATTACACCAAACTCATTGGTATGATTTGGCTGAATACTTATGATGTACATCGTTCCTTCTTTGTCTATGTATGCGTCTCTCTCAAATTTCACCACTGGACGTTCCAATCCAATGGGTTGATCAGGGTTGTGCAATTGCACCACTTGTCTTCATAAACCATCCTCATAGATGCGAGCACCTAAGCGGTTGGTTCGGACAAATTCTAATTGAGTTCTATAGGGTCCTTCGGGTCTTTCCAAGTATGCTAGAAAGTGGATTTTTTACCTTTTGGAAGCCTTCTAGCTGCTCTGGAGCACTGTACCTGCACGAAAACTCAAAAACACAGATGCACATGCAATTGGATCTTCAACAAATGCTCCTGCTTTTGTGAACCTGACTTGCAACCCTTTCTCTACTATCTGCCCGACACTTATCAAATTTTTTGTAATGGTAGGGACATAGAGTACCTTACTGAGTAGGTTGATGTTTCCATCAGGTGTTTTGACATTTCCTATTTTCTCCACAAGGTTTCTTGTATCATCTCTAGTTTGTACCTCATGCTTGTTCCTTGGATCTTCTAAATCTTATAGCAGGGCCACATTTCCTGCCACATGATTGGAATGACCTGAATCTATGTAGAAAACATGTTGCCTACCTAAGAACCAACTTAGGGACTTATGGAGAAAGAGACTATACCTCAATCCCCCTCAAGTGCATATAGTGGGGATTCACGCTTTAATTATCAATCCGATGAGTATCAAAACCTAGCCTAGTGTATGAAGACATGCATTCAAATGACGATCAATGCAAATGAGTTACTCAAAGAGTGCAAACAAGGCAAAGACTAATCCAAACAAGCTTCAACAGTCAGTCATGGTGTCGCGATACTTGGTGCAGCAGCTACCAGTAATATGAGCTTTTCTCTCAACTCCAAACACCAAATATAGTGAATCCCATATGCATTTCGAAGCTCTTGAGAAGACGCATCCAATGGTGGTATTTTCACTCAATTTTGATGCTTCTACTTCAAGTTATGAGCAAAATACTGAGTCACGGGAATGACCTTCCTACACTTCAGCACTTCCTACACTTCACACACACCTTAACCACAGCAAACAAACACTTTCATGGATAGACAACACTTTCTAACACTCTTTTCAAGCAACACACATACACACAAGCTCACAAAGAAGATGATACAGAGAGGAGAAGACACAAATTCGAATTTGTGTGCTCTTGATTTTCACAATGGCCAAAAGTCTTTACAAAGAGTCACAAATTGACTTATATACATGTGCCCTAAAAATAGTCCTTTCACAAAAGAGACCGGCACTTTATTCACTAGAAGGCTAATTTCCTACTAATTTACATGGGTAAGCTACTAATCTTCATGGGTAAGCATCTAGAGGACTCCTCTAGCGCACTTACAACGGAAATTATGTTACAAGAATGGTTATAATACAAAAATTGGGTGTCCAAATCGGAAAAATTTTGGGGCCCTTCTTTTTCTCTGCCTTGTGCTCTCTTTGCTCTGCAACACTCTCCCCCTCTTTGTCTCTGTCGTCCCTTGACAGGCTTTACTTCTTGTCTTCAGCTTGTTTAAGAGGTCTGAATACACGCACCTAGTGGTCGAAGAAGCGGTAAGGACTGTCAGCGAATTTGTTATTTTATCCGATGTAAGTCCTTTGCTCCTGTTTTCCCCTTGATATCCTGTACATCACAAATCTGGGTTGTTGCATTCAGTTGGGCTGCCACGCACGCCACCAGTGACCTCTTTCTAGCTTTTGGTCCTCTGATTTGTCCTGGTTGCACACATCTGACCCTGTTGTATTGCTTTGAGCCTGTTTACTTTCTTTTCATCGCATGCTGTAAATGGGAGGATTATTACCTGCCAAGTATTGTCTTGCACTTCTTCATGGATACTTTCCTGGACCTGGTTTCTCCTTTCCACCTACGTGCTTTTTCCTTGATATGTGCCCCTGCGGGGCTCTTTGCAAAGATGGGTGTTGCACCCCTACGGGGCTTCCTACAGAGATGTATCTTCAGATGTGATATTTGGTCATTGATCTTTTAAATTGGTGAAGGTTTTGACTTACTCTTGATATAGAGGTGTTCTAAGTTCAAGAGTAGGTTGTTCTTTTGGAGATTAACACTCTCCATCATTTTACCCCCATTTCGAAGCCATTCGTGCAATCAGAATCACCATCAGAGTGACGGTTTGTGAGCTGAAATTTCAGCACTCATTTCAGTTTTCGTCGAAGTGAAGATTTTGTCACATTCTTGTTCCTTAGTGAAATGGCGAGCAGCAATGACTTGTTTGGCATGCTTCAAGCTGAAGATAAGCTTGATGGGACCAACTATCCGATGTGGTCTTACATGATGAAGCACGTTCTTGTTGCAAAACAACTTTGGAACATAGTGGCGGATGCAGATCGAAGACCGGCAGGTGCTTCTACTTCACAGTCTACTGTCACAGATGGAGCTTCTTCTTCGAGTACAGTGGTTTCTCCTTCTCCACCTACACAGGAGCAGCTTAGATGGGATGGAAAAGATGCTCAAGCTCATGCTTTGATTGCGCTTTCAGTGAAGCGTCATATAGTTCCACACATTCGGTCATGTTCTACATCACGACAGGCATGGGATACTCTTGCTTCTTTGTATGCCGTGCGTAATGAAGCACGTGTTGCATACTTGAGGAAGCAACTTGAGGATGTATGTATGGCTGAAAATGAGTCAGTGGATGTGTATGTGACACGCATCAAGGACTTGAAAGAGCAATTGGCAAACATAGATGAGATCATTTTGGATGCATCACTCATTTCTACATTGTTGAAAGGATTACCGGAATCTTTTCAAAGCTTTGCTACTACACTTCGTTTGGTTGCAAAAAGAAATCCTAATATGTATGCATTTGATGAGGTTGTGTCTCTTCTTTTGCAAGAAGAGCAATCTAGAGTGAATAGGAGTGGTTTGATTGAAGGAACGCAAGCACTTGCTATCTCACAAAAGGGGAAAAGCAAGTATGGTTCAGCTTTTGGTTCATCAAAACCAAAGCCTCAAGCTTCCTCTTCCACTCATTCCTCTAATGATGGTGATTTGCAAAAGAAGAAGAGATGCAAATATTGCCGGAAGGCTGGTCATACTATTGATGAGTGTAGAAATCTTGCTAAACGCAATGAAAAGAAGAAGGAATCGGGCATGTCTATTGCTGAAAATTCAGCAAATGCAAAGAATGATGAAGCTAACATGGCTCAAGATTTTTGGGCATGTGTTGTTACATGTCATTATGATGCTTCTTTACATTCTAAATGTATGGTTGTGAGTGAGGCTGATTCGGATTGGTTCTTTGATAGTGGTGCTTCAAAGCACATAACATCATGCAAAAGATTTTTTGCCTCTTTGAAAGATGCACCTAAAGGAGGACATGTGGTGTGTGCAAACAATGCCTCTTATCCTATCATTGGAGTAGGAGAAATTGAGCTTACGGCTGCAAATGGAGGTGTGATTCTCTTGAAAAATGCATTGTATGTGCCCGGTATCAAGAAGAACTTAATTTTAGTTCCGTTGATTGCCAAAGCTGGACTTCATGTACACTTTCTTGATGATAAGTGTATGGTTCATGATTTCAGCAATGGCGATGTTATCGTGATGTCCGGTACATTATGAAATGGTTTGTATTGCATGGATACATACAAGAGGGCTGCCTCGAATGCCTTAGTTGCTCATACTTCTTCCATGGCTGAAATGGAGCTTTGGCATGCTTGTTTTGGTCATTTAAACTTCAATAGTTTGCTCTACTTGCAAAAGAAGGACATGGTTATTGGCTTGCCTACACTTGAGTCCATTGAAAAATGCATGTGAAGGTTGCATTCTTGGAAAAATGCATCGTGCTTCTTTTCCAAAAGATAGTCACACACACACTACAAGAAAATTGCAACTTGTTCATAGTGATGTATGTGGTCCGGTCAAGACTCCATCTTTTGGGAAGCATGTATATTTTGTTACCTTCATTGATGATGCTACTCGACATACATGGGTGTATCCTATGAAAGCAAAGAATGAGGTATTTTCTTGCTTCAAAGCATTTTTAGCTATGGCTGAAAATTTTTCTTCACAAAAGCTTTTGACTCTACGCACAGATCGTGGTGGTGAGTACATGTCACATGAGTTTAATGCTTTTCTTCGTGAAAGACACCAATGTACGGTGCCATATACACCTCAACAAAATGGTGTTGCCGAGCGTAAAAATAGAACTTTACTTGAAATGGCACGATGTATGGTTAAAGGAAAGCATCTTCCTCATAAGTTTTGGATGGAAGCGGTCATGTGTGCAAATTATGTGTTGAATCACTGCCCTACAAAAGCATTGAGAGTCATCACTCCTTATGAGGCTTGTAATGGTCATAAGCCTATGGTTAGTCATATGCGTGTGTTTGGTTGTTTGGCATATGCTCTTGTGCCATCACAACAACGTCACAAACTTGATGACAAGGCAAAGAAATGTATATTTGTTGGTTATAGTGCTGAAAGTAAGGGATATCGGTTGTACCATCCATTGACGAACACAATTATTGTGAGTTGAGATGTGGTATTTGGTGAAAATTCAGTTTTCCCTCTACTTGAATGCAAAAAACTGCCAACAGTTAGCTCACAAGATGTGTTCGATACACTCATGCCTTTGTTCCAAAATGGTGCGCTTGACTATGGCCATGTAGACCAGCCAACTGAGGTTCAAAGGGCTGAAAAATTCCAGCCAAATAGGGCTGAAAATGTGGATAATTTTCAGCCAAACATGGCTGAAAAAATTCAGCCAAAAAATGTCAAAACTGTTGGAAATTTCCACCCACATATGGCTGAACATATGCGACAAAATATGGCTGAAACTGAGCATGAAATTCAGCCCACGCATGATGTACATATTGAAGATGTTTTACATAATGAACGCATGTCTATCAAGAGTGCACAATCTATGCCAAAGTGGCTGAAACAAACTTTGTAGGACAGTAAATTGAGTGCACCTTTACTTGGTAGAACAAGGTCAAGCTCTCACCATGCATCAAGTAATTTTGTGGATTATTCTCTTATTGCTACAGCATGTAATGAAGAGCCACTTTCTTTTGAAGATGCATGTGACGATCCACAATGGATGAGTGCTATGCAATCAGAAATGGATTCCATACATAGGAATGGTACTTGGGAGTTATGTGAATTGCCAAAAGGAAAGAATGCCATTGGTACAAAGTGGGTTTACAAAATTAAGAGAAAATCTGATGGTAGCATTGATCGCTACAAAGCTAGATTGGTTGCCAAAGGATATGCGCAACAATATGGCATTGACTATGAGGAAACTTTTGCACCTACTTCATGCATGACTACCATTTGTACCGTGGTTGCATTGGCTGCCCATCGAGGTTGGAAAGTGCATCAATTGGACATAAAAACAGCCTTCTTGAATGGAGATTTACAAGAAGAGGTCTATGTGAAGCAACCTCCTGGATTTGCTATGAAAGGGAAAGAGCATATGGTTTGTCGCTTGCATAAAGCCTTGTATGGTCTCAAGCAAGCTCCACGTGCATGGTATGACAAAATACATAAGCACTTGATTGCTCTTGGCTTCACATGTTGTCCGATTGAAAGCACACTCTATGTACGCAAAAATGGGGCTGATCTTATAGTGCGTGTTCTTTATGTCGATGACATACTCTTGACTGGGTCATGTAATGCAAAACTTGACATTCTTATGGCTGATTTGCAGCATACTTTTGATATCACTTATCTTGGTCTTTTGAGCTACTATCTTGGCATCCAGTTTGTATCCGTTGAGGGGGGAATTGTTATGCATCAAGGAAAGTATGTTGAGAAACTACTTCAGCGTTTTGACTTTGAGGATTGCAAGCCAGTTTCCACACCAGTTGAGACAGGATTTAGATTCTCAGTTGAGGATTCCAGTGATGCATTTGACACTTCTCTTTATCAGCAGGCTGTGGGATGTCTTATATATGCATGCAACACAAGGTCGGATATACAGTATGCAGTTTCCCAGTTGAGTCGATTCATGCATAGCCCTGACACTAAGCATTGGCAAGCGGTGAAACGTGTGTTTAGATATCTTCGAGGCACTTTGAGCTTAGGTCTCTTTTATGGCAGAGATGTTCAGCCATGCTTGCATGCTTTTACAGATAGTGATTGGGCTGGTTGTTATGATACTCGCGTGTCCACTAGTGGTAATTGCTTTTTCCTTGGAGACTCATGCATATCTTGGTTGAGTAAGAAGCAACCTACAGTGGCGACATCGAGTTGTGAAGCTGAGTACAGGGCAGTTTTCACAGCGACAGTGGAGTGTATATGGCTGAGACGCCTATTGATGGATCTTTGCATGGAGATTGATGCTCCTACGCATATTCTCACAGATAGTCAGAGTGCTTTGGCTGTTGCACGAAACCCAGTGTTTCATGCACGGACCAAACATATTGAGGTGCATTATCACTATGTGAGAGAGCGCCTTCATGCAGGAGATATTGATTTGGTATATGTGCGTACACAAGATAATGTGGCAGACATATTCACCAAAGCTCTTCCACGAGAAAAGTTTGAAGCTTTTCGCAAAGCTTTAGGCTTGTTACCTTGTGGGGGCTGATCTGTCACTATGTGTTCACATCATTCGCTCCAGGGGGGTTTGTTACACTTATGTGTTCCTCGAGTAGCTTTGATGTGAACCTTTTCCCTATACATGGGCACTTTTTACTCTAGTGCTGGCTAGAGGTTTTTTCCCCATGTTACCACATACTTGATACTCTCATATGTGGTGGTACTTTGTACTTAGGGATATTATTCAGCTCCTACTTCAGTTCAGTTCATCGATCAATAGAGAGAGCTATTCCAGCCATCGTCTTCTCCGTGTGTCTTGCTGCGTTTGTGTTCTTTGTGTGTGCTTCTCGTGTGTCTCTCGCACTTCTACACACACCCACCAACGATAAGGACTTATTGGAAGAGCTCGTGTTAGGTCAAGACTGGATATACGAATATGAACTAACTATTCAAATGGCCTTAGGATACATCTCGGCCAAGATAGGACATCGTGAAGTATTCAGCATGCTAGACGAACGACCAATCAAAGCCGCAAGTATAGAACTGACAATTCACCCAAATGAACACAGTGATGAACGCATGTTCACTAGCACTATGGAAACCCCTTCATCGAGTACTTCATGTGAGGATACACCGAATTCTGCTTGTACACCATCTTCTAATCTAGCAAGTCACAAGAGTATCATTCTATCTGAAAACAGTCTTAGCGAAGAACCACGCACAAGAGAGACTAGTTCTCCGGGCAATCAAAAGTCTGCACCTATTAGAATATACCCCATTCCTTACACTAGATAGGTTTGGATAAGGAAGGATCAAGTGGCTGCATATCTTCAACAACAAAAACATTATCGACATCAGAACGACCCATCGAACAAGCGAGTAAATCACTTTGGACACCGAGGTCCACACCGAATTGCTAGAATATGGATTCCAAAGAAAGTGGTAGCCGCCCAACCAGCCCGCACACAAATATGGATTCCGAAGTCATGTCCTCAAATGACAATCATTAAAAAGGACGAACCAATGCTCAAGGAGCATCAGTATGATCTAAAGGCAAAACGATAGAAGCAAAACTGTTACAAGATAGAGAAGGAGTCTACATGTGCTTCAAAAAACATTGCAAGATTCAAAAAGCAGATAAAGCAGACGTACAACATGAGAAGCACCACATTCTTCAAGAATGTTAGGAATACAATCTGCCCCAACTGTGTGAAGTAGATCTGGATGCCGAAAAGCAGGACTAGCTGTATGCATCAACCAAGTAATTCAAGTTGCACACATGTGGAGTTACCAGAATCCAAAGTATGCATGATAGGGCCACATTACAAGGCCACGCATTTGGCACAATATTCTTCTATTTCAGGATAGTGAAGCACATTTTCCTCTTGGGAAATAGGAGAGCACTTGTACATAATCTAAAGAAAACTACAAAAAAAAAATTAATAACCGCTTCAGCTATGAACTAACCTTTCTGTTTTTCTTTCAGACAAAAACATAAAATTATCTAAAAGTAGGAAAAATCCGAGGTATTACCTTTCTCACACCCACGGGGAAGGGACGACACCATTCACACAGAACAATGTCAATCTTATGAAAGACAAATGAAGGAGGATTTCTGATACTATCTTGCCACTAATTCATACTCTATATTGAGTGCAGATGGCATCTACTAATTCCGAAGCGACGCAAGAGGAAGAGGTCCAGCTTCTTCCCTTGGAATCTATAACAAAAGCAAGAGGCCATTGGTTTCTGGATGACCAACCAGTATCGGATCTCATTTTCATATCCACTATCAAAATCATGGACAGGGATCACTACTTCCCTATCATGTCGCAAGATTTCAAGACTATCGCGCATGACAGATGTCTGGACACAAGCAGGATTGGATGCATTTCTCAGACTACCTATTTATCTACCAGATTTCCAGAGGTGTACGCAAGTGATGAATACACTTCAGCCTGCATCGAATAAGATGTCAGTTCTTGAGGCACGAGTACTGGATAAAGTTGGTGCCTAGAAGACAATTCAATTCACTCATGAGCTGATTAACAAGGCTTTTGGATGGAATCAAGAAGGACTCACAAATATCAAAGATGAATGTCATGATCCGAAAAAGAGATCCTTTTTGGACATCAACAGAACGACATTGAAGATGCTGTTCGCTTAGTGCACCAACACTTTTGTTTTCCGAGTATGCATAGATACACAGCACCTCAAAAGATTGTGGTGCAACTACTCTCACATGCTATGAGGCAAGTCGAAAATCAAGTAAATATGACTCCCTATGTTCAAGAACGTCTATTTGAAGCAAAGAAGAAGTGGGGTCAGAAAAAGTTTCTGAATGGTAGTTTGGCCTTGACCCTACTTATTTATGAGGCACTGGATATGAAGAACTGCTTGCGCGTGATGCCAACCTCAACAGAGTTAGCCAAATATGCCAAGTCAGCTACGGTTCCAAAGAAAAAGAATACAGCCATCTCTATTGAAGAAGCAGGAACCAGTTCAAGGAAACCCATGAGGGGTACAAAGCGCCTTAGGGAGGAAGAAGCCCAGGCTACATCCCAATCAAAGAGGACACACACATTGCCAAAGATTCTTGGGACCCAACAACCAATTACTAAAAGAGATCTCTCTGCTGCCCTCGAAGAAACACATCAGTTTATGCAAAGGCAAGTAAATTTAAATATTCAAGTTCACCATTACCGACAGGCAAGCAAAGAAAGGAGACAGAAAGATAAAGAATAGACCCCTGAACAAGTGGCTAGATACAAAGAATTAGGTTTAGAAGATTCTAGCTCTGATGCAAAATCTAGTCACGAAAAAGACACTCTGGACACTGATATAAGGACAGAAACTCACAATGAAGATTGGACAGAGATCAATCAAGTCGAAGTCACACCTGACAACCAACAGGCACAAGTAAAGAACATAGAAGAATCCACTAGGAGTAATTCAATTGAATGAAACGTCAAGGGTCAGCATCAAAGAAGCTCCAATAACTAATACAGATGCAAAACCACCTATCAAAGAGGAAATACAAACTCTAGTGAACCAAGACTCAGGCTTACTACAAAACAAAGATCCAACTGTGATTGAAGTGCCTGATGATACACCTCAAGGTAAGATTAACCACATGGAGGCTGAGCCAAGAATCCAACTTCATATTAAGCAGCCCCATGATACTACATTACACGTGGCACAAGGGAAAGATGTGACAACCGGAGCAGAACCTAGTATCCCTACCACTTGGTTAAATGTGGATGTAACTCAATTGAAACCGGTTGTCAAGCAAATGATCCAGACGGCCATGGATACACAACAACAAATGATGGAAACAGATGCGGACTATGACAAGGCCATGAGGGAAAAGAATCAGTTTCAAATCATAGTGAACAACTGTCCGCACAACTCGTCCAGGCCCAGAAAGAGATTACGGCCAAAGGAACGGAGTTACTCGCAGTAAAAACACAATGTGATACATTGATGCACCAGCATCATCAGCTACAGACACAACTGGAAGAATTACAAAGACAACATGAAGAGACACAACTGACAGAATTACAAAGACAACATGAAGCTAGTGAAGCAGACAAGGAGCGAATGAAAGCTAGGAGTAATCTGCTGGAAACACAACTAAAGGTGTACATGGAGGAAAATGACAATTTATGCAACAGAAATAAAGAACTGATGAAGGCACTACAATACGATCAGCCTATCAAAAAACAAGAGACTACAAATATTGACCAAAAAGAATTAAAAGATAAGATTGAAAAGTATGCAGAACTACTGAAACAAGAGCAAACCCTAAGAGAACAATGGGAACACAAATACATGAATGAAACTAAGGAGCTCATGAAACAGTTAAACATCGCCAATGGCAAACTTGCAGTGAGTTACAACAAAAATATGGATCATGTAGCCGAAATTGGTAATGAATTGCTTGCGGCAAAAGAAGCACTCAGAGCAGCTATGCAAGAAAATAAAGAGAAGACTGAACGCATAGCACAATTAGAGACCTCACTCGGGACACCAGTATAGCCAAGACAAGAAAATCCTACTGACGAGGTAGAGGTACGTCCTCTATCTCCCCCGGTTTATAATTCTCCAATAAAAGAGAAGATGGCAAAACCATGTGATGATCATCCAATGCCATATACTGCAGAAATAAGTCAAAAGGAACGGGCACTATTGGTGTCCCGATTGACTGAAAATTTTGAAAATGAAGTCATCAAAGTCATGAAAGAAGCAAGGATTAAAGGTAAAGGCTTGGAGACGATCATGAAGCCTTTCAACATTCCGTATGGACTATTGAAAGAGAAAACAAGACAATGCATAAAGAAGATCACATAGAAAGTTCCAGACGAACAGCTGCAGTTCAAAAATGACACGTTCAACTATACTCAAGAAGAATTTGAAGCTGCACAGCCTGTTTGGAGGAGAACATTTTTGGAGAAACATCCTACATTGCGGGTGCACTGGCAAGCAGCACCTTACTTATTACAGGTAAATCCTTCTTTTTGTCCAACACCACGGCGAAGAGAAGCAAGAGAATTTTTGGAAATGCAAAAGACTGGTCTGATCCATAAACAGTGGCTAAACTATCCACTACTTCCGAGTCCACCGCACAACTATCTACCTATGGAGGATTACATGATCAAAACCATTGAATTTTGGCTGCACAATTATGCAACAGTACTCGATTTAACTATCAAGATGACCAATAAAATACTCAGTATGATACTTACAGTATTAAAGGTCTTCAAACACGCGGAATATAGATTTTTGAACTTCATTGGCATTAATCAAGGAACAGATATTCTTGTTTTTGACTTGTCTATTATGCCTAGCCGACCCACAATAATGGCATATTAGTCTAGGTTGATGTTTTTTCCGAGTACATATATGCAGGCATTCGAAGAAGCCTTTTTCACAGGTTTTTTTGAAATTGATTCAGAAATCTTCTTAAAGATGTCATCCAACTTGAATGCAAGATTAGTGGCATATGAGCTAAGCTTTTTCGCGGATCATAGACAACCACCACATGATGGTGTGAAAGCAGAACAGTGGAAGCAGCTAATGATACGTGAAGCCAATCTGCTTAATGAAACAGAGCAAAAAGTGTATAGAACATACTCCCATCGACTTCCAAAGCCTGTCGGGGACGACAGAGTTCAGGAGGGGGGCAGTGTTGAGGGAGAGTCAAGCAAAAAGAAGAAAAGAAGAAGACAAAGAAACGCAACTTTTTCTTCTATTCCTCAGAAAAAATTACAACTGAGTTATGAGAGAGACTTCTTCTCATTCCTATGAACTCTAATGAGTCTTACAACTTACAAATGCACTATTCTCATACTCTCCTATTGTCTCCTCTATTGCCCCGACATTTTTCCAAAGTATTTATAGGCAAATATGTACAAGCTTATAACTAGACAAAAGTATAAGTGATCTATGTCTTCACTAATGTACATATGTGTACATATCATTCATCCTGTGAATGTAACCACCTTCTTTGCTTCAAGACTTGATCTTATCTCCATCTTTTTGTCTTCCAAACTTCAATTGGTGATTGGTCTGCACCAACAGCTCCCCCTCAATCATCAATTGAGGTTTCTCTTATCTTCTTTATGCCTACCATGTCTTTGAACTTCTGTAACTTTGGTCCATCTAAACTCTTTGTAAGCATATCAGCTATCTGATCTTTTGTTGAAGTATGTGTAACTTCAATCTCCTTATCCATCACCTTCTCTCTTAGAAAGTGATACTGTATCTCAATGTGTTTGGTCCTGGCATGAAAAACAGGATTAGCAGCTAGATATAATGAACTCATGTTATCACCATAAATGATAGGTATGCTCTGTATAGTGTCAAAACTCTTCATGAGAGTCTTAAGCCATATCACTTCTTTTGCAGCTTCAACCATGCCTTTGTACTCTGCTTCTGTAGATGACAAAGCAACTGTATGTTGCTTCTTTGAGCACCAAGAGATTAACTTATCTCCCACATAACACATGTATCCATAGGTTGACCTTCTATCATCTGGATTACCTGCCCAATCTGCATCACTATATATTTTGATATTTGTATCTGATGTAAAACCATAATACAAACCCTCTTTGAGTGTTCCCTTAATGTACCTCAACACTCTTTGACCTGCAATCCAATGCTCTTTCCTAGGACAATGCATGAATTGAGACAACACACCAACTGCATATGATAAATCAGGCCTAGTTAATGTAGCATAGATAAGACTACCAACCAAACTCTGATATTGTTTCATGTCCTTGAACTCTTCACCTCCAAATCTGCTTAATTTGTGATTCACCTCCATGAGTAGGTGCTACTCTGCAATCATTCATCTTAAACTTTGTTAACAAATTCTTCAAATACCTTTCTTGAGTCACATACACTCCATGTTGAGTGTATGAAATTTCCATGCCCAAGAAGTATGACAAATCTCCCAAGTCACTGATTTTGAACTCTTTCTCCATTTGCTTCTTTAGGCTTTGTATGCCTTTCTCATCTGTACCTGTAAGAATTATATCATCAACATATACACATATGTAAATGAACCCATCATCACTTGCTTTGACAAGCAAGCTACTATCTGCTTTAGATACTTGAAATCCAAGTTCCTTTAAGAACTTTACAAGCCTATAGTTCCATGCCCTTGGGGCCTGCTTCAAGCCATATAAAGCTCTCTTGAGCTTACACACATAATCTGAATATCTTCCATCTCTGAATCCTTGAGGTTGCTCCATGAAAACATCATCTGAAATATAGCCATTCAAAAAAGCATTCTTCACATCTAATTGACACAATTTCCAACCTTTGCATGCAGCAATTGCTATGAGTGTTCTAATAGTTGTCATCTTTGCCACTGGACTATAAGTCTCATCATAGTCAATACCATATGTTTGAGCAAATCCTTTAACAACAAGTCTAGCTTTGTACCTAGACACACTTCCATCTGCAAATCTCTTTGTCTTATAGACCCACTTGCATCCAATGATCTTCTGACTATTTGGTTTTGGAACCAAATCCCATGTTTGATTCTCCATTATTGCATCATATTCTTCCTGCATAGCTTTTTCCCAAATCTCTTTACCTTTTGCCTCTTCATATGTAGAGGGGTCTTCATCTGCTTTAACCATGTAAGCATAATCCTTAGTAGTCAAGAATGAAGTATCATAGTTATACCTTGTAGGTTGCCATTTGTGCCTTGTAGACCTCCTGAGTTCTCCACTTCTTGAGGTTTCTGGTTCTTCACATTCAGGATCAAATCTTGGTGTCTCTTCCACTTCAAACTGCACTTCATGATTCTCTTGTTCATCAAATATCTGAATCTTTGATTTACCTTTCCTTTGACTCACAATTTCTTCATCATCTGTATTAATATTGATAGTACCTGCATACCAAGTACCTTGCTCATCAAATGTAACATCTTTTGATACAAGAAAATGTTTTGTGGATGGATTCCACAACCTGTATCCCATCGGCTTATCATCATAACCAGTAAACACATATTTTTCAGCTTTAGGTTCCAATTTGTGCCTTAATTGTGATGGCACATATGCATAGGCCAAACATCCAAATACTTTGCAATGATCTAATGTAGGTCTCTTACCCCACCATGCCTCATATGGTGTCATACCCTACAAGGCTTTACAAGGTAGCCTATTGACCAAATAAGTAGCTGTATTTACAGCCTCAGCCCACAAATAATTTGGGCAATTTTTCTCCTTCATCATGGACCTTGCAAACTCAACAAGAGTCTTATTCCTCCTTTCTGCTACACCATTTTGTTGAGGAGAGTACCTGCAAGTAACCTCTCTTTTTATACCTGCATTCCATAAGTAATCACTGAACTCATTAGAGAAATACTCTCCCCCTCCATCTGACCTTAGTCTCTTCAACTTATGTCCTGTAATTGTCTCTGCATACATATGATAATGTTTGAAAGTATTGAATACTTCTGACTTATCTTTGATCACATAGATAGTGATCCATCTGGTAGCATCATCAACATAAATCACATAATACCTTGAACCATTGATACTGAAATCCTTTGATGGTCCCCACACATCTGTGTGTACCAACTCAAGTTTTTCTAAATACATAAACCCATGCTTAGAATAGGGTTGCTTATGAGCCTTACCTAATTGACATGCCTCACATCTGTATGTCATATGTTGACCTGCAACATTAGGCAATCCAAGCACTGAACCATTATTAATCATGTCTTTAATACCTCTTTCATTGAAATGTCCAAGTCTCTTGTGCCAAAGATCTAACTCAGAGATCTTATGTCCTCCATAAGTGAACAAAGCATGACCAACATTACCTTGATTCTTCAATGTGAACAATCTTCCTTCTTTTTTCCCTGAAACAATTTGTTTATACCCATTGCTAGGGTCTTCCACAAACACTCCTTCATTAGTGAACCTTACTTCATAACCTTTTTCCACAATTTGTCCTACACTTATCAAATTCTTAGGAATTGTAGGAACATACAAGACCTTACTCAATAAGGTGCTACCATCCTTGGCCTTCACTGATCCAATTGACTTCACATTGTGCTTTGTGTTGTCACCTGTTTGAACAACATGATTAGATACCTTATTCTCCAAATCAGTCATCAAGGCTATATTTCCACTCAGGTGATTGCTACACCTTGAGTCAATGTAGAAGACTCTTTGATCTTCACTCTGCCTTTCACAAGTTGCATTCATTATCAATGTTGAATCTTCCTTCTGATCTGAAGCATAATTGTAGTAGGTATTGTTATATTGTTGACTTTGGAAACCTCTACCTGCATTTCTTCCAAAGTAACCCCTAGTACCTCTACCTCTGAAATTACCTCTTTGATTTCTGCCTCCTCTTCCTCTTGAATTATAGTTCTGATTGTATCCACCATTACTCTGAGTGTTATGCCAACAATCATTAGCTAAATGATTTGTCTTACCACAAATCCAGCAAGCTTTGGATCCATCTTTGTTACTCCTGCCTCTTCCTCTACCTTTGCCACCTCCTCTTCCTCTTAGGAAGTTGGCTTGACTAGTTGTGCCTTCTTCTTCATTTGCTTGTTGCTTTCCTTTGTTAGTTTTCTTCTTGTCTTTAGAGTACATTGCATGACCTGCACTCTTGTCAACATCTCCTTTGATATCATTCTCAAAAGTTAGCATATGTCCTAACAATTGATTCAAATCAGGATTGAAATGATCCAATGAAAGTTCTGTAGATAAAATAAAAGGCTTCCACTTCTCATCACCTCTTAGTCCTGTGAGAATTTGCCTTACCAATTTATCTTCTTCAATGTCTTCATCCACTGCTCCTAATGCATCTGCAATGTCCTTCATCTTTGTCACATAATCAGATATTGATTGTGAAGCCTTCTTCTTGAAAGTAGTAAATTCTGCCCATAAGGATGTCTTTCTTGACTTTGTAGTGTTTTGGAAATGCTCCTCCAAAGCATTCCATATTTCACTTTCACTTTCAAGACCTCTAATGTGAGGTAACAAGTAGTCATTGACTGCCATATAGATAATGCTCCTAGCTTGAGCATCTCTCTTCATCCAATTCTTCAAATCTGATAATTCTTCCCTAGTTGGAACACTAGGATCTCTGAATTGAGGCTTTTCTTCTTCTCCTGTAATATAGGCTATCAAATCTTTGCTCATTAGATGGGCTTCCATCCTCATTGACCATGCAGGATAATTCTCTCTATCCAATTTCTCTATCTGAAGAGAATCTCCCATCCTTCCTTTACCTGTGTACTGAATTCTTCAATCTTTATAAAGTATAAGGTTACCTTTACTTCGAAAGACATTCCTTTTGTCCTTCTTGATGTCGTATGATCTCTTCCTCAAGCTTTTCCTTCAGGCTTTCACCTTTTAATCCTTCAGATGTTGAATTCTTTGCAACTGCAGCAGTCGGGATCCTCCTTTTCTCAAATTTGATGTTTCCTGCTCTGATACCACTGATGGAGAGTGTTAATCTCCAAAAGAACAACCTACTCTTGAACTTAGAACACCTCTATATCAAGAGTAAGTCAAAACCTTCACCAATTTAAAAGATCAATGACCAAATATCAAATTCTTGAACAAACTGTGAAGAAGGAAATTACTCAGAAAGTCTGCTGCATATATCTTTCTCATTGACTAAGTAAATGTGTAAAGTTCTTTATGAAACTTTGCACAAGGTGTCGCCTAAAGATTGCGCACCTCCTCTAAGTCAAATCACTCCAAAAGATTCAGTAGATCTTGAGAAATCTACTTAGCAAGTTAGCTATGTCTAAATTTGCACTTCTGAGAAATCGATTTGGACACCCCTAACTTTTAACACATAGTTCTCTCAGTATAGAACCCGTTTAAGCAAATGCTTTTAGCCACGAGTAGCTTACCTTCCAACTTAAAGATTAAGTGCTTACTTGCACAAAACTTTAAACTGTGGAGTGAGAAATGATCAAATCATTAAGATCAAAATTTGTGCCTGTTTCAGGAACCAGTGAATACTTTGTCACATGTAAATGTTCCTACACACAATTCTCTTAGCCTGATCACAATTGGAAGCTAAAACTTTGTACAAAGATCTATCAACTCTACATTTAGACTTGTACAAAAGCATTCCACAGAAGATCTATCATAGAAGGAGAAGACACGAAAACTTCGGGCGCAACTTTTTCTTCTATTCCTCAGAAAAAATTACAACTGAGTTATGAGAGAGACTTCTTCTCATTCCTATGAACTCTAATGAGTCTTACAACTTACAAATGCACTATTCTCATACTCTCCTATTGTCTCCTCTATTGCCCCGACATTTTTCCAAAGTATTTATAGGCAAATATGTACAAGCTTATAACTAGACAAAAGTATAAGTGATCTATGTCTTCACTAATGTACATATGTGTACATATCATTCATCCTGTGAATGTAACCACCTTCTTTGCTTCAAGACTTGATCTTATCTCCATCTTTTTGTCTTCCAAACTTCAATTGGTGATTGGTCTGCACCAACATAAAACCCCAGCGCACCTGCTGGAAATGTTTCCGGGTTGCTGAAATTCACACTTCTATGCTCTGAAGTCGATTTGCACTCTTAAAGTGCGCGCGCGCCACGACGCGAAAAACCGAAACTTGAGAAGAAGTTGAACCTGCTCTGATACCACTATTGGGTGTGTGTAGAAGTGCGAGAGACACACGAGAAGCACACACAAAGAGCACAAACACAGCAAGACACACGAAGAAGACGATGGCTGGAATAGCTCTCTCTACTGATCGATGAACTGAACTGAAGTAGGAGCTGAATAATATCCCTAAGTACAAAGTACCACCACATATGAGAGTATCAAGTATGTGGTAATATGGGGAAAAAACCTCTAGCCAGCACTAGAGTAAAAAGTGCCCATGTATAGGGAAAAGGTTCACATCAAAGCTACTCGAGGAACACATAAGTGTAACAATCGTGATTAAGAGTTTTTGTTCCATTGTGTTGTTTCCCATATGTAGAAGTAGAGTGATCTCTCCTATACACGTGGTGATCTTTCCTCCTATTCCAATCAACTGTGCTTTAGATGGGCATAATTCCTCTTTGAGTGTCTGTGTCAATGAATACTTGATACAGCTTATAGCGGCTCCTGTGTCAATGAGAGCATCCACTAAGTGGTACTCCGTTTTTCCGGCTCCCAAATTCAAATATGGTTGTGTCCTTTGTTGACCTAGGTTTTCCGTGGCTCTAAAATTAGCCATTGGGATGAGTTCCTCTCCTAGTCGATATCTCTCATCTCTCTCTCTCATCCACTCTTTTCGTTTCCTGATCCGCTCTAGCGCTTCTTGTCTGGCTTCCTCTCGTATTCTTTCTTCCTCTAGACGTCTATTTTTACCCGTTATCAGTCGTGACATCATTTCTTCAGTCAATGGCTCTAAATATTTTTTTACTCGACATCCACTGATATAATTTGGCAATACTTCTCCATCTAGAGTTGCTAAGCTGATGGCTCCGCTGGTGGATATGCGATTGATGATTAATGGGCCATATCCTCTTTTTTGTAGTTTATTTGCATGTTGTTTCAGAGTATATGCCAAAACTAAATCTCCTTCCTTCAAATTTTGTCTTTAGCATGAGCATCAAAATATGCCTTCTGTCGCCTTTTAGTAGCATAAATCCCTGCTACTGCTTGTAACCTAGTTTCATGTAGCTTCTCTATTTGATCCAATTGAGCTGAGAGTTCATGTCCTGTCCACTCGTAAGTTGTTGCTACTCTGAGAGTGGGTATTAAGAAATCAATTGGCAAAATAGCATTTTGTCCATACACTAAGTTAAAAGGAGTAGTTCCTATGGCGGTCTTGTAAGCTACTCTGAATGCCCATAAAGCGTGATGTAATTGTTTATCCCAATCAGATCTACCATTGTTCACAATTTTCGTGAGAACTGTGCACAAGATTTTATTTGAACTTTCAGCTTGTCCATTGGCTTGTGGGTGATAAGGGGCTGATTTCTTATCAATTACCAAGAATTCATTCAATAAGGCTTCTATCACTTCATTCACAAAATGCATACCTCTATCACTCACAATTTCTATCGGTAGTCCAAATCTAGTGAGAACGTTCTCGAAGAGAAACTTGGCCGTAGTTCTTGCGTCATTTTTCTTGGTTGCTTTGGCTTCAACCCATTTGGTTAGATAGTTTGTGGCTACAATTATGTATTCAGCATGGGATCCTTTAGCTGGTGGGCTAATAGGTCCTATGAAGTCTATTCCCCATTTTGTGAAAGCTCTGGCACTCATCATGGGTTTTAGTGACATTTCATCTCTTCTAATTGGATATTTCGTTCATTGACATGTATCACACCGTTGAACATATGTGGCTGCATCCTGATGTAAAGTTGGCCACCACATTCCTGCAAAGAGAATCATTTTTGCAGTTTTATCTGCAGAGAAATGTTCTCCTGCAGCTCTTGTATGTGCCATCTCTAAAACAGCAAGATACTCATCTTCATGAATGCACATTCGCAAATGATTATCTCTTCCTCGTTTAAAGAGTTGTTTTCCTATGAGAGCATAGTCCTTGCTTTGTTCTACAAGTGCATGTTTCCTTGCTAGAGTGGCTCCTTCTGGGTACTCTTGGGTCTTTAAGAACTTTACCAGAGGCATGCTCCATCTTGGTGCTACAGTGGAGTAGCATAGAGTGGATTTCTCATCTGGATTTTGTTCTTGACACGCTGGGCAGGCTGATACATAGTTATGCGCATCGCTCTGCATGGTTGGCCAATATATGCCCAATCTCCTCAGTGTTTGCCATGTTCCATTCGCATTTAGATGAGTTTTCCATTGATTTACATGTGCTTTTTGAAGCCACATTTCTTGTTCCTCTTCTTCTACGCATCTCATGAGTAATCCATTTGAGTCTTGGTGATACAAACTTCCAGCAATGATATGAAGGTTTTTAGTCTTCCATAAATCTTGATTTTGGTTTGGTGAGGTCCCTTGTTTAGGTCCATATGTGAGTATTGGGATCAACTTTTCTGCCCATTGGGGACATACTTCGAGATTGAAAAGGTATGTGTCAGGCAGATCATCTGGTACTCCTATGGGTGGTTCTCCATGTGTCATTCTTGATAGGTGATCAACTCTTATGTGGGTATTTCCTTTCTTGACTACTACCTCAAAATCAAATTCCATCAACAATAGAAACCATCGTACTAGTCGTCGTGTATTACAAGGCTTATTGACTAAGTACAGTAGGGCTTGATGATCAATGAAGAATTTGAATTTGTTTGCCAATAAGTAGTGTCGAAACTTCTTTACTGCATACACCATTCCTAGGCCTTCTCTTTCAGTCGTGGTATAATTGCATTCTGCTTGATTCAATTGTCTACTGGCATAGGCTATAGGGTGATCTAACTTTCCTGTATCTGCGGGTTGAGCTAGGATGCAACCAATGGAAAACTTGGAAGCATCTACATGAATGTGAAAGGGCTTGTTCCAATTAGGTACTCGAAGGATTGGGGTTGAACTCAATCGACTCTTTAATTCGTTAAAGGCCTTCTCACATTCTTCAGTCCAGTTAAACTGAGTCAATAATGCATAAAGAGGTCTTGCAATTATGGCATACATATGTATAAATCTTCGGTAGTAACCGCAATGTCCCATAAATGCTTGCACTTCTTTAGCGGTCTTTGGTCTCGGTAAATCCAGAATTACTTTGATTTTGTCTTCATCAGTTGAAATTCCATTTTTAGAGACAATATGTCCTAATATCTTTCCTTGTCGAACCATGAAGATGCATTTTTCTGGGTTGAGGCATACTCTATATTGTCGACATTTGGCAAAGATCTTTCCTAATTCAAGGATATGCTCTAATCGTAGCTGAATAAGTGCATAAATCATCCACGTATACCTCCATACTCTTTCTCAGGAACTCTTTGAATACATGGCACATCAATCTTTGGAAAGTGGCTAGGGCATTGGTTAGGCCGAAAGGCATAACCCTAAAGGCGTATACTCCCCATTCAGTTGCAAAGGCTGTTTTATGCTGGTCCTCAGGAGCAATAGCTACCTGATTATAACCTGAAAAACCGTCCAAAAAACTATAAACTTCCTTCCCTGCCACTCTTTCCAAAAGATGATCCGTAATGGGTAATGGGTAACTATCTCTAATGGTGGCAGCATTTTTTTTTTCAAATTTATGCATACTCTTAACTTACCATTCTTTTTTGGTACAACCACCAAAGGTGACACCCATTCCGTGTGTTCAATCTCATATATGAACCCAGCATCTAACAGTTTATCTATCTCTTCTTTGATCTTTGCTGAGTAAACATCGTTATAAGTGTATGGTCTTTGTTTGGAAGGTTTAGCTTCAGATGTCATAGGGATTCTATGTGCACATATGGAAGGGTCTACTCCTTTCAAATCCTTATATGTCCAGGCAAAGACATCCTTGTATTCCCTTATGAGGCGGATTAAGTCTTGTTCTTCCTCCATTGAGACATCCTGTCCTATAAAAGTACATCGTTCTTCTTCTTCCTCTAAGGTTACTACTATTTTTTTGGTCTGTTCTTTATTGTCATATGCTATTCCTGGCTGTGCTTCTCGTTTTGGCATTTGAATAGCAATTTTTCTCTCTTCTACTTCATATTTTTTGAAGTGGGCAGGCACTTCAAATTGGTCTTGAGGCTTGCTTTCTTCGTCATTTTTTGCTTTATCTAATCCAAACTCCTCTTCCTGTGTTGGTTCTTGATTTATTTCATTAGCTATGACACTTACTTCTTGATTTCCACTTTCTATTTCCATTTGCTCTTGCTCCATTTCAATGCTTTCATAGTCCTCCTTCCATTCTTTTTCAATTACTTCTCCTTCTTCAGTCTCTTGAAGAACTACCACATATAGACTAACATCATATCCTTCCTCATCAATGCATTCATTCATGGTTATCACTTCTTCGTTTACACACACATCGAGAGTAGCTAAAATCTCCATCCAACCATGAGGTTCAAATTCTTCATCTAAGAATATTTGAGGCATATAGGCTGGATCCTGTACAGATATAGCGATTCCCTGCCTTTGCTGCCATCCTTTCCTCCTATCCTCTTCCTTTTTCGCAGTTTGGCATATCCATAGATGAGTGTCTTCGGTCATCCACGATTGATCACTTGAACCTATACTATGAATCGACTGATTATCTTCCTCCTTATGAATATGATTCCATTGTAAGGGGGGAACATCTTGATACGTATATGTGTGGAGATTTATTCTTGTGGTGGTTCCTTCATGCTATAGGTATACAGCGTCTTTTCCCCAATCTTGCACTACCTTTAGTTGTCTCATGAAACGTCTTCCAAGTATCATTTCATAATTGCTAGGCCTTTCAAATTGACAAATCGCTAAGGTGTGCTCGAGTTCAACTCCACAAGTGGTAAAAATTACCCATTCCAATAATCCCAAGGGTCGTTCAGTGTGTCCATCTGCCATTTGTATCTTCATGCGTGTTGGTCTTAAAGCTGGTTTTCCCCATTTCTCCCAGATTTCTCTAGTAGCAATTCCTACTCCAGCTCCAGAATCTAAGATGGCTTTAGTGGTGTAACCTCTATAGGTAATTAGAAGGAACGTGTTTCCTTCATCTCCCTCACTAAAATCTCCAACCTTGTCGACTGGGATTTTTAATGTGTTTACTTCATCAGACGTCTCCATCTCTTTTGCCTTGATCTCCAACTGGTTGGTTAATTTATCCTTCAAATGTGGTTTGACCTTCAACAGTTCTTCCAACGTCAGAGTGCAAGGGATTTTTATTTTTTTAAGATGTTGTATGATATCCGATGTTTTGACTGATGGGTTTGGTTCTTTTTTCCTTATCGAGGGAATACAGTATTATTCTGAATTATGTTCATATTCTCCTGTGTAATTTGGCAAAACCTTTGCACTATCATTTTCCTTGTCACTTGGATCAATTTGTATTAATTCTTCTGAATTCAGCTCAGGTATGGAATCTTCTATTCCACCTTCTGCTTCTAGCTCTTCAAAGAGTGGTTCAATTCCTTCCACTTTCTTCCATCTATCTTCTTGGACTCTTGCCCACAAATCTTTAGGCCATTCCCCTTCTACTTCGGGAACAATGGATCCTTCCCTTTTATCCTCGCAGAAATTTCCATTATGTGTCTTACCTGCTTTGGGTTTCTCAGGTTCCTTAGGGATAACACACTCTTGGAATTCTCTTTCGAGAATTCGTGAATTGGGCAGTGGAAGAGCAGGTTTTTCTAAGGTTTGTTGAGCTACTTCAATTAATTTTTTGCATATCTCCAACCTTTCCTTCTCTAAGTCTCCTCGAGGATATTCTCTTTTGATAGGTATCACGATTAGGAAAACACGATACACGATACTTGCTAGGTATCGCGATCGGGAAAACACAATACACGATACTTGCTAGGTATCGTGATCGGGAAAACACGATACACGATACTTGCTAGGTATTGCAATCGGGAAAACATGATACACGATACTTGCTAGGTATCACGATCGGGAAAACACGATACATGATACTTGCTAGGTATCGCAATCGGGAAAACATGATACACGATACTTGCTAGGTATCGCGATCGGGAAAACACGATACACGATACTTGCTAGGTATCGCGATACTCAACCACAGGAGATCACGATACCTAGGTATCGCGATACTCGACCGCGGGAGAACACGATACTTGGCACTTTTTTAGTTTTTTGCAAGTGTGTTTTGAATTTTGAATGATTATATGTGTTTATCAAGCTTCTCTACCCTCTCCTCACCAATTGTATCACAGAAATAGACTTCTCTCACCCCTGGAGGACTCTCGCGATACTTACCGCAGGTCGTTTTCTTTGGTATGTTTAATTTATGAGACACTGATGGGAGGATGATGAATGTGCTTACCTTGGGAACTCTCTCAGCTCTCTAACCCCTCTGACTCATTCTGCGCAGCTCAAAAAGCCCAGATCTTCGCTCACGATACTCGACAGTAGCTTCTCACGATACTTGTGCTAGAGACAAGTGACTAAAAAAAATGATATTTTTTGGGTTTTATACTCTTTGAAAAATTCTCCTACACTGAAAAAGAACAACAAGACAAAGGTTGAATGCTACTCTAACTTCCTAGCCTACTCCCTTACTCCTCCTACTCTACTCACTCCTCTCACTTCCCTAGACTAATAACTCACTACACACACTTCAAGAGTGAGAAGTAGTAAGTACAGGTGAATGTGACTTACCAAAGAAGAGAAAATCACTACTCCTCCTCTCGCTTCAATGCAAAAAGCTACTTACCATCACACGAATGCCTCGGTTTGATTCTACGTTCCCGGCAACGGCGCCAAAAAACGTGTGTACCTAAGAACCAACGTAGGGACTTGTGGAGAAAGAGACTATACCTCAATCCCCCTCAAGTGCATATAGTGGGGATTCACGCTTTGATTATCAATCCGATGAGTATCAAAACCTAGCCGAGTGTATGAAGACATGCATTCAAATGACGATCAATGCAAATGAGTTACTCAAAGAGTGCAAACAAGGCAAAGACTAATCCAAACAAGCTTCAACAGTCAGTCATGGTGTCGCGATACTTGGTGCAGCAGCCAACAGTAAATTGAGCTTTCCTCTCAACTCCGAACTCCAAATATAGTGAATAGCATATGCATTTCGAAGCTCTCGAGAAGACGCATTAATCGTGGTATTTTCACTCAATTCTGACGCTTCTACTTCAAGTTATGAGCAAAATACTGAGTCGCGGGAATGACCTTCCTACACTTCAGCACTTCCTATACTTCACACACACCTTAACCACAGCAAACAAGCACTTTCATGGATAGACAACACTTCCTAACACTCTTTTCAAGCAACACACATACACACAAGCTCACAAAGAAGATGATACAGAGAGGAGAAGACACAAATTCGAATTTCTGTGCTCTTGATTCTCACAATGGCCAAAAGTCTTTACAAAGAGTCACAAATTGACTTATATACATGTGCCCTAAAAATGGTCCTTTCACACAAGAGACCGGCACTTTATTCACTAGAAGGCTAATTTCCTACTAATTTACATGGGTAAGCTACTAATCTTCATGGGTAAGCATCTAGAGGACTCCTCTAGTGCACTTACAACGGAAATTATGTTACAAGAATGGTTATAATACAAAAATTGGGTGTCCAAATCGGAAAAATTTTGGGGCCCTTCTTTTTCTCTGCCTTGTGCTCTCTTTGCTCTGCAACACATGCTCATCAAATTTACCTTGTGGCATGGCCATATTCATGATTAGCAATGAGTCCTCTTGATTTGAGTCTTCTTTGTAGTTACTGAAGTCTCTTCTTCCTTTGTTGCCTCCTTGATAGTTTGAATGGTTGTAATTGTTGTGGTTGTCATGGTAATTGTTGAACCTTCCTCTTGAGGAGCCATAACTTCCTCTATTGTAGCCTCTGCCTCTTTGATTCCTGGAATTCCTAAAGAAATTTTTTTTTTATGATTAGTTAATCCACAAATAGAGCATGAGTTAGAGTCTTGGGATCTCCCCCTGCCTTGTCTTCCTCCTCTGCCTCTACCTCTACCATGTCTTCCTCTACCTACATAGTTAGCTTGATGTGTACCTGCTTCATCATCCACTTTGTTTCCTCTTCCTTTGTTTTCTTTGGACTTTCTTTTATCAGTATACAAAGCTGAAGATTGATTACCTTTGGAGCTTTCTCCATTCTTGATAAGCTTGGCCTCTTGATTAAGTAGTTGTCCTATGAGTGTGTTGAAATCTGGTACATGCATATCCATGTATAGATCCATAGCTGTGGTGAATGCATCCCCCTTGTCATCTGCCTTCAAGCCATTGATGACCTGCCTTACAATTTGCTCTTCTTATATTACCTCTCCAATTCTTCCCAATTGATCTGCTATGTCCTTGAGCTTTGTGACAAAATCAATCACATTTTGTTTGGGAGCTTTCTTGAGAGTTGTGAAGTCTAGCCATAGTTGATGCTTCCTGGCCTTTGTACTTGAAGAGAAGAAGGCTTCAAGTGCATTCCACACTTCCTGATATGTTTTACAACTTCTAATGTGAGGCAACAAAAAATATGAGATAGATTTGAGGAGATAAGACCTTGCAAGTGCATCCTTGGAGCACCATGTGCTCAATCTTTCTTGCTCTTCTTGTGTTGGTTTACCTTTGTTCCTGAAACTTGGCATAACTTCATCTCCAGCTATATAACCATATAAGTTCCTTCCTTGAAGATAAGCTTCCATCCTGAATGACCAGGTTGAGTAGTTACCTCTATCCAATTTGTCAATTGATAAAGGGAACCCATCTGCCATGTTGTTCAACCTTGCTTTGTTACCACTGTGAAGAGATGGATTTGTAGTTGATGAAGACGAAGTGGTGCTGCAAAAACTTTGCACTACACCAACCAAATGAACTCCATAGATATGTGGTGGGCCCCTTTAGCTTGCCAAAGGATGTATTAGACATCCTATGTACCTTGGAAGATCACTCTCAAAAAGATGAATCAAAACAGATAAGTTGAAGTAGATTCAAGAGCAGAAAACTTGTTATTTATGTTCATACACCTGTCCAAATTTTTGAATAATTCTCTGGACCACAGTAGCAATTGACTTGATTCCTTTGGGGAACTCTTGCTAGCTTAATAAGCTAACAATCAAGAGTTATTTCATCAAAAATGATGAACCACACAAAGAAAAAAGAACTTAGCAAGTCATAGAACCATCCCGATTTTCACAGGTTGTAGCAGTACTCAAACCCATGAGCAAAAAAATAGCCATGTCTCATAATTGAAGAATCCAATCCTTATGTAATTTTGTAAGCATATACTAGACAGTGCGCTGATTCTAACATGCTTTGAATCATGGAAAATGGTGAAGTACAAACTGAGAGACGGCTCTAAGAAAATGATTGTTTTGAGAGTAGTGCTGACATAGAGGTAGAAAATGAAGTGATACAAGCGACTTCAAATGAACATAGCTGACGATCGAAACATCAAATTGCAATGAAAATTTGTGAGTATACAGTAGATGTAGAGAGCTAACTTTACAAGTTGAATCACTAAAAATGATGCACCATGTGCAGAGAAATCATCTCTACAATCTGACTGAGAAAATTGAGAGATATGGCAGTGAACAGTACACTTCACAAGAGCATGAAAATATGAATTCAAATGATCATGAAAATGAAAGTATATTGATTGTAAAATACAATGGACTTACTGACACATATGTGTGCCTTAAAACCACACTTGATATGGCATAAAGCTCAGCTCATGGAGGTCTTCTAAATGTGACTAAAGAGCCATGTATTTATAGTCATCTTTGGAGCCAAGATTTGAATTTGAATCTTGCCTAAAATCACTCTCCAATCTTTTGGTGATTGATTCTCCTACTCACCTAATCAAAATTCATGGATTTTCTTTCCTTTTTCATCAACTGGACTCAACCACTTAGATTCCTTTACTTTTACATCAAGTAGAGTCTTCAAAAATTACATGAGGTAGTTCACAAGTGAACTGTGCAAGGAGTTTAAATTTCCTTTAAATTTCTAAGCCTTTTGATGACCCAAGCCATCACTTGGACTTGCCATGGACTTGTTCCAACAAACTTGAGCAAAATGTACCCATCATAAATCCATTTCTTATTGTAATTTGAAGGATAAAGTATCAAGTTTAGCAAGGCTATAGTCCAAAGCTTTATTCATTATTGCAATACTAATTATTTCATCAATTTATAATAGAAATTCCAAAAGACCTAAACATTCATTTTCTTTTATATCATAGTATTGAACCATATATGTTTGAATCCTAAGTTAAATTCATTGTAATTGAAATGCAAAGTTTGTTTTCCTAATTCATAAGGCATATTTCCATGAATATGTTTATAATCACCAAATATGGACCAGATTGTTTTATTTAAGAAAATCCTATACTTTCCTACATGATGAGGTCTAGGAAACCCAAGCTCTTTACTTTATTGTGATTTAGAAACTGACCAGTACTTTTGAAATCATTGATTACTCACTCCTACACCATCACAAACCTCTTGAATCTAATATGGGTGTAATAATAATCTTATATCCTTTACCAATTATTTGAAAATGAACTTTTTATGCATTCTCCTCCAATTTCATGAAAACATTATACTCACTCAGAACTGCTCAACATATTTAAACCTAGTAGTTTTGTTAGATGATTCCTACCAATTTTCTCTTTTGTTCCTTTTTGCCAAATCTTTCAGCAAATCTAAAAAAGGCTTAATTCATTTTGAATGCATTCTCAATAAAGAAGTTTCCTTCATCTCTTGTGGACTTTCTATCCCATAAATCAAAAGCACCAAAGATTTTTCTAGTTCTTTAATACGTAAATTCTCTAATGTAATATATTTTTTAGATAGTTGATGTATTACATGTTGCAGATTGACAAATCATAGAGTTTTGAATAATATCCAGGTAAACCATATCCACCATCTCCTACAAATCTAATCAGATCATGAAGTGTATGAAAAGGTGGGTAACTTCTAGTTTGAGGATCCATTGGATAAACAATGGAAATAACCACCTCCCAATGCTTGACACGTGGGCAATGCATAAGCTTGCTCATCTGTGAGACAAAAAACTGAATATCTAGCTGAGTAATACATAAGTAAATCAAGCATCAAATAGCCTCCTGATAGAGAACATCATCAAATGCATCTCCAGCATCATGAAGACTCAATAGTAAACCTATTTCCATAGGAATGGAAATAGGTTTGTAGTCTTCAAGGCCAAAATGCAGCAATAATGTGTCAATGTATTTTGTTTGACAAAAAGTTATTCCACCATCAACTTGCATAAATTGAATGTCTAAATAATGATGTGAATGCCCCAAATCTAACATCTCAAATGAGGCATGCAAATCAGCCTTAAAATCAAAAATATGCTTCTCATTAGGACTAGTGAGTAGCAATTCATCAACATAGTTGGACTATTCTCAAAACCATGTGCAATCAAGTAGGCATGTATCTTTTCATACCAAGCACGTGGTGCTTGCTTCAAACCATATAATGCCTTTTTCAACCTGCAGAGTTTGTGTCATGGACAAAGGAGATCTTCTGAACCTCATATTCCATGTGACTTTTGTATCTCATGATTGATTCAAAATTTAAGGAAACCAATGCTTCCATTGGATCGGGAACGTGTCAAAACCCTAAGATCGATTGTCTTCTTGCTTGATTCTGACATCCAAAGACCATGCTTTGAATTGATGATATCATTGATGACATCATTAATTCGTGACCGCCCTTGGAAAACCTATATAAGGAGGGGTTGGCCACATTCATTCTCAATCTTGCCAATACTAGTCTTGGGAGCTCAAGGAGTCATGACCGCCAAGTAAGTACTCTCCAAGTTCCAGTTCCAGTTCTCGCCTTGTTCCTTGTTCTAGTCTTGTCTAGTCTTGTATTATGTACATCTAACCTTGCCCTCTTGTAATGTCATAGTACGAGATCTTGTCAAGTTCTTTCTTGTATCTAGTTCATCTCCCAGAAGGGAGTTCTTGTAATCCTGATATCTTGTTCCATACTTACAATCTCGGGTTGTGGGATCTCGTGCATCATCTCTAGTTGAGTTATCCATACCTATAAGTCCCGAGTTGTGGAACTTTGTGTATTAGTTACATATCCTTGTATTGTTTGCCCTATGTCGGTGATCTTGTAATTAGAAGTACATTTCTATAATCTTATCTATTGTAATCAAAGAGCACAATCTAGTGCTCCCCTGACATTTTGGCAAGACTAGCTTCTATCCAAGACCAGGCATCATGGAGAATGCTTATGAACAGATTATAGCATCATTTCAGGGTCTCCAACAACAAGTCGAGGATCTAACTCATCGACAGACACAAGTAGAGATGGGACATCCAGTGCATGCAGATGCACTCCTCCAAGAATTACAAGGAAGAATTGGGATTCTTCAAGAAAACCAAGGGAGTATTCAAGTGTATCAACGGACTAGTACATCTTTCATGAAGGAACCCAAGGTTTGCAGTGTACATTCATATGCAACCTGATAGATACCCTGACGAGGCATCCAAGGTCGGGTTTATTGGAACCTTGCTCTATGGCAAAGCATTATCATGGTTTGCCCCAATCTTGAAGAAGAACATGGCAGTACTTCAAGACTATGAGGGGTTTCTTCGAGAACTCACTACCACGTTTGGAGATACAAACACAAACCGAGTAGCAGAAGCAAAACTTTGAAAGTTACGTCAAGGTAACTGCCTTGCCTCTACCTATGCATCAAAATTTAGGGAGTTGATATGTGATCTCACTTGGCATGAAGATTATTTCATAATGTGAAGGAACTTCTGCTCATGATGCCAAAGGTTAACACATTGAATGAATACATCATGCAAGCTATTCAATGCGATAACCAACTTTTTGAAAGAAAACAAGAAAAACAAGTAGAAAAAAGACCTCGCCAATGGAAACCCTTCTAGCCCACTCCCAAAGATGAGTCTATGCTTGAACCTATGCAAATAGATGCAACTAGGTTCCAGCCTCTAACACCACAAGAGAAACCAAGAAGGAGAGATAACAAGTTATGTCTTTATTGTGGAAACCCTGGACATATTACAGTTAATTATCCCAACAAGAGAACAAACTCCAAAGTTGCAACCACCCTTGTAGAGAAGAGAAATGAGGAAGTCCAATTGTAAAAGAGACCGTACAGCCCGACCATGAGATAAGAAAGGGGCTCATGATTCTAGCTACACCCATAGAAACGTGTCTTGCACCTATCAAGTTAATCATGCCCAAGAAGACCCTTTCCCTTACAGCCCTAGTAGATTCAGGAGCCTCTTCATGTTTCATCAATGAAGAATTAGTTAAGAAACATTGGAATTCCTGTACTTCAAAAGAACAAATCAGTAGTAGCTGAAGTAGTAGATGGACAACCTCTAGCATCTAGGAATATAACCATGGAAACCACACCATTAAGAGTACACCTTGGTGACCATGAATCCCACATATGTTTCAATGTAGTATCGAGCCCAATACATCTATTTATCATTGGAATGCTTTGGTTAAAGAAGCATAATTTAGACATTAATTAGGAAAAGAATAAAATCACCCGTGGAGATATCCAGAAGAACCCAACATATGTCGGAGCCAAGACCTTCATACATGCAATAAGGAAGGAACCAACATATATAATCTATGCCATACTAGCTCCAGAATCCAAGAAAGATGATCCAGTGTAGCTACCTAATCAGTACAAAGGCTTTGAAGATGTTTTTGAAAAGAAGAATGCAGACATCCTCCTAGAGCATATACCTTATGATTGTCCCATAGATCTTCAAGAGGGAGCACAACCACCCTTTGGACAAATATACAGACTATCCCCAGAGGAACTTACAGAACTACGCAAGAACATTGATGAGAATCTAGCAAAGGGATTAATCAAACACACAAAGTCTCTAGTAGGAGCTCCTATTTTATTTGTTAAGAAGAACGACGGGACTCTCTAGATGAGGAAAAGCAAAGCTCTTCATGAAGATTGACCTTCAAGGAGCTTACAACTTTGTTAGGATCAAAGAAGAAGACGAATGGAAGGAAGCATTTCGGACAAGGTATGGGCACTTTGAATATGTAGTTATGCCATTTGGTCTCACAAATACTCCAGCTTTTTTTCAATATATGATTAGTGATATCTTTTGAGAGTATTTAGATGACTTTGTGGTAATATATCTCAATGATATCCTGATATTCTCCAAAAATCTAGAGGATCATGAATATCACGTAAAGATAGTCCTAGAGAAACTAAGAGAGAAAGGTTTATATGCACAATAGAAGAAGTGCTCTTTCCATCAGGTAGAAGGGGATTTTATAGAATACGTTGTATCAGAGAAAGGCATCTTTATGGACCCTAAGAAGATCAAGACATTCCTTGATTGGCAACCACCTTCTTGTGTTCGAGATGTACAGTGTTTTCTAGGGTTTGCCAATTTTTACAAGATATTCATCAGAGATTACTCCAAGATAGTGACACCTCTTACCAAGCTTACAGGAAACTCAAAATTCTCATGGACCAAAGAAGCAGAAAAAGCCTTACATACCTTGAAATTAGCATTCACCACTTCTCCAATTCTAGTCCATCCTGATTCTAGCAAGTCCATCTTCCTAGAGACAGATGCATCAGACTTCACCCTAGGGGCCATTCTATCCCAATATGGAGATGATGGACACCTACATCTAGTTTCATATTATTCAAGGAAATTTTCCCCCCCAGAGATTAATTATGAAATCCATGATGATAAAGAACTTCTTTCCATAGTAGATGTGTTTGATACCTAGCATCACCTTCTAGAAGGAGTATCTCACGAAGTTACTGTGTATACAGATCACAAGAATATGACCACCCACATCCTCAATAGAAGGAAATCTCGATGGAATAACTTTCTATCTAGGTTCGACTTTGTCATCACCTACCGTCTAGGACGTCAACAATGTCAGTCAGATGCCTTGTCTAGAAGATCTTATCTTGCACCAAAGAAGGGTGAAGAGGCCTTTGATCAACAAGAGAGTGTATTACTCAAGCCGGAGCATCTCCAGTTAGCAGCTATCTCTGCAAGCCATCATGAATATTCAACCTTGAATCATTTGGTCCGTGAGAATCTACCACAAGAGGAATTGTTTTGTAATGTTAAGTAGAAAAGTCAAGAAGGAAAAGTCCAAGAAGTAAATGAATTTCAGAAAAAGGATGGGTTAGTATTCTATAAGAACCTATTGTATGTTCCTCCAAGAAATCCCGGGATCCAAGTACTTCAACAACATCATGAAAACCTTGCAGCAGGACATTTTGGAGTAAATAAAACAATAGAACTCATATCAAGGGATTTTTGGTGGCCTCAAATATGGAAGGAAGTCAAAGAATATATCCAAACCTGTGACACTTGTAATAGATCTAAGGCACTGTGACATAAACCTCATGCCTCTTGCAACCTTTACCTATTCCAAAAATGCCATGGGCTTCATTGTCTATGGATTTCATCACAAATCTACCAAAGTCAGATAAGTATGATGCCATTCTTGTTATCGTGGATAGATTTACAAAGATGGCACACTTCATTCCAACTACCAAGACAATCACAGGTGCAACCACTACAAGACTTTTTCTCAAATACATATTTAGGCTTCACGGACTACCTGATGACATTGTCAATGATCGAGGTCCATAGTTCATATCCAACTTCTGGAACAATCTATGCAAGCTCCTTGGTGTTCAGGTTAGACTGATGGACAAACAGAACAGGTGAATCAAGTCCTACAACAGTATCTCGGATGCACCATAAACTATCATCAAAATGATTGGTTTGAGCTTTTACCCTTTGTAGAGTTTTCCTATAATAATAGCATTCATACATCTACCAAGCACACTCCCTTCTTTGCAAATTATGGACAACATCCAAGGATGGATATACAACTCTCAAATCATGTCAAGAACCGAGCTGCCAGAGATAAGGCCCAGTACCTCATGGACATTCACAAAGAACTCAAGGAAGAGATCCATAAAGCTCGAGCAGTACAATTATTATGCAAATCAGCATTGTGTTCAAAATCCATCCTATCAAATTGGGGATAAAGTGTGGTTACTCAGGAATAATTTGTAAACTTCGAGGCCTTGTGCAAAGCTAAACCATCAGAGATTTGGTCCATTCACCATCTTGGCCAAGATTAATCTAGTCACCTTCAAGCTCCAATCACCAATTACCATGAGAATATATCCAATTTTCCACGTGTCCATGTTGGAACCATATCAGATTTCACCATTGAGGGGGGAGAGACCAGATCCTTCACAACCTATCGAGATTGACGTGTTGATATATTTAGGTAGTGATGTGTGTGAACACACTAGGACCGTCGGGGCACTTTTTTCCCTCTTTAGGAGGTTTTTTTCCCCCGGCGTGTATATACGCCTATTGCCCTAATGGGCTACTTATCTTTGTATATTCTCTAGTAATACATTCAGTATTGTGTGTTGTGCTCCAAGCTTCTTCTTCTTCCTTGTGTTGTTCGTGTGCTTCCGCAGACGTCTAACTCCAACAATTGGTATCAGAGCAGGTCATCGCTTCATCTAGCGCGCCGTCGACACTCCTCCGTTTGTAGTCTCAAATTCGCACGAAATTTGGTGAGCATACTCAGGGTGTTTCAGAGATCAAAACAGCTTTGCTGTGTGGTGCCAAAATCGGGATCTGAGATCATTTCGGCCTCCAAACACATTATCACAGCGCTTGTGTAGGCTATTTTGTCTTTTTGTGCCAAAGGTATATACTAGTTTTTGTTCCCCAGTATAAGCGTCTCGAAGTCTGCTATAGGTCTAGTGGAATTCGTCTAGGCAATTCTGTTCAACTTTTTGAGATACAGTCAATTTTCTGCATCAAGGTATTTAGTCATCGGTCATGGTTGAAAGCGGTGATGTATTCCGTATGTTGGCTGTTGAGGATAAGTTGGATGGTACCAACTACCCGTTATGGGCTTACATCATGCGACATGTGTGGTTGCAAAAGGACTATGGAACATTGTGCAGGGTGTCGAAAAACGTCCTATCACACCTGCATCTGTTACAACTGTAGGTACCGAAGCTCATGCAGAAGGTGTCGAAGATGGTGATATTCTGCATATTCCTGTTCGTGCTGCGGTTTCTACTGCACCTACTGTAGAGCATATTCATTGGGATGGCAGAGATGCCCAGGCACATGCATTGATAGCTTTATTTGTCAAATGTGCCATTATTCCTCATTTTCGCTCTTGCAAAACAACTAAGGATGCTTGGGATACACTTAACACATTGTACCAAGCTAGGAATGAGGCTTGTGTTGCTTACCTCCGAAAACACTTGGAGAGTAAGCACATGAATGAAGGTGATTCTATGGAAAGTTTCCTAGTTAAGAGCAAAGACTTGAAGGAACAATTGATTTCTGCTAATGAGGTTATACCAAATAGCTCACTTGTGCAGACCGTTCTGAATGGTCTTCCTGATTCATATCAGAGTTTCGCTTCTACTCTTCGGTTGATGATGAAAGGCAAACCAAATGCCTTGTCATTTGACGAGTTAGTCTCTGTTTTGTTGCAGGAAGATCAGTCCAGGCAGAACAGGTCCATTATGCGTGCTATAGATCAAGCTTTCCTGGCTAGTCAGAAGGGCAAAGGAAAATGGAGCTCTTCTACTATTAAGCAGAAATCTGCAAATGCTACACATTCGAAGAACCAAGACAAAGATGAGAAAAAAATCAGAAAAGCAGAAATTGTTTTGTAAGTACTGTAAAGGGAATGATCATAGCATAAAGAACTGTCCAAAACTGGCTACAAAAGAGGCAAAGAAGAAAGAGGCTGGAATGGTTGTTGCAGAAGCCTCTACATCAAAAATCGAGTCTGCTAATCTTGTGGAGGAAGAAGAATCGGCATTTACTACTGTTTGCAGTTTTGACCCATCTTCTCATGAGCAGTGCATGTCTGCAGTAGACTCAGATGTTTGGTACTTTGACAGTGGGGCGACCAAACATATTACCTCGCAGCGCAGTTTCTTCTCTTCACTCGAGCCTGCCCCTACAAGGAATACCGTTACATGTGCCAACAACTCCTCTTATCCTGTTATGGGAATTGTTAAGATCATTTTGACTACTGCTGATGGTAATTCTTTCACTTTGTCAGATGCTTTATTTGTGCCAAGGATCAAGAAGAACCTGTTATCAATTTCTGCATTAGCCAAGATTGGCTTGGTTGTGAAATTTGTTGATGACAAGTGTACAATTCATGATCTGTCAAATGGTGATGTGATTATTGCTTCTGGCATTTTATGTCGTGGGCTGTATAAGCTCATAGACTATGAAAGATCTGTAAATGATTTGGCATGTGCAGTAAATTATTATCAGGCTATGTCAGATGCAAAGTTTTGGCATGCACGCTTTGGTCATCTGAATTTTGCTAGCTTGCTACGCCTGCAGAAATCTGAAATGGTGTGCTCTTTGCCCAAACTTGAGGCACTTGGAAAACATGTTTGTGAAGGCTGTATTTTGGGCAAAATGCAGCGTTCATCCTTTCCAAAAGATGGTTCAGTTCGGGCTACTCAGAAATTGTAGCTTGTACATAGTGATGTCTGTGGTCCTATGCAGACACCTTCTTTTGGGAATTATCTTTACTTCGTGACTTTCATCGATGATTTTTCCAGGCATGCATGGGTATATCCATTGAAGGCAAAGTCCAAAGTGTTCATGTGCTTCAAACAGTTTTTGCTTTTGGCTGAAAATCTATCAGTATGTAAAATGGGCACCCTCCGTTCTGATCGAGGGGGGGAATATATGTCTTCTGATTTTAATGCATTTCTGGCTGAACGTGGGATAAAACACCAGTGTACAGTGCCGTATGTACTTCAACAGAATGGGGTTGCTGAACAAAAGAACAAGTCACTTATGGAGATGGCGAGGTGTATGGTCAAGAGTCAGGCTTTACCACATAGTTTCTCGCGTGAGGCTGTCATGTGTGCAGCATATGTACTGAACAGGTGTCCCACTAAAGCGCTGCAGTCTATCACTCCATATGAGCCTTGGCATGATTGCAAGCCATCTGTTGCTCATCTGCGTGTTTTTGGTTGTTTGGCATATGCATTAGTGCCTGAACAACATCGCAGAAAATTGGATGATAAAGCAATAAAATCTATTTTTGTTGGGTATAGTTTTGAAAGTAAAGGCTATCGTCTGTATCATCCACATACTAAACGCATTCTAGTTAGCCGTGATGTTTTTTTTGTGGAAGATGCTATTTAGCCATTGCTTTCATGTACTAAGGAGACATCTGTTAGCTCCAAAGATATGTATGATACTTTGCTGCCTCTTTTTACAGGTGGACAGTCTAGTGTTGGTTCCAATGAGGCAACTTCTCAACCTTTGTAGGTTTCATGTGATGATGCAGATCATTCCATTTCTGATGCAGATTTACATGATGCACTAGTTGATGAGAGAGCTGATATTGAGCAGGCAAAAACTATGCCAAAATGGCTGGTACAGACTTTGCGTGACAGCAAATTAGATGCACCTTTGTCATATCGTACTCGTTCAGGCTCTCATAGTGCCTCTTTTGCATTAGATTTCTATGGTATGGCTGCATCTAGTCTCTGTGATGAGAATGAGCCTGTTTTGTTTGATGAAGCACAAAATTCAGAAAATTGGATGGCTGTTATGCAATCTGAATATGATGCTATAATGAAGAATGGTACTTGGTCTTTATGTGACTTGCCTCCTGGCAAGAAGGCCATTGGCACTAAGTGGGTATACAAGCTAAAGCGTAAACCGGATGGTACAGTTGACAGGTATAAGGCTAGGCTTGTTGCAAAGGGTTATGCACAGGAAAGAGGCATTGATTTTGATGAGACCTTTGCACCTACATGTCGTATGACTACTGTTCGGAGCATCTGTGCACTTGCAGCTCCTCATGGTTGGAATGTACATCAGTTGGACATTAAAATAGCATTTCTGAATGGTGACTTGCATGAAGAAGTGTATGTTTTTCATCCCCATGGCTTTGTGCAGAAAGGGCATGAAAACCAAGTGTGCAGATTAAAGAAGGCATTATATGGTTTAACGCAAGCACAACGTGCTTGGTATGAGAAGATACATGCTTGAGAGATAACTCTCCTCCCAACCAAATGCCTCTATATATAGCTCTCTCCAGGGGACTGCCTTCTTGGGCAGATGGATATTAACCATCCATGTGTCAGCCATGTAACTATATGTGCGCCAAGTGTCCGAGTTAACTCGAGTTAACTCAAGTGGATGCTTCTAGAAGGCTCTAGATCTCTTTGGGCAAAATACTCTCCCCATGTTCCCCATGGGGATTGAACCCAAGACCTCCTCCTTCACATCCGTGAGACTTAACCACTAGGCTAAGTGGGTCACTTGTTCACAAGAGCACAAGACCTCCTAGTAAGTCTAAACTCGAGATCTTTGGTCATACACACAGATGGCCAAACGGTGTCCGATTTCAGATCTGTCTGAACCGGCCAGACCCTTGGATCATAGACTTACTTTATTTCATTCTTCCCCCCTTGGAAAATATTTTCGTCCTCAAAAATAGAGCTATATACATACTGTAGGCAACCCCCGAGCCTCATGTTCTAAAACTGGAAGAACATGGTCATGTTCCAATACTGGAAGAACATGTCTCATCTCTATGGTGGCATCCCTGCCCAAATGATTCAAAACACTATCTGGTTTTGCACTTTGATGAACAGGACAAAGTACAAACTAGTGAAGAATAATGAGGGTGGATCTAAATACATCCCTGGCTAATTCACAGTTTCTGGATGTGCGATCTAGGCACAAACATGTGAACTAGGTGGATTCAAATTACTAGTCCATTTTTGGGCATGACTGGTGCATGGACTTAGTAATGAAGGTGGGATTCCTATCCCTCGCAAGACTTTGAGAATTCTTGAGTCACTTGAATTTGTTTTGCAGAACTTGAAGTTTGGTTGTCTCAAACATCTAACTTAGATGTTTATACAATGGTTTACTTTGATCCAACAGTTACTTGATTTTTTCACCTGACTAGAGGACTACTTTGTCCTAATGAGTTGAAAAAATCCTATGTAAATTGTAAGAGAAAGTTACCATTTTCTTCGAGTCAACCATACTATAACTTGCCCAATACAAATCCATAATGAAATTTGTCCACGTTAGGACACTTTTCTCAAAGACTTTAACTGAAAGTTCTTGCGAATTGTCAATCTAATGAGCAATTCCTAACTTCTTTATTCTAGAGTATACTGGACTCTAGGAAATCATTTATGCTATAACTTGAAGCAAACTCAAATAAATAAGTTCACTTAGACTTATTTTCTTTTGAAGATTGAAAAGGTTCTTGTACATAAGATCTATCTAGGATGTTCAAGTTAGTTATCTGATTCTAACCGGCTAACCCTGGTCTTTTGCAAAAGGAATCAGATACCATATCTGAGTCAATTCCAAAAGATTCGAAAAGCGGAAAGAAAAAACTAAAATTTTGTACAACCAATTCATACTTCGAAGATACATAAATTTGCTATGAGTCAAAGGCTAGATGACCAAGGACTTTAACTTCTCAAAGATCTGTTTCAACAGGGCATTGAAGCATTGTCTTTATCTTTAAGAGAAATAAGCTGGATTCTCAAAAAGATTCAAAGAAAATCAAAAACATCATCCAACCACAAGATACTAGTGTGGTAACCAACATCAGTGTGTCGACCCACTGAGGCTCTATCGATGAGTTTAGTTTTCAAATAATGCTTCACTTGAGACTAAGTTCAAATCCAATTCAGTCTTTCTGACTCCTTACTAGTAATGCAATTCTTGTGCATTTCTTTGAGTCAAAAGAGTGAATTTACTAAGTTTCACTAGGAACTTGATACTTGACTTAGTCCATTAAATCTTTAGTTGAAAAGATCAACTCGAAATCAAAGTCCTAATTTCTTCAAAAATTTATAAAATATTTCCGAATTAACAACACTTTGTCTTGAAGTGTTTTAAGAAGATCTTGGAAGTTACTTACTTCATATCTTCTGTTTCCTTGATTTTGAAGTCATTTTGAAGTCATCTTGAAGTATCCTGAGATCCTTCTTGAATTTAAACTCCTTCTTTGAAGTTTTAATTCCCTTGAAGATCAAACCTAACTTCAAGATCCAAACAAGGACTAAAAGATAATCATCATCTCACGGTCCGATGTCCCATACCATCTTTCCTACATCAATCTGAGTATAAAATCTGGTGTCCCATACCACCTTATTTTATACTCACTGAATTTTACCCTAAAGTCTACAACATATTTTGATAGAGAACCTTCTAGCTTTAATTCTTGACAAGAATTTCGCAGTTTCAGGCACTATCTCTATCTTGATATTCTAGGTTTTAATCCCTTGACATGATCGTTTCACGATCTTGTGCTTTAACCTTGGGAACTTGAAAACCTTTAATAGAATATCTCCAATCCTTTTTTCTAGGATTTTTAAATGAAAACCAATCAGAATTCCAAGTACTTGAATTTTCTCGAATTCAAGTTCAATTGGTTTATCCTTGACCAATTTTGTAGCGACAAGAGCTTTTAGTTTTCTAGGAATCTCTCTACTACATAAGTCTGAGCATCCGCTCATGCTCTCTGGATTTGTACCAAAATCCCTTTAAGGATAGGCAAACACTTATGTTTTACCTTCCACAGACTTAAGTACCGTCTTCACGGTTGCAGACTACATTCTTGGAATTACTTCACTCTGTTCAGACTTGGAATAGCTTACTTTTTTCACAATTTTCCGTTCAATAAATGGAACTTGAATGAATCATTCCTAACGGAATTTTATTGCCAATACTTGGGCAATCTACAGAGTAGTTCTAATCGCACATTCTTTGGACAATCATGGCCAATTTTGATCAAGTCTGGTTGATACTTGCGACAAAAATAAAGACTTGGTCTTTATCTTTTAAGATCTCTTAAACTATCTTAAGCTTCTTTGTTTACCTGTAGGATTTTAGAGATATTTCCCTCAACTTAAGTCCAAGCATTTCCTAATGCTTTTCAGATTCCAAAGCTAAGAATCTTTGATATACTGTTAGGTTATATCACTTATTTGGACTTAAATACCAAACCTGGTGGTTATGGATTTGCTGGGAACTACTTACTATAAAATTTTTCTTGAAAGATGCTAGTCTCACATCTGGGGAGATTTTTCTTTCAAGAACTTTTTGATTCCTACCAAGGAATCAAGTAATACTAAGCTAATGATTCACCTTGGAATCTTTTGCTTTCCAGTCTAATGATTCATCTTGGAATCTTCTCCTTTACTGGAAAGATCTTCAAAAGGAATTCTAGACTTTTGGATAAGACCAAGACTTAAGGCTTTGCTTGTCCAAAAGACATTCTCATTTAACTAATGAAATAGTTAATTGGACTCTTTCATTAGCTTATCTTTAGGAAATAGCTTAATTTCCAAAGATTACTTTGCTTGGGTCTCTTCAAGGCCTTACCACTTGAAGCTAATCTTTTAGGAAAGAACTTGTTTCCTAAATTGTCTTTAGGAAATATCGTGATTTCCTAAGCTATATCTGTTTCAAAAATGAAAATAATTTGAATCATTTCATTAATTGTCATGACTTTAGGAAATTACTTGATTCCTAAAGATCAATTAATATTTGTCTTGGTTTCTTTTTTAAGCCTTGAGTTAGCTTAAATAGAATCAAGCAAGTTTCCTTCAAAAGTTTTCGCGTCAATTGAAGACCTTGCATCATGCCTCGAGATGTATTTCTGGAAACTAACATCTATGAACACTAGAGTTCCAGGGATTCTAGAAGTTCAATACTTCTACTTATTTTCATCAATGTTTGATGAATATTAAAGTATTAAACCTTCCAAAATTTGTTGAACTTAAATGTTCAATTGGTTTGTGTTTCAACAGAAACTTCCCTACTTGGGTGCATGAACATGAACATCCAAAAACAATGAAATCCTCGTTAGTTGCTAAGAATATCTAGGTTTCTTCCCAAACTTAGACTGAGCATGCACATTGGAAAGTAGCTCTATTTTCTTGGCATCTTAATGACAAGAAAAAATGAATACTTACTTTCAACATGCTTTCTTTTCCTCAAAAAGACTCCTACTAAGTGGTACTTATGTATCACTTTTTGGAAAAATAGACTAGATACTTAGTTGCATGATGGTCAAAATCCTTGCAACTAGTAATTTTCTATTTTTTTCACCTAGCTAAGTCAAGTTAGAAAAAGAAAGGAATGAAAGTATACGTGTTCAGCTACTTACCAAAAGATCATGCGTATGCTCATGCATCTACTTGCATGCAAATGCATGTATGCAAATGCCCATTCTTGGGTGCAAATGCATGTGAGTACATGCAAGTGTAATGAAATTAAGCAAATCTCAAGCTTATTAGGTATGCAAACAAGCACCCATGCATTTGAGAATGAAATCATTGATCACGCAATCTTCCAAAAGTATCCATTTTGAATTTCATAGACATGTTAACTCCATATCCACATTCCTATGGTTTTATTAGGATAAAAACAATTCAATATTTGAAGTAAAATATAGAAATTCAACATGATGCCACTTAGCATCTCATGCAAGAACAAGTGAAGGGTATATCTTCACAAAGAATGGAAGAAGAAAACCCAAAATGGAGAAGGAAATTTATTAAGAGGCATGCATGTGCTGGCATCTTATGGTAAAGGGCCCCTAAAGCTCAAGTACAACCCTATTTATTTGCAATATCACTCACCATCAGAAATAGCTAGCTTATGATATACTAAGAGCACACGCCTCATTGAAAAAATATTGGTTAAGCTACTCATTGATGGCTCCACTACCACAAGATGGATCCATTATAGAGTACATGTCAAACACCATCGCATACTAGCAAGAGATAATGAAAGACATGTCAAATATGGATTGTCGGATGTTCATCAAAATTTTGGAAATGCTCAAAGTTTTCCTAAAAACCTTCAACACCATTGAGGCTCCTCATCTCAATCAACTAGGATTCCAATATTTCAAAAAACCCCTGCTATTTGATCTAAATCAAACACCTCCACTAAATATATGCTTTGCATACTTCAAATCACTCCAATATCTGCAAATCACTATTTACAGACATTTGAATAAACTTTCTTTGCAAGCCTTTGGGAGAGGTACTCTAAGATCTTTGGAAAATTCAGTTCATCCCTCACTACATGGTTAATTTCCATGGAGGTATGCCTACAAAAATTATTTGTATTATCCTCAGCAACCACGCTAAGGATAGTGAAATGGAACCAACTCATGGTTCATTTATCACAAAAACATTTTCAAAGTGATGTAGATGCAACCAAGACCACAGTACATGCCAATCCAGACAACCTTAAAAACATGTCTGTCAAGGATGATAGATTCTAGGGAGGGGGAGTTGTTGGCCAAGCATGTGAAGCAAAGATAAGTAGGTGGCACCACACAAATTTTTCCTAATATTTTGATCATTCAAGACTTATATAGAGAAGTAAATCAATGAGAGAAACATCAAAAATATTGTGGAATGTATAGAAGATCTCCTGGCATCCAAGCCAAGAAATGAGGAACTTCACAAAAAGGAATGCAAGGCATTAACTATGCAAAAAAAGAAAACTACTTATGAACAGCTTCAAATCATTTTATATAATTAGAAATTCCATTTCTTGTATTTGGTTCTACGTTTGTAAAGGCCAAGGAGTCCTTGAGCCTCCGGACTAGTAGCCTAACCTCTTAGAATTTTATTGAGTTTTTCATAGCTTAAACAGGACATCAAACTAGTATAGAGGAATTTTTTTAAGATTTTTGAAACATATTAGTGTGGAAAGGTTCAATCTTTTAAGTATAAAAGATGAAAAAGAAACCTAAGTTATAAAGAACCTTTTGATCATTTTCAAAATGAGCTCTTCATAATCTCGTGCATCTCTCTTCTTATGCTTTTTTCTTCCATATCCTTGTTCATTTGAAGCTCCTAGGGTGTCGTTGAGGTGTCCCAATCCCATATCTACCCAATAAGAGCTTCATCTCTTGAGCTTCATTTGAACTTCATACCTTTGGTGAGGACATGTCTTCATATACTCAATTGTGTTGAGTATTTGGATTGACAATTTAATTGTGATCCACATAGCTTGAAGCTGCTAAACCATTGTTTGGCATCATGTTTGAAAATCTACAACATGAACCTAAACCCATAAGGTAGCTTTGAAGACTTCATACTCATAGTAATTTTTCAGTAATGCAATTCCTACAACTTCTGTAAAAAATGTGAATTATTTTTGCACATCCTTTTCTCCACCTATAATATGAAGAGGTTTGAAGTCCCTCAACACTACCATATCTATAGGCTTTCCAAATTGATCCAAGTACATTTATGGATTTGATTCAGTTTGGAGTCTAATAGATATATCTACATGATTACTAAGATTCACTTGATGTTTTTTAGTCCACAGGGTTCAATGAAGGGCCTTGAGACATACAACAAATAGATTTTGTTGACTTTTTTGGAAAAATAACCATACTGGTGGATCGTTGATTAACCTCTTTATGGGGCTTGAAATACCCCTTATATTTGTTTCTATTTTTTAACCATCTTATCTAAAGTAATATGAGTTTCTCTCTCGGTAGATCTCTACTTAAATGATATCTCTCATATTGCACCTCTCATCTCTTCCTATATGTATATTTCCTCTATTTGCACAATGTACATATATATGCATGAGGTTTTTGCTAGAGCTAGAATGGTGTATCATGATCCTTTCTATAACCCTTGGAACCAAAAGTGATGCACTAAGTTAACTCAAAGAGAATATGAGTATGGCCACTTTCCTACATAAGCTCTCCAAACATGAAAACCATTGGATATGAGAATGCTCTTAAAATATTTCACTTTGATGCAATCTTGGTCGACGAATGCATCTTTCCATCCCCTTTACATTTTTCACGTGAAGGTCCATCATAGATTGAAATGATCATCTCAAATGGAAATGTTGACCTTTGAAATACAAATTGTGGTTGAATTTCTTGTAAACTGATTGTAACAAAAATAGATAAAACTTCAGAAGAACTTCATTTGGCATATTTCCAAGAATTGTCCTATGAAGCTCCAAGGTATGTTTATTTGAAGTTGTGGATGACAATTCTTCTTTCCAATCTACTTTTGCAGCTTGTTGGAAGGAAATGAAGAGGTATATAAAAAGAAAAAAAGAAAGTAAATTATCACCATTAGATTCACATGAGAAAAAGATACACAAATTACAAATGAAGTAGATATTTCTTCCAAGCTTCCTCATTCGATCCTTTGTGTATATAGTCCAAACCAAAAACTCTAAAAAAAATCTAAAAGAAGACATTGTCGGAGTAAGATGCTCTAGGTGACTTCGAACTCTAAGGTAGCTCAAGAGACTCTCACTCAATAAATGAGAGAGGAACATTGTAAGTTAAACAAATATCTCTTCCAAGCTTCCGCATTCAAACCTTTGTGCACAACGAACAAAAATAAGAACATTAGGGGAAAAAATGAACCCCTCTTGGGCCTTTTAGATTAAGGGCTGATTAAGGATCCACCAATGAGAGGAGAGCAGTGGACACAGTCTAGTCTCTTAATCTACTAGACTATGCATAGGCTTCCACGTTTTTTCCTAGTCAAAGGCATAAAAACAACCATACGTTCGTGGTTTTTTTGGTGTGCGTGGTTTGAGAGAGGTGGGGATAGCATATTAGCCCTTCGATGGCCTCACAAAATCAATGGTCTATGTCACTTTGCAAAAGTCAAGGCGGCATGCGTTTTGAACCCTTCGATCAGCCCTCCATCTTGTGGTTTAGTGTGAAATCGCTTGGAGAAATGCGCCTTTGCTTTTGCTCCATTGGATCAAGGCCCAAATTGAATGGCCTACATTGATCTTGTAGTAAGACAGCGCCTTTCTCTTGGTGCCCTTTTGGATTGAAGATCGATCGAACGGCTAAGATTGGTTGGCGCAGTTTTTTGAACGCACATCAACATGGTCCCTTAGATTAGGGCTCCATCCAACGCCTCTCATTTCATCCTAGTGGAGATCAGCGCCAAATGCGCTATACCACTGGATATCGACTCAATCGAATGGCACAAATCATTGCAGAGCTTTTGCACAAAGTAGCAATCATTGCGAACTTTTCTCCCACCAATTTCAATACCAGCCGTCGATCTTTTGGATCCAAAGGTCACGATTTAATGAATTTGAAGACATATTAATTTATTCCCAATACCACTAGTGGTTTATCATGTTCCATTAATCCTCAAAAAAATTAATTTTAATCCCTAAAAATTAGGGATCCTTACAAGGCCCATTCAGGGCTCACTTTTTCCCCTAATGACCTCAAAAATATTTGAAGTACAGGAATATAGCATTAGGATACTCCAAGGTAGCTTTAAGAAGCTTTCGAAAATGTAGAGGGATAGAGAGAGAGAGAGAGAGGGTACTTGTAAGTAAATGGAATGTCTCAAATGTTTAGTACTCACCTTGACACTGATGTAACATCCCCATCTAAAGGACAATACAAAAAGAGAAATGATCTTGACCACCTTGAAAAACTTCATTTTCCTCTCTCTCTCTCTCTCTCTGTCTCTCTCTCTCTCATTTTTTCATATATGCACATATATGCATACATGTATGTGTGTGCATGTGTATGTTTATATGTATTTGCACCTTCAAGTGTTGTTTTCTTATTTAAGGTTTGAGTGACACGAAGCTCACAAACATAAATGCTCTTGTGTGAATTTCAGAATCAAGTGTGGCTTGTTTTGGACCTACGCTTCAAAAACATTTGCATGTACTCCTAATTATGAGCTTTATTTTTCAAACACGCTTACTTCTTTTCTATTTAGCCCATGAATTCTATATTCTAAACTTTCACTTCCAAGATTCTCCATTCAAACATTTGAGCATCAACTCCAAAGAAAGAAATTGAAAAATATTTTGAAAGGAGGAATTGTAGCAATAAAAAGCTCCCAAAGACTTCAAACTCCAAGGTAGCTCCAAGAGCCTCTCATTCAATAAAAGAGAGGAAAATGGCAAATATAGTAAAGATCTCTTCCAAGCTTTTCTACTCAACCCTTTGTACACGAAGTACAAAATAAGAACCCCAAAAACTTCTAAGAAAAGGAATGCAGCACTAAGATAGTCCGAGAAATTCCAAACTACAAGATAGCTTCAAGAGGCTTTGCAAAAAGTAAAGAGAGAGAGAGAGAGAGAGAGAGAGAGAGAGAGAGAAGCAAGTACTTGAAAGTAAATGGAATGGATCAGATACTTACAAATACACTCATTGATGGCGGGCTTAGTACCCATGGGCTCATACTAATTCAAGCATATCTAGGAGAATAGGCCTTTGCTGAACTTCCTTTAAAAGATACTCTCTAGTACCAATGTAACATCACCTTCTAAAAGACAACACAAAAGAGAATCTTGGCCACCTTAAAAGAAGCTTGATTTTCCAGCCAACATTCTCTCTCTCTCTCTCTCTCTCTCTCTCTCTCTCTCTCTCTCTCTCTCTCTCTCTCTCTCTCTCTCTCTCTCTCTCTCTCTCTCTCTCTCTCTCTCTCTCTCCATATATATATATATATATATATATATATATATATATATATATATATATGGAGAGAGAAAATGTTGGATGGAAAATCAAGCTTCTCTTAAGGTGTCAAGATTCTCTACTTATATTATCTTCTAGAAGGTGATGTTACATTGGTATCAACGAGTGTATTTTTTGAATATATATGTGTGTGTATGTGTGTGTGTATGTGTGTGTGTATTTGTGTGTGTGTGCACCTCCAAGGGTTGACTTCTAACTTAAGACTTGAAGTGAATATGTGTGCATATAAGTGCACCTCCAAAGGTTGTTTTATACAAACACACACATTGTAAGACAATAGTTATGCAATATAACACAGGAGCAGTAGTAGAGAAGATAACAGATATAGGAGAATCTCAACAATTTTCTACTAACAACAAGTACAAAGATGATGGTGTTGTCCACTCGTGCACTCTCAAGGTAGAGCTTAAATGGTCATCTAGACAACTCTAGATAGGGAGATACAAGGTAGAGGTATGCTGGCTCGATTTGATGTCTCAAGTAGTCTAGAAGTCATGTATATATAGGATAATGGGCAGCCTTCCATGGACGGCTATACATGGGCAGTAGAGCGTGGGCGGCCACTGCCCTCGTAGTTGTCATACACGGCTTAGGTCGGTTAAACCAACCTAAAAAATATAAATGACTTCTGACTTTGAGAGGGAATATTTCATAGAATATTCTCTTTACCGTCGCATCGAGCGCACTGCCCTCGAACCCCCATTGGACCCTTTGGACCCCCTAGCCGGGGCTGCTCACAGCTCCCAGACCCCACAATTGGGGACCTTGGTAACTCCCTTTCCTTACAATACCTTATATGGTCCAATATGACCTTCATCCAACATGCAAGTTGGGATTCCCATCAAATTGGATAATGCACGCTTGGCATCTCGTCATAATGGGAGCCTTACAAAATGTGCATACAATCATGAGGGGTAGACATTGATCATATACTAACGCACATCACCTTCTAGAAGACATTACAAGAAAAGAATCTTGACCACCTTAAAAGAAGCTTGATTTTCCTCTCTGTCTATATATATGTGTGTGTGTGTGTGTGGAGAGAGAGTGTTTTGGTGAAAAATCAAGCTTCTTTTAAGGTGGTCAAGATTCTTTTGTTGTAATGTCTTTTAGAAATTGATGTTACATTGGTACCGGCGTGTTCCTCCAAGATGTGTGTGTATCTGTATTCACGCACGTGTGTGTTTGTGCTCGTGTGTGCATGTATGTGCATTCTGCACCTCCAAGCGTTCAATTCCAAACTCAAGTGCGTCTTGTTTTGGACTCGAACTTTACCAACATTTGCATGTACTCCTAATTCTGATATAAAACGAGGAATGCGAAAGTTAAAGATTCACCCAATGCCTTGACCAGTCGCATATCCTTACTCCCTTACCAAGCATAAGGTAGGGACTTCCAAATGATCCGTATCTTCATCTTCCGGTTTTCCGAAACAGCTGGACTTCTCAGAGTGCTAACCACATCAAGAGTAGCTTATCTTCTTTGATGGCCAACGGACATAGGTTTCCTCACCAGTATTCTTAACTCTTCTTGCATTCTTCTTGCCAGCTAGGATAAACAGGCAATCACTTGATTTATTGCAGGAAGAAGAGGAAATTCAGAGGTATTTAACCTTGAATATTGAAAGGCGTGTCTCTAGGCATCTAACTAGCCACACAGCAGCTCCTCTCACTAAATCTTTTTAGTTAAAAAGCTAAAAAGGTTTGAAGTGCTCAGTCAGCTAAACCAACCATTCATAGACTCTCCTTCCGAGGATTTCGTAAAGCCCTCCTCTTCCAAAAATTGCTTACAACTGCGGCCTTGAAGTATTTTAAAATATGTCGTATACTTGAATAGACACCAATATACATAAAACCTGTCACAAATTTCTGGCAATCTTTATAACCCAGAAAGCAGGTACTCGCACCAAATATTTACTCTTGAAGGATCAAGAATCTAGAGTGCCAGCCAACTCAACCATTTCATGAGCTTTCCCCTTTGGAGGAGCACCTCCAGCTTACACTTCTAAGAATTAAGAATTAATTAAAAATCTCTAGTTTTTAAGCGTTAAAGAAGTTATTAGATTAGATTAGGAAGAAGAAAGGTATGGCAGACAGCTCTTAATCATGAGAAATATCACAGATTTGGCTATGAAGAGTAGTCAGTCTTAACATGCAACAAAAAACAAAGAGCCATTCTATGCAATATTTAGATGGTGAGGAATGTTTATTTCGATAAGAAAACCTGCCAACTTGGCCTCCCAGGGAACTACCACATTTAACTTCCTCATCCACATGTACAGAATTTTCCAATGAGAAACATACGACAAGGCAACAATGCATGTACGAATAGACATGTAATAGGACTCCCAGAGTATCACATTATATCAGGGCCCAAACATAGATCAAGACTTCCGCCTTGGGCTATCCCTGCAGGTGACAAGGTTAGGGTATTCAATCTACAGTAATATTTGAGTATTGATGCCCAAACTAAGGAGAGTAATGGATAACAGGGACTCCCTGCAAAATTGGAGTCTTCAGTGAATCCACAAGCCCCAAATAGGCTATTGATATACACCAAAAGCAGTCTTTTTCCTTGACACCTTGTCTATTAGAGCGCTTCCATGAGAAGAGTATGAGCTACCGGGCCTTACTACTCAAATCTTTCCAAAAGTGCAACTCAAAAAACAGTCCCTAGAAGCTTGAGTAAATAAGATCATTTGCATCATGATAATCCGACAGACCAAGCAATTATCAGTTATTTCCAACTGCAATCAGTAACAAAGATGAATTGAACTTGAATCATAGAAACATAGGAAACCCTAAGCAACACATACTCAAGACTAATCTGAAGTACCATCTGAGGTTCTCTTTGAGAAAGAAATAAACCTGCTATTGCCAGGTAAAATTTAGAGATAGATAAATTATTCGCAATCTAAATCTCAGGACAGATGTAAAGTTACATATCCACGTGTTTGCTCTACAGTACACCAAACACTGAGTAATATGGACCCCACAGGAACATTTCACTTTTCGAAATCAGTACAAAAAATCAGTGATCATGACTCCATTCATACTTGAAAACACCTTGCTCTGTTTAAATCATCAATATCATACAAGCAGGTATTGAATCTGTACAAATTTAGATGCCGTCATTTACGGTTCATAATGACTCAGGATTCCCAGGTATTCTCATCCCAAAATTCAGATATGGATAATAGAATGGCATGGGATCCTGCTTGGAAGCTGCTCTCATAAGAAACTATTAGAGCAGCGATCAGCATGTAAAAAGAGGCTCCGCTACAGCTCACATGGTAAAGCTCACTAAGTTACACCTAATTGAAAAAAGTGATGTTGTCAAAATGTGCCACTCATAAATACAGAATCTATACAACAAGGCCATTCGGGTATTGATAACTGCACATTTCTACCATCATGACCTTGGCAATTCATCCTTTTGTTAGTTATGCAAAGGCAGACAAGCGATGACCTGTGTCACGCCCTGTACACTCGAAATTGTGTGTTGATGAACAATCAAAACCCTCTACTCGGACCAAGGGATTTTCTCTGTTTGGAGCCACAAGGGAAACCTTGACTTGAGAGGTCGATATGGGATATGCAGACGGATGGAGAAAATGTTTGTCACGCACCAACGGGTTTGCAGCGCGTGAAGGAGGAGACCCTGAAAAGTATGGTGGAGATCGTCCAAAATCCCCGTAACATGAATTCTGCATCAATGAAATCAATTCCTAAGTATTAGACTGTTTAAAATCAAACACTGTAACCATCGAAAGTGATATAAAAACAGAATTTCAGTACCTTGCTAAGGAAAATCTCCAGAATCTCACAGCCTGCATCATTACTATCGATCACCACAGGAGAGACGCTGTGCATCAATGAAATACATCAGCCAAAGGAAAAGATAAAACATAATTGTATACTTAAGTAGTAAAAATCAAATCCCTGCAGACAAGTAAAATAAAACTTGAAACGGATGAAAATCTCAACAAGAGCCCTCAACGAGTAACGCAAAGTGAAACAAAAAGAGATGCATAATCAAACGGCATGAAAAGAGAGTTTTGCCATGGCAAAGTGAAACAAAAAGAGATGCATAACCAAACGGCATAAAAAGAGAACTTTTCCATAGAATAGCAGGCAAACCTGCAACCGTAAGACCCACAAATTTTAATCTGTAAGTAAAAAAACTCTCGCTCAGAAAAAAAAAAAGGATACAGGCGTGGAAAATACAAGATGCAGTCCGATAATGTTTAATGATCATTAAATGCATTTAACTGTACACACGCACCCTGAAACGAGATGTTAACATATAATAAGTCTTCAATCAGGCTTTGGGGCAAGGATCTGCAGGAAAACGTGCAATACCACGATACCACATAATTTACAATGGAGTTAACAAAGAGAAGCGTCCCTTGAAAAGACCGTTTAGATCTAATGAGACACGTAGCGACATGATACGATCTAAATATGAGATGGATCACTGATAAAGATACGCAGACAAAAAATCAAAAAAAAAAAACTCAAAAAGCGACAGACATGGAGACTGGATATAGGTACGTGCCAAGAAGCCTACGATACATGCAAATACATGCCTTCAAACATTTTCATCGTCGGCTTCGGCAAAATTTGACTGCATACCTCCTAACCTGGCGGATCGGCTTGATAAAATCCACAGATCTGAGGTTTGCAACTGCTAAGCGCTGGGGTTTCGGACATATCAACTTCTCATCCGCACCCTCCGCAGATCTAAGATTTCCGCATTCGCGTATCTCCGAACGCAGCTCCGTTAGGCTCCATGTGGCAAGATGAGGCATGGTAACTCAATTATAGCTCAAAAAATGAAACTCACGCCGTTGTTTGAGGTTGCTTCGGGGAACCTGCTCCCTCAGTGAAGAGCAAACCTGCGAATCACAAAGGCTCCATGTAAGCTGAAGGTAGACGTGCTAAGCCTCACGCCTTTTAGCTCGTGAGGACGTCATCAGTTAATCGCTTCACGAATCAAGGGTGGCAAAGGTTGGTTCTGGAGTTAGGAGGAGACATATCCACGCAAAGAAAAGCTTTCTCTCTCTCTCTCTCTCTCTCTCTCTCTCTCTCTCTCTCTCTCTCTCTCTCTCTCTCTCTCTCTCTCTCTCTCTCTCTCTCATATGCGAAAGACAACATATGCAGTAGGATTGCATGCAAATCAATCGAGAAACCCCTTCGTCTCTGTCGGTAAATACCTACCTGCACATCTAGAAGTGCCTTCAATATTGGACAAAACAACAGGGCAGGAAGACGAAGATACGAAGCATACTCCAGCTTCGCTTGATTGCTGATAAGTGGTTTGAGAGGAGGGGAGACAGGGTGCGAAGAAGGGTTCAAAAGGGGCGATGGTGGGGGATGAAGGGCACAGTCGACGAGGGATCTCAAATGGCAAAAAAGATGAGAAGGACAAAGGCGAAAAGGGAGCCCAGAAGCTCGACGATAGACTTTTGTCTCTCAGAACGAGGACCACTGACGGTTCTCGTACGCGATGCACACTAGACAAAGAGTTACGGAACCAAGAACAACGGGAGAGGAGCGGGGAAAGGGGAAACGAGAGGCAGAGGAGAGAGGAGAGAGAGAGAGGTGAAATGCAAAGGAGAGAGGGATCCGGAATGAGGAAAGACACGGCAGTCAGGAGATCGGAATGGCGAGCTCTTTCGGCCAATGGAAGTTCGGCGCGCCTTAAGTCTCTTGATTTTTTCATATGATTCAATGTTATTCCTTAACTATCAAAAACGATTATGTTCAATGTGGAAAACGGAGCGGAAACAATGAGGTTTAGGCTGCGGGTAGAGGTGGCACCTTAGATCGCTCTCTAGATTGAAGGTCTTGACATAAGCCCTTGAAAGGTTTACTGTTCCATGTAATAAAGCTCCATAATTTATGTTCAATTATTCTTACAAACAATCAATCTTTTGCATCAAAATATAGTCACTAACATGTGCTAATAATAATGATGTATTTTGTAGAGTTGCTTGTGTAGGAAATTTTGGGTTGATTCAACTATCCATTGTGGGTATATATGGTGCACTATGTGTTGGTAAGAAAAAAGCGTATGGAACTGTAGACTTGCAAGCATTCATGTACCTTAGTGACTTCAAATGTGCATCTAGCACAATCCAAATTTTTTCAAAAAAATGGAGGTTCGGTCGAGGCCTACTCCTCCAGGTTTTAACTTTGAAATTGCAACTATACAAAGAAGGACACAGTACCCATGGGACCCCCCTTATCCCACAAGAACAAGGGTTTACATAGTTGGGTTGAACTGCGGTCACAACTACTGCGGGCTGGACAAACGATGGCACATCAGCCACAAGATACAACTTTCCATGTTAAACATGTCTCTTACATGGTGTCAGTGGGGGTTGAACCCTCACCCCCGCCTCAAGAGGCGAGAGGCCCAACCACCCAGACAAGCGGCTTGGGACAGCACGATCCAAATTGTCAAACCAAGGTAATACCCAATTGATGGCACATAGACATATCTCTCAAGATGGCGTATGTGCACAAATATCAAGTGATCAAGTGAGCATTGTGATCACGCATATATGTTTATAAATTGTTCAAAAATCCATAAATCTGTTAACTAAAACCCCATTTTCTCGCATATCAGGGCTCAATAAGTTATGCATGTTTAGACATAGAAGAGACTCAAAATCCTCCACAATTGAAAGAAAATCAACTCATAGAATTTTAAAAATTTGACTTCTGTTGTAGAAGAGACTAAGGATATATCCTCCATTATTAAAGTAACTAAGAATACTAACTAGAAAAGAAGAGACTAAGGATATATCCTCCATTATTAAAGTAACTAAGAAAACTAACTAGAAAGGCCCAGTCGCATCAAGAGGTATCTTGAAACATTGACAGATGAAATGATGGCAAGACTATGAATTGCTAAAGATCAAAAGGCTGAGGAATCAAGAATTAGAGAAGAGGCTCAAGAAGAATCTAAGCAAAGGATCCTTCGAAATATGCAATCAATGCAAGGGTTTTCCGATCCTCTTCCTTCCAACCCAATTCAAGTATTCACATTGAGGAGTGATAGATGAAAGCCAGTGGAGGCAACATAATGGTTACATGCCATGTTGTTAACAGAGTTCAAAGAAAGAATGATGGTTCACAAGACTCAAGCATAGCAAAGAGTGTAATATATCAAACAAAGGTTGACGTGATTGACATATAAGGACAATAAGCAACTTATCTTGCAGGAACTACGATTTTGATAAACATTGAAGGATTAGTTCCTTAAGGTTGATTTTTAATTGTGGATGAAACCATACATGGAAGATCAAATCATATTAGGAAAAGACTGGTTGAAAAGGCATTTGACAACTGTAAATTACTCTTTAGGATGTGTGCTTATTGATAGTGGATATATGCAGGGAAGGTTATCATTTTTTTATTTGCATTGCTTTGCACATATAAGTGAATGTTTGATTGCATCTCATGAGTCTAATTCTTCTATGAATTCAATGAACACGTTGTGTGAGGAGACTTCCATAAGAGTGAATGGAGGACCACTCTCAAAAACATAGAGAGGTGAGGATAATAGAAGAGGAAAAACCTTCAACAAAAGTCTTGGATTCTACACCTAAGGAAGATTATGAGAAGGCAACCAATTATCCTTCACCAAATGCAAAGGACAAACCACCAATAAGGAAAGCTCATCTGCATCATATCATCCATTGACAAAGAATAAAAAAGTTTGAATCCCTAAGGCTCTATTGCAAGCTCAACAAGGGCAAGCTCATTTCTAGATTCCTAAATCCATTTCGAGCATGAAGCAACAAGTACAAGCATCTCCAAAAGCGGAATCTAGAAAATCAATTTTGGGCTAAAACTTTGGGATAACAGAAATCTATTAGAAGTCATCTCTCTTATGTACGAAGTAGTTTCCAACCTTTTAGGCACACATGAGAACTCTCATCAATAGTGATTCTAAGTTATATTAGGATCATATGGAAGCTCTTGAGGATATATACACAAACCCCATGAATCCTAATGAGGCAGGACCATCGAGCAAAGACTATCAAACCATTCTAGAATTCTAGAAATTCAATGCCCATATGATAGACATCTATCTAGATGGACTTACTCGACAAGTGGTCAAGCTTAAAAACCCAAATTGCTTAGTAGTAGACCCACACCCAATCGTGAAATTTTTCACAAACTATCTACTTTCTTGCCTCAAATCCTAAGAACACAACTGAGAAAGGAGAGATAGTAATCTTGGCTAGCATGGGTGATGATGACATACATGAGACTCTGCCCACCCCACCTGAAGGAATGGTAGAGTAGGCATGTGCATACTCCATGTTGTAAGAATTGAACCTTCGTAGAAGGCCATCTACATGGAAAGGAGTGTGTAGAGTATGCAAAAGATATCTCTTTTCACATACTTCCTCTTCATCTATGCCAACTTCCTCAGTCTGTAGTGCTGCTAACACCCCCCCCTTTCGCATCTATTGTCCCCGATAGATCCTTGTTGTAGGGAGCCATCAATGAAATTTTGAAGTAAGTCCTCAATGAGGGTGTGTTCATTGACATGGATGCCTCTTGCCAAATCTGCTTCCAACTTGTTCAGGTCAATGGCAGGTGGTGTTTCCTAAGGCAGGTATCGATAAATGAGTGGAGTACATAAGTTGTTCGTAGGCAAATAATTGGAGTAACTGTGTCAGCCTAGTAATGAAGACTTCACAATGAGATTCCCAAAACCCCATTGTGAGTATTTCCTCAAAGGTTGCTTATAGTGGAGGGGGAGGTATTTGATCCGACAATGCCAGGCATAGCAGGTCTTCAATGATGGCATGGTACTCATGTCATAGGCAAGGTCCAAATTACCATGCTCGAATCCTAGCGTTGATACATGGGGTGCCTTGACCTTTCAAAATACCTTGAATGTCGTTTGCATAAGATCAAAGTTTTTTTTTTTCATTTTGGCGGCTATATCTATCATTTGATGCAAGTAGGGTAGCTAATGTTTGTCAATTGTGATCATGTATGCGATCATAGGGGTCCACGTGGTGGTGCTAAGTATGGATAATTTACCCAGTCCTGGCACTTTGGATCTTTTTGTACCTTTATTGGAAAAGAAGGCCAGAACCGGTGCCTTGGTATTGGACCATAATAGGGATTGAATCAAATATATAGTGGAGCCCTGGTCCATGTTTCCATCATTTCTAGGTACTCTTGTAGCGGGTCTCATCTCGAATTCGGTTGAAAAATTGTTCTTTCATGAGAATTTGGAGGCTAATCCTCTGGTTGGAACGGATTCACATGTGTGGGTAGCTTTCCAATGATCTTGTGTATATGTGCATTATACTCCACCATGGACATGAAGTAGGATTGATGTTGTTCTAAAATATCAAATTTGTCATAACGAACAAAAGTGATTCTAATCACTACACTTTGTATCATAAAAATCCCAATTTTGGGACTTAGTGCTCCATTTTGTGCAAGCCAATAAGAGTCCTCAAGCTCGAGGAACTTAACTAGAGTGTATTTACCTAATTTCATATTTCAAGATTGTTTGATGCTCCAAAAGTAGTTTAGGACATAATTTTTACCCATACTAGACATTGGATGTGAAATCAATCAAATCCCCTCAAAAACTAAAAATAGAGTTAGAGAGATCATTTTTGGGGTTAGCCAGTTTTAGATGTCTACATAGTGAGAGATCTTTTGGAATTTGAGTTATGAATAGAAGCATTTCACCTTCTATTGTCTCTTCTATTGCCTCTTCCATGTGTGTGTGTGTGCATTAGCATGCTTTTCATCTTCACCTTCATGCATGCCACTCATTCACGATCATCATATCATCCTTACATCTCCATGGATTGAAAATTAAGGAGGTGAAGCTCCACGATGTGATACTCATCCTTGTCTAAGGCAATAGTCCAGATAGAGGGAGCAGACATCAAATGCAAGGAAGCATGTGAAGTAAGGACTGTGAGGCTAAGTGGTGTTGATCCACGTTTTTCAAATAATCAAATATCAATTACTCCTTCAAGTACCTAAACAATGATTTTTATAACTACTATACACACCCAATTTTGCATTCAAATGATCCATTTTTTGCAAGTCAAGGAACCCTCAAGCTTTAGGAGCTTAGGTAGAACGCATGTTCATAATTTTTGGACCTCATTAGATGCCTCAAAATAGACGTAGAACATAATTTTTGACTATGTCGAACACTATGTAAAACTGGACAAGACCAATAGGAAAACTATAAAAAGAGCTAGAGAGCTCATTTTTGAGGTTGGTTGGTCATTATAGGGCTTGAGCTAGACATTTAATTGAGAGCATTGGTAATAAAGAATCTTCTTCCTTCCATTGTTGTTCTTCTTTTCTCTACCTTGTGTGTGTATGTGCATCTTGTGTGCTTCTCACCTTCACCTATGAACTTATCATTCACTCACGATTGTCATATCATCCTCACATCTCCATGTATTGAAAATTAAGGAGGTGAAGCTTCTTAACATTGTACTCATCCTTGTCTAGAGTGAAAATGGTCTCAACATTTAACAAGTAGGTATCTAGCAAGTCATCATTAGTTGCCTCTTAAGGGTCAAGAATCAAGTCTTCATTAATGGCCCCTTGAGGATCAACATTTTTATTTTGTGATAGATGATTGGCTCTAACATGTGTGTTGCCTTTTTTGACTACCACCTCAAAATCATATTCCATCAATAAAAAGAAACATTGTGTATCTAAGCTCACAATGTCTTAGGGATTTGCGACAAAAGAAACTAAATCTCAAAAATGCATAGAGTGCTAGCATTGATACACTCATTAAATTATCAATCCAAGAGTCTAACCTAATCAAGTGCATGGAAACATGTGCATATATGAAAGGGACAAGTAATGCATGCAAATAAGGAACATCCATCTCACACGACACCTCTTACACAAAGCATGTATCGTGATACTTGGTGCAATAGTAGAGACAAATCAAGTGATATCTCTCAACTCCAATACCCGAATACACTTATTGGTAGGTTCATTTTGAAGCTCTCAATGAGAAGCATTCAGTGTTTGTGTTCTTAGCTTGATCGGACTTCTATCCTTCAAGTTATGGCCAAAAAATAGAGTGGTAGGAAGCATCAACTCTCACTTCTAGACTTCCTATGTCACACACACACACACACCTTAACAACAAAAAGAGATGGAAGGGGTAGCAAAAAACTCAAGGCACACATTTCATGCCTCAAGCACACACACAAGCTCATGAAGAAGAAGGTACACAGGCAAGAAGAAGCAAATTCAAAAATTCTGCAAGGTAGCTCTTCAAAATGGCAAGAAGTCTTTACAAAAGAGTCACAAGTGACTTATATACATGTGTCCTAATTTTGGTCATTTCACATAAGAGACCAATAGTTCCTCTATAAATCACGAAGTTCCTACTAGCGTACAAAGGTAATGTTACAATCTTCAAGGATTATGCATCTAGAAGAATCCTCTAGAGCTTTTACAATGCATCTCATAGTTCAACAATGGATTTTAGGGGAAACAAAATGAGCAATTTCTTGAAAATTTTGGGGGCCTGGTTTTCTTCTCTGTGTTTTTTTTCTCTCTTGTCTTTTGGTCCTTTGCAACACTCCCCCTCTTAGTCTTTGTCATCCCTTGACATGCTTCTGCAGGTTCTCCTTACACATAATTGGAGGGCTTTCCTGATGCCCAAATGGTGGTTGGAGATGGACCAATTGTCTCGCCTCTTGCCCACTTATTCTTCTCTGACCTGATGCTGTGATTTTCATGTGAATATTTCTTTTAATTGCACGCTACCAGTGGTAGAGGAAGCCTTCAAGAGTAGAGGCTATTTGTCACCTTATCTAAGCCTCAGTCCGATGCTTTTGTTTCACCCTTGATATTCCTTATATTCATACACTGGGGTTGCTGCATTAATATTGTTGGCCACACACATGACCTATGGTTGAAGATGTAGTAACATAGCTTAGGAAGAATAGACTTGCAACTATCTAGGGCCCATGTATTTTCTTTTTCTTGTGTCTTATTTTCTTTTTCTTGTGTCTTATTCTAGAGTAGTTTTAAATGAATTGATTTCTTTTTTTGACAAATTGCATGATGCGATTGTTTATCCAGGTCAGATCTACCATTGTTGACTATCTTGGTAAGAATTGTGCATAATACCGTATTGAACTCTTAGCTTGTCCATTTGCTTGTGGGTGATATGATGTTGACTTTTCGTGAATCACTAGAAATTCATTCATCAGTGACTCAATGACTTCATTTATGAAGTGCGTACCTCTATCACTAACTATCTTGATTGGTAGTCCAAATCTAGTGAAGAAGTTTTTGAATAAGAATTTTATTGTCGTCTAGGCATCATTTTTCCTTGTGGCTTTGGCTTCTACCCATTTTGTTAAGTAGTCAGTTGCTAAGATGATATATTCCACATGAGATCCTCTTGTTGGGGATTAATGGATCCAATACAGTCTATTCCCCATCTAGAGAAAGCTCTTGCACTGATCATTAGTCTCAAAGGCATGTCATCTTTTCACATTGGATACTTAGTTCATTGACATACATCACAACTTTGCACGTAAATTTCTGCATTCATATGTAGAGTTGGCCACCATAAGCCTGCAAAGAGAATCATTTTAACAGTCTTATCGGTTGAAAAATGACATCCAATTACTCAAGCATGCACCATTTCTAATATGCGAAGGTACTCTCCTTCATGTACACACAATCATAGTTGATTATTCTTTCCTTGTTTGAACAATTGTTTTTTCTAGAATTACTTAGTCTTTACTTTGTTCTTCTAGGGCTCTTTTTTTGGCTAGGCTCACTCCTTCTAGATATGTTTGTGATTTCAAAAATGATACTATTAGTTCACTCCACTCAGGTGCTATAGTTTAATAGCATATAGATGAGTGTTCGTCTAGGGAAGACATTTGACACATATGAAAAATTGCTACATATTCATGCACATCTTTTTGTATGCTTGGACAATACACTCCTAGTCTCTTCAATTCCTGAGTTGTTCCAATAACTCCTTTATGTGAGGTTCTTCATTTATTCTCATGCACTTGTTTGATTAGACTACTTCATTCCTCATCTTCAACACATCTTAAGAGTATTTTGTTAGAGTTTTTATAATATAGAATTCCTATTACAATGTTTAAGCTTTTATGTTTTCCACAGTTCTTGTCTCTAGTTGCATTGATCCTATAACTTGGTCTAGTGTGAGTATAGGTACCAAATTTTCAGCCCATTTAGGACATACTTCTAGGTTGAGTTAGTAGGTATCTAGTAATTCATCTACTACTCCTATTGGTTGTCCTCCGTGAGTCATCATGGACAAGTGATCGGCTCTAACATTCATATTGTGCTTCTTGACCACTAGCTCAAAATCAAATTCCATGAGTAATAGGAACCATCTAACTAGCCTTCTAGTGTTACATGGTTTATTGACCAAGTACAATAGAGCTTGGTGATCAATAAAGAATTTGAATTTGTTGGCTAATAGGTAATGTCTGAACTTTTTCACTACATAGACCATCCCTAAGCTTTCTCATTCAATCATGGTGTAATTTTGTTCAGTTTGGTTTAATTGTCTACTGGCATAGGCAATCAGGTGATCTAGTTTTCCTTCATCTATTGGTTGTGCTAATATGCATCCAATGGCAAAATTAGATGCATCCACATGTATATGGAAAGGTTTTAGTGATTGGAAGTGAATACCTATCTTTGATCATAGCATCATTAACTTTTTTAAGGTTAATACACACTCGCAACTTTTCGTACTTCTTGGGCAACACTACGATGGGGGACACCCATTTAGTATGTTGAATCTCAGAGATAAATCTACCTTCAATCATTCTGCCAATTTCTTCTTTTATTTTGGATGCATAAGTGTCATTATATGTGTAGGGCTTCTATTTGGTGGGGCTAGCATCAGTCATCATGGGGATCGTATGAGAGTATATTTTCGGATCTACTCCCTTTAGGTCTCTATAGGTCCACGCAAACACATCCCTACATTCCCTTAGTAAAGGTACAAGCTTTACTTCTTCTTCTGTACTTAGGTCTTCTCCTATGTACGTACATCTCTCTTCATTCTCTTCAATGCTTACTACATTTTTTTGGTTTTTTCTTTATTATCATATGCTTCTCTTGTTATGGCATCTCTCTTAGACATTTGTACCATAAGTTTCCTATCTTCAACTTCATATTTCTTGAAATTTTGTGGTACTTCGAATAATGATTCCTCTGCTTGTTTCACTGCTTTTCTTTTCTTTTTCTTTGTACTACCTTCACTTTCATCCCTTGAATTTAGAGTGTTAATGCTTGTGAGAGGTTCTTCTTCTTTTTGGGTAAATAGTCCTACATTTTCTAGATAGTGTTCCTATGAGTCAAAGCAACTATCCATCACAATAGACTCTAGATTGTCATCATCCTCTTCTTCTTCTATGACCTCATTAGAGTCACACTCTTCTAACAAGGGTTCACACATGAACAAAGAGATATCATAACCCTACTCATCACAATGAAGTGTCCATTGTTCTTCATTGACAACGATGTCCATGGTGGCTAAGATTTTTGTCCAACCATGAGGCTCAAATTCCTCATCTGGAAAGATCATCGATGTGTAGGCTAGGTCTCTAACCGGTCTAGCTCCTTGAGAAATTCCTTCTTCTCTCACTTTTAGGCATCTTTCATCTTCCTCTGGGAGCTTGCACATCCACAAGTGAGTATCTTCATACATCCATTATGGATCAAAAGAACTTACAAAATGCACAGAGATTGAATCTTCTTACACATTGTGGATAGGATTCGACCGTAAGGGCGGTACATCCTTGAAGGTATAATCTTTGAGATTGACCTTGGTTGTGACCCCTAAGTGCTGGAAGTACAAGGAATTGGTTCCCCAATCTTGTACTATTTGCAATTGTCATAGGAATCCTAGGATCATTTCATAGAAGTTAATTTTGCCAAAGTCACATATAGCAAAGGTGTGTTCAAACTCTACACCACAAGTGGTTAGAGTTATTCCTTATAGCAATCCTTGAGGTCTTTCAACATGGTTGTTAGCCATTTGAAGCTTCATTCCAGTTGGTCTTAATGTGGGTTTGCCCCATTGCTTCCACAAGGAGGTGGTCGCAATCGCAACAACAACAACACTCGAATCTAAGATAGCTTTGGTTATGTAACCTTGGTAGGTGATTGGAAGATAAGTATTACCTTCTTCACCTTCACTCATGTCTCCTATTTTTTCTAGAGGTATCTCTGGGACTTTTAGCTTAGAGCCTGCATTTGACATATTGGAACCAAGTTTTGGAACTTGATTTGCCACATGTTTCCATAGCTAAAGTTTTACTTCGAGGAGCTCTTCTAAGGTGAGATGACACTACACCTTAGTGTTCTTCATGACTTCAGTGTTTCTTGGAACCACTCAGTCTTCATTTCTTATTAGTATTGTGGGAACTCTAATATGAAGAGATTCAGATTCCCATGGGCCTATGAATTTTGGCAACTCTTGTAAAGAATCATATTCAAAATCTAATCTTTTGTCTTCTTGTTTCTCTACTTGGTCTCCGTAAATAGATAGAATGTCTTGGGGAAATTGCTCATGAAGATTATCAATTTCAGGAATAGGAGGGGGATTACTCTTCTCCTTGGCCCATTTCTCTTCTGTATTTCCCACAAGAACTCTTGATAGTATTGTTGAATTGAAAGAGGTGTTCCAACATCCGTGGAATCAGGAATATAAACTTTCATTGGTAGTGAGCTTTCTCTTTCAACAATTGGTTGAGTCTGGAGGTAAAGAAACTTGTGGCTTGTTTACCAACTGCTCTAGCTTTTCTAGTAAGCCTTGCAAATGCAAAATCGATTTGATAGAATTTGTATGATTGAGCAATTGATTGGCCTTGAGCAAAGCTGAGCTAGTTCTACCATTTTCATGCAATTTTTTTTCCATTCAATCTCTAAATCTACTCTAAGGTAACTCTTATCTAGGTTTGCAACTGTGTTCCCTTCTTGAAATTGAGCCTGGTAGGCCTTGAACATCATGTCCAAGCCTTTTGAGGTTGGATCTATAAGAACAGACCCTAGTTGTGGTCTATATCACAATGAGTGGTGGGTTGGGATGAAGTGGAGTGGATGGAGTTATGGCATGCAAAGGGTTTTGAGATGCAGTGTCTTCTATTTTTATTCTTGCATCTCTCGGGGTTTCTTCTAGTTCGGATAACTTTCTAGCCCACTTACGATTGGCCTTCTCCCTGGTATCTTCCATGTTCTTGTTTTCCTCTTGCTTGGCTCTCTTGATTCACTTGAGTCTGATTGTTCAATTGGTTTAGCCTGTTGTGAGGTTTGTGCCCTTGTGATTGCTTGTATAGGAGCCATGTTAATGCTACTTGAACTTGAATCCACCATTAAGCCTACCACATTAATTGCTGTAGCCTTGGGCTCATTAGAGGGGTTCCTTGGACAATCTCTTGGGATATGTTTATTGCCGCATTCATGATAAAGACCTTGTATTGTATAGTCTATTCTTGTCCGGGAGTCAGTGGGTGGGGACATTCACGAATGAGATGGTTGCCTTGACATCTAAAACATGGTCTTGTAGGGGATTGTGGTCTCATTTGTCTCAATTGGGGCATGGGGTTAGGATTCCTATACATAAAATTGAAGTATTCTGGCTCCCAATTTGGTTCCATAGGTAGTGCATCATATTGATACGGATAAGTTTCACTATGCTCGGGTGACTCTGTGTAATAAGCTCACGGACTATTTTCATGGGTGTAATTAGAACTCTGAGCATGAGGGTCATTTTCTGAGACCAAAGGGTTCATCGGCACCAATGCTCTATTTGGGTTCTCCTTTGCCACTGCATACTTAACTAAGATCACATTGGCAAGAGGTGGCAGTTGGTTTCCTAGGACAAGTTGTGGCCTATATGGTGCCTGGTATTGTTGTTGGTATTGAGGTTGATATTGTTATTGTGGCCTATGATATGGTTGTTGGTATTGGTTATGATACCTACCCTGTTGATAAGGTTGCTAATAAGTTTGTCTGATGGTCTGCCTATTGTATGGACAATCTTGAGCCATGTGGTTCACGTGTTTTCTCTCTATCATGTAGTGGGGTTGATCCATGATTGGGCAAACATTATCCATGTGGTCTCCTCCACATGTATAGCATCCTTTCATCGAGATCATTCTACGTGTGTGTTTGCCCGAGACTCATAGCTTTTGAGCTACCTTCTCTGCCAGTTCTTCAATGGACATAGATGGCTTGGAAATGAAACTTGTAGAATCATCAAAATCTTTATCGATTTTTGAGAGCTCTAATTCATCACCTAGGTTGTCCTTTATGTCTATGCACATGCACACACACTACTCTATGGTTCTAGGTTCCTTTAGGTACATGTAAGATCTCAATTTGGCACTTAACAATCCATCCAGAATTAAATCCGCTTGTTTGGCTAGTGTGGGTAACTCGAGAATAGGGCATTTCTCCAGATACTATCTAAATTGTCTACCTACAAGCCTAAATAGCTCCTGAGGAGTTTGCTTAAAGCTATGAATTAGGGATGAGGGATTGTGTTGGATGCCACTCTTGGAGAACTCAGTTATGAAGGCTTCCAATAATTGTTCTTTTTTTTAATTGTCATTGGTGTAATGGTTGAAACCAAGTCAAGGTTGTGTTCTTGAGAGTCATACTAAAAACATTATATTGAGTGAACATGTCATCAACTTGTTCAACTCTCAATACTTTTCTAAACTTTGCTATATGAGTGTGTGGATCTTCTATGCCATCAAAGTATTTTTTCATGGACTTAACCAACTGCATAGGCCTTAGGATCCTAGGATGTTCTTTGGGTCTTGGTAGAGTTTATCTGCACTTCTTTGAAGTCTTGGGCCTTTATGTCTCTCTTGATCTATCATATATGTCTCATTCTTGATCTATCTCTTCCTACAGGGTTGGCAACACTCACTTTTGGTCTCTCTCTAGGTTTGTCTCTTTGGGTTCCATGGCTTGGGATGATCTTGCTCCTTGGAGGCCATGGGAAATGTTCCATCTTGGTGGAGGGAAGATCAGTTCACCCTTATAGGTTTAGGCATGCCTACCTTGCTCCATAATGTCCAGTAAAGGTCATGCCTACCTTGCTCCATAATGTTCCATGGCTTGAGAAGATCTTGCTCCTTAGAGGCCATGGGAAATGTTCCATCTTGGTGGAGGGAAGATCAGTTCACCCTTATAGGTTTAGGCATGCCTACCTTTCTACTAGAGTGGCTATGGGGGTGTTGGGAGACACACTTAAATGCACCTATCAAAACAACACACTTGAATTTAAAAATAATGGAAGTAAAGTGTGTATTCAGGGAGAGAGAGATGTACCTAGTGCACCTCACATTTCATCCTTAGAGTTGTATAGTCTTTGTTATTCTCAGCATGTAAAGGAGATGTGTTTATTGTATAGTCATGATATTGAGCATTGTACGGATAGTTCATCTGACATATATTTTCATGCTAGGAATATAAATATGGACAGAACTTTCTATTATTCTTTTTTGCAAGTATGTGTGGTTAATGTTTTAAGGATCTTATGTTTGAGTATAGAGACGTTTTTCCCGCTAACTTACCTAGAGGGTTACCACTTGAGAGAGGGGACATTGACCATGCCATTGAGGTAGTTACTAACACTAACCCTATTTGTAGACCACCTTATAGGCTTAGTGTTTCTCAACATGAGGAGGTTGAGAGGCAATTGCAGGATTATTTAGATAAGGGCTTCATTAAACTTAGTAACTAACCTTGGGCATCGCCAATGCTCCTAGTTAACAAGAAAGATAGCTCTATGAGACTATGTATAGACTAAAGAGCCCTTAATAAGGTAAATATCAAAAATAGGTTTCCAATGCCTAGATTGGAAGAACTATTTGATCAGTTACATCAAGCTAGGTATTTCACCAAGCTTGACCTTAGATCAGGATATCATCAAGATTAGGGCAGAGGATGTCCATAAGACTGCATTTAGGACTAGATATGGGCACTATGAGTTTTTGGTGATGCCTTTTGGTCTCACCAATGCTCCTACCACTTTCATAAAGTTAATGAATAGTGTTTTACGGCCTTATCTAGGAGACTTTGTGGTAGAGTTCTTGGATGACATTTTGATCTATAGTGCATCACAAGAGGAGCACTTGGAACACTTAAGAAAAGTATTTCAAGTGCTATGGGAAAATTCACTCTTTGCTAAGGAGTCAAAGTGTGAATTTTTCAAAACAGAGGTCAGGTACCTTGGGGCATATAGTCTCCTAGGATGGAATCCAGATGGATCCTGAAAAAATAAGGGCTATTATGGAATGGCCACATCCAAGGAACTTGGAAGAGCTGCAGATCTTCTTAGGTTTATCAGGTTTCTATCAAAGATTCATTGAGAATTATGCCAAAATTGTTGTCGCGATGACGGAACAGCTTAAAGGGAAAGGGAAAGCCTTTAATTGGGGAGACGAACAGAAGAAAAGTATGGAGAAATTGAAAGTAGCAATTGCTACAGCTCCACTTTTACATATAGCAGATCCCAATAAACCCTTTGTGGTTGAGACTAACGCGAGTGATTTTGCCATAGGAGCGATTTTAGTACAAGATGGTCGACTAGTAGCTTTTGAGAGTAAGAAACTAAAACCGGATCAGAAGAACTACTCCATCTATGAGAAGGAGTTGTATGCAATTGTCCATGCTTTGAAGAAGTGGCATCATTATTTATATGGTGCCAAAGTTACGATAGTGTTTGATCAAGAAAGCATTAAGTGGCTCTCTAATCAAACATACCTTAAAGGTCGTAAGGCCTGATGGGCAAAGACCCTTCAAGAGTTTGATTATGAGTTTAAGTATAGGAAGGGAAAGTTTAATGTAGTGGTTGATTCACTTAGCCGCATGCCTATGCTCAATGGACCGAGTTTTACACAGATCACTAGTGAGCTACTTGAGTCCATTAGAGGGAAATGTAGGCTTGATCTTGCATATTCCAAGATTTGGGAAGCCATAGAGAATGGGGATCGTGATATACGGGTTTCCAGTGAGGAAGGAGTATCGATGGGTACTCAAGAAGGATTCAAGTCGAAGAATTACAGTGTCCATGATGGATATCTGTTATATAAAGGAAAGGTGTGTGTCTCTAGAGAGCTTGAGATGAGACGAAATATTTTATATGAGTGTCATGACACACCTCTCTTCCAAGAAGTCCTTTGCAGTGAACTTTCTCATTTTGCAAGCCTACTATATAAGGGGCTCTTGGATGAAAACCATACATAAGCATAAATAGACTATGCCTAGTGGAAGAGTGCTTGGCACTATTATATGCAAACTCTACTATAGGTAAGTACTCTTCCCAATTAGTTTGTCTTTCATTCACATATGCTCGAAGCACATCCTCTAGGATTTGGTTAACCCTCTCTGTTTGCCCATCCGACTGTGGATGCTCGGCCGTACTCATGCTAAGTTTTATGTCCAACCTTTTGAAGACAGCTCTCCAAAAGTGGCTAGTAAACTTCCTATCCCGATCAAAAACTATGTCTAAAGGAAGACCATATAACCGATATAGGTTCTCTACAAAGAGTCTAGCCAACTCTGGTGTCTTCATTGTAGTACGTGTCGGAATAAACCTAGCTATTTTGGTTAACCTATCCACAATTACCTAGATCGATTCGTGCTCTCTCTGTGTCTTAGGTAATCCGACTATAAAGTCGATGGAGATACTCTCCCACTTCCCATTAGGAATATCCAATGGGTGGAGTAGTCCTCCGATCCTCAACCTCTCAGCTTTATTGACTTGGCATTTGGTGCACTTAAACACATACTCTAGGACGTCCTTATGAAGTCGAGGCCAATAAAACTGCCTCTTAACAAGATCATAAGTCTTGTTGACTCCTGGGTGTCCCACACTAGGTGTGTCATGACACTCATATAAAATATTCCGTCTCATCTCAAGCTCTCTAGGGACACACACCTTTCCTTTATATAACAGATATCCATCATGGACACTATAATTCTTCCACTTGAATCCTTCTTGAGTACCCGTCGATACTCCTTCCTCATTGGAAACCCGTATATCATGATCCCCATTCTCTATGGCTTCCCAAATCTCGGATATATGCAGGATCAAGCCTACATTTCCCTCTAATGGACTCAAGTATCTCACTAGTGATCTGAGTAAAACTCAGTCCATTGAGCATAGGCATGCGGCTAAGTGAATCAGCCACTACGTTAAACTTTCCCTTCCTATACCTAAGCTCATAATCAAACTCCTGAAGGGTCTCTGCCCATCGGGCCTTACAACCTTTAAGGTCTGTTTGATTAGAGAGCCACTTAATGCTTTCTTGATCAAAAACTAATGTAACATTGGCACCATATAAATAATGATGCCACTTCTTCAAAGCATGGACAATTGCATACAACTTTTTCTCATAGACGGAGTAATTCTTCTGACCCGGTTCTAGTTTCTTACTCTCAAAAGCTATTGGGAGATCATCCTGTACTAAAACCACTCCTATGGCAAAATCTCTCGTGTCAGTCTCAACCACAAAGGCTTTATTGGGATCTGTTATATGTAAAAGTGGAGCTGTAGCAATTGCTACTTTCAATTTCTCCATAATTTGCTTCTGTTTGTCTCCCCAATGAAAGGCTTTCCCTTTCCCTTTAAGCTTTTCCATCATTGGGACAACAATTTTGGCATAATTCTTAATGAATCTTTGATAGAAATGTGATAAACCTAGGAAGATCTACAACTCTTCCAGGTTCCTTGGATGTGGCTATTCCATAATAGCCCTTACTTTTTCAGGATCCATCTTGACTCCATCCTGGGAGACTATATGCCCAAGGTATCTAACCTTTGTTTTGAAAAATTCACACTTTGACTCCTTAGCAAAGAGTGAATTTTCCTGTAGCACTTGAAATAGTTTTCTTAAGTGTTCCAAGTGCTCCTTTTGTGATGCACTATAAATCAGAATGTCATCTAAGAAGTCTACCACAAAGTGTCCTAGATAAGGCCGTAAAATACTATTCATTAACTTCATGAAAGTGGCATGAGCATTGGTGAGACCAAAAGGCATCACCAAAAATTCATATTGCCCATATCTAGTCCTAAATGCAGTCTTAGGGACATCCTCTGCCATAATCCTGATTTGATGATATCGTGATCTAAGGTCAAGCTTGGTGAAATATCTAGCTTGATGTAACTGATCAAATAGATCTTCCAATCTAGGCATTGGAAACCTATTTTTGATAGTTACTTTATTAAGGGCTCTATAGTCTATACATAGTCTCATAGAGCCATCTTTCTTTTTAATTAGGAGCATTGGCGATGCCCAAGGTGAGTTACTAGGTTTAATGAATCCCCTATCTAAATAATCCTGCAATTACCTCTCAACCTCCTCATGTTGAGAAACACTAAGCCTATAAGGTGGTCTACAAATAGGGTTAGTGTTAGTAACTACCTCAATGGCATGGTCAATGTCCCCTCTCTCAGGTGGTAACTGTGACAACCCGTGGGCAAGAGCCCTCCCTCCCCCCTTGTATTTCTATCCAGCCCCTTTTGGTGCTTGGGCAGTTTGCCGTCCGACGCCAAATTGCAAGTACTTATAGGGGGACATAGTGAGTCTCTGAGACCAAGAGTTCAAGCGACCTTTTTGATCAACATGTGGTAGCCCTTGTGCTAGTCCCCTCTACACGCACCTCTCGAAAGCGCCGTTGTGCCATTGAGGGGCTGTTGTACGCATTTGCCCGTGACGCTTAACGCAGGCCAACTCACTGTAATGCATTTGCCCGTGACGCTCAACGTGGGCTGGCTACGGTGTTCTTTCTGTGATCGTTTTCTTTCTAATGCAAGCAAGTCTTTCATTCAACAAGTGACTTTCTACTTTCTAGCAAAGGAACAAACTCTCAAGCAAGTCACCCTATCGACGGGCCGGTGCGAGTCGCCGAGCGAGCTCGGGGTGCTTGTTTCTTTTTCATCACAGTAACCCTCTAGGTAAGTCAATGGGAAAAACATCTCTATACTCAAATGTAAGATCCTCTCTCTCTCTCAATACAAACTTTACTTCCATTCTTTTCAAATTCAAGTGTGTTGTTTCGATAGCTGTGTTTAAAGTCATCTATCATGACTCGCACCCTGGTCCCGTATACACTACCATGAAGTTTAACTAAGTCATGTGGTCCAAACTGCGGTGACCACAATGACTGAGTCAAACAACAGGTGTGCTCTATATCCTCGTGCATCACCTCCACTCCCTTGCAGTGAGAGCTGCCATGAATAGGAAGGGTCTGCACTAGGTGGACCGCCTTTTTGCCCTTTTCAGGGGCTGTACTAGTCTCTGGTCCTCTCTTCTTTTCTTCCCCCTTCTTGAGTGGATAGTTCCACCGTGAATGGCTAGGATACAAACACCTAAAGCACAGGTTCTCTCTTTTGGCCCTCTCAAAACTGATCTGTAGGTAACCTAGGCCCTTGTGATCTTTGTTTTTAAAAGAAATTTTGTTTTTCCCAAATGGCAACTTCTTCTTGAATTTAGTCGTGCTAAGAGGCTTGAGGGGCTGATCCGTCTCCATAGGAGTGTATTGAGGATGGCTATGGTCCTCATAGATCTGTGCATACTTGATTGCCTCCTCAAATGTCTTAGGATCATTCCTTCTGACTTCTCTCTTAATGGCTTTATCTAAACCTCTATCAAACCCTCTGGTTTTCTAGAAATCATCTAAGCCCTTAAGTTTCAAAATGATCTCTCTATAATGGGATATGTAGATAGTAAGAGGCCTACCCCTCTAGGTAATCCTATCCCACTGATCCCAATTCCTCTCCTCCTCATTCTCAAGAAGAAACTCTTTTAGAAAAAGAGTTTCAAACTGAGTCCAGTCTGTAGGGATAGAATTCGTTTCCTTGAGACTCATCCACCACTTATAAGCCCGCGGGCCAAGCGAGAGACTCGCCTCTAGCACAGGATACTTTGGTGGGGTGCCCTTCAGTTGATGCAAATAATGCCACTTTTGTAAAAAAGTGTAGATTGCATCCTTGTTTATATCTCGGTCATCCCACGTAAAGGTAGGTGGCTTTAAGTCTTTCAAGAGGGGAGCTTCCCTCGAGCTTTCTCCTTTGTGCTTACTAGGGAGAGAAGTATCTCTCCTAGTCATCTCTAGAGGAAGATTAGGGGTTTCTCTTTCCTTCATAGCTAGGAAAGAGGTGACGTGAGTCTCAAGTGAGATAATTTGAGACTTTAGATGCTGAATGGGAGATGTAATACCTCTTAGATCTCTCTCTAATTTAAGGGTCTGTTCTTTCAAGTTTACAAATTGTTCATGAGTAAGAAACTCATCCAAAAGTTCCTCATATGTATATTCTTCTTGTTAAGGCTCTTTCTCTTCTAAGTTTTCCTCTACTTCCTGCCCCATTTCTACTTCTTCCATTCTAGAATCAGGATCCTCTAGTTGCTCTTTAGATGGAGAAGTGTGTTCTATTATATGTTTCCCTTTAGACTCCATGTTTCACTTCCCTTCCCCATTTGCTAACTAGAGTATGTGAAAATGAATGGAAGTAAACCTTGAATATGCAAGAAGAAGAGAAATATATCACAAGAGCACTTCCCTGGTACAAAATAAAGCTGTGGAAGTGAAATCCAAGTGATCTTTGAAGCTCAAGGTCGCTGATTTTGAATCCTCACCAGGCCCTAACAAAAATTGGAAATGCCCGGTTGGTATGGGGAGGTTCTAATCACCAAAAACCAACAAGAATAATGCCAAAACCAAATAGCAAAAGCCCCAACCGGGCAAACTGAGTGAAACTGAAGCACTTTAGAGTTTTGACAGTCCTCCCCAATATAACAAATGTATCTCAGTACCTGTACTTCAAATTTATAAAGCTATCCCAAGTGAAATAAATGAATTTGGATACCGAATGATGAAAAACTAGGCCCAGAAGTGGTCGCCCAGATCCTTCTGAAGCGCTGCAGAGAGGTTTTGGTTGACTAAATCTTGTCCAAATCCAACAGTAATGGTTTTTAAGCAAAGCTTAGGAATAGCTTCTTAACATGACAAAGATTTTTGAAATCAGATACCGTATGAGCAAGCTATGGTGCGGAGAAACCGGGTATGTCATGAGTAGACTGTGGGAAAGCAAATCTTCATGGAGTAGTGGCTTTGAGAGCTCCAAACTGAGAAGCTAAAGCCTTTTTAAACAAGCTAATGACCCATAGCCCATATCCACAACCCAGAATACATGTATGCATCATGAATTTCCCAAATCTTTGATGAATGACATAACTTTTCTCCCCCCAAAGTTGGAAAAAAATTCAAAGTTGCCTATCTTCAGTACCTTCTCTCTTTGTCCTTCTCCAAAAAGGCATGTGAGCTCGTTGAAGAGTTCATATATCCCATATACTAGCTTAGCAGTGCCGAAAACAGGTATATATAGAGGGCCCTTGTCATGACTCTTTCACCCAAGAGGGAGGGAAGAGGGAGAAGAGCTCCTCTTGTCGGCTGACCCTCTGCGCGTTATTGTGTCGGCTGGCTCGACTGGTTTGTCCATCTACATGCGCACGCATGTACTCTAGCTCGGATAACAATGTTGCTCACTCTCGAGGACGCCCTTCATTTTCCTTGTTGCTCTACACGTGGATCGATGCTAGTTCATTCACGGAGATGCTCTCAATCGAAGTGCTGCCCAACCGTGTACCTACTATCCTTTGATTCTCTCCTGAATTAGAGTCACATGGGTGACAACTCACATAGGTGCCACATGGCACTCATATGTGTGCCCTACTAAAAAAGCCTAAGAGATGGTTCATACCATCTCTTCAAAAGTGACTCCTCTTATAACAAGAAAGATATGAAGATCACGAGCAATTGTGGCAAGCAAATGTGAGTGACAAGCACATACATGCACACACACACACACTCAAGGCAAGATAACAAAGATAGGAACAATGGAGGATTTGACTCTCAATAACTCAATTACACTCTTCAAGAAGATTCTTCTCTAACTTGCTAACCCCAAAAATGAGATCTCTAGCTCTTTTTATAGTTTTTGGACTAGTTTTGGCTAGTTTTAGACCTAATGGCTGACCTGGTTAAAATTAAGTTCTTGACACTATTTGAGGATTCAAACGAGCTCTAAAATTATGAAATTCAAAACATGAGTTCTACCTAGGCTCCTCAAGCTTAAGGATTCCTCGGCTTGCACAAAATGGAGCTGCAAAAACATGAAATGATATCTACAATGCTTGTTGTGATCAAAATCACTATTTTTATAGGGGTTTCTTCTGAAAATTTGACATATACTTCTTGGATCTCCCTACATTCTCCCTCTTCTTGTGTGTCCACTTCTTCGATGTGTTCCCATGCCTCATGCCTAAACTTGAGTGCCAACAAGAATCCTCTAAAGCATCTTCAATGGTTCTCATAGTTCTACAGTGGATTTTAGGGAAAAGAAAAGGAGCCATTTCTTGAAAATTTTGGGGGTTTTCTTTTCTTCTCTGCTTTCTTCTCTCTCATGTCATCAGTCCTCTACAACAACCACATTACTAATCGACCCATAACACATGGCTTATTTACTAGATATAGTAAGGCTTGGTGGTCTACAATGATCTTAAATTTATGCACTAGTAAATAGTGTCTAAATCACTTTCGTACATAGACTATTCCAAGGTCTTCTCTCTTCCTAATAGTGTAGTTGTGTTGAACTAGGATGAGTTGGCAATTGGTGTATATAATGGGGTAGTCCAAATTTCTCCCATCTAGACGTCGCATGAGGAAGCATCCAATTGCATAATTATAAGCATCCACACGGGTATGGAAGGCTTTACTCCAATTTGGGGCCTTTAATATTAGTGCTGATGTGAGATGCTCTTTGAATTCTTGGAAGGAGTTCTCACACTCTCCTATCCACTCAAAATTCTTTAATAGCCCATACATTGGCTGAGCTACTATTGCATATATTTGTATGAACCATTGATAATGACCACAATGCCCCATAAAAGTATGGTATTTTGTGATCCAGGTAAGTCAATGATTGCTCTTACTTTTTCTTCATCCATCAATATGCCACTCTTAGAAATTATGTGCCTAGAGATTTTCCCTTGGTGGACCATGGAGATGCATTTCTCAGGATTTATGCACACTTTATACAAGTGGCATCTTCAAAGATTTATCTTAAGTCAAGAACATGTTCTCTTCTTTCATTTAAGTATGCACACAAATCATCAAGATAAATTTCAAGCCATTTTCTCAAAAATTCCTTGAAAATGTGGCACATAAGCCATTTGAATGTGGTTGGGGCATTTATCAATATGAAAGAATTACTCAAAAAGCAAATATGCCCCATTATATTGCAAAGGCTATTTTATGTTGATCCTCTTCAACAATGGGCACTTGATTATAGCTCGAGAATCCATCTAGAAAACTGTATACTTCATGTCCAACTGCCCTCTCTAATAAATGATCTACAATGATGTTAGCAACCCAGGAAGACTTACACACCAAAGTAGCATGAGGCAAGGGAGTCAAAGGGAGCAAGGGTAGAGAGAAGGCCCAGGAGGACCAAACAATTAGGGAAGTCAATGCAGATCTGAAAACTAGGCCAAGTATTTGTTTTTCTAGATTAACCATATATCAAACAGTGATTGTCATCACTACATTCCATTGTAAATGCCATTTTTGGTAGAATAGAATTTATTTGTTCAACTTGAGGAGTCCTTAAGCTTGACGACTAGTAGATTTGCCTATGTATCAAATTTCATAATTTTTTGAGTCCTTTTGGGCCCCCAAATAAGTTAGAGAACCTAATTTTTAACTAGGCTAGATACTTGGTTTGAACAATGCCAAAGCTAGTTAAAAAACTATAAAAAGGTCTAGAAGGCTCACTTGGGAGGTTAACGGGTGGAAGAATGAAGCAATTCTAGAAGATTGTAAACTTGTTTTGGATAATGAAAGATTCCATTGTTCTCTCTCTTTGTCTTACCTTGTATGTGTGTGCATGTTATTGTGCTTCTAACTCATGCACTTGTGTATTCACTTGCTTATATTTGTCATACCACCCTCTTGTCTCTACAGATTGACAATTACAAGGTGGGCCTCCTCACATTGGTACTCACCATTGTGCTAGTGTGACACCAAATTTGGCACCATTGCCAAGGAGTAAGCTTCAAGGACAAGCGTGTGATGATAAGACATATAGATTTGAAGTTGGAGTCATAGGTAAGTAGGTAAATATTCTTGTTCCTTTACTTTTTTTCATCTCCATTACCATATCCACTCTCCATCGCCTTGCATCTTCATCTTCACCATTTAGGTCATATCCCCACTTCCATTGCATTCCCCTCATTTTGCTTGTGTGAGAGAGAAAGACAACGTGCTTGTGTGCATTGTGTTTTTAGTGTTTCTTTGAGTTTTCTGGCAGGTACTGGCGTCAACATCAACAATAGCAGCTACAACATGTATGGAATCTCTATGCACACACCCCAGGATGAAGCTCTCTATCTGTCATGACAGACAAAAAATTGGAGTATGTGGTAAAACAAAGTGTAGCACAATAGAGGATATCACATACACAATACCAAAATATAGATATATTTGGAAAATAAGCACTTTTTCTATCCATTGTGATAGATAGGGTAGATGATAGACGATGTCTATCATCTATCACCGATAGATGATAGATAGCCCATGACAGACATATCTATCTATCATGATAGACATGCACTCTATCATGACAGAAACCTGTCCATCACAACAAACATCCCTTATGACATATGTTAGTCTATCACAAGAGACCTAACTCATGACAAATAGAAATTACAATAGACTCTGACCATTGCGATAGACACGTCTGCCATGACAGCCCTGTCCACCATGATAGAAAAGTAGTCTATCATAACAAATAGACCACGATGGACATTTCTGCCCATCACGATAGATAGGCTCTGCCCATCATGACAAACAGGAAATTTCAATAATTTTTAGGGATTGCAAAAATTGACATATTTTGAGCTAAATTTTGAAGTTTTTGCAAGTATTTGGTACTCCTTGGCAAGGCTAAAAGCAAGCTAGCATACATGGCATGCTTGGCAGCATGTATCCTGGGCATTGGAGCATTGATAAAAGCATCAGGCTTGAGATTGGAAGTCTACAAGCTCCCTCAATCAATTTTGTAGCTTAGGCTAAGCACGACTAGCGAATTGGACTAAGTTAGGACTATGATAGGCATGAAGGCATTCAAGACCATTTAATTTCTCAAGTCCAAGACTAATTTGAGCTAGATTGAGGATAACCTAAGTGGGAAAGAACATAACTTGATCAATAAGAATATCAATTGCGGCAAACTTAAGCGATCCTTATGATGCATGTTAAGCTCTGTTTACCTCTAGCCTAGTGAAGGAACATGACAGGTTGATAGGGTTCTTGGGGTGGCAGAATCCAATGATAACTAGACCCTTGTATTTCTCCCAAACTACTTTATGGAAGGAACTTACTAACTTATTAAAGAAAGTAACCACTTCTCTTATCCCCACATAGACAATTAATTTACTACATAGCACAGTAAACAAACTCCAAAACAATTTAATATAAGAAAGCGAACTTCTCTATGCAACAAACCAAACAGTCGAGCATGTTCGGTACCTGTCTTCCTGACAGATGCCTATGCAGCAAGATAGAATGTTGTTTATTAACCTTGAAGAGTTACATCTGGTGTCTACCTCTTCGACAAGATGTTTCAGGGTATTCATATTTACAAAGGTGTCCGGCGGCTAACACATGCACACACAGAGGACCTCAACCCACAAACATTTAAGTACAAATTTTAATTTTCTTCCTCCAGTTCATCCTCAGAAGAAGGGAAAACTTCTACTTTGAAAGACTCACGGGCTTCTCAAAACGTAGTTTGGATATTTTTACTAATCGTCTCCAAAAGGTGTTGGACTTCGACAGGCTAGAGGGTGAGAGAACCATTTGGATTGGTACTGGAAGTAGAGGCCTATGAAAAATTGAGTGGCTCTAAGCTTCAGCAAACTGTAGACCAAAATCCTCTTGTAAATAAAAATCTTGTTGTGTGACATGTTTATGGCATTGAGCTTCCGCCTAAGCACTCTACACAACCTAATCCTTCAGAATCGTTTCGTCAACCACTAACTTTTGCAATGTTGAAACTTGTTGTTGCACTGCCAGAATCTACTGCTCTTGATCGGCAATCTTGGCAATTGCTCATTTGTCTCCTGGAGGGCCATTGTCGTGTGCTGAAGTAGGTCATATGTTTGGGCCTATTCTTGTAATTGAAAGCACATTTCGTTGATTGCGGCTGTCCCCACCATACTTTCTTTCTCCAATTCTTGAATTCAAAGGAGATGTCGGGAGTTAGCATCTTATAACTTAGTTACTTGCTTTTGGTACTTATGGGACTCCCCTTTTGACTCCTCAAAAAACCCTTTGAAGTACTCGGTCTGCCAAGACTCTTGGTAGAGGACATTACCAAGTTATTGACTGGTAAATATCTGATTGTGCAAAGCATCATGGAGTTGATGGTTATGGAGTTGGAGCCATTCGTTGTGTTGGCAGAAGTGCTCACCAATGCATTGGTAATGGCCCATGTCATGGACAATCAGTCCTTGCATATGCAATAGGTAGCTACTAAGTCCGCCAAATATTCTTCATGTGGAGTGGGAAGGGGGGCAATTTATGGTAACTAGATTTCATCATCGAGGGTGAAGGGAGCAGAATTCTAGGGGGAGATGGGAGGGGAGGGTGAAGACCATCCGATGCTAAGAGGGGTATCGAGTAGTGAATAGGAAGGTGACGACGGAGAGAGGGACTGGTAGGGGCATGGGTGGGAGAGAGTGTTGCAATGGTATCTGTAGGCTTCATAGAATGAATAGGTGAAGGAGAGGCATCAAGAGGAACATCCTAAGGGGATTCCTTTATTGGCGAGGGTGGTGGAGAAGGAGGGGTGGCATCTTGCATTTGTTCATCAACTAGAGAAATGGGAGGCAGGGAGGGAGGTGGGACTGAAGAGGAAGAGGAGGCCTCTTGGTGCACCAGAGAAGAGGGGCGAGGAGAGGGAGGGTCAGCCATCTGAGTTTGATCAACTTGATGATCACTAGAGGGGGATGCTATGACAATGACTCGGGTATGGTGAGGTTGATGCAAAATGAGATTCATGCTTTCATCATCTTCTTCTTCTTCTATGGGGAAGCCGGGCTGCACAAAGCATCATATGATCAATAAAACTCGAGTGGTACTAGGAAAATTGCTTGGGTAAAGAACGGATAAGAGATATGGAAGTCGTGTTTTTTGGGTGGTGGCCATTATCGAACTGCCTAACTATGTGTTGGCATTCCTTATTAATGTAGTTAAATAGGATAACCGACCAATTGATCAGTCCATGTGTTGTAGAGGCGATGACAGAATAAAACTACTAGGAGATATCGTATGGTCGATGTTGCAAATTTAAAGCGATGATAAGGAAATGCAAGATTGAGCGCTCTGGCTCGGGTCAATAGCTAATGACATACTCATTAGAGCTATGTCGTGGGAACAACTGTTCCACGACCGCTCGAGAAATAGAAGGGATGGAGGCTGAACTATCAATGGGCAAGAGAAATCTTAGACCCAATTCAGTCAGAGTCATGTGGAGCTCTTGTCTACTAAGGGGCATAGTCCAGAAGGCTTCTGAGGTGGACTCGATAGCAATGGCTTGAATAATGGCCTCCGCAGCGGGGTGCACTGTAGCAGCTTCCCACTACAGGAGGCAAAACCTTCCTAAGCAGTGTTGGGTGAGGAAGGCATCCATCACATGAGAGATGATTGCCGAGAGAGGCTCAAAGGGAGCAAGAATCTCCATCACTTTGAGTATGCAAGGAAAGCACATAAAAGCAATGCAAATTAGTGCAAGCATACACTCAGAAAACAATAATCGGTGATCATGAAACAAAGAGATTTTAAACAAGTGAGGTGGCACATCATCATGATGGAAGAACGAGATGATCGTAATGATGAATGCAATTTGAGGAAGATTATGCCATAACAATTATGCAAACCATGCAGACAGGGGTGGCAAACATGAGCATGTGGAAGGTGACCAAAATGGGCAAAGTTTTGACCCATTGACCAGATTTTTAATCAGTACCCCGATAAGTGTCTGCAACCAGAAAGTTGTCGGACCAACTTTGGCCAAAATTGGTAAGGATCAAACCATCGAACTTTGAATTTTCTTGCACCACAGTCAGACTTGGAATTGTAGAATAGTACAAGTTGGCCCACTTCAAAAATTGGAGCTCGCAAAAAACGATCATGCATCCACGCTTGTCTCAACTGCACTTCTTGCATGAGCAGAAAACTTTCAAATCGCTGCTCATCGAGTGCCCACAGATCATCAATTGGAGCATATAATGACTTGGCTAGTAACAATTTATGGTCAATGGCGTCACACAAATTGGGAACAACCACTTCCATGGGGGCAATTGCTTCAATATTGTAGGCTAATTTAAAGGGAGTATACCATGTAGTAACCTTGTACGTAGTTTAATATGCCCAGAGAACGGTAGGTAGGAGCTGATCCTAGTGATCAAGATAGTCAGTAATTAACTTCCTAAGCAAAGTCAACAATGTGTTATTCGTGCTTTTAGCAAGACCATTGGCATGGGGGTAGTATGGGGTACTGAATCTATGTGTAATATGAAAGGAATGAGTCAAGCCCTCAATTAATTCATTTGCAAAGTGAGTGCCTCTGTCCGACACGATTTCAAGGGGAAGGCCAAATCATGGAAAAAGATATCGAGTTAAGGACTTAGCAACTACCATAGTAGTAGCAGAACGGACTACCTAGGCCTTAACCTAGTCTGTGGCATAGTAAGTGTAGGTTAAAATGTAATGATTTGTAGTAAGGGTAGTTGGTGGAGTAATTGGGCCAATGAAGTCCAAGCCCCACTTTTGGAATAGTTCTAGAGGAAGAATGAGCTACAAAGGGAAAGAATCTCATGGCAAGGGTTGACCAATACACTGGCAGGGATCACACTACTGGACATAATCGTGCACATCTCATTGCATAGTTGGCCACCACAAACCACTCTAGAAGATCTTTTTATGCATCAATTCCACCAAGAAGTGACCACTAGTAGGGGTAGAGTGCACCAATTCTAGGATAGAAAGTGCCTTGTGCATCAAAACACACTAGAGCTAAGATCTTGAAGGGTCAACATGGTACAATTGGCCTACTATGATATGGAACTACCAGTTGTACAAGGCCAACTTTTGTCTCACCGTGGCAGACAACGAATCTGGTGTGCAACAAAAAGTCAGAAAAGTCATGAGGGTATCATAATAGGAGTCTACAAGATTCCACTAAACCAATGTGGATCTAGGTTCAGCCATGTAAATACCAAGGGAGGAATCATCTACTCCCACTAGAGCTTCACCGAAATCTAATTGGGATAGAAAGTCAACAATCACATGAGAGGAGCTAGGGTGATGGATCACATCATAACCAAATTCTTGCAATAGAAGAACCCATCGTGCAAGTCTTCTGCCCAAATTCTATTGTCGAACAAAATATGCTAAGGTAGAGTGGTCCACATGGAATGTAAATTTTTGGTTAAGCATGTAATTTGGGAATTTCTTAATAAAGTAAATTAGTCCCAAGCATTCATGCTCCATAACATAGTATTTACATTTAGCAAGCGCTAATGGATAGCTAGCATAATAGATTGAGCAATACCACTTATCCTCGAGTTGCATCAGGTCACTCCCAATAACAATGTTCAAGACATCCACAAAGACATGGAAGGGGGTCCTAATTTGGAGCTTGCAAGATCGGAGCCTATGTGAGAAGACGTTTAAGTTAAACAAAACTTTCCTGACACTCACTAGTCCACTGGAAGTCATGAGGGGCCACTGTCGTTAATCGAGTGGAATGGTTAAGTGAGCTAACCACCATAGATGGCAACCATGCCACCTGATTTGATCGAGGAATCTTAAAACATCCATAAGTGATTTTGGGTTTGAGGCTTGCAAAATAACATGCAATTTATCAAGATCGACCTGAATTCCTCGATGGGAGATAATATGGCCCAGTAATTTGCCACATAATACATCAAAGATAGATTTACTTGGGTTGAGGCAAAACTGATAATTTCTACACTTAAGAAAGCATAGATGAAGATGCAGCAGATGTGCATTTGTAGCAACAAAAACAATAAAATCATCAAGATAAACTCACATGAAGCTAGTAAGATAAGGAGAAAAAATCTCCATCATACAATGCTGAAACGTGCTACGAGCATTCTAGAGACCAAACCACATGACTATGCATGCATAAACTCCCCAATTTGTGATAAAGGTTGTTTTAAGTATATCTGCCTTAGCCATACGAACTTGATTATAACCACTATATCCGTCTAAAAAAAATTACATTACTCGTTTGACGACTTCATCTAGCATGTTGTCTAGGAATGGTAGAGAGAAGGGATGAGGAATAGTTGTAGCATTTATTTTCCTATAATCTACATAGATGCACAATTGTTTATTCTTCTTAGGGACAATGACAATTGGAGAGATCCACTCTATGTGTTCAACAGGAACTATAAACCCAACCTGGAGGAAACGATCTAATTCATCTTTGACTTGCTTAGCATAGTGAGGATTCATTCGATAACTTTGTTGCTTAGCTGGATAAGCATCCGATTTTGAGACCACTATGTGTTGATATATCCTAGGATCCATGACCTTCATATCTTTATAATCCCATGCAAATACGTCAATAAAATCAATTAATAATGCTAGCAGATCCCTTTTAAAATATTCATACAACCTTGCTTTAATCTTGATAGGTCGCAGGTTTAGATTGTCTCCTAGGTTACAAGTAATCAATTGCTCTTCCAAGATAGAGGCTTGTTGGCAAAAGGTATCATCCATCCCTTGATGTAGGTGTTTCGATGAGTCAACTAAAAAGACATTTTTAAATCTAAAAAATTTCATATATTGGTAGGATGTATATACAAACACACTAATCAAGGAATTTTAGCTTGTTTTCATATGAAGAAGAAGAACATGCTAAATGGTCGCAATTAGCACATGTAGGTGCATTGGAGCAACTCCATTTGGAATTTCAAACCCTACACACTCTAAAGAGATTAGGTGTGTACTAGTTGACTATGGAAGTAGACATCTATAAGTTGTGTAAGGATTGCCCAACATGTATTAGTAGACCTCTAGTAGAACATGCTACATTGTATCAAGTGTTTTAATACTGGATTGGGACCAGTCCACTAGTTGAATTTGTGAGGACAAATACGTTCCCTCAAGAGATGACTCTAGCAAGAAGGAGAAGTTGAGAGCAAGAGGCTCACGACTACACACTCATTGGAGATAACTATACAAGCAAGGATGAGATGGATATCTAATACTTTATGTTCATGAAAGTGAATATCTCAAGATCTTAGAAACTGCACACCAAGGTGTGGTAGGAGGACACTTTTGACTTGGTCTAGTGATCAAAGAAGTTATGTTCTCAGGTCTTTGGTGGCCTACCCTTCATATGGATGTTCATACCTACATGAAGCAGTGCGATGTATGTCATATAATGCAGTATCCGATACACAAGGATGAGATGCCAGGAGACCCATGATGGGAGGACATGCATTCTCCAAGTGGGGAATAGACTTTGTTGGTCCTATTAATCCCCCAACCAAGAGTTCACATGCTGAGTATATCATTGTTGAAATGGATTATCTAACCAAATGGCTAGAAGTGAAGGCTACCAAAAAGAATGATGCAGAAATGACAACAAAGTTTTTGTTTGAGAACATATTTACGAGATATGGATTACTGATAGAGTTGGTAAGTGATCATGGTACCCACATCTCGAATGAGGTCATTGAATTCTTACTACAAGAATTCATGGTTATTCACAAGAAGGCTGCTCCTTACCACCCATAAGCCAACAGAAAAGCAGAGAGCATAAATACAAACCTATGCATTGTTTTGACTGAGCTCATTAATAACAAGTGTTTTGATTGTGACAAGCAGTCGCATCATGCTATTTGGACATATAGAGTGGCCTATAAAATGGTACTTAATGCTACTCCATTTCATATGGTACTTGGCCATAATGTTGTCCTACAATTGTATTTTTTTATACCCACACTGAAGGTGACATAAGAGAATCAGTGGAGTGGCCATGAGCTATCATCTAGGATTTTTGACTTAGAAAGATTGAGAGAAACTAGATTGAAACCACCTATAGGATATATACACTGCAAACAAGAGGCAAAAGGCATACTTTGATGCCCATGTGAAAGATAAGGGTTTGAAAGCAGGAGACCTAGTCTTGGTGTATACATTGAAACTGTGAGGATGGATTTGGACTTGATGAAGATGAAGTGGTGCTGAAAAATCTTTGCACTACACCAGCCAAATGTACTCCAGAGATATGTAGTGGGCCCTTTTATCTTGCCAAAGGATGTATTAGACACCCAATGTACCTTGGAAGATCAATCTCAAAAGGATGAATCAAAATAGATATGTTGGATTTGATCCAAGAACAAAAGACTTGCTATTTTTGTTCTTACACTTGTTCAATGTTTTGAACAATTATCTGAGCATAGGAGCAATTAGCTTAATTCCTTTTGGGGAACTCTAATTAACTTAGTAAGCTAACAATCATGAGTGATCTCATAAGAAATGATGGACTACATGTAGAGAAAGGTATTTAGCAAATCATATCTCCATCCCGACATTCACCGGCTACTACAATCATTAGACCAGTGAGCAAAGATATGCTAATATCTGACGATCCCAAGAAGCAATGCTAATGAAACTTTGAAGGATTATAACAGACAATATACTGATTCTATCATCCTTTAAATTATGGCAAATGATCAACTACACAGTAAGAACAAGCTCTGAGAAGATCAATGTTCTGATGGAGTTATAACAAAGAAGTAAAATGATAATATAATGATCATATATGTATTAAACATGTACAAATACAATGTCATTGGCAATCAAGCCTTGCTCAATGTGTAAGAGGTGAAAGATCTATGAGGTGAGATCTCACTTCACAATGGATGTACTACAGAATGATCTCTCGACCTCGAGATACACACGGATCTTCTTGATCCTCTTCTTATAGTTGAACTTGGAGCCAAAGTTTGAATTCAAATTCAAACTTCTACCTAAAAGGTGAATGGTAACATATAGGATAGATTCTCTCATTGCTCAACAACCCAATGATACATGATTTAGATTTTCCTAACTCCTTGTGGCTGTAATCCACTTTTACAAGGGTAAATGTGAAGTACTTTTACAAGAGCTTGATCATATGAGGCCTTTCATGTGTTATGCCAATAAGTTGAGCATAATGAATTGATCAAGCATGTGGGCTTGGGTATAATTGCACCAATAGCTCCCCCTCAAGCCTAACATGCTTGGTCTTCATTGCTCCTTGATTTCTTGCAAACCAATCATCAATTTGAACGTGTTCATCTTTGTTCCATCCAATGCCTTTGTGAGTATATCTGCACATTGTAAATAAGTTGATACATAGGATAGTTGAATATCCTTGCTAAGAAATTTCTCCCTGACATAATGATAGTGTACTTCAATATGTTTAGTCCTTGCATGGAAAATTGGATTGGCAGCCAAGTGAATGGAACTCATGTTGTGAACAAAAATATTTCGAGTCCCAATTTCCAATCCAAGATCTGTAAATAGTGCCTTCATCCACATTGCTTCTTGAGTAGCTATAGTAAAACCTCTGTATTCAGCTTCACCAGAAGAGAGAGCAACTGTGGGTTGCTTTGTAGATGGCCATGAGACAAGATTTGACCTTGCAAGGGTAATGTATCCTGAGGTGCTTCTCTTGTCTTCCTTAGAGCCAACCCAATCTGCATCAGAGAACAACTTTAGACTTAAATCAGACACATAAGGGTAGTATAACCCTTCATTCATGGTCCCTTTGAGATATCTGAGTATCCTTTTGGCAGCATCCATGAGAGGTTTCCTGGGTGTGTGTACAAATTGACTTAGCACACTCACACTATAACATATATCTACTCTTGTCAATGTGGCATAGTTCAAACTACCCACAAGACTTTGATAACCTGTGATATCTTCTATGAGTTCACCTTCATGTGAGCTCAATTTATGGTTAACCTCCATTGGAGTACTTGCAATCCTTCAATCTTGCATCTTGAACTTTGTCAACAAGTCGTTAATGTATTTCCTTTGAGTAAGGAATAGACCATGATCTCTGTATACTACTTCCAATCCTAGGAAGTATGTAAGTGAACACAAGTCACTTATCTTGAACTCTTCTTGCATCTGCTCCTTGATCTTCTTTGTCACATCTATATCATTTCTTGTAAGTATAATATCATCCACATACACACACAAATAGATGACTTCATAATTACTCTTTTTGAAGAAGAGTGTTGGATCTGCCTTGTTTTGTTGAAATCCTTTATCTTGCAAGAATGAAACAAGCCTGTGATTCCAAGCCCTTGGGGCTTGTTTGAGTCCATATAGAGCTTTACTAAGTTTACACACATAATCAGGATGTATTTGATTCTCAAAACTAGGTGGTTGTGCCATATACACCTCTTTTGTTATCCATCCATTAAGAAATGCATTTTATACATCCAATTGAAGTATCTTCCAATTCTTGGAAGAAGCAATACTAAGCAAGACTCTAATTGTAGGAATCTTTGCCACAGGAGAGAGGGTCTCCTCATAATCAATTCCTTGAGTTTGTGCAAAGCCTTTTGCCACAAGCCTTGCCTTATACCTGTTAATGGAGCCATCTGAGTTCTTTTTCAATTTGTAGATCCATCTTGAGCCTATCACTTTCATTGATGAAGACTTGGGAACTAATTCCCAAGTGTTATTTTCCTCAAGAGCTTCAATTTCTTCTTCCATTACATGCATCCACTGATTTCTTTTTTGCTTCCTCAAATGTTGGGGGTTCCTCTTGGTTTATGTCCTGTGCTAGATAGATTGAATGTTTAATAACTAGAGAAGTATCAAACCCATACCTCTCTGGTTTTCTTTTCTCCCTCATGGACGATCTTAGGCCACGATGTGATGATTCTGCCGCTTGTCCAAGTTCCTCCATTTTAGCTTTACCTTTAGACTTCCACATTTTGAGTTTTTCAATATGAATTGCTTCATCATCTTTTGAGGTGTCCTCTTCTTCAATTTTAGAAGGGTTATCCTTCACAAGCTTTGGAAAATCTTCTTCAAGATCATAAGATAATTTGATCTTACTGCATGAGTCTTCATACCAAGAACTATTCTCATCAAGTACTACATCTCAACTCACCCAAAATTCTTTGGTTGTTGGGTTGTATAGCTTGTGGCCTTTTTGGTTATTGTCATATCCAATAAACACACATCTTTCAACTTTTGGATCCATCTTTCCTCTAACCTATGAAGGAACATGAGCATAAGCAATACATCCAAAAATCTTACAATGATCCAAGCTTGGTCTTCTTCCATTCCAAGCCTCATATGGTGTCATGCCATCAAGAGATCTTGAAGGTAATGTGTTAATCAAATAAGTGGCTGTGGATACAACCTCAATCCATAAATAATTAGGCAAGTGCTTTTCATTTAGCATAGATCTTACAACTTCAACAATTGTCCTATTCCTTCTCTTTGCCACCCCATTTTGCTCAGGAGTGTACCTTTTAGTAATCTCTCTTTTGATTCCCCTTTCTTGAAGAAAGGAGTAAAATTCATGGGAGAAGTACTCTCCCCCTCCATCTGGCCTTAGCCTTTTTAGTGTTTTACCTGTTTGATTCTCCAAAAGAGCTAAATGTCTTTTGAAGCATGAAAAGACTTCATCCTTGTGTTTTATAAAGTATAGTATAGTCCATCTACTGCAATCATATACCTTGATCTAGATATTGAAGCATCCTTGCTAGGTCCCCATACATTTGTATGAACCAAATCAAAGAGGTCTCCATGCATATATCCTTTACCTGTAAGACTTTCCAAATTGACATGCACTACACTTATAAATCATGTGTTGCTTTGAAAGATTAGGGAGTCCAAGTACACTTTGGTCCCTGCAAATTTGCTTTAATGATCTTTCACCAATATATGCTAACCTTTTGTGGCATACTTCCAATTCTGTGAGTGTCTGACTACCATAATTAAAGAGAGCAACGTTCCTAGTGTCTTGCAATTCAAATGTGAATAATCTACCTATCTTTTCACCCTTTGCAATTCTCCTGAATCCTTGACTTGGATCTTCAACAAACACTCCTCCTTTTGTGAACCTTACTTCTAGGCCGTTCTCCACAAGCTGTCTTACACTCATCAAGTTTTTTGTGATGGTAGGGACATAGAGTACCTTGCTAAGTAGGTTGATGTTTCCATCAGGTGCTTTTACATTTCCTATCTTCTCCACTAGATGCCTTGTATCATCACCTGTTTGCACTTCATGCTTGTTCCTTGGATCTTCTAATCTGATAGGAGGGCCACATTTCCTTCCACATGATTTGAGCAACCTGAATCTATGTAGAAAACATGCTCATCAGATTTACCTTGTCACATTGTCATATTCATGAGAAGTAGAGAGTCTTCATGATTTGAGTCTTCTATGTAATTTTTGTAATCTCTTCTCCCTTTGTATCCTCCTTGGTAGGTTGAATTGTTGTAGTTGTTGTGGTTGCCATGGAAATTGTTGAACCTTCCTCTTGAGTAGCCATAACCTCCTCTGTTGTAGCCTCTGCCTCTTTGATTCTTGGAATTCCTAAAGCAATTCTCAGTTGTATGATTAGTTAATCCACAAATAGAACAAGGATTAGAGTCTTGGGGTCTCCCCCTACCTTGTCTTCCTCCTCTGCCTCTACCTCTACCATGATTCCTCTATCTGCATAGTTAGCTTGGTCTGTACCTGCTTCATCATCCACTTTCTTTCCTCTTCCTTTGTTATCTTTGGCTTTACTTTTATCACTATAGAAAGCAAAAGATTGATTACCTTTGGAACCTTCTCCATTCTTCATGAGCTTGGCCTCTTGAGTAAGTAGTTGTCCCATAAGTGTATTGAAATCTGGTACATGCATATCCATGTATAGGTCCATTGCTGTGGTGAATGCTTCCCACTTGTTATCTGCTTTTAGGCCATTCATTACTTGCCTTAGAATTTGTTCTTCATCTATCACTTCTCCAATGCTTCCTAGTTGATCAACAATATCTTTGATCTTTGTGACAAAACCAGTCACATTTTGCTTGGAAGATTTCTTGAGTGTTGTGAACTCCAACATTAGTTGTTTCTTTCTGGCTTTTGTGCTTGAAGAGAAGAAGGCCTCAAGTGCATTCCACACTTCCTGTGATGTTTTACAACTTCTAACGTGAGGCAACAAAAAAACTAAGATAGACTTGAGGAGATAAGACCTTGCAAGTGCATCCTTGGAGCACCATAAGCTCAATCTTTCTTGCTCTTCTTGTGTAGGTTGACCTTTATTCCTGAAACTTGGCATAACTTCATCTCCAACTATATAACCATATAGATTCCTGCCTTGAAGATAAGCTTCCATCCTTAAACACCAGGCTAAGTAGTTACCTCTATCCAATTTGTCAATTGATGAAGGAAATCCATATGCCACTTGTCCAACCTTGCTCTGATACCACTGTGAGGATGGATTTGCACTTGATGAAGATGAAGTGGTGCTACAAATCTTTGGACTACAACAGCCAAATGAACTCCAAAAATATGTAATGGACCCTTTTAGATTGCCAAAGGATGTATTAGACACCCTATGTACCTTAAAAAATAAATCTCAAAAGGATGAATGAAAACATATATGTTGGAGTTGATCCAAGAACAAAAAACTTGCTATTTTTGTTCTTACACATGTTTAGTGTTTTGAACAATTCTCAAAGCACAACAACAATTAGCTTAATTCATTTTGGGGAAATATAATTAACTTAATAAGCTAACAATCATGAGTGATTTCATAAAAAATGATGGACTGCATGCAGAGAAAGGTATTTAGAAAACCATATCTCCATCTCAACATTCACGGGCTGCTAAAGTCATCAGACCAGTGAGCAAAAATATGCCAATATCGGATGATCCTGAGAATCAATGCTAATGAAACTTTGTAGCATTATAATAGACAACATGCTGATTTTATCATGCTTTAAATTATGGAAAATGGTCAACTACACACTGAGATTAAGCTTTGAGAAGATCACTGTTCTGATGGAGTTATAATAGAGAAGTAAAATGACAATGTAATGATCATATATGTATTAAACATGTACAAATATAATGTCATTGGCAATCAAGCATTGCTCAATGTGTGAGAGGTGAAAGAGCTATGAGGTGAGCTCTCACTTCACAATGGATGTACTACAGAATGATCTCTCTACCCCGAGATACACACGGGTCTTCTTGATCCTCTTCTTATAGTTGAACTTGGAGCCAAAGTTTGAATGCAAATTCAAACTTCTACCTAAAAGGTGAATGCTAACATAGAGGATAAATCATTGCTCAGCAACCAAGTGATACATGATTTAGAGTTTCCTAACTCCTCATGGGTTTAATCCACTTTTACAAGGGTAAATGTGAAGTTCTTTCATAAGAGGTTGATCATATAAGGCCTTTCATGTGTTATGCCAATAAGTTGAGCATAAGTGAATTGATCAAGCATGTGGGCTTGGGTATAATTGCACCAACAAAAGCAACATGCTTGAAAGTTGGGGAAGCATGGATATGGACCTATGATCATCAACAGGATATCAACACATGGATCAATCCAATTAGCTACCTTACATGGTGAGATATTACCAAGTTACATTAGTGGTTGTAGAGTGAAACTTTACCAAAAACCTTTGATGGAAGAGGCGGTAAGTAGATTCGACACAACCAAGAGATGCATGGGGTTGAGAACACAAGGTATAGACCAGCCTAAGCAAGTTACTTATGAGGAACCAAGGTATCATATGGCAACATGCCAAACCAAAAGTGTACCCTCTGAACATATAATAAATAGATGTCCTTTCATAACCATAGAAGTAGGACAAGGCATGGGTGCAAAGGCAATCAAGGCCTTAATTGACTCAAGGGCAGCCACCAGTGCTATTAGATTTTCTATTTGCCAAGACATGGAATTGTGCATTACTCCTATAAAAGGTTATCTCATATGATTAGGAGTAGAAACCCCTTACATGGGCAAGGTGGATCTTCCCATCTCCGTTCAAGAGATCCACATGACAATCAAAGTGCTAGCATGGCATGATGATGATCTTACTGAGCCTCTCATTATTGGTCAAGACTTGATCTATCCGCTTCGATAAGTTGTTGCTCAATATCCATGGTTGTTTGTATCATTTGCTTTACTACGGGTTTGAGTTGAACCACATCCACATTCAGCCATGTCTTTGGGATGCTTGTTTCTTCACCCGTGAGTACGTCTTTTCCCTTATCCACATGTATCGTTTCATTATGTGGTTGTCTGATTTGAAGATGGATTTGACTTTCTTTTTCTTCATGTGTTGTAGGCTTTCTAGCACTTCCTTGAAATGTTACATCCAGTGGAGAAGGCTCTGCTACAATCCTCATGAGTGTAAATGGTTCTTGCTCTTCCACATCTTCCTGATCTACTTTCTCCCTTTGGCATCTTCATCGCAACCTCACCATCCAAGTGGGCCTTTGTAATTTGAATCTTTGTTTCTTCATTCATCTTTAGTGTATGGACCTCTCCTTGTGATGATCCTTTGTTTGGTGTCTCGATCACTGTGTTATCCAGTGTTTTATCCATTCTTGTGCCTTCCACTTCAAGGGAATCCTTTACTAGATTTAAGTCGTCTCATTTACCATCATCGTTTGATTCACTTTTGATATCCACATTCATGGGGGATGGTACATGGTCTTCCTGGACTTCAGAAGATGAACTAGAATTCACCGATCCCAATTGCTGCATCTATGGAATTTTGTCAACCGCCTTCCCTGCAAAGTTTCTGTATGAGTTTGATGATAGTAGTGGCCTTGTAATGGCAGGTTTAATTATCTTTCCATGAATCTGTGAGTGTCTTCCATGGCTTCTTTTAACTCTTCTTCTGTGATGGGCTTGGCTAGCTCTATTTTCATTCTTTGAAGTACATGTATTCTTTTCGATGAAGGGAGTGCTTCTTCTATCTTCAATACTTCTCTTAATCTCTTTGCACCTCTCATTCTAGGTTGGGAGCTTGTTCGAGTCTTGCCGATCACCTTTACTCCCTTCTTCTTTCTTGGAACAGTGGCAATCTTTGCATACTTTGCCATTTCCATTGATGAAGGCATTTCCTTAAGGTACTCTCTAATGCTTAATGCATGATAGATCAAAATTGTCAATGCCACACTACCATTCAGGAACTTCTTCTAACCCCATTGCTTCTTGGCTTCGAATAAACATTCTTGGATGTAGGGTTTTAGATTCACTTGATTGCCAATTTGTTTGGTGGCATGAGACAATAGCTGTACTATGAGCTTTTGTGGTGCTGTGTCGCGGTGCATGTTGGGAAGGCAGAAATGTTGATGTATGAGTCTGACCTCCTCTTCAATGTCCACACGATAGATGTCCACGAATGTGCGGGTCTTTGTTCCATGGCTTTCGTCCTTTAGGTCAGTGTTCCCATCTTTCTCCCATCCAAATGCTTCTTTAATCAATTTGTGCATGAACTAAATAATCACCCACTCACCTTTCACATCGAGAGCTTTTGCTTCTGGTACTAAAGGATTATGTAGAGCCGGTTCAAGAGTGTTCATAACCTGAGTACACCGTTGAAAATCTGGCTTATAAATTGGTAGCTCGAAATACTTATGAATTCCTACTTTTGTCATTACTTCGACAGTCGATGGAAGTTCATTTTTGGGCTTCTAGTAATGACTTCGGAAGCCATACACGAAGAAGTCTTGGTTTATCAGGTTGCGATTGAGAATAGTGGTTGTTTCTTCATGTTTTTACTAGATGGCTGATCTGCTTCTGCATGGTGTTGACTTGTTGAGTCATTCGATCTTTACGTACCCATTGTAAATGAGTATTGCATGGATGTGAAGTTCGGATAGTCGACATCCATGTAGGTTTTCCTCTTATAGGGTGGATAGGTTTAGAAGTAATGTCCTTGTGATCTCTCTTAGTCTCATTTCTCAAGGGCGAGGTGGTCACACAATCCAGCAACGCTTTGCTATTTGCAGGCAATTTTGGGTTAAGGCAATCTTGGGATATACTCTTTATTGATTCATTTTCCTTTTCCTGCTTTAAGTTCTCTTCCTTAGTTTTGATGAACTTATGGATTTGTGATGATCTTTCTTCCAACAAATTGAAGGCTTCCTTATGCCCTATTTTGGTTGATATGTATCCTTGTGCTAGATGTATGCTCACTTCATTCTCAATAATCTAGTCTTGTCCTAGGATCAGATTTTCAATTAGGTCTTCATCTTCGCATACCAAAACTCTTTGCTCCATAGTGGAATTGCCTAAGTGAAGGGACATTAGGGCTTCTCCAACACATTCTATAACTTGACCTCCAATTCCAATCATACACGCCTTAGTAGGACTTATGTTCATTTGGAGATGAGTGGTTAATGACACCCGTATATAGCTTAGAGCTTCTCTCGAGTCAATCAAGGCATCAACTAGTTGATACTCCATGTTTTTGATTCCTAGGTTTAAGTATGGTTGGGAGATGCTATAGCTTGTATTTCTTGTATTATTGATTTGGTAGTTCACCATGGGTATAGGTTCCTCTCCCTATAGATATCATTCATCCCTTTGTCGTATCCCCTCTTTTTGTCTCTTGATGTGCTATAAGGCTTCCTTGCATGCTTCTTCTCTAATCCTCTCTTCTTCTTTCTTTCGATTCTATGCTCCTACGAGTTGTGCTAACATTTGATTTGTTAAACACAAAGAACAAGGGAAGTCTAAGGAAACTCCTGAGCTAATCGAACCTAGCTCAGATAGGGAGAAGCCCGGATCAATTCTAGCAGACCCAAAGCCAGACGACTTGGATATGTGGCTAAAAGCGTACCAAGCTAGAATCAAAATGGGACCGAACATAGAGCAACATGAAAAAATCTACCCTAGAGGGGAATTAGAAAAGGAAAGACTTGCTATATGCAGAAAACTCATAGAAGTAGCACAAACAACCCTAGAAAAGACTATCCCAACTCTACCAGAGACAAGGATTGCACAGGAACCTTATGAAGAATACATCAAACCAAAGGATAAAGAATTGAGAAAAGAAGATTCCCAAGGTGAACAAGAGACAGCACAAGATGGCCCTGTGTCAGCCATACCAGACTTAGAAGCAGAATGGCCCAAGGACTTGTGGGATAGAATCAGAGAAGAACAATGGAAGAAGAATGGTGTCGATCCACCACCATGATGAATTAGATGTGGAAGACTGTCAACCCCATCCTAACCTCGAGGAGGTCTACGAGGAGATCTCAAGACTCGATAGAGGTAGAGAGGAGACCATAAGCATTTCAACATTGCCTAACTATATGGGAGAGTACGAAAGAGAGTCAGTGGTAATACGAGCACCCACGGTGCATGGAAAAGGAACAGGAAAAGGAAAGGAGAGTTCACATAACTTAACAGAGTTAAAGAAAACGAAAGTACAATGCCAATTAACGGTGGAAGATTTGCTTCGACTTAAACCCCAGTTGTGGAAGCAAATGGCAGAGCAATTGAAACCACTGCCAAAGAATGGAGGATCAAAAGAAAAGGAACTGGAAAATAAGTCCAAAATACAGGTTCCAGTCGATAAAGTAGGAGAGTTCAGTGAAGGAGATGAAGGGAATACCTGTTTACCTGTCATCTACAATGGGTACATGACCAAAGCTATCTTAGACACAGGAGCTGGGGTAGGAATTGCAACGAAGGAGATTTGGGAAAAGTGGGGAAAACCCGCCTTACGACCCACTCGCATGAAACTCCAGTTAGCAGACGGTCATGTGGAGAGACCCCTAGGAATATTGGAAGGAATTAAGTTAACCACGTGTGGAGTGGAATTTGAACACACACTGGCCATATGTAAGTTCGAAAAAGCAAACAATTATGAGATGATATTAGGACGACCCTTCATGAGACAGATGCGAGTCGTACAAGATTGGGGCAGAGATTCATTATATCTCCAACATCAAGGGAACACTACCAAGATAAATTTGCACACATTCGCTTATCGGGATGTCCCTCCATTACAATGGAATCCAGTCCACAAAGAAGAAGATGACCTATCCATTCACAGTGCTGGATCAAGTGACCAATCTTGGATGCACGAGGATGCCCAGTTGTGGATGTGCAAAGAAGCAAAGAAGGAGTGTAAAAAACAAATGTGGCCAATAGGGCACCCTAACTATCGATCGATAGAAGACCCCGATTACATGCCTCAAATTTTTTCAGATGAACTCTTCGAACCACATGGCTGGATGGAAATCCTAGCCACATTAGATGTGTGTGTGAATGAGGAAGTAGTGACGATGAACGATTGTATAGACGAGGAAGGATAAGACGTGAACCTCTACATGGTTGTCCTCCAAGAAGTAGAAGCAGGGGAAATTGTAGAGGAAGAGTGGAAAGAAGAGTATGAAAGCATAGAAATGGAACCAGAGTTTGACTCTGAGGAACAATATTTAGAAACCATGCAAAAGGAATCAAAAGAAAGACCAACAAAAGTCTTAGCAATCGAAACCATCCCAATAATACACGAGCATAGAGAGGACACGAGTAAAGTGGAACCGGAACCAGACCATTTCGAAGTTCCAGAACATTTTAAAAGATACGAAGTGGAAGAAAGAAAGATAGCCACTCAAATGCCTAAACGAGAGGCCCGGGATGGAGAAGCCTATGACAACAAGGAACAAACCAAGAAAGTTGTTGTAACGATAGAAGACGGAGAAGAGAGGTGCACGTATATTGGGAAAGACGTATCGGAAGAGGAAGAAGAGGATCTCATACGACTCATCCGAGAATATTGAGACGTGTTTGCTTGGACGTACAAAGACCTCAAGGGTGTAGAACCCAGCATATGCGCTCATCGAATCCTTATGACATCAGATGCAAAACCTTCTAAACAACGCCCTTATACGTATAATGAAGTTTACGCAGCAAAAATAAAGGAAGAAATTGACAAATTACTAGCGGCAGGATTCATTTATGAGATTGAACACACAGAATGGGTATCGCCGCTAGTAGTAGTGCCCAAGAAAAACGGAAAACTAAGGGTGTGTATCAACTTGAAAAAAGTAAATGCAGCAACTATACGTGATAGTTTCCCTTTACCCATCATAGACCATCTTTTGGAAAGAGTTGCCGGCAAGGAGGTCTATAGCTTCTTGGATGGATTCTCTGGTTACAACCAAGTAGCTATTGCAACTGAGGACCAGCATAAAACCGCATTCGCGACTGAATGGGGAATCTATGCATTTAGAGTGATGCCTTTCGGGCTCACTAATGCGCGAGCCACCTTCCAACGACTGATGTGTCATGTATTCAAAGAATTTCTGAGAAAAAGTATGGAAGTATACGTAGATGATCTGTGTACATACTCAAATCAACGACCATACCATATACCGGAACTGAGAAAAATATTCAATAAATGTAGACAGTATAGAGTTTGTTTGAACCCTGAGAAATGTGTCTTCATGGTGCGACAAGGAAAAATCCTAGGACACATCGTTTCAAAGAATGGAATATCCACGGACGAAGAAAAGATTAAAATTATCTTAGAGCTACCAAGACCCAGGAATGCAAAGGAAGTACAAGCCTTTATGGGACACTGTGGATATTACCGTAGGTTTATTCACATGTATGCCATAATAGCTAAGCCTTTATATGGTCTATTGACTCAGTTCACTTGGACAGACGAGTGTGAGAAGGCCTTCAACGAGCTTAAGAAGCGGCTGAGTACAGCCCCAATTCTAAAATCACCCAACTGGAGCAAGCCTTTTCATATTCATGTGGATGCTTCGAACTATGCCATTGGATGTATCCTAGCTCAACCGGCTGACGAAGGGAAGCTTGACCATCCAATCGCTTATGCGAGTAGACAATTAAACCAAGCAGAAAGAAATTATACGACTACTGAAAGGGAAGGCTTAGGAATGGTTTATGCAGTGAAGAAGTTTAGACACTACCTCTTAGCCAACAAATTCAAGTTCTTCATTGACCATCAGGCTTTGTTGTATTTAGTCAATAAGCCTTGCAACACGGGAAGATTGGTACGATGGTTCTTGTTATTAATGGAGTTCGACTTTGAGGTAATAGTCAAAAAAGGAGACACACATGTAAGAGCAGATCACCTTTCAAGGCTAACGCATGGAGAACCACCTAGCGGAGTACCGGATGATTTACCAGATACGTATTTGTTTAATCTTGAAGTATGTCCAAAGTGGGCGGAACGATTAATTCCCATACTCACTCATGGCCCTCAACACCCAATAAATAAGAATAGCAAAAAAGAGATTCTCCAAACAAGAAATTTACACATTGTTGCTGGAAGCATGTATTATAAGGAACCCAACGGTGTCTTATTAAGATGCGTTGAGGAGGACGAACAGAAGCAACTAATCCAGCAGGCACACGTAAACAAGTGGAAAACCCATCAAGGGATGCATGGAACTATTCGAGAATTAAAAAGGTTAGGCGTCTATTGGCCTGACATGCCAAAAGATGTTCACGATTATGTAAGTAATTGTGTGGAATGCCGAGAAACTATCCCGGAGGATCACGTGTCCTTACCTTTTTCTACCATAGCGCCTAATTGGAGTAAAACATTAGTACAATTCCTCAAAACGAAAGAGCACGAAATAGGAGCTAGTTTAGCAAGAAAGCGATCCCTAGAAGAAATGAGCAAGGATTATGTGATAATGGGAAAACAATTGTTTAGAAGAGGAAAAGACAATCAACTCAGATTGTGCGTGCATGAAGGAGAATATCCTCCCATATTAGAAATGGCACACGCAGGAGCTGCGGGAGGACATTTTTCAGCAGACAAAACGGTCAAGATGATTCTCTTTGCAGGTTTGTGGTGGCCGACTCTACATATGGATGCGGAGACATATGTGAGAAGCTGCGAAACATGCCAGAGAGCGAAATATCCCATTCGAAGGGACGACATGCCTTTAAGACCCATGGTTTGTGCAAGAGCATTTACCAAGTGGGGTATTGATTTCATAGGACCTATCAATCCACCGGCTAAAGGATCACATGCGGAATACATCATAGTAGCCACCGACTACTTAACCAAGTGGGTAGAAGCAAAAGCCACTAGAAAGAATGATGCTCAAACTACAGCAAAATTTCTCTTTGAGCACATCTTCACACGCTTTGGACTACCAATTGAGATAGTGAGTGATCGAGGAACGCATTTCCTAAACGAAGTCATTGAGTCGCTAATGAATGACTTTCTAGTGATTCATAAAAAATCAGCCCCATACCATCCTCAAGCTAACGGACAAGCTGAGAGTTCCAACAAGGTACTATGCACTGTATTGACAAAGATTGTCAATAATGGAAGGTCAGATTGGGACAAACAATTGCATCACGCAATTTGGGCCTTCCGAGTGGCATATAAAACGGCCATTGGAACCACACCTTTCAATCTAGTGTATGGGCAGAATGCAATTTTGCCAATTGACTTCTTGGTACCTACATTGAAAGTGGCCCAGCAATATGAGTGGAACGGTCATGAATTGTCCCAGCAACTAGATCAAATTGAAAAGTTGCACGAGACTAGATTGCAAGCTGTAGCAGGCATTTATGCCGCTAAACGGAGACAAAAGGCATATTATGATTCACATATAAAAGACAAGGGACTAAAAGAAGGTGACTTAGTCCTAGTATACACCCTAAAACAACATGCAAAGAAGCTACAAAAACGCGGATACGGACCTTTGATTATAAATCGAATCTCTACTAGTGGTGCAGTCAATCTCGCTACTCTAGACGGAGACATTCTTCCCAACTACATCAGTGGATGCAGAGTAAGACGATTCATGGAGCCCTTGACTGATCAAATGCTAGCGCGACTGTTAGGAGCTCAAAATAGGAAAAAGGAAGAAGAACGAATTCGAGAGGAAGCCCGACAAGAAGCACTAGAACGCATTAGGAAACAGAAAGAGTGGATCAGGCAAAGAGATGAACACTATCTCCAAGGAGAAGAGCCCATCCCTATGGCAAACTATCAGGTCAAAAATCAGGATTCAACGGGTATGTGTAACACGCAACCTTACCTAAACCTAGGGATTGGCAAGACAGAGTATAAATTGATAGATGCATTGATAGACTCAGGAGCAGGCCTTAGCTGCATGCGAAAGAGAACAGCAGACGAACTGCAATTAGAATTGAATCCCACAAAAGCCCAATTAATAGGAATTGGAGGTCACACCATAGAATGCATTGGAACCACGAATGTATCCCTCCACCTAGGAAATTCCTCCATGGAACAAAGAGTCCTAGTATGTGAGGATGACGATTTGATAGAAGACTTCATTCTAGGACACGACTGGATCATTGAGACAGAAGCGTGTATCCATCTAGCTCAAGGATATATTTCAGCTACGATAGGGCATAAAGAGATTTTCAGCTTACTTGAAGAGAAACCATGTATCCAAACCATGTCAATACCAAGATCGGAGGAAGTTCAAAGAAGAAAGTATCAACTATGCTCACCACTCAGGAAGCAAATGCATAGAAACTGAAACTTCAATCTTAGCGACATCCACTATAGAGACGAAGTTATCCAATGCAATTGTGGATAAGCCAACCAATGAGGAGACGCTCTCTCCTAAACAGGCTCAAAACATCCAAAGATCGTACTATTGGAAACCAATAAGCAGATACTCGAATCGAGAACCACCCAAATATATGTGGGTACGCAAGGATCAAATACAGAGTCAAGAAACGTCCACAAGTGCTCTGAAGAAGGAAACAGGCATCACCAAACCCGCTACAAAGAACTACAGACGAAAAGAGCCAGTGCAAGTATGGATTGCCAAGCCCTTGCTTGAAGCTCAAAGATCTCGACATCAGATATGGATTCCCAAAAAGGTCATACAAGCAGCTAAACAGAATGTAAGGACAAAGGAGGAAATACCACATCAGACAAGGCAAAAATCATCAACACATAAGAATCATCAGAGAAAATCGCAAAGCAATGCCAAATTCACTCGGACAATGGATAAAGCAAATGGAACACGAGCAGCTGCACGAATCGAGAAAACCCAGCGACCTCTCTCAGTGTTCTCAAAATGGATCTGGAAACCAAAGCTACCACGAGGAGCGGATGATCGAGGAGATAAAACACCCGATTGCACTCATGTAGTGTCTGATGCACCTCAAGTAAGCATGATAGGGCCGCAATACAAGGCCAAGCATTCGGCACAGGATGTACATTATCAAACTAGTGGTGCACGATCTCCAAGTGAGACTAGATCTTAGCTTTAAACTGATAGGAATGGACATACTATGTACATAAACTATGCTTCGGCTATACTAATGATTGTCTTCTTTCAGGAAAAAATATAAAAAGAGGCGGTAAGAAATCCCACTCTTGCAATAATGGGGAACGGAGTGACGAGCTACCATAATCACAACAATACACTGTATGGTCTCATGAAAGCCTTTCAAGCTAATGCACTTTTCCTTGTAAGTGCAGATGGCTTCTGAAGACTCTGAAGCTACAATACAAGAGGAGGTCCAAGAATTTCCTCCCCAATGTCTTACGAAAGCAAAAGGCCATTGGTTCAGAGATGAGCAGCCAGTTGAGGAATATCTCTTCTTGGCCAACATAAAGATCATGGACACAGAGCATCACTTTCCGATCATGTCCCAGGACTTCAAAGTTTTACATGGACTGCCATCCACAATCGATATCATGAAGAAAGCAGGAATTCATAAATATTTTGAGCTACCTATCTATAAACCGGATTTCCAACGTTGTACACAAGTCATGAACACTCTACGACCAGCACTACATGATCCATTGGTACCAGAAGCCAATGTGATGGACAAGAATGGAGAATGGGTGGTCATTCAATTTTCCCACGACTTAATCAAAGAAGCATTTGGATGGGAAAAGGATGGTGTCAACACGGTCAAGGAAGAGAGTCGTGGAGCCAAAACAAGAACTTTCGTCGACATCAATAGGGTGGACATCGAAGAAGAAGTCAGATTGATTCACCAACACTTTTGCTTTCCGAGTATGAATAGATACACGGCCCCTCAAAAGATCATTGTGCAATTATTGTCTCATGCCATAAAACAGATCGGCAACCAGGTAAACCTTACACCCTATGTGCAAGAAAGATTGTTCGAGGCGAAGAAGAAATGGGAAAATAAGAAATTCCTCAATGGGACCACTGCCCTAACAATTATGATTTACCACGCATTGGGCATGCGCGAGTTCTTACGGGAAATGCCATCTTCAATGGAGTTGGCTCAATTTGTCAAAGCAGCTACTGTACCGAAATAGAAGAAAGGAAGCAAGCAAGTAGAAGAAGCAGAAACAAGCTCGCGACCCCAAATGAGAGGCACAATGAGGGGCACAAAACGACCTCGAGAAGTCCAACAAGCAGAAGAGGAAGTACCAGAAACAAAGAGAGTACATGTACTTCCTACAACCACCCCTCAAGGGAATAAAAAGATCACGGAAGAAGAATTAACTCAAGCACTGGAGGAGACTCACAAATATACAGAAGGACAAATTAATCTGCCAGTGCAGGGACATCATTATCAACAGTCCGCAAAAGCTAAGGAACCAAAAGGCAAACTTACTAAGGTACATAGATATCGAGAAATTGGGCTAGACAACTCTAGTTCTGGATCCGACGACCAAGAGAAGCAAAATACATCATTATTGGATGTAGATATTCAAAGTGAATCGAAGGATGATGGCCAGTGGGCCGAATTAAATGAAGTAGACTATGGTGAAGACCAAGCAGGCCACAAGGAAAACGCTCAATCACCACTGGTAGACCAAAGTACCACCAAAAAGCAGGCAGAAGAAGAAGGGCAACACCCCATTCAACCGAAAGATGCCTCCACCACCCACAACAAGGAGGGCAAATCTGATGATGAGGAGCATTTAATGATATCAGAGGATAAGCCTCAGGAAGAAGGACAAGAAGACGAAGAACCCTTCACCCCACTAAGGGTTGTGGCAGAACCGTCCCCAATGGATGTCACATTTCAAGGGAGTGCCACGAAGGTTCGTAAGGTGGTGGAAGATGATGCAGAATTGCAAGTACAACTACAGGTCCGACAACCACATAATGAAATGATCCACGTTGCGAAGGGACAAGATGTACATACAGGAGAAACCCCAGACATACCAAAGACATGGCTGAATGTTGATATAGCTCAGCTCAAGCCTGTGGTGCAGGATATGATTCGCACTGCACTAGACACTCAACAATTGATGCTTGATGCTGATGAAGATTACGACCAAGCCATGCTCGAAAAGCAGGAGCTTCAAAAAGAAGGTATGAATCTGGCTAAGAAATTATCCAAAGCAGAAGCTCAAGTTTTGAAGAAACACGAGGAAATAAGAACGACCAAAACACAGTACAGAATATTAGAAACGAAAAATGCCAAACTAAAAGAGCAAGTTTTGGAGCTCACAAGGAAACTAGACATGACCGAAAAAGAGAAAACAAGGATCCATGCTCGTAGCAAGGTACTCGAATCACAGCTCAAGGTGAGCATGGAAGAAGCAGACCACTTAAGGGACAGGAACAAGGAGCTCATGACAGCTCTCCTCAGTGATCAACCACCGACAGATACTGACAAATCAAACAAGGATATAAAAGACATGGAAGAAAAGTTGACCAAGATGGCAGATCAGCTCAAACAGGAGCAAGAGACAATTGCAGAATGGGAACAAAGATATATGAATGACACGGCAGCTCTACGCAAGAAATGGAAAAAAGCAGAGAAAGATTATTTCCGACAGTGCAAAGAAGACACAGATCACATGAACATAGTTGCACAGGAATTAATCAAACATCAAGAAAAGGTTACAAAGGTCGAAGAAGAACTTAAGAATAAAGAGGAACTCATCAAACGGCTTCAGGAGCAGATAGAACTAACAGGAAAGCAGGGGACACCAGTAGTTCCACCAGAGACCACGGCTACTGTGGAGGAAGAGGTACGTCCTCTCTCTCCCCCCTTGTATCATTCACCAATAAGGGCGGAAAAGGAGGTTCCATTAGAACCTAACACACGAGAAATTGCAGAACTGAGCAGACCAGAAAGGGCACTACTGGTGTCCCAGCTCACTGCTGATTTTGAAGATCAAATTATACAGATAATGAAAGAAGCTCGAATAGAAAACAAACAATTAGATCAAATTTTGAAGCCATTCAATGTACCATATGGTCTACTTAAAGAACAGACGCGGATGTACATAAAGTCTGCAACGAACAAAGATCCGGATCACAACCTTCAATTCCAGCATGACACTTTCAATTATACTCAAGAGGAATTTGAGAAGGCGGATCCGATATGGCGAAGAAAAATTTTGGAGAAGAATCCGACATTGCGGGTACAGTGGGAAGCATCACCATATGCACTTCAGGTAAATCCATCTTTTTGTCATGTACCCCGCAGACGCTCTTGGACGCAATTTTGGGAAGGACAGCGTCAAGGCAATATCAATAATCAGTGGCTTAACTATCCGTTACTACCTAGTCCGCCACATAATTACTTACCTACAGAAGAATATATGGTGAAGACAATGGAATTTTGGATTGCAAGGTATGCTACAGTTCCGGACTTAGCCGTCAAAATGACCAACAAAATATTCAGCATGCTCATTACAGTGTTGAAGGTGTTTCAGCATGCTAAATATACATTTTTGAATTTCATCGGCATTACGCAAGGGTCTGAGGCTCTTATTTTTGATTTATCAACCATTCCGAGCCGACTCACAATTATGGCGTATTATTCTCGCCTTATGTTTTTGCCATCGACATATATGCAAACTTTCGAAGAAGCATTCTTTACCGGCTTCTTTGAAATGGATTCAGAAATTTTCGTGAAAATGACTTCCAATTTGAATGCAAGGCTGGTGGCCTACGAAACAAGTTTCTTTGCTGATCACAGACAGGCGCCAGAAGACGGAGTAAAGTCAAAGCAATGGAAGGAATTCATGTTATGTCATGCAAATCTGCTGAACCAACGAGAGCAAACCGCCATTCAAACATACACACGTCGCCTCAGAAAGCCTGTCGAGGACGACAGAGTTCAGGAGGAGGGACGTGTAGAGGGACAATCAAGCAAAAAGAAAAGAAGAAGAAAATCAAAGTCTAAGACAGTGCAATAAATACACATCTCTGCAGGAAGCCCCGCAGGGGCGCATTACCCATCTCTGCACAGAGCCCCGCAGGGGCACGCATCAGGCAAAAAGAGAAATCATCCAGGTCATGCACGGTGGAAAAGAAGTAAACAGCCTCAAAGCAATACAACAGGGTCATATGTGTGCAACCAGGACAAATCAGAGGACCAAAAGTTACAAAGGGGTAGAGGCTGAAAAGTTTAAGAGGGTGACTAAGAACAGCACATTCCTAGTCACTGGTGGCGTGCGTGGCAACCCAAGTCAACAGGCAAGACAACTGCATCAGGCTCTCGAGTTGTAGAGCTTGAATCAAGAAGGCCATCGAATCTGCATGTCTGTTTAACTGCAGACAATACTGACCAAGGGGAGCGTGCGGAGAAAAGCTGAGCGCCTCTAAAACGTAATGCAAGATCAAGAATCAGGCAACACTAACCACGGGACGCGTTCGCGAAGCAAAGTCTATCAAGGGACGACAGAGACGAAGAGGGGGAGAGTGTTGCAGAGCTAAAAGAGCGCACAAAGCAGAGAAAAAGACGGGCCCCAAAATTTTTCCGATTTGGACACGCAACTTTTGTATCATAACCACTTTTGTACATATTTTCCGTTGTAAATGCACTAGAGGAGTCCTCTAGATGCATCCCCACAGAAGATTAGTGATTTACCCATGTACAATAGTAGGAAATTAGTCTTTTAGTGAATAAAGTGCCGGTCTCTTGTGTGAAAGGACCAAACTTAGGGCACTAGTATATAAGTCAAAAGTGACTCTTTGTAAAGAACTTTTTGCCATTGTGAAGAAGGAGCACTTCTGAATTTTCGAGTTTGCCTCTTTCTTGCTGATTTTGATCTTCATTTTGCTCTTGTATGTGTGTGTGATGCTTGAAATGCATGTGTAGGACTGTTGTCTACCCCTTCCCCTTTGTTTTGAGCTGCTGTAGTGCGTGCGTAAGCTAGGAGAAGCTGTAGCGCGGGTGTTTGTGACTCCCGTAATTCACTGTTTCTGCCATAACTTGAAGCAGAGTGGTCAGAATTGAGTGAAACCACCACCGTTGGATGCTTCTCGTCGAGAGCTTCGAAATGAGTACCCTATTACCTATGTTCGGAGTTCTGGGCTGGGAGAAAACCTCAAAATACCAAAACTGCTGAAAAGAGGCTTGCGGCAACACTTTCAGTATTTCAGTAGGTGTGAGAGGTAGTAGTCTTTTCTCATGCGTGATTAGCTAAACCACTTCATTTTCTATCACGTGTGCACACGTCTTCATACACTTGGTTAGTCGCTCCTTAGGATTGACATTTAAATGTGTGATAAAGATCCCACTATATGCACTTGTATGGCAATTGAGGTATAGTCTCATTGGTACAAGTCCTTGAGTCTTCGTGGCTCAAGTACACAACCACCTACTCTCTTGGTAGAACCATGATTATGTATAAGGCCAATGAAGGAATTCAAGGAGACAACAAATCCATATTCTAGGTGTAAGCCTTGGTGAGTTATCTCCTTCTGGATACATAAGTGGTAAAGGAAGGCAGACCCCAATGCTAGACTAATCTAGGTGCCTGAAACCTACTTACAAGCTCAACTTTCCACAAGAAATCCTCTAGAGTCAAGGCAATGCTCACATGCACGCACTCAATAGGCTCCGAAGCTAAAACATGTCACATCACAACATGAGCACTTGCAAATTCACGTAGTACTACTTGGAAATGGGTATCCAAAAATTGCCACATCAAGGTAGAGTCATCTCTAAAACCATTAACTCTAATTACTAGAAAAATTTGTAATTTCCTAAGGGCATTCTAGAAAGTGAAGTCTGGTACTAAACCACTTGATTTAACATTATACTGTTAGACGCATTTGGACTTCACTTCACATTCAGGGTATGCATCTAGGAAGTCAACTAAACACACATTCACTTGAATAACAACTAACTCGTACATATGTCATGTTGCTATTGCAAGTGGCATAAGGTTTCATCTCTTCTCTATTGCAATATTAATGTGTTCTTCTTCTTCTAGCAGATAAGCAATCAACAGTTACCATCACACTCATGGCTAATACAATTGGCACTAGTTCGTAGGCGGGGACGAATCAACCAGCACTCAATATGGAAGTATTGCCTATTGAAGTGCCATGGATTGAGTTGCTAGTAGAATTATGTCACCTCCATCAAATACCTATCCATGATCCACCTATTGGAGTCACAAAAAAAGTTAGTGGACATTCTCATTGGTTCAATGGGATGTTAGGGCAATTAGGAGATGCTACATATATCTAGGAATCAAAGTGCGAGTTTGATCATGTTTGGGGAAGATTTTAGTTTTTTCTCACGAGAGTTTGACCAACTCTAGAACACCTCGAAAGTCCAAGCCATTTGGCAATGCACGAGGTTGGCAGAATATTTTAGTGCCCCTTTACCAAAACCAAATTTCAAAAGATTTTATTATCACATATCCACCTTGTAGGCTCGTGTTGTAAGGGATCGATCAGGAACTTTTGCCATTCCTTCCTTGTTGCGAAACAATGAATTGAAGAAATTTGAGCTCACTTTGGATTTAGCCAGAGAGAAACTCAACATGTACAGTACATATGTACCTTTGGAAAAAGAAACCTTACTGGCAGAGAACATGAAGGGCAGGAAGATTGTCAAGCTCAAAGATATGGCTACTCTCACACCTAATGTTTCCATATCCCTTCATCTCTGCATGCAGCACTATGCATTTTTAGGTCAAGTCTGATTCACTCAACCACATAAAAGAATTTGGTTCCATCTCTATTTGGCAAAAATAGGCTCACTAGCCATCAAGCTTCTCATTTGGATCATTGAGCAGTTATATGAAGCTAATAAGAGATGGTTTAGGAAAATAGTCTAAAACAGGTGATGTGCAATTACATGCATTATATACATATGCTTATCATATGATATTCCCATTGAGTGTGCTCTTACATGGTGTCAATTGCAACTTTTTGAAGGGCTCCGATCTTCAGCTCATCAATCTAAGAGGGTGCAAGGCACTATCCCAGGTGTCTAGCCATGAGGAGTTGTCACAATCCCAAATATCTCACCAATAGGAGAGGGCATAGTGCCCCCATTCACTTCTTTTAAGATCCTACTTGAGAGTGGGAGTTAGCTACTTCTGGCAGTTGGTTTGCTAGATGCTTTTATAACTCAGATTTGACTTTTAGTAGCTCCTCTAAAGTGAGATGGAACTCCAATTTAGTGTTCTTGACTACTTCAATGTTTGTAGGTAGAGTTGTTTCATTGTTTTTTACCATAATTGTGGGGTCTCTCATATGAATAGGCTTAGATTTCCAAGGGCATCTGAAGTGTGGAAACTCCTACAAGGAATTGGATTCAAGTTCTAGTCTTTCGCATGATTGCATATCTTCTTGCTCCCGATATATAGAGGGAATTTCTTGAGGGAATTGATCATGAAGATCATTCACTTCTTGAATAGGAGGATTCTCACTCTCATTGGCCATTTCTCCTATTGGATTGGATCGCTCTCAAGAACTCTTGGGAGTAATAATTTATAGAGGAAGGAATTCCATTATCCTTAAAATTAGGAACATAGGTTTCTAGTGGGGATAAGCTTATCCTTTCACTTTTCTTACTTTGAGCCTCTCGTGTAGCTAAAGTCTTAGGTTTAGGTACCAACTCATCTAACCTCTCCAAAAGTCCTTCAAAATGTAACTATGGCTTAATTGAGGTTATTTGATTGAAAAGACAGCTTATCGAACGTAGCCTGAGCTAATTCTATGATTTTAGCACAAAGTTTGGCCTTTTCAATCTCTAAATGTACTTGGGTATAACATCTATCTAATTGAGCTATTTTTGGCCCATCTTTGAGTCTAGCCGGATAGGCCTTTAATACCATGTCAAGGTCTTCAAGGGTGACATCGACTAGGAGGTAACTTGCTTTGGGTTGAGGTGGGATGAATGGTGGGGTTTGATGTGGTGGGTTGAATGGTGGTGTTTGAGAGTGTGTTTGAGATGCAATTTCAACTATTTTTGTTTTCCTTTCTTTGAGGCATCCGAGCTCTCCGATTCACTAACCTCTAGCTTCTTTTTCTGACCTTTGACTAGAGTCTTTTGTAGAACCGTGCTCTACTGACTACTTGTACAAGGGTGATGTTGGTCACACTTCCATTGGGTTCAACTACCAAGACAATAAAATTGATGGGTTTAATTGTTTGTGCATTGGTTGGGTTCTTAGGAAAATATTTACGGAGATGTTTCTTTCCATAGTCAAGACAAAAACCTTGAATAACAATAGGTTGGGGTTGCCTTGGTGGAGGGAGTGGACAACCATAAATAAAGTGATCTCTCTAACACCTTTATCATGGTCCTCTAGGGGCTTGTTGTCTCATTTGTCTCACTTATGGTCTAGGATTTGGATTTTTATACATTAATTGGAGTATCTAGGCTCCCAATCAGCTTCCAATGGTGTTTCATATTGATGAACCTCATTGTAGCCTAGTGATTCTATATAGTAAGCTAGTGGGATATCTACATGGGTTTTGGGTTAGGATCACTATCTGAGATCCTAGGGGATAATGGTATTATGGATCTATTCAAATTATCAGGTGTTGTAGTGTATTTGACTGATATCACATTGGTAGGGGGTGGTGGTTGCTGACCTGACATATGTTAAGGTCTCTGTTGTGCATGATAGTGTGTTTGATATGGTTGTTGTGGCCTATAGTATGGTTGTGGTTGGTGCTAGTTTTGGTATCTACCTAGCTACTGATGGGGTTGCTGGTAATTTTTCCTCATTGCCTATGTATGAAAATCTTGTGCCGTATGATTTGTGTATCTCCTCTCAATGGTATAATACTAGGTATTTGGATTTCCTCCATTTTGCACCATTAAGGGAGATACATTGGCAATGTGTTCTCCTCCACAATTGTAGCATCCTTTTACTAGAACCATCCTAGGGTTTTGTCTACTAGGTACTCCTAACTTTTAAGCCACTTTTTTTGCTAATTCATCTATTGAAGTTGAGGGTTTTGAGTTGAAAGTACTAGAACAGTCACGGCTGTATTCTTTAAAGTTAATCGAAAAGCATTGTATTGAGTGAACAAATATTCCACTTGTTTAGCTCTTAATACTTGATTGAACTTGCCTACATGGTCATAAGGGTCTCTTGTTCCATGAAAGCAGTTCCTCATTGACTTCACTAGTTGAGTGGGTCTCAAGGTCCTAGGGTGTTCTTTGGGTCTAGGTAGTGGGAAATCATCCATGCATCTTTGATGTCTATGTCTTCTAGGTTTTTCTTGATCGGCTCTATCCGTGTCTAATCTTGATCTTTCTCTTACATATGTATGTGCAAAACTCACTTCTAGTTGCCGTCTGTTTTTCTCTATGTGACTATGTAGGATGTGAGAGGATCTAGCTCCATGCTAACTGTGGCAATCATTATGCCTATGTGGGGAGAGAATCAATTCACCCTTCCAAGTATATGCATCCCTACCATGTTCCATAACCACAAACATTCTTTTAGAAGTGCTATGTAAGTAGACAGCTTTTCCTCGAACTTTAGGGTCTTTGAATTTGTAAATGATCACTCTGTCTACTTTGCTAGGCTTATCTGGCTTGAATCTCTAGAATGCTTCATGCATCTCTCTATTCAAGAAGATTTATGTGCTTTTATTGTCCCAAGGAATCACTCTAGTGTGATTATCCTTGACAAAATGAACTTACCTCTAGGAGTTCTAGGTTCCTTTCTAGGGTTTTCATTATCTAAGTCTCTAAAATCCAACTCAAGAATGCTAGTTCCAAACTCATCAGTCCTTTTTGGTAAGCTTATGGCCACGTACATGGTTCCTTGTTTATCAATGTAGGATCCCTCTTAAAATTTGACCACAAGGTGCTCAATTCTAAAGGGTTGATATGGGCTTCAGATTCAGACAATAGATAATCTCAAACCATCCTCATATATGTGTGCACCTAAGTGGTTGGTTTGGATATGTAGCTCAGTGATGAGTAGCACCTCCTTTAATGTCAATCCGGGAAGACATGAGGATGGTATGAAGACCTCGAGCAAGTGAAGGCACAAATGTGTGAGTGAGAAGCACACTAACATGCACACACATACACACACACGCGCACACGGCAAGAACAAAGAGAGTAAGACAATGGAATCACTTCTATTGCAACAAAGTTCTCATACAAGCTCAAAACTACAAGAAGCTCCCTCAAAAATGAGCTCTCTAGCTCTATTTATAGTTTTTGACTAGCTTAGGCCCTGTCCAGACCTAGTGTCCGGCCTAGTTAAAAATTAGGTTCCAGGGCTTATTTGAGGGCTCAAACGAGATCTAAAAAATACGAAAATTGGTAGGCATCTACTTCTAAGGCTCCTCAAAGCTCGAGGACTCCTCGGCTTGTACAAAATGGAGCTACAAAAAGGTGAAAATGGTATTTACAGGGGTTTTTAGTGATGAGAATCACTTTTAAATGGTGTAAGGGTTTTGAAAAAAAATAGAGAGTTGCCTTAGTGCTAGATCTGCATGTATGCCCGTACTTGCTTCTTCTCGTATATCGCCAACACTGTCCCCCCCCTAGCGTCTGTCGCCTCTGACAGACCTCTGCTCCACTGTTTGATCAATGTACTTCTGCAGGAGGTCGGTTGCCACTTCTTGTTCCTTGATGCGTAGTCCCCGGACGAAGTCTCTATGGAGGGCATCCCAATTGACTGCTCCCGGCATATCAGGGTGTGGTGTGGTGTAGAGCTCTGAGTGCATGGTTTGTTCACACGCGAATAGATGTAGCAGGTGGGTTGGGCGTGGTGCGAACACTTCTGAGTGTGACTCCCAAAACCCCGTGGTGAACATATCATCAAAGGTTTGCTTGTAGCAGGCAGGGAGATATCTTATTCGTGCATGCCATGCGTAAGCTACTCGAATGCTCGCGGTCGTGCTCATGTCATACAGCAAATCATAATTACCATTGATGAAGCCCGGAATTGAAGGCTGGATGTTACGTACATTTCGAAAGGTCTTTAGGACCACTTGCATCATGTCTAAAATTTTGAGCATCATTTGAGCGGCGACATCCGGCATGGGGTGGAGGCGTGGCATCCAATGTCTGATGGTGGCTATCATGTATGATACTGTAGGTGTGCCGGTTGGGGGTGCGATTGCGGGGTAATTGAGCCATTCTTTACAATTTGCGTTGTTCTGAACCTTGATGGCGAATGCTTTCCATGATCTTCTTCTTTGTATTGGACCAAAGCAAGGGTTATACTTCAAATGCATGGGAGCGTGATCCCATGTTCGTAACATCTCCGGATAGGTCTCTAGTAACTTTTGCCTCCATATGGGTTGGAATATGGCCCCCTTTCTGGCTGCCTCTAGAATGTCCTCGGGTTCGAACTGAGTTGCGAACTTAGGGTACTGGTTGGTTATGCGTTTGATCTCAGCATTATAGTCAGCCAGCAGTACAAAATAGGGCTTATATTGTAACTCTGAACTGGTGATCAACCGCCTAGGAGCCAAGTGCGAGAAATATTCAGACTTGAGTATAGACTCCTCAATGGTGTTCATGGCCAGCATTTGAGTTGCTACGCGCTCTTCGTGAGTGTGGCCCATCTCCTCTACCTGCTTCATCCATGCCGATGGGGGCTCCTCATATGTGTCTTGGCCTTCCTCCGTAATTCTGCCTCCTGGAAGGGGTTGAGGCTCATAATTGTCTTCAAATGTCTCCTCCACTGGAATGACTACTGTTTCTTCTTCTATGGTTTGATCAGGTGGAGAGGGAGGTCGTTCATACTGTAACAACTTGATTTTTAGTTCTGCAACCTGTTGTCATAGCTCAAGTACCTCACTGTTGGTTGAAGGTTCAGGTTCTGGCGAAGTAGCGGCCTCGACCGTCTCTTTAGGTGTGGGTGGGTGTGTTGTCGGTACTTTGGATCCTTGTAGTTCCTTTATCTGGTCTGCCAACTGATCATGGGCCTCCAAGAGGGTCGCATAACCTTCTAAAACCTGTTGAATATGCTCTGAGGGGACAGCCTGGAATTTTGCAGGGTCTATAGGTGCTCCCGGGGTGTTTTCCATGGCCGCTTCTAGGTTCTCCTGGTTTGTTGTTGTAGCCTTCTGTTCTCTTCTTGAGCCGCTGCTAGATGGCGACGTAGTAGAGCCATGTTGCGTTGAAGGCTCGCATTGCGGCCCATTTGTTCTCTGAGTTGTTCCTCCATAGCTTTGCCTGTCTCTGCATACTTAGCTTCGATTTCTGTCTTCGATTGTTGGAGGTCAGTCACCTGGTGTTGTAGTGCTGTATTACCTAGTTCCAAGGCATCGACTCGTGCCTGGAGTTGAGCCGAGAGATTGCACAGCTCTATGTTATTTTCTTCTAATAGCTTATACTCTTGCTTAAGCTGAGTGGCCGCTTCAACCATGGTGTTTAGTGCACTACTAAATGATGTGGATGCATGGGTAGAGGTGGAACATGCAAAGGGTCGGGAAATGGGGAAGGGAAAAGTGGATGATGTGCCTATGAGTGAAGTGAGATGTGATGATGGTGGAATAGACGTGGCGGTGGGTGCTCCTGTGGATGGTGAAATATCCATGGGATCGGATGTGATAGTGTGTGAAGTGTGAATTGTGAATACGGGAACGGTAGGTGGTGTGTTAGTGGTGGCAGTGAATGTGGGGGAGTGGGGTTGGGAAAGGGACTTTTTATTATAGTTCTCAACCTGTTGGAGTATATTTACAAGGTTTGTCCAGAATGACGGTTGTGTGACTTGGGTTGAGCCTGAGGCAGTTACAAGGGAAGTGGTGGATAGGGTTTGGGAGAGGGGAAATGTGTGGGTGAATGGAAAAGGATGGGATAAGATCTGGCTAGTGGCAAGTGGTTGTCCAAGGACGGGGAGATAGGCGGGGTGACCTATTATGGTTTGATCGGTGGCAGGATGACCGGTGTGAGGTTCAAAAATTTGGGCGAAAGTGATGGATGTGGGTAAGGGGAAGGATGTAAAAACGGAGGTGTGTACAATGGGTTCATGTTGGGTGGATATCGGTTGTTCAGAAAGACTAGTGGAGAAGGGTTCTGAGGGTTGAATGGGAGGTGACGGTGGAGATGGTACCTGTGTATTTACATCTTGTTCGTCAGTGGGATTTGGGCTAGTCATGTGAACATCCTCTGAAATTGTGGTAGGCAAGGCAGTAGACACTTCCATTTGAATCATTTTTCCCCGCCGTGGCCGTGTATCAATCCTTCGTTGATCATAGGTAGGGTTCTCTCGATAGACCATAGTCCTCAATGCTTCCCCAATCCCACATGTGTCCGCCAATAGATTCAATGATTCAACAAAATGGGAATCTACATTCTCGGCTTGAAGCATTTGGTTCACTAGAGCTCGATTCGCCTCTTCTGTCATCTTATGTCTTCTCTGTACCTGCTTGATTGTCTTGTATAGCCGCTTGAGTTGTGCCGTGTAGGCAGGGGCTTCCTCTTCACTCTCTTCTGGCTCATTTCTTTGTACTTCTTCCTGAACTTGTGTGCTTGGGCCATGAGGGTGTTGTGCCTCATCTTCTCCATGTACTCTGCTTGTTTCGCCCTGTGGCAGTTCTCTTTGGAATGATGCTCCTGGATCGTCATTGTCAGGGAAACCTTCACTGTCCGACAAGTGGGCCGTCTGCAAGAATCTTTCAAAATCAAAGTTTGGATCTTCTGTGAAGTTGTCCATAGATGCAAACTCTACATCGGTAGGTAGTGGAGGGGCGGATGGAGTGGGTTGTACCACATCCCCTGCTTGAACTCCTTGAAGATGGATCGTGACCGGTGCGACCTGGGCTTCTTCTCTGGGGGAAGCTTCGGTCGTGGCCTCGTGAGGGATCATTACCTGGGAGAGAGATCCACGCATTCGTTTCGCAGGTTGGCTCCCTGACTTCCGCCCTTTGAAAAACTCCAGCTGTGAATATTTTAGGGCTCTGGCAACCGGCACGTCATATGCAAGACATCGATAGATAATCCTTGTAAGTGCACAGCAGCCGTGTAAAGTAGGCTTCCTCACACCCCACTTGCCTGCTTCATACACTTGGTCCAAGATCCATACAGGCATCTTAATGGGCAAGCTTCCAGTCTCTGCTAGATATAACCCATACCATATTTTCTTGTGTGGTTGGGTGAAGCGGACTTGAGCTGGAAATGCGAAGTGTTGTAGGCACATTCGCAGAGGTATGGCGATGTTAGGGGTGAGGGCACACATTTCCTTTAACTTTTTGATTCTGTTGCTCTTCATTGAGTCTGGTATCAAGGGATCGCGATCCGACGGTACGTGAGTGCCATACATTTGAAGGGCTTCCCTGATTAAGGTAATATTCAATTCAAACTTCCTCATTTCTTCCTGGTTTGATAAGGAGGGCACCCAGAATGTGCCTGAGTGATCTTTATCACCTGTCGGCTTCAGTGTGGCAATCAGGTAGTAGCACCTGAGGAAATCCGGTTTAGGTAGAGCTGCACTAAAATAAGTTTGTAATCCTGCTTTTTGCCAGATATCTTGAAGTGGAGCTGCATTCTGTAAGGTTTCGAATTCTCTTGAAAAGAACTGGAAGGTCCACCACACTCCTCCACACTCCATCTTGGACTCCCATATATGCTCTGCATCTCCCAAGTCTCCTGGCATCTCATTGAACCAATGAGAGTGCCCTTTTACTCTTTCGGTTAGGCCATTTGGTGGATCTGGAATAGGAATTCTCCGCATGTTCACAAACTCTTCAGGCCGAGCTGTTGGTGGGGCCTCCACCGGCATGGCATCCCAATTGATTTGAGCACCAGAGCCTGCCTGAGAGCTTGTGCCTGCTACTGCTGCCATGAGAATAGGTTGCTTATCTGCTGGAAGAAGAAAGGCACATTAGTGTTGCATAGGAAACAAGATGTAATGATGTTCCCTTCACAATACTAACATGACAATCCCGGAGGTCAGTGGTTAGTGGTGAAGTGTTTGTGATAGGTGTGAGTGGTGATTAGAGGTCAGTAATCATCCTAGATGCATACTTTGGTTATGCAAAGGGCTCAAAATGCTCCAGTGTTAGAGTGGACGGATTTACAAAATTGGGTCAGGGGGTTTGATACACGGTTTAATTCTCCAAACGTTGATAGAGGATTCGTAGCTCTTAGAACTAAAGACAGGTGAAGATTTCTGGATGAGAGTGTGATGTACTTGGGACCTTTTGGGTACCCATTTCCAGACATTCCTAGGGTTGATTGGAGTGGAGACAGTGAGAGGTGTAGGTATCTTTTTTGAGTTGTTGGCCACGAGTGCTTGTCAAAGTTGCTTCATCCTAGTGCCTGAAGGTGAAGTAATTTGGGCTTGTAAGCAGGCCTTGGGCACCCATATCTGTCTAGCATTAGGGATGGCCTTCATTGACCGCTTAGGAACCCAAATAGAAATGGTATGCCTAGGAGTTATCCTAGGAGGCTTCTTCACTTTGTTCCTTGATGGTGAGGCTCGCCTGATGCTTATTTGAGAGCCTGTCTCTAGAGCTGTGGTGTTCTCCCCTTTGCATATCCCGATTTGCTTCACCCCACAAGGTGCTCCGTATTGCCATGGTTTGCGCTCTTGCTTCTTGATCAACGGTCTCCTTCGTGTCGAATGATGTTCGGTCTGCCAGTTTAGATTCTTCTTTGGATCAACTGGGAACTTCCTATTGGCTCTTGTACCTTCAGTAAGCTGGACACTCCTCTGCACCATAGAACTCGGGGCAGGAACAACATTGTTAACTTCATGTGGATTCCTGGAGGGACCAGGATTTGGTGTCCATTTTAGGGATTTGAGTGCTTGATTTTCTAATTCAATCGTAAGACGACTTTGGCCTACCCAAGCCTGAAGAAGTCCACTTCTTAGGTTGAGGTTGACTGCGTGATCATAGATCCAGTCTTGGCCTAAGATAAGAGGTTCGGTAAGTCCTCGTCTTCACATACTAGCACTTTCACTGGCATTAGTACCTCCTAAATGTAGAGAGGAAGCTCCACCTCTCCCATGCAAGGGGTTTCGACACCTCCTAAACCTATCAGATATGCTTCCAGGGGTTTTATCTCCAATTGCAGTTGTTGGCAGTAAGAAAGCCGAACTGCACTAGTGGCGGCTCCTGAATCAATTAAAGCTCTCACACTAGTTGGATTGTCTCCTTGTCCTATTTCTAGGGTTACAAAAGGTCTTCGATCGATTATTCTATGGGAATGTTCACCGGAAACCTCACACATGGCCATGTGATAACCTCGGGACTCTTGAGGATCAGGCTTAGGCTGATCCCTCCCTTGTCTCCTCAGCTTCATTCGTCTGATGCGCTCTAAGGCCTCTGCCTGTGCTTCTTCTCAAATTCGTTTTTCCTCCTCTTTACGTTCCTTAGCCGTATTGAGTCGACTTAGCATTTCCTCTATGAGGGGTTCCTGATACAACTTGACTCTGCATCCGCTAATATAGTTTGGGAGAACATCACCCTCTAATGTGGCTAGTTGCACTGCTCCACTTGTGGAGATCCTATTTATTATCATAGGTCTGTAGCCTCTCTTTTCTAGTTTCCTTGCGTGTTGTTTCAATGTGTAGACTAAAACTAGATCTCCAGCTTTCAAACCTTTGTCCTTCACATGGGCATCAAAGTATGCCTTTTGTCGTTTCTTGGCTGCATATATTCCTGCAGCTGCTCTTAGTCTGGTTTCACCTAATCGCTCAAGATCAAACAGTCTCGAAGAGAGTTCATGGCCTGTCCAGTCGTGCTCTTGTGCTACTTTCAATGTAGGTATCAAGAAGTCCAAGGGTAGCACCGCGTTTTGGCCAAATACCATCTGAAAGGGGGTGGCTTGGAGTACCGTTTTGTAGGCGACTCGGTATGCCCAAACAGCATGGTGTAGCTGTTTGTCCCAATCAGAGCGTTTATTGTTCACTAATTTTGTCAAGACATTGCATAGGATCTTATTGGTGCTTTCGGCTTGCCCGTTGGCTTGAGGGTGATAGGGGGCAGACTTCTTATGTACTACCAAGAATTCTTGGAGCAGATTTTCAATAACTTCATTCAAGAAGTGAGTGCCCCTGTCACTTACTAACTCTATAGGTAGCCCGTATCTTGTGAATACATTCTCAAACAAGAATTTAGCAGTTGTCTGAGCGTCGTTCTTCGTTGTGGCTTTTACCTCTACCCACTTGGTTAGATAGTCCGTGGCAACGATGATATACTCAGCATGTGAGCCCTTAGCTGGGGGATTAATAGGACCTACAAAGTCTATTCCCCACTTAGAGAATGCACGTCCGCCCATCATAGGCTTCAGTGGCATCTCATCTTTGCGTATAGGAGGCTGGGTTCGCTGACAAATCTCACATCTCTTCACATAGGTATGTGCATCCATGTGAAGGGTGGGCCACCAAAATCTTGCAAATAGAATTGCTTTGATCACCCTATCTGGACCAAAGTGTCCTCCTGCTACACCCTCATGAGCAGTTTCCAAGATCTTTAGATATTCACTCTCATGAACACATAGTCTCAGGTAATCATCTTTACCCCGCTTGTATAGATTATCACCAATGAGTGAGTAATCTAGGGCTTCTTGTTCTAGACTTCTTTTCCTAGTCAGGGTCATGTCTGGAGGGAATGTTTTCGTCCTCAAGAAAGATACTAGTGGTTCACTCCAATCTGGCACTATGGACACTTGATAAAGTGTGGCATGTTCCACAGGTGGTTTAGTGCAACAGATTGGGCATTCTTTGCACAACTTTTGGACATCAGCTTCCATCGTCGGCCAATGCACTCCGAGTCTCCTTAGTGTCTGTAAGGTTCGTTGCTTTGAGTAGTGTTGCTCTAATGCACCTACATGTGCTAATTGCAACCATTTGGCGTACTCATCCTCTTCCACACAACAAGCCAAGATCCCTTGATCTGTGTGCTTGTACATACTTCCTGCCAAGATATGATACCTTTGGGCTTTTACAACTTCTCGATCCTGTGTGGTTATTACTGGATGGTTAGGCCCGTATGTCAATACTGGCACTAATGGCTTAGCCCACTGCGGCACCACTTCCAAATTAAACAAGTAAGCATCAGGTAAGTCATCTGATACTCCTTGTGGGGCTTCTCCAGATGTGAGCCTAGACAGATGGTCTGCTCTCAAGTGAGTCTTCCCTTTCCTTACCACCACCTCAAAGTCATACTCCATTAGTAAGAGAAACCATCTTACTAATCTGCCTGTATTACATGGCTTGTTTACCAAGTACAGTAGAGCTTGGTGATCAGTAAAAAATTTGAACTTATTTGCAAGCAAATAATGTCTAAACTTTTTAACCGCGTACACCATGCCTAATCCTTCTCGTTCGGTGGTTGTATAGTTCCGTTCAGCAGCATTCAATTGTCTACTAGCATAGGCAATAGGGAGATCTAGATTACCTTCACCCATAGGTTGTGCGAGTACACATCCAATAGCATAATTGGAGGCATCCACATGAACATGGAATGGCTTGTTCCAATCTGGTGTGGTCAAGATTGGTGCTGAACATAATCTTCATTTAAGCTCTTGGAATGAATTCTCACATTGATTAGTCCACTCAAAGTTATTCAGAAGTCCGTACATGGGCTTTGCAATGACGGCATACATGTGGATGAACCGGTGGTAGTAACCACAATGCCCCATGAACGCCTGTACTTCCTTGACGTTCTTTGGCCTAGGTAGCTCCGCTATGGCTTTCACTTTCTCTTCATCAGTGGATATGCCATTTTTTGACACTATGTGTCCTAGAATCTTGCCTTGCCTAACCATGAAAACACACTTTTCTGGGTTCAAGCAGACTTGATATTCTCTGCATTTATCAAAGATTTGTCTGAGTTCAGGTATATGGGTCTGTCTAATGTTGGAATGCGCGCACAGATCATCAACATAGACTTCCAAATTCTTCCTCAAGAACTCTTTAAACACATGACACATCAATCTTTGAAAGGTAGCAGGTGCATTAGTAAGCCCGAATGGCATTACTCGAAAGGCAAATATGCCCCACTCCGTGGCAAAAGCCGTCTTATGTTGATCCTCTGGAGCAATGGCTACTTGATTGTAGCCCGAAAACCCATCTAGGAAGCTGTACACTTCCTTGCCTGCTACGCTTTCTAATAGATGCTCAGTGATAGGAAGCGGATAGCTATCTCTAATAGTGGCTGCATTAACCTTCTTCAAGTTAATGCATACTCGTAATTTGCCGTTCTTCTTGGGCACCACTACAATGGGGGATACCCATTCAGTGTGCTCAATTTCATAGATAAATCCGGCTTCCACCAAGCGGTCCATCTCTTCTTTGATCTTAGCAGCATAGTTATCATTATATGTGTATGGCTTTTGCTTAGAGGGTTTAGCATCTGAGGTCATGGGAATTGTGTGTGAGCATATGTCTGGGTCAACACCCTTCAAATCCTTGTAGCTCCAAGCGAATACATCTCTGTATTCTCTTAGCAAGGCTATCAATTCGTGCTCTTCGTCTTCCGTCAGGTCATGTCCTATGTAAGTACATCTCTCCTCTCCCTCTTCTAGGGCTACCACTATTTTTTTGGTGGTTTCTTTGTTATCATAGGCCGCTCCTGATTGTGCCTCCCATTTAGGCATTCTTATCATGACTCTTCTATCATCTATCTCATACTTCTTAAAATTTTCCGGGACCTCAAACAAAGATTCTTCCTCTTTTGTTGTGACTTCTCTCTTCTTTCTTTTCTTTCCTTCTTCCTTCGGGGTCACATGTGTGGCTAGCCTTACCTCATTTGTAAGCTCTCCATGCCTCTGGGGTTGAAATTCTACTTCATAGAAGTATTCTTCGTCTGATGCAAACGGTGTGTCCATAATGATTGACTCTAGATCAGAGTCACTTGCATCCTCAAATGCATCAGGGCTAGGCTCACACTCTTCTAACACTGCCTCTCCCATGATTGGCTCTATGGAGAAGACTGAAATGTCATAGCCATCCTCATCACAATGGGGTGTCCATTGTTCTTCATTGATGGCTACATCCATTGTTGCTAAGATTTCTGCCCAGCCATGGGGTTCAAATTCCTCATCAGGAAAGACTACAGGTGCATAGGCTGGGTCTTGAACTGATCTATGGTTTTCTTTTGCACCTGCCTCTCTGGCTTTCTCTCTCTTCTCTTCTTCTACTGCTACCTTACACATCCATAAGTGGGTGTCTTCATGCATCCACGAGGATCCGGATCCTATGGAATGCACAGACTCAGTCTCATCTTTGGCTCTATGGATGGGATTCCATTGAATAGGCAGTACGTCTCTATGAGAGTAATCCTTAAGATTGACTTTGGTTGTAACACCTAGATGTTGCAAATACAAGGAATTGGTTCCCCAATCCTGGACTACTTGCAATTGCCGCATAAATGGCCTTCCCAAAATCATCTCGTGGGCTTGGTTTTTGCTAAAGTCGCATATAGCAAAAGTATGCTCAAACTCAACCCCACATGTAGTGAGAGTTATTCCTTCTAACAATCCTAAGGGCCTTTCAATATGACCATCAACCATCTGCAATTTCATTCTCGTTGGTCGGAGTGCTGGCTTGCCCCATCGCTTCCATAGGGAAGTTGTAGCAATTGCAACTCCTGCACCTGAGTCCAAAATCGCCTTGGTTGTGTAACCCTGATGAGTAACTGGGAGATAGGTATTTCCTTCTTCTCCTTCACTCATGTCTCCTATCTTATCCAATGGTATTTCAGGCACTGTTCTATGAGATCCTACTTGGGAGCGCGATTTTGTTATGTCTGGAACTTGTTTGGCTACATGTTTCCACACTTCTGGCTTAACTTTGAGTAGCTCTTCTAAAGTGAGATTGCACTGCACTTTAGTGTTCTTTACTACCTCTGTATTCCTAGGTATGATAGAATCTTCATTATGACTGTGGGCGCTCTCAAACAAGTAGACTTGGTTTCCCATGGGCCTGTGAAATGTGGTAATTCTTGTAGAGAATTAGACTCAAAGTCTAATCTCTCTTGAGAGTGGATGCTCTCATGCTCCTCATAAATGGATGGGATGTCCTGTGGGAATTGCTCGTGTGCATCATCCACAAGTTCAATGGGAGGAGGGACTTCACTTTCTTTGGCCCATTTGTCTTCTTGAATCTCTCGTAGGAATTCTGGTGTAAACCGATTCATAGAAGATGATGTGTCTGGCTCTGTAGAGTTAGGCACGTAGGCTTCCTGGGGAGGTAGGCTCACGTTCTCACTTGCCTTGCCCTTATTGTGAGAGGCGGGTTCCTTTTCTGATTGTGCAATTAGCCTCTCTATTTGTTCTAGTAGTCCATCAAAGTGTAACTACGTCTTAGCTGAACTAGAGGCGACTGGCTTCAAACATAGTCTGAGCCAATTCCACCATCTTAGCACAAATTTTGGTTCGTTCTAGCTCTAGTTCTGCTCTAGGGTAACACTTTTCATGATCAGTTACGTTTGGCCCTTCTTGGATTCTGGCCTGATATGCTCTAAGCATCATGTTTAGGTCCTCGGGAGTGAGGTCGGCTAGGACGAATCCTACTCCGGGTGGTGGGTGGGTTAAGGGTGGTGGGTGGGTTAAGGGTGGTGTATTGAAAGGTTGGGGAATGGAAGAAGGTGGATTGGCGGGTAAAGGGAGAGGTGGTGGAGGGGTGGTGTGAGAGTGGTTTTGAGATACGAGTTCACTTATCTTTGCTTTGGTTTCTCTCAAGCTTTCTTCAAGTTCGCTCATCTTTTTTGCCCATTGGCTTTTCATTCTTTCACGACTATCCTTCTAGGCTCTAGTCCTCTTTTTGGTTATGCTCTCTGTTTCACTCACCTCGGGGCTCTTTTCCTGACCAACACCTTGGTTTTGTTGTAGTGCTTGAGCTCTTGTGATCACTTGCACAGGTGCAGTGGAAGTCACACTCCCTGTGGAGTCTACAACTAACCCAACAACATTGATAGGAGTGATTTTAGGCATGTTATTAGGGTTCTTTGGGCAATCTCGTAGGAGATGCTTTTTCCCGCGGTCTTGACAGAAACCCTGAATTGTTACTGGTTGAGGTTGTGTAGGGGCAGCCAGTGGACAATCACGTATAAGGTGATCTCCCTGACATCTGAAGCATGGTCCTCTAGGAAATGGGGGTCGTACATGCCTAGGTTGAGGTCTAGAGTTGGGGTTTGTGTACATGACATTGGCATACTCAGGCTCCCCACTATTTTCACTTGGGTCCTCATAATAGTATGACTCGTTATGCTCGGGTGACTGCATGTAGTAAGCCTGTGGGCTATCAATATGTGTGGAGTCAAAACTATGGTCACTTGGATCACTGTCTGATAGCAATGGGGTGACTGGGACTATGGCTCTGTTCGGATTTTCTTCAGCAGATGCATATTTCACTGGGATCACATTGGTTGGAGCAGGGGGTTGCTGCACTAGGACTGGTTGAGGTCTCTGCTGCCCTTGATAAGGTGGCTGATAAGTTTGCTGTGGTCTGTTGTATTGTTGTGGTGGGTACTGATTCTGGTATCTACCCTGTTGTGGATATGGCTGAGGGTAATTTTGCCTAACAGTTTGTTTGTTATATGGGCAGTCTTGTGCAGTGTGGTTGGTGTACCTGCGCTCTATGGTGCAGTACTGGCTACTAGGATTCGCCTGGGGTTGGGCCATAATGGGACATACATTTGCCATATGGTCACCGCCACAAGTGTAACACCGCTTAACTGGGGCAAATCTCGGAATTTGTTTGCTAGAGACACCTAGTTTTTGAGCTACCTTCTCTGCAAGTTCCTCAATGGATGTGGATTGACCAGATGTGAGGCTACTAGAGCTATCAAAATCCTTATAGATTTTTGATAGTTCTAATTCCTCACCTAGATTGTCCTCAATGTCTATGCACATGCGCACGCACTCTTCTATCGTTCTGGGGTCCTTCAGATACACATATGACCTGAGCTTGGTGCTCAACAATCCATCTAAGAACAAGGCCACTTGTTTGGCTGGTGTGGGTAACTCCGGCGTCGGGCATCTCTCCAGGTACTGCCTAAATCTTCTTCCAGCTAGTCTGACCGTCTCTTGAGGTGTTTGTTTGAAGCTATGAATTAGTGAGGAAGTGTTGTGCCTGATCCCACTCTTAGAAAACTCAATGATAAATGCCTCTAAGAGCTGGTCTATGTTTCTGAAATGCCTCTCGTTCAGTGGTTGAAACCACATAAGGGCAGTGTTCCTAAGGGTTAGACCAAAAGCATTATATTGTGTGAATAGGTCCTCTACCTGTTCAGCATTCAATACTTGCCGAAATTCTGCCACATGGTCATAAGGGTCCCCAGTGCCATCGAAGTAATTCTTCATGGACTTCACCAGTTGAGTTGGTCGCAGGGTCCTAGTGTGTTCTCTCGGCCTTGGCAAAGGAAAATCGTCAGCATTCCTTTGATTCCATGGGGTTCTATGTCTCTCAGGTTCCACTCTATTCCTTTCCGTTCCCGTTCTTTCTCTTCCCAGGGAGTTGGCAAAACTTACCTCAGGTTTGTCTCTACTTTTATCTCTTTGAGCTCCATGAGCTTGGGAGGTCCCAGCTCCTTGGTGACTGTATGACACATTAGTCCGAGGTTGGGGAAAAACAAATTCCCCCTTCCATGTGTAGGCATGTCTGCCATGCTCGGTGACCACGAAGATCTTCTCTGATGTATTGTCTAAGTAGGTTACTTTGCCTGGGCTATCAGGGTCTTTAAACTCATAGATTGTGAGAGCACCTACTTCATGAGACAAGGTAGGCTTATACCTCCAAAAGGCCTCATCAGTTTCTCGGTTTAAAAGCAAATCTATGCTTTTATTATCCTGTGGAATCAATTCTGGAGTCATGATTCTGGTCAAGACAGATTTACCGCGGGGAGTTCTCGGCTCTTTCTCTAAATTTCCTTGCTCTATATCACCCATATCGATTTCTGCAATCACATTTCCAAACTCATCAGTTCTATCAGGAAGAGTGGTGACTACATATATAGTCCCTTCTTTATCTAGGTATGCTCCATTCTCAACCTTCACTACCGGGTGTTCTAGTCCATGGGGTTGATCGGGGTTCTTCATGTGGACCACAGATCTTCTCAGTCCGTCTTCGTAGGTGCGAGCACCTAGACGATTCGTCCTGATGTATTCCAATTGAGTCTTGTAAGGTCCCTCTGGCTTTTCTAGATAAGCCACCCCTGAACTACCTACTGGTCTCTCCATGTGATAGGACATCTCAGAATCACTTGTTTCTGATCTGGGAGTGTATGGGTAATCACTCAACTGCTGGGCCCAAGACCTGGCAATGTGATTGACACTAGCTTCAGAAGATCAGAGGCTTTGTCTGTCTCGGCCTAAGTGCCTGCCTGATCTAAGGTTCATATGCCTGATTTATCTACCCCCTTGGACCCCAGCACACTCTCGTTGCAGGTTAATTTGCACCAATCACTTTGTTCTTTTGAGTTCAATATTATGTTTATGGTCTTGTCTGAAATCGCGTCGTCAGGAGTACTTAAGTGAATTTCACACTTGATAAGTGATCGACTCCAGTTTACCTTTTGTCCCTTAGGGTTTTCGGACTTAAGACCTACTTAATTCTTGCACTTGGTTGATTAATTCTCTTGGACTTGATTCGTGCCTAACGTTGCCCTAATTAATTACCACACCTAAGTCGTACTTAGCCTAGGCTAGGAATTGACAAAGGAGGGTTGAGAGATCTTCCAACCTCAATTAGCTGGTTAACCAGACTGTTGCACAAGCCCAGGAAGCCTTCTCCCAAGCTTGGTACTCACCCTTGCTAGCTTGCTTTGGATTGCCTTGAGTGCACACAATGTTCCTGCAAAAGCTCACCAGTCAGTATAGCTCTATTACCACAAGTAATTGAAAGACACACATCAATATTTTCAGTCCCCCCTGGAGTAACTCACTGTACCCCCTCAATCTTAGGACCACCTAGTCTCACATGAAGGCATGTTCTAAAACTCCACGTATGATTCTACAAAAAACCAGTCGAGGTCCACGTAGGATTTTCAACAAGCTTTCCAACGAGACCAAAATCTCATCAATCGGAGTTCGTATGGTGAATTTATGACCATTCAGGCACTTAGGGGTCCAAACAGGCTCTCGGGGTTCAGGAAATTCCTCCCTGGTTTCTAGGTCTTTTGCCCACTCCTAAGGCTCGCATATCCTCCCAATGTGTCCAAGATTAAACCCAAAGATACCTCAATTCAGTCAATTAATTTACTCTAAATTTTCATGCGTTAAGCCCATGTATCGCGATAGGTCGGGTCGAAGTGTCGCGATAGCTCGTGAGGTGTCGCGATACTCCCAAGTGTCGCGATAGGTCGTGAGGTGTCGCGATAGCTCGTGAGGTGTCGCGATACTCCCAAGTGTCGCGATAGGTCGTGAGGTGTCGCGATAGCTCGTGAGGTGTCGTGATACTCCCAAGTGTCACGATAGGTCGTGAGGTGTCGCGATAGCTCGTGAGGTGTTGCGATACTCCCAAGTGTCGCGATAGGTCGTGAGGTGTCGCGATAGCTCGTGAGGTGTCGCGATACTCCCAAGTGTCGCGATAGCTCGTGAGGTGTCGCGATACTCCCAAGTGTCGCGATAGGTCATGAGGTGTCGCGATAGCTCGTGAGGTGTCGCGATACTCCCAAGTGTCACGATAGGTCGTGAGGTGTCGCGATAGCTCGTGAGGTGTCGCGATAGCTCGTGAGGTGTCGCGATACTCCCAAGTGTCGCGATAGGTCGTGAGGTGTCGCGATAGGTCGTGAGGTGTCGCGATACTCCCAAGTGTCGCGATAGGTCGTGAGGTGTCGCGATAGCTCGTGAGGTGTCGCGATAGCTCGGGATATGGTGAATTTTTCAGTTCTGTCTAGTGATCCTAGGAGCTCTCAGCCTGCGCAGTGTCGTAGTGCACTCAGAAACATGATATGTCGAAGTTTTTGAAGTGTCGCGATAGCTCGAGCTTGATGCCTCGGGGCCTGTGCAGAAAGATTCTGTACCTGCTGAGCTTGCTGGAGATGGTGATGGAGCTGGTACCTACAAAAAACATGCAAAAAACATACAACACAAATGCACACTCTCGCTCTCTCTCAAACTCGCACACAACAAATGAGGGGAATGACAAGGAAGAGGGAATATGTAGTGGAGAAGGAGGTGAAGGTGGAGATGAGGATGGAGGTGGAGATGGAGATGAAGATGGAGATGGAGAAGAAAGCAAAAAATTTACCTACTACTTACCATTCCAACGCGTCCTCTCTATGTCTTACCATCACACGCTCGTCCTCAAAGCTTGAATCCCCGGCAACGGCGCCAAAATTTGGTGTAGCTCAGTGATGAGTAGCACCTCCTTTAATGTCAATCCGGGAAGACATGAGGATGGTATGAAGACCTCGAGCAAGTGAAGGCACAAATGTGTGAGTGAGAAGCACACTAACATGCACACACATACACACACACGCGCACACGGCAAGAACAAAGAGAGTAAGACAATGGAATCACTTCTATTGCAACAAAGTTCTCATACAAGCTCAAAACTACAAGAAGCTCCCTCAAAAATGAGCTCTCTAGCTCTATTTATAGTTTTTGACTAGCTTTGGCCCTGTCCAGACCTAGTGTCCGGCCTAGTTAAAAATTAGGTTCCAGGGCTTATTTGAGGGCTCAAACGAGATCTAAAAAATACGAAAATTGGTAGGCATCTACTTCTAAGGCTCCTCAAGCTTGAGGACTCCTCGACTTGTACAAAATGGAGCTACAAAAAGGTGAAAATGGTATTTACAGGGGTTTTTAGTGATAAGAATCACTTTTAAATGGTGTAAGGGTTTTGAAAAAAAATAGAGAGTTGCCTTAGTGCTAGATCTGCATGTATGCCCGTACTTGCTTCTTCTCGTATATCGCCAACAGGATATATTCTAGCTTAGCCTTGTAGGACCTTGAGGTTTTTGGAAGTATGTAGACCCTGAAATTCCTATGGGTCTCTTCATGCTAAAAGATATCTCATAACCACTTTATTATAAGCTCAACACATATGAATACTCACTCAATTGTTGAGCCCATTACCTAGTTGTATGGTTGGTGCTAGCCTCAGAGGATCTCAGGCTTTCTCTATCTGCCCTTCCTAGGTTTCTACCTGACCTAAGGTTCATATGATCCCACTACTTGCCCAATGTCCAAGTAGAATCACATTGCAATGTTCCTTTGTAGCAATTACTTATTATTTTTAAGTTCCTTTTGGTGTAAAGTCTTGTAAGAAGAGTTGCATCGACATGAATATTTGAGTTGTAGTATAAATTAATATTGATTGATTGAATTATGTTCCTTCTAGTTAGGGTTATACAAAAATTGTGTTCTATCTACTCTTGGACTTGAGAAATTAAGGTTTCTTGAACTTGAATTGTGCCTATCATAGCCCTAATTAATTGCAATCACTAGGTGCACTTAGCCTAAGCTAAAAATTGTCTGAGGGGATTGATAGTTTTTCCAATGTTGAGTTGAATGCTCTTAATAGTTCTTGAATGCCTAAGATGCTCATTCCTAAGCTTGCACTCCACTGGTATCTTGCTTTAGCCTTCCAAATAGCTTCAAATCTCTACAACAATCCCAAAGATTAAAAGGCTTCAAATTATCAAATTTGAGAGGTCCTAAATATTTTTGTTTTGCCTATCTGGCATGATATAGAATGTCTATCATGGATGGTTGTCTATCGTGATAGACGTGCCTGTCATGGTAGATGGGTCTATCACAATAGACACAAACCACTATCATCTATTGTCTATCATCTGTTGTACCCTCTATCTATCACAATGTACATGTGTCTATTGTGGTGGAATGGTCTAACATGGGGTCTTGTCTGTCGTGATAGACTGTCTGTCATCTATCATCAATCATCTATCATCTATCATCTATCATCTATCATCTATCATCTACCATCTATCATCTATCATCTATCATGGGATGTCTATCATGACGGACATGTCTATCGTGATAGACAGTCACTATCACAAGGGCTTGTCTATCACAATGGACAAAAATAACACAGTTTATTTTATTGTTTTTTATGATTTGGAATGATGTTAATGTGTTGTGTATTATGCCTAATATCAAAATTTAGAAATACAAAATTTTTCTATTTGTTGGTGAAAGATACAGGTCATCATCTCATGTAGTGTGCAAAGTTTTGTTGTATCTATTGATGCTACTGCTACTATTGCTGAAGCTGAAACTTGCAAGGAAAGCTCACAAACACGCAAAAACACAATGCACACAATCACTCTCTTGATCTCTCTCACAATTGAAATCAGGGAAATGAGGTGGGAGATGGTGATATGACCAAAAACTAAAAATTCTGCGATGAAGGAGATGGAGGTAAAAGGTGAGTAGAGATGGTAAGGATGATGATGGAGATGTCAAAACATAAAGAAAATAGAAAATCACCTACTTTCCTATGATTCTAACATCAAGACTCTACATATTATGGTCACACGCTTGTCCTCAAATTGTGCTCCCTGGCAACGGTGCCAAATTTGGTGTCACTTTAGCACAATGGGAATACCAACATGAAGAGATCAACCTCCTAAATATGGAGACGTGAGGAGGGTATGATGACCATGAGCAAGAGGAGTGTTTCAAGGGTGAGTATCATGTTGTGGAGCTCCACCTCCTTAATCGTCAATCTGCAAAGATGCAAAGATGATATGAACATCGTGAATGAGTAATGTGTGTGAAGGTGAAGGTGAGGAGCAGACTAGTGCATAGACACACATGCACACACACACACAAGGAAGAGACAATAGGACAGGAAATGGAAGGAAAATCACTTCTTCTCATTACTCAAAATACAAAATTTATCATACAAGTCTCACACCTCAAAAGTTTTGGTCTCCAAAAATGAGCTCTCTATATATTTTTATAGTTTTTGAGGTGAAATGACCGGTTTCACATCTATTGATTGTCCTAGTTAAAATTTATGTCCAAAGATACTTTTGGGGTACCAAGCAAGGTCCAAAAACTATGAAAATTGGTAGGCATGTTCTATCTAAGCTCCTCAATCTTGAGGACTAGGCACATTCTATCTAAGGTCTCAAGTTTGAGGACTCCTTAGCTTGCACAAAAGGGAGCATGAAATGAAAAAATTAGATGGTTTTATATTACATTGGTAGTGATTAAAACCCCTATTGCTGCCTTTGGAGAAATCTAACAATTATAAATCCATATTGAGTAGAAAATTTAATGGTGGGGCCCCCTTTGTTTTCCTTCCTCAGCTTCTTACATGTTGGTGCATGACAACCATCAATTGATGTTTTGGAAAAAGGTTTGAAGTTAAAAGATGAAGCAAAGATCAATACATGAAGATTAAAGATAGTGCATAATCAAAGAATGAAGGCTTGTATATACATGTACTCAAAACATGCTTATACTTATGTAATGGTCACAAGTTTGTATAGAATACATATATATACAATTAGAAAAATTGGGGCATGTATGAGAGATGATAAATGACAAGTTTTAAGAGTCATTAGACACTTTGGAAGTGAAGAGCTCCTTCTGTGTTTTCCTGAATAGAAGAAAAGTTGCACCCGATATTTTGCTCAGAGCTCCTTCTGTGTTTATTATCTTGTGAAATGCTTTTGTACAAGTCTAATTCTATAGTTGAATGACCTCTGTACAAATTTTGAGATTCTAATTAAGATCATGCCGAGAGAATTGAGAGTAGGAACATTTACATGTGTAAATGTGAAGAAGAGAAGACTGCAACAGGTGCATATTTGATGATAATGTTTTGGTCAATTGTCCTTCCACAGTGTAAAGTTTTGAGCAAGCAAGCACTCATTCTTGAAGTTGGAAGGTAAGCTACCTATGGCTAAAAGCATTTGAATAAATGGGTTGTATTTTGAGAGAACTATGCACTAGAAGTTATAGGTGTGAAAGTCAACTATAGAGAAGTATAATTTTAGACATAGGTGAATTGTTTGGAGTAAATCTCAAGATTTACTAAACATTTTGAGATGTTTTAACTTGAACAAGATTTGTAATCTTTAGGCGACACTTCGTACAAAGTTTCATTAGAAACTTTACACATTTGGTCAGTCAGTGAGTGAGTTATGTGCAACAAACTTTTCTGTGTAGTGACTTTCTTCACAGTTAGTGCAAAGATTGATAATCTGGCACTAGTCCTCCAAAATTGGTTGAGGTTTTGAGTTGTTCTTGATATAGAGGGCTCTAACATCAAGGATAACTTGTTCTTTTGGAGATTAACACTCTCCATAAGTGGTATCAGAGCAAGAGTTATCAAATTTGAAGAACGGAGGACCCCGATTGTTGTAGCTATACAGAAATCAACCTTTGAAGATTCAAAAGGTGAAAGTTTGAAGTGAAAGCTAGAGAAGGAGGCGTGAAGCTATCAAGAAGATCAAAAGCAACTACATTTGAAGTAAAGGTACACTTATTCCTCATAAAGCTTGAACAATTTAATACACATGTGAAGAAAGGATGGGGGATTCTCTTTAGATAGAGAAATTGGATAGAGAAAACTATCCAGCTTGGTCAATGAGGATGGAAGCTCATCTCATGAGCAAAGATCTGATAGGTTATATCATAGGTGAAGAAGAAAAACCAGAATTATGAGATCCTAGTGTTCCAACTAGGGATGAACTCTCAGATTTGAAGACATAGATGAAGAAGGATTCTCAAGCAAGGAGCATTATCTACATGGGAGTCAATGACTACTTGCTACCTCATATTAGAGGACTTGAAAGTGCAAGTCACATATGGAATGCCTTGAAGGAGCATTCCCAAAATACTACAAAGTCAAGAAAGGCATCTTTGTGGGCAGAGTTTACCACATTCAAGAAGAAGGCTTCTCAATCCATTTCTGATTATGTAGCAAGGATGAAGGATATTGCAGATGCATTAAGAGCAGTTGATGAAGATATCGAAGAAGATAAATTGGTAAGGCAAATTCTCACAGGTTTGATAGGAGATGAGAAATGGAAGCCATCCATTTTGTCTACTGAATTGTCACTAGATCATTTCACTCCTAATTTAAATCAATTGCTAGGACATATGCTAACCTTTGAGTAGGATGTCAAAGGTGATGTTGATAAAAGTACAGGTCAAGCAATGTATTCAAAGGACAAGAAGAAGTTTAACAAAGGCAAGCAACAATTGAATGAAGAAGAAGGTACAACTAGCCAAGCCAACTTCCTAAGAGGAAGAGGTGGTGGCAAAGGAAGAGGAAGAGGTAGAAGCAATAAAGATGGTGTCAAAGCTTGCTGGATTTGTGGTAAGATAAATCATCTATCTCATGAATGTTGGCATAATAATCAAAATGGTGGAGGATATAATCAGAATTTTAATTCAAGAGGAAGAGGTAATAGAAACCAAAGAGGTAATTTCAGAGGTAGAGGTGGTAGAGGTTACTTTGGAAGAAATTCAGGTAGAGGTTTCCAAAGTCAATCTTACAACAATATCTACTACAATTATGCTTTAGATCAGAAGGAGGTTTCAATCTTGATTATGAATGCAACTTGTGAAAGACAAAGTGAAGATCAAAGACTCTTCTACATTGACTCAGGGTGTAGCAATCACCTGAGTGGTAACATAGCTTTGATGACTGATTTGGAGAATAAAGTAAGTAATCATGTGGTTCAAACAGGTGATAAGACAAAGCACAATGTGAAGTCAATTGGATCAGTGAAGGCTAAGGATGGGAGCGCTCTTCTTAGTAAGGTTTTGTATGTTCCTACAATTTTGAAGAATCTGATAAGTGTAGGGCAAGTTGTTGAGAAAGGTTTTGATGTAAGGTTCACTAATGATGGAGTTTTTGTGGAAGACCCTAGCAATGGGTATAAACAAATTGTTTCAGGGAAGATTCAAGGCAATGTTGGTAATGCCTTGTTCACTTATGGAGGACATAAGATCTCTGAGCTAGATCTTTGGCATAAAAGGCTTGGACATTTCAATGAAAGAGGTATTCAGGATATGATTAACAATGGATCAATACTTGGATTACCTAATGTTGCAGATCAACATATGACATACAGATGTGAGGCATGTCAATTAGCTAAGGCTCACAAGCAATCATATAATAAGCATGGTTTCATGTATTCAGAGAAGCTTGAATTGGTACACATAAATGTGTGCGGACCATCAAAGGACTTTAACATTAATGGTTCAAGATATTATGTGATTTATGTTGATGATGCTACCCTGTGGATAAGGTCAGATGGAGGGGGAGAGTATTTCTCTAATGAATTCAGTGATTACTTGTGGAATGCAAGTATGAAAAGCGAAGTTACTTGCAGGTACTCTCCTCAACAAAATGGTGTAGCAGAAAGGAGAAATAGAACTCTTGCTGAGTTTGCAAGGTCAATGATGAAGGAGAAAAGTTGTCCCAATTATTTGTGGGTTGAGGCTGTAAATATAGCCACATACTTGGTTAATAGGTTACCATGTAAGGCTTTTCAGGGTATGACACCATATGAAGCTTGGTGGGGTAAGAGACCTACCTTAGATCATTGCAAAGTGTTTGGATGTTTGGCTTATGCATATGTGCCATCATAGTTGAGGCATAAATTGGAACCTAAAGCTGAAACGTATGTGTTCATTGGTTATGATGATAAGCAGATGGGTTATAGGTTGTGGAGTCCATCCACAAAGCAATTCCTTGTGTCAAAAGATGTTACATTTGATGAGCAAGGTACTTGGTATGTAGGTACAATTAACATTCATGCAAGTGATGAAGAAACTTTGAATCAAAAGAAAGGTAAATCAAAGGTTCAAATATTTGATGAAGAAGAGAACAATGAAGCACAATTTGAAGTTGAAGAAATGCCAAGGTTTGATCCAGAATGTGATGAACGGAAAACTTCAAAGAATGGAGAACTCAGAAGGTCATCAAGGCATAAATGGGAACCTACAAGGTATAGCTATGACACTTCTTTTTTTACTAATAAAGATTATGCTTATATGCTGAAAGCAAAGGAAGACCCTCCTACATATGAAGAGGCAAAAGGTAAGGAAAATTGGGAGAAAGCTATGCAAGAAGAGTATGATACATTGACGGAAAATGAGACATGGGATTTGGTTCCTAAACTAAATAGTCAGAAGATCATTGGATGCAAATGGGTCTACAAAACAAAGAGGTATTCATATGGAAGTGTATCTAGATATAAAGTTAGACTTGTTGTGAAAGGGTATGCTCAGACGTATGGTATAGATTATGATGAGACTTGTAGTCCTATGGTAAAGATGACAACTATAAGGACTCTCATAGCTATTGCTCCATGTAAAGGTTGGAAGATTTGTCAATTAGATGTGAAGAATGCTTTTCTAAATGGGTACATTTCAGATGATGTTTTCATGGAGCAACCAGAAGGTTTCAAAGATAAAAGGTATCCAGAGTATGTATGTAAGCTCAAGAGAGATTTGTATGGTTTGAAGTAGGCCCCAAGGGCATGGAATTATAGACTTATCAAGTTTTTTAAGGAACTTGGTTTCCAAGTGTCGAAAGCACATAGTAGCCTGCTTGTTAAAGCAAGTGATGATGGGTTTATTTACATGTGCATATATGTTGATGATATAGTCCTTACAGGTACAGATGAGAAGGGCATACAAAGTTTAAATAATCAAATGGAGAAAGAGTTCAAGGTCAGTGACTTAGGAGACTTGTCATATTTGTTGGGCATGGAGGTCTCATATACTCAGCATGAAGTATATGTGACTCAAGAAAGGTATTTGAAGAGCTTGTTGATCAAGTTTAAAATGGAAGATTGCAGGGTAGCACCTACTCCAATGGAGGTGAATCACAAATTGAGCAAATATGGAGGAGAATAATTCAAGGACATGAAGCTATATCAAAATCTGGTTGGTAGTTTAATCTATGCTACATTAACTAGGCCTGATTTGTCATATGCAGTTGGAGTGTTGTCTCAATTCATGCATTGTCCTAGGAGAGAACATTGGGTTGCAGGACAAAGGGTGTTAAGATACATTAAGGGTACACTCAAGGAAGGTTAGTATTATGGTTTCACATCAGATACAAACATCAAGTTATATAGTGATACAGATTGGGAAGGTAATCCTGATGATAGGAGATCAACCTATGGATACTTATGTTATGTGGGAGATAAGTTAATGTCTTGGTGTTCTAAAAAGCAACACACAGTTGCTTTGTCATCTTCAGAAGCAGAGTATAAAGGTATGGTTGAAGATGCAAAATAGGTTATATGGTTGAAGACTCTCATGAAGAGATTTACATCATTCAAAGTACACCCACTATTCATGGAGATAATATGAGTTCATTGTATCTAGCTACTAACCCTGTTTTTCATGCCACGACTAAACATATTGAGATTTAGTATCACTTCTTGAAAGAGAAGGTGATTGATAAGGAGATTGAAGTCATACATATTTCAATAAAAGATCAGATTGCAGATATGTTAACCAAAAGTTTGGATGGACCAAAGCTACAAAGATTTAAAGACATGGCAGGTATAAAGAAGATGAAGAAAACCTCAATCGATGATTGAGGGGGAGCTCTTGGTGCATGAAAACCATCAATTGATGTTTTGGACAAAGTTTTGAAGTTAAAAGATGAAGCAAAGATCAATACATGAAGATTGAAGATAGTGCATAATCAGAGAATGAAGGCTTGTATATACATGTACATTAAACATGCTTATACTTATGTAATGGTCACGCGTTTGTACAAAATACCTATATATACAAGTAGAAAAGTGGGGCATGTATGAGAGATGATAAATGACAAGTTGTAGGAGTCATTAGACACTTTAGAAGTGAAGAGAATAACTCTCATCAAATAGATGTAAAGTTTTCTTGAATAGAAGAAAAGTTGCGCCCGATATTTTGCTCAGAGTTCCTTTTGTGTTTATCATCTTGTGAAATGCTTTTGTAAAATTCTAGGTCTATAGTTGAATGACTTCTATACAAATTTTTAGATTCTAATTGTGATCATACTGAGAGAATTGAGAGTAGGAACATTTACATGTGTAAATGTGAAGAAGAAAAGACTGCAGCAGGTGCAAATTTGACGATAATGTTTTGGTCAATTCTCCTTCCATAGTGTAACGTTTTGAGCAAGCAAGCACTCATTCTTTAAGTTGGAAGGTAAGCTACCTATGGCTAAAATCATTTGGATCAACGGGTTTTACTTGAGAGAACTATGCACTAGAAGTTACAGGTGTCAAAGTCGACTATAGAGAAGTACAATTTTAGACATAGGTGAACTGTTTGGACTAAATCTCAAGATTTACTAAACATTTTGAGATGTTTTAACTTGCATAAGGTGCAAAATGTTTATTCAACATGTCATACAAAGTTTCATTTCAAAATTTACACATTTGATTAGACAATGAGTGAGTTATGTGCAACAAACTTTTTTGTGTAAAGATTGATAATCTGGCACCAGTCCTCCAAAATTGGTTGAGGTTTTGAGTTGTTCTTGATATAGAGGTGCTCTAACATCAAAGATAACTTGTTCTTTTGGAGATTAACACTCTCCATAATTACATACTTCATCTTCGTCTATGTTATGAGTTGCCAATACCCCACTCCCTCTCGTGTCTATCATCCCTGATAGAACCTTGCTATAGGGAGCCATCACTTTAATTCTATAAGAGGTCATGAGCGAGGGTGTGCTTGTTTACATCAATACCATGTGCTAGGTTAGCTTTCAATCTATCCCATGCTATTGCTTGTGGTGTATCCAATGGTGGATAGTGGTAGTGCAAGGAGTAGATAAGTGTTCACAAGCAAATAATTGAAGAAGGTGAGTGGGCCTGATTATGAATACTTTAGAGTGATATTCCCATAACACACTCGTAAACATCTCCTTGAATATTTGTTAGTAGCATGTGGGTAGGCACTTTATTCAACAGAGTCATGCATAGCAAGTTTTGAGTGAGGGGGTGGTGCTCATATTATATACTAGATATAGGTTACCATGCTCAAATCTTGGCATTGAAATGTGAGGTGCTTGGACCCTTTTGAAGATTTTGAATGTAGTTTGCATGAGGTCAAAAATTTTGATGGACATCTTGGCTGCTATGTCGATCATACGATTCAGATGTGGAAGACAATGCGAGATGGTCACCATCATGTATGGCACTGTGGAGGGTCCTTGTGGTGGTGTGAAGTATGGATAATTGATCCAAGCTCAACACTTTGGATCATTTTGTACTTTAATGGCAAAGGCTAGCTAGGATTGACATCATGGTATTGGGCCGTAATAGGGATTGTGCATTATGTGTGATGCAGCCTTTTACCAGGTATACATCATTTTTTGGGTACTCTCTCAGTAAATCATGCCTCCATTTTGGCTTAAAGATAGTGCCTTTGGTTGCTTGTGAAGGGAGGTCCTCTACTTGGAACTGTGTAGCATGTATTGGTTTCTTCCCTCTAATTCGATCAATCTCTAAGTTATACTCTACCAAATACATAAAGTATGGTTTATAATGAATTTCAGTAGTTGAAATGTATCTCCTTGGTGCAAGTTCTGCAAAATAAGTTGACTTTAGTATGTTCTCTTCAATCAAAGCTATTGCTTGAAGTTGATCCTCGATGCATGATAAATGCATCTTTCCCCAGCTCCTCTACATGCTTCATCCATGCAGGTCATGGTAGCTCAAAGGTGTCTTGATCCTCGTCATTAACATGTCTGCCAATTTCTACCTGGGTTTCATACTCTTCTTTGAAAGTAGGATCGACTACAAAAGTGAGTGCCTCTTCTAGCTCTGGTAGGTGAAGTGGGGAATCAAGCCTATGGAGTATTCCCTGTTCTGCTAGTTGGTTCTGAAGCTCAATGACTCACACCCATAATGTGTTCATTTCTTCCAATATCTCAAGTGGAGTGATAGTCCACTGGGAGGGTGGGCCTGGCTATTCCACTAATAGTGTGGTAGCTCTGGCATTTTGCAAGGTGTTACATTCCTCTATGAGTTTGTCATAATCCCGAAGCAATCATGCATGGTCCTCTAAGAGAAGATTTATAGTGTTTGTTGGCCAACAATCAAGATTTAGTAGAGAAGAGAGCCTTAGAAGATAAGAACAAAGAGAAGAGCAACAATGAATGGGGAGACAAAATATTCAAGCATAATCTGGAAATAAGGCCCAACCAATTTTTCACATGAATCTAATTTTACATCAAACAGTGATCATTATCACTACACTCAGAATGTAAATAATGTTTTTGGTAGATTAGACTCCATTTTGTTCAAGCCAAGGAGTCCTCAAACCTGAGGAGTATTAGAAGTATCTTTGTACCAACCTTCATGATTCTTAGACTTCATTTGAGCCCTCAAATAAGCCCTAGAACCTAACTTTTAACTAGGCCAGACACTAGGTTTCGACAGTGCCAAAGCTAGTGAAAAACTATAAAAAGAGCTAGAGAGTTCTTTTTTGAGGTTGGCTTGGTAGACATTGAAGTTTTTGTAATAGAATTCTTTTGCAATTGAGAGTATTCCATTGTTCCTCTCTTTGTTGTTACCTTGTCTGCATGTGTGTGTATGTGTGCACATGCTTGTGTGCTTCTCATTCACTCACTTGTGCACTTCACTTGCTCATGGTCGTCATACCACCGTCACATCTCTGTGGATTGATATTTGTGAGGTGGATCTCCTCACAATGGTACTCAACATTTTGCTAGAGTGATACCAAATTTGGCACCATTTTTAGGGAGAGAGCTTTAAGGATGAGCATGTGAGGGTAAGACGTAGAGTTGTGATGTTGGAGTCATAGGTAATTTCTTTACTTTTTAATTTTTTCTTACTTTCTTCATTACCGTCATCATCCTCACCATCTCCCACCATCTCCTTCTTCATTGAATCTTTAGTTTTTTGTTATATTCCCTTCCCTACCTCATTCTCCTCATTCCATTTGTGAGAGAGAGCGAGAGAGAGATTTTGTGCATTCAGTTTTCTTGTTGCTTGTGAGAATTTCTTATAGCTATCACCTATATCATCATCTCCAACAGCTTCTGCAGGTATGATAGACCTCTACACAATATCCAAGATGACAATCTTTGTCTATCATGACAAAGAGAGAAAGTTGGTATTTTTTTGTTTTCATGCATGGCATGATAACGCACCACTAGAGCATCCCAAATCACTAGAAACATACTAAACACTCGTGTTTTTGGGGTCTATTCCAATAGGTCAAATCCATGATAGATGATAGATGATAGATGATAGATGATAGATGATAGATGATAGATGATAGATGATAGATGATAGATGATAGATGATAGATGATAGATGATATATGATAGATGATAGATGATGGACACCCCTCTATCGCGATAGACACCATCTATTGCAACAGACTGAAATTTGTGATAGATCGATTCCATGATAGACACTTGCCTATCACGATAGACACTACCTATCATGACAGATACCCGTCTATCAAGATAGACACTATCTATCATGATAGATAGAAGGCCATGATAGATGATAGATAGCATCTATCATGACATATACCATTTATCATGACAGAGAGGTCTATGACGATAGACACTAATCTATCATGATAGACAACCATGCACGATAGAGACTATCTATTGCAATAGACACCCGTCTAGAGTGATAGATAGATCAATCGTGATAGATACCATCTATCACCACAAAAAAACAATTTGGGCTAAAAATTTAAGGTTGTAATTTTTTAAAATTGGGGCTAAAATTTTCCATTTTTCAAGCTCTTTTACTTACATAATTGTGGATGCTTTAAACAAGTGCATAAATATCTTGCGAGGTTCTATTTGTCTATCTAAACCCTAGAAGGCTGAACTGGAAGAAATTTCTAATCTAATATCCATTTTTTTGAGATTAGGAAACCAAGGGATTTCTAGAGGATTTTTTAGCAATACAAGAGGGAAAATGGGTCTTTAAACAATGGATGAATCAAAATTGTACGTCAATTAAAGTTAAAGATTGAGCTAGATTTGGAACTTTTACATGCCCATTAAGAGCTCTTGGAGAGGCCAAAGCAAGGTGACAAGTGTGTGGAAGCTTGGGAACACACATCCTTGGCATACACGTGCAAAAAAAGGAGAAGCAACTTAAGTTTGAAAGCATTCTTAACCCCCTTGGTCAATTCTTAGCTCAAGCTAAACACAACTAGTGGTAATAACTAATTAGGGTGATAATAAGCATGACATAAATATAAGAAACCCTATTTAATCAAGTCCAAGTATAGTTAAGATATCTCATTGGGAGGATAACTCCTCATCTCATTACTCCACATGCTCAAGGCAAATAGCAAGGTGACTTCTAATATAATAGGGTTGATCATTCCAAATGATTGTGGCTCTAAGCAATGTTATAATGCCAGCTGGTTTTGTTTTTCCCACAATAAGTATTTTTGAGATGCAATGAAAAGGAGAAGTTCAGACAAGAAAAATCTAGGGTCAAGGTGACTCCATCACCTTTCATATCAATTAAATCTTCGATTAGCCCAAAAGTGCTACACTTCCAAAATAAGGCATCCCTACCACCCCTTTTTGGCACTTCCAAAATAGGGTTCCACCTCCATCCATTTTTGGTGCATCCAAATTAAGTGTCTGCTCTACCTAATTTTTCCATGATCACTATGTAGTGATAGTGTAACAACTCAAATTGATTCAGTATGAGATAAAAGATGAATTATTCTAGGATTTGTTCCACAAGTCCGGTTTAATATTCATCAATTCTTCTAAAGTGAGATGACACTATGCTTTAGTTTTTTTTATCACTTTTGTGTTTCTCAGGATCTTTGACTCTTTATTTCCAATTATTATGGTGGGTGACCCAAAAAAATGTGTCTTTATGGTCAGGCAATGCAAGATTCTGGGACACATAGTGTCAAAGAATGTCATATCCATGGACAAGGAAAAAGTAAGAGCAATTGCAGAGCTACCTAAGCCAAAGAATGTCAAGGAGGTACATCCAAACATCCAGTAATGAACACTCAAGATAGGGAGGTAGTAAAAGTACAAAAGTACCATATCATGGCAGGAAGTATGTACAAGCATATAGATCAAGGGATATTAGCTTGTTGTGTGGAAGAGGAGGAGTAGGCAAAAATGGTTGCAATTAGCACATGTGGGTGCATTAGAGCAACACTACTCAAGGCCAAGAACTTTACAGACACTAAGAAGACTTGGTGTGCATTGGCTAACTATGGAAGCAGATGTCCATAAGTTGTGTAAGGAATGCCAAGTCTATCGTATTAGACCACCTGTGGAGCATGCTACACTGTACCAAGTGTCTCTAATACCAGATTGGAGTGAACCATTGGTAGCCTTCTTGAGGACAAAAACATTCCCTCACGATATGATGCTAGCTAGGCAAAGAAGTTTAGAACAAGAAGCCCTAGATTATGCACTCATTGGGGATAATCTATACAAGCATGGAAAAGACGGATATCTGAGACTATGTGTCCATGAGAGTGAATATCTTAAGATCTTGGAAACTTCTCACCAACGTGTAACAGGAGGACACTTTGGACCACACAGGGTGATTAAGGCAATCCTATTTGTAGGCTTGTGATGGCCAACCCCTCACATGGATGCACATACCTATGTGAAGCGGTGTGACATTTGTCAACGAACTCAATATCCCATACGTAAAGATGAGATGCCATTGAAACCTATGATGGGTGGACGCGCATTCTCTAAGTGGGGAATAGACTTTGTAGGTCCTATTAACCCCCCAGCTAAGAGTTCACATGCTGAATACATCATTGTGGCCACAGACTATCTAACCAAGTGGGTAGAAGTGAAAGTCACAATGAAAAACAATGCTCAAACGACAGCTAAGTTTTTATTTGAGAACGTGTTCACTAGATATGGGCTACCAATGGAGCTAGTAAGTGATAGAGGTACTCACTTCTTGAATGAATTCATTGAAAATCGTCTCCAAGAGTTCTTGGTAGTACACAAGAATTTTTCCCCCTATCATCCCCAAGCTAATGGACAAGCCGAGAGCAACAATAAGATCCTATGAAATGTGCTGACCAAATTAGTAAATAATAAATGCTCTGATTGGGACAAACAGCTACACCATGTTGTTTGGGCATACAGAGTTGCCTATAAAGCGGTACTCCAAGACACACCTTTCAGATGGTGTTTGGCCAAAGTGTAGTGCTACCATTGGACTTCTTGATACCTACACTCAAAGTAGCACAAAAGCATGAGTGGACAGGGCATGAAATCTCTTCAAGGATTTTTTATCTTGAACGGCTAGGTGAAACGAGACTAAGAGCTGCCGCAGGGATATATGCAGCTAAGAAAAGAAAAAAGGCATACTTTGAAGCCCATGTGAAGGATAAAGGCTTGAAGGTCGGAGACTTCGTTTTGGTGTATACCCTAAAACAACATGCAAGAAAGCTAGAGAAGCATGGCTATGGACATTATTAACAGAATATCAACAAGTGGGGCAGTCCAATTAGCCACCTTAGAAGGTGATATCCTACCAAGTTACATTAGTGGATGCCGCATCAAATCATATCAAGAAACCCTCACGGAGGAAATGCTTAATTGACTTAATACTGTTAAGAAATGCAAAGAAGAAGAAAAACGAATCCGAGAAGAAGCACAGGCGGAAGCTTTGGAACGCACCCAAAGAATGAAATTGAGAAGGCAAGGTAGAGATATGCCTAGGACAGATGCCTATGTAGCTCCACGATATCACATGGCCATGTGTGAAGTCTCATCCCATAGAATAGTTGACCGACGTCCTTTTGTGACCTTAGAGATAAAATAGTGCAAGGACTGTACGGGCTTTGATTGACTCAGGTGTAGCCACTAGTGCAGTTAGACTTAATTTCAATTCTTGATTGACTCAAGAATTGAAATTAAGTGTCAATCCTATAGAAGCATACCTCATAGGATTGGGAGGTGTGGAAACCCCTTGCATGGGTGAGGTGGAACTTCCCCTCTACATTCAAGATGCTCTTATGACAGTTAAGGTGCTAGTGTGTCTAGACGAGGACCTCATTGAGCCTCTTGTCTTGGGTCAAGACTAGATCTACAATCATGCAGTCAACCTGAACCTAAGAAGTGGGCTTCTTCAGGTCTGGGTAAGTCAAAATCGCATTACAATTGAATTAGAAAAGGAAGCACTCAAGGAAATAGGAAAGGCACCAACTCCTGGTCCTTCGAGGAGTATGCATGAAGATGATGATGCTATTCTTATCCAAAACTTTGTGATGCAGAGGGATGATGTTCCCCACAAAGAAGCCAAGGATATGATGGCACTCCCTTCTTTTCCAAAGGTGACAGAGACATGGAAACTAAAGGAGTACCGAACGCAGAGGAAGCAAATGGGCTATGCTCAAGGCCAAAGGAAAATACAAAGCAAGGTGTCTCAGCCATCGAAGCAAATATGGGTCCAGAGAGGCGATCATCCTATTGCTGATAAGCTAGAGTCACTGGCGAAACATCATACTAGTGATCAACAAGAGGACACTAATAAGAAGTCTCTCAAAGATTCATCTACAAAAGTAAGGTCTATTTGGGTACCCAAGAGGTCAATGAAGGTCGACCCACAATCAAGACAAATTTGGGTGCCTAAGGCTTGTTTGCGAGCTCAAATAGCCATACAGAAACCACGCATTGTGAATCATTATTCACACAATCAAATAGCCGATATCCATAATTATTTGGCACGCATAGTCACATATCCATCCACACGCACGAGCAAGATCATTGGTAAATGGGTCCCTAAAAAGCCTCATTTCCAAGTAGACACTCTTGTAGAGCCTTCTAAAGTCCCCATGAAATCAAAATGTAAAGCCACACATTATGTTTGGCAACTCAATTCATGTAATAAACCCCCTAACCCCACTGTGTAAACCCACCCCACATACTAACTGTATCCATACTCCATTACACCACTCCAAGTAGCACCTAGGAACCTGTCATCCACCAACCATGCTTCACACTCATGATCACATGTGCACTAATTAACCCACTAACTACATCAGAATTCATCTGGTTAATGTTGTAACGGGGACACAGGATCACTTTGTGTCCATTGCAATGTTAACATTCATTTGTATATTCTCACAGAACCAGCGACTGATTTCCTCAACATGGTAGAGGCTACAAGAATGAGCTCCCAGGTAGGCACTAGCCCTCAAATAGTGGACATTGAAAGTATCCCTCTTTAGGAGGAGTTGAAGGAACGGCCACATTCGTTAAGAGTAGTACATGTCATACCGATTCAAAATCCTCCCTAGGGGCACACATCGCCAATTAAAAAGAACTCCCATTGGTTCAATGAAGTAGTAGGACCCCTTAGGGATGGCACCTATTTATGGGAAGCTGAGATAGAGTTTAATGGATGGTGGTGCCAGTACCATTTCTTTAGATGAGAATTCGAAAAGCTTCAGAATAGTGAAGGATTGTGGCCAATATGGAAGAAGGCTGGATTGGATGACTACTTTCGTGCTCAGTTACCAAAGCCTGACTTCCTAAGGTGTTCATACCTAGTTAGCACACTCACTCCCATTAAAGACAAGAAGGGTACGAGCACCTTTGTACTTCCTTCTCTTACACGAGGAAATGAACTAAAGCGTTTTAAATTAACTAACAATTTGGTAAGGGGAGCTCTAGAAATGAGAGGTATGAACATCCCTACTGAGAAGGAGACAATGATCCCAGACAATATGAAGAACAAGAACCTAACCAATCTAAAGGACATGGTGGCAATGACCCCAACTATTGCCATCCAACTTCGAATGTGCATGCAACACTTCGCATTCCCTACCCAAGAAAGATTTACGATGCCACCCAAGAAGATTTGGTTTAGCCTATCCTTGGTACACACGTTGAATCTAACAATCAATATGCCACATTGGATCATAGACCAGATCCATCTCACACATCAACACTGGTACAAGAAATAGAAGTCAGTGCTCTATGGATATTGTGCACTTACTAGAATTGTATATCGATGTCTGGCATATGATGTGCCAATTCAAAGGGCACTCATTTGGACTAGGGTGTAGGAATTTCAGCAAAGAGTATCAGTTGCAGGGCCCCCATCAAAGAAAATGAGAGGAGTGGTTCAGATGCCATGTGCATAGAGTCGAGGTGCTACATTGACACCGGACATGACTCCGCCACCCCAAAGGCGAGTACAACCACTCACCATCATATTACCAAGGCATAATGCAGAAGGACATAATCTGATCTTCCCACTGATCCCCACAGATTTAGAGTTTCCTCATGGCTTCACGCTTGAGGATTTAACTGATGAGGAAGTAGCCAGGATAATCAATGCAACTAACTTGGAAATCGAGACAAAGCAGTTAAGTGGACAACAAACAGTCACGGAGTGGCCCGACCAAACTCAACCAGTGGTAGTCGAAGTATAGGAAGATGAGGAGGAGACTGAAGAAGAGGAACAAGATGAAGAGTATGAAGGACCATCGGACAAAGAGGAGCATGAATATGAGCAACACGTTGTAGCTCAAGCGTAAGCACCACCTCCTTTACTTGTCAATCCGCGGAGACGTGAGGACCGGTATGAAGACCACGAGCAAGTGAAGGCACGAGTGCGTGAGTGAAAGCACACAAACATGCACACACATACACACACGTGCACAAAGTAAGATCAAAGGGAGGAACAATGGAAAGCTTAGATTGCAAAAGAGTTCTCTTACAAAAGTTCTATTCTCTAACAAGCTAACCCCAAAAATGAGCTCTCTAGCTCTTTTTATAGTTTTTTGACTAGTTTTGGCCCTGTCCAGACCTAGTGTCCGGCCTAGTTAAAAATTAGGTTCCAGGGCTTATTTGAGGACTCAAACGAAGTCTAAAAATTATGAAAATTGGTACGATGGTACTTCTAATACTCCTCAAGCTTGAGGACTCCTCGGCTTGAACAAAATGGAGTTACTAAAAATAGATAATTGTATTTACAATGGTTTTTAGTGATGAAAATCACTATTTTTGTAGGGGATTCTTCTGAAAATTTGACATACACTTCTTGGAGCTCCCTACTTGCTCCCTTTCCTCGTGTGTCCACCTTTTGATGTGCTTCCATGCTTTGTCCTTGACTTTGAGCTTCAACACTCCCCCCCCTCTCGAGTCTGTCGTCCCTGACAGACCCTTGTTGGAAGGGCTGTTCTGTGTAGTGCTTTGAGAGGTGGTGTCCATCCGTTGTATGAGCTAGTTCCTTGGATTCTAGCAAGAATGTGTCGTTGTGAGCTTCCAAAACTGCAAGTTGCTCAAAAGAGGTTGTCAAGAGTGATTTGGAGCAACTACTGGCTTCAATTTGCTTCTGAGATATGGATGTTGTTCCCATGATATCCGCTAGCTCTTTTAAAGATGATGTTGAGAGCAGTCATGCCAACTACTCATAACCCATAATGAATTATGGGTAAGTGTGTTCGTGCCTGGGTTGAAAAAAGTATGTGCCTTGTGCACGGCCTTGTAATGTAGCCCTACGCATGCTTACTTGGAAAATGCATTGGAAGAAGTATGGTGCAAAAATTGCGGGTTTTGAGCTAAGTGCTCAAGGGTATGCTGACGAAGAGGTTTCCTAAACTACCAAGGTTATGGTGTTTCCAGAGTAAAGATACTTACCATGGAGAAGGTTGATGGATGTTTGTCTCTTCGTGTTGTACACTCGGCCTTTGGGATGGAACCTTGTTGATGAATGTCCATGTGGATTGTCCACTGATGAGATCTTTTGAGTGGTGGATCCCCTCTCCTCTTTTCAAAGCAACATTTGTCACTAACAATGTGCATTTCTGAGCTTGGGCTCATGCACGTTCACTTCCCTATATTGACACTCAGAGGAATATTGGACACGTGCCGATTTCTAAGAGATTACCATGCTGATTGACATAGACCATTCACCAGTGCTACTGTTCCATACTGGTTCAGGAAATACTGAGAATTGAATTGCTTTATATTCCTTGGCAAGCAACATCGGGTAACTACACCAAGCTGAGTTTCACATATTCTCTTTAGCTCGCCATATGCAGGAGTCTTCTCCTCCAGAACTACCTTGTGCAGATATCTCCTTGGATGCTCTGGTACCTGAAGTAGTTAAGCATCACTCAAGTTGCGGTCCTTCAAGCTCTTCATTCCTACCATGGTAAGAGAAAATCATAGTTGTAGATGCCATGTTCATGCCAAATGCTTGTCATCTACCAGATAAGGCAGCAATAATCTCACTGCTGGCCGAGACACACTTCTATCCAAATTGATAAATGCCTAGTAATCAACAGTTCCACCTTCAACTAAGCATGACTCATTCATGTTTCATAAGCCAAACCTGGGAGCAAGCTCTCTCCCACTTTTCTTTCTCCCTTCTTTTTTTTTTTTTTTTTTTTTTTTTTTTTTTGGAACAGGATATCACAAAACAAGAACACAAAAGTTAGTATCAATAGAAATGTTTGACATATGTCACTGTGCTCTTGTGCATGGGATTCTCAAGTGTGTCTATGCACGGCCGTGTAATGTGGCCCTATATTAATGCATACTTTGGAAATGCATGACCTGAATGGTGTAAAAGACAGGGTTGTGCAAGGAGCACATGGTTGTTGCTCGTTCGAGGCTTTCGATGTTCTTTGCGGAGGTTGATGCCAACCTTGGTGGAGGTATCCATTGAGTCTTAAACTGATGTAATCCTCCTTATAGGAGTCCATTTTAGAACAGTATTTGGCACTATAGAGATCACTTCAGGCGTCTTCCTCTTTGGATGTGTTCTGAACAGTGGTATCCAGTGTGGTTGGCGCTTTGGTTCGATGGCGGCCGCTTGTACTTTTGGCTTCCAAACCCATATCCTTTTTGCACGTCTTCCTACTTTTCTTGAAGAGCTGATTTGATCTTCTTTCGGTCTCTGTACGTGGTTCTTACCCTCTTCTCTTTTTGGCTTCTTGGGTGAGACCTTTCGCATGTGGGAGAACATAGGTTGTTGTGGATGTAAGAGCTTCTTAGGTACCCACATTTGCAATTGCCCTTGTTGAGCTGCCGCTAACTTCTTAGGCACCCAAACTTGTTGGATACCTTGTGATTGAGCTTGTCCGAGTTGCTTTCTTCGTCTTCTGACTTGGTTGGCTTGCCTGGATGGAATTTGTGGGGGCAAGGTGGGTGGTTGCTCTTCTTTGTGTACCCATATCTGCTTCATGCTCTGAACTGCTTTTTTATCGAATGGTGTCTTTCTATTTGATGTAGCAGTTGTCGTGAACGGTTGTGTTTGCTTGTGTGGTGGACTCACAACTGTGGCTACTTGATTCTTTGGAGAAGAAGAAAGATCCACCCGCCTTCGAACCTGGTCTTCCACGATTGACTCCTTCTGCATCATAGAGCTTTTGACACATACAACATCTTCTTTCATATGATTAGTCTTGGAAGAACTAAGAGAGTGTGTGGTGCCATGATTTAGGAGCATGCAGTTCTCTAATTCTATTGTAATGCATTGTTCATGTACCCAAACTTGAAGAATTTGACTTCTTAGGTTTAAGTTAACTGCATGGTCATAGATCCAATCTTGACCCAAGACAAGTGGTTCTGTAAGGTTCTCATCTTGACATACTAGCGCTTTGACTTTCATTGGAACATCTTGAAGGTAGATGGGAAGTTCCACCTCGCCCAAACAAGGGGTTTCCACACCTCCCAATCCTATGAGATAAGCTTCTATGGGATTGATGTTCAACTGCAAGTCTTGGCAGTAGGAAAGTCTAACTGCACAACTTGCTGCACCTGAGTCAATCAATGCTTTCACCGTCCGTGCATCCTTCCCTTGTCCTATCTCTATGGTCACAAAGGGTCTTCGGTCAATGACCTGAGAAGTTGCAATGCCTGACTTTTGACACATATCCATGTGATATTTTGGGGCTTTTGAGTTGACATCTAGGCCTAATCGCCTTAACTTATTTCGCCTAATACGCTCTCTGGCCTCTACCTGTGCTTCTTCTCTCACTCTTAACTCTTCTTCTTTTCGCTTCTTAGCAGTGTTGAGTCTCATTAGCATATCCTCAATAAGAGGTTCTTGATATAGCTTGACTCTGCAGCCACTAATATAGTTTGGCAAGATATCTCCTTCTAGAGTGGCCAACTGAACTGCACCACTAGTGGAAATTCTATTAATGATCATGGGTCCATATCCTCTTTTTTCCAACTTACGGGCATGTTGTTTTAGTGTGTATACCAACACTAGATCTCCCTCTTTCAATCCCTTATCCTTGATGTGTGCATCAAAGTATGCCTTTTGCCTCTTCTTTGTAGCGTAGATGCCTGCTGTCGCTCGTAGCCTTGTTTCACCCAAGCGTTCGAGATCAAAGATCCTAGAGGACAATTCAGGCCCATTCCACTCATACTCTTGTGCTACTTTTAAGGCAGGGATTAAGAAATCTAATGGTAGCACAGCGTTCTGTCCGAAGACCATCTGAAATGGGGTGGCGTTGAGTACTGTTTTGTAGGCAACTCGATAAGCCCAAACAGCATGATGAAGTTGTTTGTCCCAATCAGAGCGTTTATTATTTACCAATTTTGTCAATACGTTACAGAGGATCTTATTGGTACTCTCGGCTTGTCCGTTGGCTTGTGGATGATAGGGGGCGGATTTCTTATGTATCACCAAGAATTCTTGGAGAAGATTTTCAATGACTTCATTCAAGAAGTGTGTGCCTCTATCGCTCACCAACTCTATTGGTAGTCCATATCTCGTGAACACATTCTCGAATAAGAACTTAGCCGTAGTCTGAGCATCATTCTTTGTTGTGGCTTTGACTTCTACCCACTTTGTAAGGTAATCTGTGGCTACAATGATGTACTCTGCATGGGAGTTTCTAGCTGGGGGGTTAATAGGACCTATGAAGTCTATGCCCCACTTCGAAAATGCACGTCCTCCCATCATTGGCCTCAAGGGCATCTCGTCTTTTCTAACTGGATATTGTGCACGTTGGCATGTGTCACATTTCTTCACATAGGTATGTGCATCCATATGAAGAGTGGGCCACCAAAGTCCTGAGAATAGAATGGTCTTGATCACTCGGTCAGGACCAAAATGTCCACCTGCAACACCGCTGTGTGCAGTTTCTAAGACTTTCAAATAATCTGATTCGTGAACGCACAGTCTTAAGTAACCATCTTTGCCTCTTCGGTATAGGTTGTCTCCTACTAGGGCATAGCCTTGAGCCTCTTGCTCCATGCTTCGTCTTCTTGCTAGACTAGCCTCTTTCGGTAATCTTCCCGATCTCATAAACTCTACCAATGGAGCACTCCAATCTGGAATTAATGACACTTGATAAAGGGTCGCATGCTCCACTGGGGGTCTCTCTCTGCACCTTGGACAATTCTTAATCCACTCATGTATTTCTTTGTCCATGCTAGGCCAATACACTCCTAAACGCTTTAGATTCTGCAATGTTCGTTGTTTAGAATAGTGATTTCCTAGCATTCCTTCATGGGCTTGTTGCAACCAACTACTATGTTCATCATCCTCCACACAACAAGCTAATACACCCTCAGTATCTTGTTTGTACATGCTTCCTGCTAATATGTGATATTTTTGTGATTTTACAATTTCTTCTTGTGATGTTTTCACATTCTTATTTGCAAGGCCAAAGGTTAGGACTGGTACCAACTTATTTGCCCATTTAGGAACAACTTCTAAATTGAACAGATAAGCATCGGGTAATTCGTCAGACACTCCTTGCGGTGACTCTCCTGAAGTGATGCGAGAAAGGTGATCTGCCCGAAGGTGGGTTCTCCCTTTCCTGACAACAACTTCAAAGTCATATTCCATTAGTAAGAGGAACCATCGTACTAAGCGTCCAGTATTGCAAGGTTTATTGACCAAATATAACAAAGCTTGATGATCAGTGAAAAACTTGAACTTGTTGGCCAATAAATAGTGTCTAAACTTCTTCACAGCATATACCATGCCTAAGCCCTCTCGCTCAGTTGTGGTATAGTTCCGTTCAGCTGCAGTGAGCTGTCTACTAGCATATGCGATGGGCAAATCTAAGTTTCCTTCACTTGTGGGTTGTGCAAGCACACATCCTATGGCATGATTGGATGCATCCACATGGACATGGAATGGTTTATTCCAATCAGGAGTGGTCAGTATTGGTGCTGTGCACAAACGTTTCTTCAGTTCATTGAAAGAATTCTCGCATTCATCGTTCCACTCAAAATTAGACAACAAGGCATAAAGGGGTCTAGCTATGATCGCGTACATGTGGATAAACCTGCGGTAATATCCACAATGGCCCATAAAGGCTTGTACCTCTTTAACATTCCTTGGCCTTGGTAGCTCTGCTATGGCTCGTACCTTATCTTCATCTGTTGAGATTCCATTCTTAGAAACAATATGACCTAAGATTTTACCTTGACGCACCATAAACACACACTTTTCTGGGTTTAGACACACTCGATATTCTCTACACTTGTTGAAGATTTGTCTGAGCTCAGGGATGTGAACCCTTCTTTCTTGGGAATGAGCACATAAATCATCCACATACACTTCTAAGCTCTTTCGCAAGAACTCTTTGAAGACATGACACATGAGCCTTTGGAATGTTGCAGGTGCATTGGTGAGCCCAAATGGCATCACACGAAATGCAAAGATTCCCCACTCTGTAGCAAAAGCTGTTTTGTGTTGATCTTCTGGGGCAATGGCTACTTGATTGTAACCTGAAAATCCATCAAGGAAGCTATAAACTTCCTTGCCTGCAACACGCTCCAATAGGTGTTCTGTGATTGGAAGTGGATAACTATCTCTAATCATAGCGGCATTAACTTTTTTAAGGTTAATACACACTCGCAACTTCCCGTTCTTCTTGGGTACCACAACAATGGGGCACACCCATTCGGTATGCTCAATCTCATAGATGAATCCAGCTTCAATCAACCTATCAATTTCTTCTTTTATTTTGGCTGCATAGGTATCATTATATGTGTAGGGCTTCTGTTTGGTGGGCTTAGCATCAGCAATCATGGGGATAGTATGAGAGCAAATTCTTGGATCTACCCCTTTCAAGTCTCTATAGTGCCATGCAAACACATCCCTATATTCCCTTAATAGAGCTATGAGCTCCATTTCTTCTCTTGCACTTAGGTCATCTCCTATATATGTGCATCTCTCTTCGTTCTCTTCAATGGTCACTACAATCTTCTTGGTCTTTTCTTTATTATCATATGATTCTCCTATGATGGCCTCTCTCTTAGGCATTCGTACCAAAATTTTGCGGTCGTCAACTTCATATTTCTTGAAGTTTTCTGGTACTTCGAACAATGATTCCTCCTTTTCTTGTTTCACTGCTTTTCTTTTCTTTTTCTTTTGACTACTCTCACTTCCATCTTTTGAGTTGACTGTTTTAATACTTGTGAGAGGTTCTTCTTCTTTCTGGGTGAACACTCCTATATCTTCTAGATAGTGCTGCTCTGAGTTAAAGCAACTATCCATCACAATAGACTCCAGATCATCGTCATTCTCTTCTTCTTCTATGACATCACTAGGGTCACATTCTTCTAGCAAGGGTTGACACATGAACACTGAGATATCATAACCCTCCTCATCACAATGAGGTGTCCACTGTTCCTCATTGACAGCAATGTCCATGGTGGCTAAGATTTCTGGCCAGCCATGAGGCTCAAACTCCTCATCTGGAAAGATCATCGGTGTGTAGGCTGGGTCTCTAACTGGTCTATCTCCTAGCAAAGTTCCTTCTTCTCTTGCCTTTAAACGTTTTTCCTCTTCCTTTGCGACTTTGCACATCCACAAATGAGTATCTTCATGCAGCCATGATGGATCAGGTGAACTTTCAGAATGCACAGAGATGGAATCTTCTTTCACTTTGTGGATAGAATTCCACTGTAGGGGTGGTACATCTCTGAAGGTGTAATCCTTCAAATTGACCTTGGTGGTGACCCCTAAGTGCTGTAAGTACAAGGAGTTAGTTCCCCAATCCTGTACTATTTGCAATTGTCGTAGCAAGGGTCTTCCTAGGATCATCTCATAGACATTATTTTTCTCAAAGTCACATATAGCAAATGTGTGCTCAAACTCTACACCACAAGTGGTTAGAGTGATCCCTTCTAGCAACCCTAGAGGTCTTTCAAAATGACCATCAGCCATTTGAAGCTTCATTCTAGTTGGTCTTAATGTGGGCTTGCCCCATTGCTTCCACAAGGAGGTGGTCGCAATAGCAACACCAGCACCTGAATCTATGATTGCTTTGGTTGTGTAACCTTGGTAGGTGATGGGAAGATAAGTATTACCTTCTTCACCCTCACACATGTCCCCTATTTTGTCTAGAGGTATCTCTGGTACCCTTTGCTTGGAGCCTGCTTTTGGCATGTTGGAATCAAGTTCTAGGACCTGATCCTTCACATGATTCCATAACTCAGGTTTTGCTTTGAGCAGCTCTTCTACAGTGAGATGACACTGAACCTTAGTGTTCTTCACGACATCAGTGTTCCTTGGAACCACTGAGTCTTCATTTCTTACCAGTATTGTGGGAGCTCTAATCTGGAGAGATTCAGATTCCCATGGGCCTGGAAATTGAGGCAGTTCTTCTAAGGTATTAGATTCAAAATCTAACCTTTCGTCCTCTTGTTGTTCTGCTTCATCTTCGTAAATAGATGGGATGTCTTGGGGAAATTGATCATGAAGATCATCAATCTCAGGAATAGGAGGGGAATTACCCTTCTCCTTGGCCCATTTCTCTTCTTGTATTTCCCGCAAGAATTCTTGAGAGTACTGTTGAATTGAAGGAGGTATTCCTGGATCCGTGGAATTAGGAACATAAGCTCCCATTGGTGGTGAGCTTCCTCTTTCAATAATTGGTTGAGCCTGAGGAGGTAAAGAAACTTGTGGTTTGTTTACCAACTGCTCTAATCTTTCTAGTAAGCCCTGGAAATGCAAATCTGATTTGATAGAGTTTGTCTGATTGAACTTTTGACTAGTCTCAAGTATGGCTTGAGCTTGTTCTACCATTTTCATGCACATTTTCATCCGTTCAATCTCTAAATCTGCTCTAGGGTAACTCTTGTCTAGGTTTGCCGCTGATGGCCCTTCTTGAAGTCGAGCCTGGTAGGCCTTGAACATCATGTCCAAGCCTTCTGGGGTTGGATCTGCAAGAACAGACCCTGGTTGCGGTCTATTTACAATGGGTGGTGGGGTGGGATGAGGTGGAGTGGATGGAGTTTCGGCATGCGAGGGGCTTTGAGATGCAATGTCTTCTATTTTTGTTTTCGCTTCTTTTAAGCTTTCTTCTAGTTCCGATAACTTTTTATTCCACTTGCGATTGGCCTTCTCTCTGGTATCCTTCCATGTTCTTGTTTTCCTCTTACTAGGCTCTCCTGATTCACTCGACTCTGATTGTTCTACTGGTTTATCCTGTTTTAAGGCTTGTGCTCTAGTGACAGCTTGTATAGGAGCCACATTGCTACTACTTAAACTTGAATCTGCCACTAAGCCTACCACATTAATGGGTGTAATCTTGGGTGCACTGGAGGGGTTTCTTGGACAATCTCTGGGGAGATGGTCTTTGCCACAATCAGGACAAAAAGCCTGTATTGTGATAGCCTGTCCTTGACTCGGAGATGGTGGGTGGGGACAGTCATGAATGAAATGATCACCTTGACATCTGAAACAAGATCCTCTAGGGGCTTGTGGTCTCATTTGTCTCAATTGGGGCCTAGGGTTAGGATGTGTGTACATGACATTGGAGTATTCTGGCTCCCAATTTTGCTCCATAGGTGGTGCCTCATATTGATACGAGTAAATCTCACTATGTTCAGGTGACTCTGTGTAATACGCATGTGGACTACCTTCATGGGAGTAGTCTGAACAATGAGCATGAGAGTCATTATCTGGTATCAATGGGGTTAGTGGCACCAATGCTCTATTTGGATTTTCTTCTCCCACAACATATTTGACTCGAATCACGTTGGCTGGAGCTGGTGGTTGGTTTCCCAAGACAGGTTGTGGCCTATATGGTACCTGATATTGTTGTTGTGGTCTATAATATGGCTATTGGTATTGGTTCTGATACCTACCTTGTGGGTAAGGTTGCTGATAATTCTGTCTAACAGCCTGCCTATTGTAGGGACAATCTTGAGCCGTGTGGTTTGTGTATTTTCTCTCAATAGTGCAATATGGAGCATTCCTTTCTCTAATGTTTTGGTTTTGCATTGGGCATACATTAGCCATGTGGTCGCCCCCACAAGTATAACACCGATTCACTGGAGTGACTCTCTGTGTTTGTTTATTTTGGACTCCCAGCTTCTTGGCAACTTGCTCAGCTATCTCTTCTATTTCTGTGGAGATCTTTGAAGTATGACTAGTAGAACTATCTGAATCTTTGTAGAGTTTGGACAATCCTAACTCCTCACCCAAGTTATCTTCTATGTCTATGCACGTCCGCACACACTCTTCTATGGATCTAGGATCTTTCAAGTACACATATGATCTTAACTTGGTGCTCAGTAAGCCATCTAAGAACAAAGCCACTTGTTTGGCCGGAGTGGGTAACTCTAGAGCAGGGCATCTTTCTAGATACTGTCTGAATCTTCTACCTGCTAGTCGCACTGTTTCTTGGGGAGTCTGCTTGAAGCTGTGGATCAAGGATGATGTGTTATGCCTAATACCACTCTTGGAAAATTCTACAATGAATTCGTCTAGCAGTTGACCTATATCGTGATAGCTGCTTCTACTCAATGGTTGAAACCAAGCTAAGGCAGTGCCTTTAAGGGTCAAACCAAATGCCTCGTACTGGGTGAACCAGTCCTCAATTTGTTCGGCTCTCAGCACTTGTTTGTACTCGGCCACATGATCATAAGGATCCCCTGTCCCATCGAAATAGTTCTTCATTGCCTTGATCACTTGAATGGGTCTAAGGGTTCTTGGGTACTCTCGGGGTCTAGGCAATGGAAAATCCTGTTCATCTCTTTGTTGCCTATGTGCTTGATGTCTCTCTCTTTCAGGTCTTTCATTTTCAAATCCTGACCTATTCCTGCCCACGGTGTGTGCAAAACTTACCTCAGGTCTCTCTCTAGTTCTTCCTCTCTGGGCTTCATGAGCGTGGAATGATCCTACTCCTTGGAGGCCATGGGAAACATTGGATCTTGGTGGGGGGAAAATCAATTCATTCTTCCAAGTATATGCATGTCTATCATGTTCTGTTACCAAGAAAATTTTCTCTGATGTGTTATCCAGGTAGACAACCTTTCCTGGTATCTCTGGATCCTTGAACTCGTAGATGATGACTATGCCCAATTGGCTAGGTTGATCTGGCTTGAATCTCCAAAAGGCTTCCTCTGTTTCTCTATTCAAAAATAGTTCTATGCTTTTGTTATCTTGAGGGATCCAGTCTGGAGTGATCACTCGGGTCAAAACTGACTTACCTCTAGGAGTCTGGGGTCCTTGTCCTACATTTCCTTGTTCTAGGTCTCCTATTTCATTCTCAGGAATGACATTTCCAAACTCATCAGTCCTATCTGGTAGGTTGGTGACCACATACATGGTTCCTTCCTTATCAATGTATGAACCCTCTTCGAACTTGACCACCGGGTGTTCAAGTCCAAAGGATTGATCTGGATTTTTGAGTTGGACCACTGATCGCCTCAGACCATCCTCATAGATGCAAGCACCTAATTGGTTGGTCCGAATATATTCCAACTGTGTCTTATAGGGCCCTTCTGGTGTTTGTAGATGGGCATTCCCTGAGCCACCTGCAGGTTTTCCCATACTAAAAGACATTTCTGAATCACTTGTGTCTGATCTTAGTAAAAGATGACCACTTAGTTGTTGTGCCCAAGACTTGGATGTATGGTTGACACTAGCCTCAGAAGATCTAATGCTTTGTTTATCCTTGCCTAAGTGTCTACCAGATCTCAGGTTCATAAGCTTTAGTCAAGAGTCCAAATTTTCCCCTTGGTATGGTTCAAAATTCTTTGGAGTCCCCTTGGTTCCTTAGTCCCACTTGAGGGTCAACTTCAAATTATCCTATCTCAAAATCAACGCGTTATTCTTGAAAAAAACAGTTGAGGTCGTGTAGGATTTGAAACGAGCTTTCCAACGAGATATAGAGCTCAAAAAATGGACTTTGGATGAAAAAGTTATGCCAATTCAGGCTCCTGGGGGTCAAAACAGGTAAACAGGACCTTTGGAGAAAATCGCGATTTTGTACCTTGAATCGCGATTTTGTACCTTGATTGGTGAGAATCGCGATTTTGAGCAGAGAATCGTGTTTTTTGAGAATCGCGATTTTGAGCAGAGAATCGTGTTTTTTTGAGAAAAAACACAGAATCGCGATTCTTTTCAACCAACTTTTAGGCGGGAAAACTGAAAATCGTGATTTTTCAAAAAATTTTGAATTTTCACAGAATCGCGATTTTCATCACAGAATCGCGTTTTTTGGCGGGAAATTCAAATTTATGAGCGCCGGCTATGGCGAGCTCCGTATGAGCAGAAAATCATGAAAAAAACACAGCGCTTGCTCTCCCTTGCACCTCCTAACTCCTTCCCACACAATAATGCATGAAAAATGGTATGAAAATGGTGAAAATGCACTAAAAAACAAGAAATTTCTATGAAGAAGAAGATGGAAGAAGGTGGAGATGATGATGATGATGAAGATGAAGAGGAAAAAACAGAAAATGAACTGAAATGACAGTTTTTTTACCTTCCAACGTCGCAAATCTACGATCTTACCATCACAACGCTCGTCCTCGAAGCACTCTCCCCGGCAACGGCGCCAAAATTTGGTGTAGCTCAAGCGTAAGCACCACCTCCTTTACTTGTCAATCCGCGGAGACGTGAGGACCGGTATGAAGACCACGAGCAAGTGAAGGCACGAGTGCGTGAGTGAAAGCACACAAAACATGCACACACATACACACACGTGCACAAAGTAAGATCAAAGGGAGGAACAATGGAAAGCTTAGATTGCAAAAGAGTTCTCTTACAAAAGTTCTATTCTCTAACAAGCTAACCCCAAAAATGAGCTCTCTAGCTCTTTTTATAGTTTTTTGACTAGTTTTGGCCCTGTCCAGACCTAGTGTCCGGCCTAGTTAAAAATTAGGTTCCAGGGCTTATTTGAGGACTCAAACGAAGTCTAAAAATTATGAAAATTGGTACGATGGTACTTCTAATACTCCTCAAGCTTGAGGACTCCTTGGCTTGAACAAAATGGAGTTACTAAAAATAGATAATGGTATTTACAATGGTTTTTAGTGATGAAAATCACTATTTTTGTAGGGGATTCTTCTGAAAATTTGACATACACTTCTTGGAGCTCCCTACTTGCTCCCTTTCCTCGTGTGTCCACCTTTTGATGTGCTTCCATGCTTTGTCCTTGACTTTGAGCTTCAACACACGTCATACCGGAACTCGTGGGAGCCCCGGCATACACAAAGCAATTAACAAGATTGTATGATACTATAAACCTGGTTCAAGAACAACATAGACTATCCTTGACAGTAGGGAAAGCCTTAATGAACTAGATACTTGAAGAAGAAGGTGTGGATGATCAATTCAGAGCTTCCCTCGACATGATCATTGATGCATTGGGGGTGCCAGAGACTGTGCACACTGCCCTGGCACACTCTCAGAGATTTGAGCAAAGACACGAGAGATGCCCTCCAACATCAGGGAAGCAGATACATATTATAATATCAGAACCACATGGCACCACCGTGCACGGCACACTCCATTCAACACATTGAAGAACCCCACGCATCAAGTGGACCCCAATCACCACCCCTACCACCCTCCCCTCCAACTCCACCCCCTCACCTCATACCACCACTGTCACCACTATTGTCACGGCCACGGTCTCCACCTCCCTTAGTGAAGCACACAATGTGAGTCAACCATCACAACTCTCACAATCTGACACCACCACTATTGTAACCGCCACCACAGACAATGTAACTCTAACCTTGGTTATCGGAAACCCAATTCCTCCTGTCACATTTCTTGGTGGCTCACATGCACAATTAAACACACCAGTGTACACCTTCACTACCATCGCCACACCAACCATTCCCTTGTATATGGTGACTCCCACGATCGCATCCACGCATGACCACATGGACATATCACCCACATCTGCACCTCTCCCTCCCCCCATATTCCCACAATCTTCCATTCCCCCACCACCCACTTCACCATTCTCAAGCACAGCATCCACCATCCCTTTCCCTTTTCCCTACCCTGCATTCCAAACCTTCCCAGCACCCACCCTTGTAAATAATGTATTCAACACTTTGTATCAATGTTTATCTCAATTACAACAGAATTACCAACATTTAGATGCTCAATATATGAACCTGTTCAGAGCCCATGAGACACTACAAGATTGACTCACAAACATGGAGAAGGACAAGCGGCTACTGCAATAGAATTATGATACCTTTCAGAGACAATGTGAGGAATTAGTGGCCAATCCCCCCCAACCAGATTCACAGGCACAACAACACCTCGAGGAAATGCTTTGTGTCCAACAAGCAAACAATCTCAAAACCCACCGTAACCTCACATTACTAAGGAAACACATGTCTACAGCACTAGAAGAAAATAAAATACTACAAAGATAGAATGAAGAAAATCTAGAAGCATCAATGGAAGGATCACCAAAAGAGATCAACCCAGAGCGCTTCAAAGCCATCCCATCAGCCAACATGCACATCTGTTGCAGAGCTAAAGAGCGCAGAAAGCAGAGAAAAAAGACGGGCCCCAAAATTTTTCCGATTTGGACACACAATTTTTTTGTAACATAACCACTTTTGTATATATTTTCCGTTGTAAATGCACTAGAGGAGTCCTCTAGATGCATCCCCTCAGAAGATTAGTGAATTACCCATGTACATTAGTAGGAAGTTAGCAATTTAGTGAATAAAGTGCCGGTCTCTTGTGTGAAAGGACCAAACTTAGGGCACTAGTATATAAGTCAAAAGTGACTCATTGTAAAGGACTTCTGGTCATTGTGAAGAAGAGCACTTCTGAAATTTCGAGTTTGCCTCTTCCTTGCTGATTTTGATCTTCATTTTGCTCATGTATGTGTGTGTGATGCTTGAAATGCAAGTGTAGGACTGTTGTCTACCCCTTCCCCCTTGTTTTGAGTGGCTGTAGTGCGTGCGTAAGCTAGGAGAAGCAAAAACGCGGGTGTTAGTAGTTCTCGTAATTCACTGTTTCTGCCATAACTTGCAGCAGAGTGGTCAGAATTGAGTGAAACCAGCACCATTGGATTCGTCTCGTCGAGAGCTTCGAAACGAGTACCCTATTGCCTATGTTCGGAGTTCTGGGCTGGGAGAAAACCTCAAAAAACCAAAACTGCTGAAAGTAGGTTTGCGGCAACACTTCCAGTTTTTTCAGTAGGTGCGGGTAGTATTGGTCTTTTCTCTTGCTTGGATAGTTAACTCACTTCATTTTCTATCACGTGTGCCAATGTCTTCATACACTTGGTAAGTCATTCCTTCGGATTGATAATTAAATGTGTGCAAAGGACTCCACTATATGCACTTGTATTGCAATTGAGGTATAGTCTCATTGGTACAAGTCCTTGAGTCATTGCGGCTCAAGTACACACGTTTTTGGCGCCGTTGCCGGGGAAGCACTCCACCAAGTTGCCTTCGTGATAGTTAGAGAGCAAGTGTGATCGAATCGTACTTGTAGAGGTGAATTTGTCCATTGACGAGTAGTATTCCATTTCAGCACTTGTCACTTCTCATCCTTGAGGTGTGTGTGATAAGTTTTAGGTTTAGGTGTAGGAGGAGGGAAGAGAAGGAAGAGTTAGGGTTAGTTCAGGAGAGGAGTAGAGAGGAGAGGAGAAGTAGGAATAGGCAAAAAAAAAAAAAAAAAAAAAAAAAAAAAAAACCCAAAAAATTCACCAAAAATAGACCAAAATTTCAAGTTCTGTCCCAAAAAGTATAAAAACCCAAAAAATTGACTCATTTGACACTTGCTGGAACTCTGGTATCGTGAGCGACAGCGACCGGTATCGTGGATCTGGTATCGTGCGTTCGAGGCTGTTACAGTGAGAGTTTGAACCAAAAGGGCAAGCTAGAGCAGGCAAAGGTGAGTTCTTATCAAGATCATTCACTCAAAGCACTTGAAACATGCACAAAACGTGATTAAAACAGTGCGCAGTATCGCGGGGGGGGGTAAAGAGAAGTTATTTCTGAGTTGTTGTGCGATAGAGAGGCCTAGAAGGGAGGAGGAGTGTAAGAGCTGCAAGGGGGTGAGAAAATTTCCACATTTCTTGTGATTTGGCTTGAGTATCGCGATCGGTTGAGTTCTGGTATCGCGATACCAAAACTCCCTTGTATCGCGATATTCGCCGTCAGTATCGTATCGCTTGATACCTAACTTGGTATCGCGATACCGCACTGGTGTCGTGACCCTGAGTTGGTATCGCGATCGCACAATTGCGGTAGTATCGTATCGCTGGTCATCGACCCTGGTATCGCGATACCATTCTGGTATCGTGTAGCCAAGTCGGTATCGCGATCGCGCTTACTACAGTGATATCGTATCGTCTCCCACTAAGGACAGTATCGCGACACCATCGTGAGATCGTATCGTCATAGTCTCTAGTATCGTATCGTGGAGTTCCTAGGGAAGTATCGCGATACTATACTTAGTATCGTATCGTCGAAGTTTAAAGATCGTATCGCGATACTGTCACAGGTATCGTATCGGCCAAAAATTCGGTGGTATCGTATCGCTTCCTCCTAGAGTAAGTATCGCGAAATCACACAGGTATCGTATCGGCAGAAGATCAGGTATCGTATCGTTGGAATCCTTTGGTATCGTATCGTCATAATTCCAGTATCGTATCGTGTGCAGCAGGGGTATCGTATCGTCTGCTTCCCAAAGTGGTATCGCGACACCACACTGGTATCGTATCGCCTCTGTGCCTGATATCGTATCGTGGGCATGGTCTCGTATCGTATCGTGTGATTGTCAGTATCGTATCGTGTGATTCTGGGATCGTATCGCAGTCAAAGGAGTATCGCCGAGAGCAGTATCGTCAGGAAGTGGTATCGCCGAGATAAACCCTTTCTTTAGTCAGACACTTTGAGCCTTTAGGAGAGCTAACCAAGGGGAGTCTAAGAAGTATAAAGGGAGGCTTAGGTGTGTGGATGAACTTGAGGTCAGGAAGAGTGCTAAGTAGCCGAAGGAGTGTCATCTCTTCTATAGGAAGCACTGCTCAGGTCAGTCACCACTCCGTCTACTCAGAGACCTCTAGTGAATCTGAGGAAGACATACCAATGGCATCAGAAGACATGCAAGGTCCAGCACCACATAGGAACTTCATGTCTACAGTGGAAGGTGAGTACCGTACTGCCTTACAATATGTGTCCACAAATACCCAGGAGATTCCAATCTATCTGGATGGCTTAAACAGGTCCGTTGCCAGAATGGCAACAGTACAAGATGTCACCATCATACCACGACCAGCTGTCAAATACGAGGGAGGTGCTTACATTGACAAAATGGGTCACATCTATATAGTAACTGAATTTCCGGAGAGGATCAATGAAAGAGGAGAGTTCATGGATCCCAACAACTCTGAAGAGTTAGTGACCACCCCTAGAGGCAGATCGCAGGTATCACGGGTCTTGAGAGGAGACTTGATACCTCAAGACGACTACTTGTTGGAAGTCTACATGATTCACGGAGCAGACTTATTGCTTCAAACTGACGTACCTGTTCAAGGAATAGGAGAGAGCCCCATGACCTTCTATGAGTTGAAAGACCCAGAGGACGAAACTAGACTCACTTACCTAGATAAGAATCGAAGAAGATATTGGCCGGTAGGTGTCCTAGACAAGGCTCGGCTGAGATATATGGGTGCGCCTGTATTTCCTCAGAGGGAGCAGGCAACTACCTCGCAGAATCCTTTTGGAGATCAACAAGAGACGGAACATACCACATCAGGACAGACCAGTCAAAGAAGTGTGCCCAACCGTACTCATGTACAGTTTGCAACTCCAGGTGAGCACACTCATAATCAGACCCACACAGGGATGGGGAACCATTTCCGACCACCGGTCAGACCAAGACCACCTGTGGGAGGACAGCCAGGAATACCTCCATTACGACCAGCTGTCCCGGTTTTCCCTGTAATGCCCAGACCACCTGAACCAATGAGAAGATTGAGACCAATCCAAGTTGCGAAGTTTATGAGAAACCATTATGATGGATCAGGGGAACCATATGATCATATTGCCGAATTTAAACAAGTTCTAAGAGCAGAACAAGTAGAGGACTTCTTTGTGCAGTATGAGTCTTTTGGACTCACCCTCACAGGAACGGCTCTAACTTGGTTCCAACCTTTAGATCCCAATCGATTTGGAAACATGGAGCAATTCTTTCAAGAATTTATAGGAGAATTTACAAAAAGAGGGATTAAACACAATTCTGCATCATTAATCCATAGCTTTAAGCAAAACCCTAATGAAACTGTGAAGACAGCTGCCCGAAGATTCAACCAATACGTGGATAGATGTCCTACGGCTGAGAGACCGACTCAACAAAAGATGATTTCATTGTTTTTAGATGGACTCTCTAACGGGACCCTAAGAACCCTAGTGTATGTAAAAAGGCTGCAAACATTGAGTGAGTGTCGTCAAGAGTGCATCGACTTGGAAGATAACCTTGCTGAGGATCTCAAAGGTACTACCGACCTCACAAAATCAGAAGACTCAAGAAGCACAGTGACGTCCAATTCTAGTAATATGGAAGAACTAGCAGAACTATTAGCTAAGAAACTAGGAGTCCAAGGACAGAAAGCTTACCAATATCCAGCTCAAAGAGTGCCTATGATGAGGAGGTGTAACTTATGTGGAGGAGAACATCCCACACACTTGTGTGCCAGAGGAGGAGCTGGTGCACAACCAATGTATCCACACAACAGACAGCAACAACAAGGGACTTCTTCATACTGTCACATCGAGCAAAAATATACCAATCATACAACTGAGAACTGTCCCTATAATAGGCAAACACGACCTGTCAATCCACCACAATACCGACCTTATGGATACCCACCTAGAGAGCTTGGTAGGGAGATGCCTAGATACAATCCGTATCCGGTAGGAGCACAGAGACAATACGAGCCAGCACTGTATCCACCACCACAACTAGTATTGGGACCCCAACTGTCACAACCTCAACAAGTTGTACCTGTGAAGTATACTCAACCGGAAGAAAACTTGGAGAGAGCCATAATACCAGCTTCAATAGCGACCAATGTAGAATCAACCAACCAAGGGTATGAACCTCCACCAGGAGAGTACTATCCATATGGAGCCAACATGATGGAATATGAACCAGCATATGACATGGCCTATTATGGATATGAGGGATTTGATAAGAATTATGGAACGGAAACTGCAACTTTAATGTATACAATGCCCAAGACACAACAACCGTTGAGACCTCCTATTAGACCACCCGTGCAAAGAGGACCATGTTATAGATGCGGAGGGGATCACTTCATTCGGGAGTGTCCTCGACCTTACAACCCTCCACCACCCAGGATTTGGGAAGGATATTGTAGTGATTGTGGGAAAGAACATCTTTTCAGAGATTGCCCTAAGAACCCTACAAAAACTCAAGGTCCTGCACCAATCAATGTAATAGAGGTCATAGAAGAATCTGGAAGTGATAAGGAGTACACTGTGCCGCTGAAAGCTATTACTAGAGCTCAAACAAAACAACAAAAAGGAAATAAACCGGAAGAAAAACTAGAGCACAATAAAACAGTAGAACCAAACATTCAAGTAGTCGAGGATTCAGAGAACTCATGTGAGAATGCCCAAAACACCAAAGTACAAAAATGGAAAGAAAGACGAGAAAAGCTCAAAGAGAAATGGGCAAGAAACAAGAGTCAAGACAGAAAAAAACAACCGAAGGGTTCTAGAAAGCTTAATGAACAAAAAACGCATAAGGAGATCCCTGAATCACCATCAATTAGCCCAGAGGAAAAGAAGCCAGGATCAATTCTAGCTGACTCAAAGCCAGAGGAATTGGACATGTGGCTAAAAGCGTACCAAGCTAGAATCAAAATGGGACCAAACCTAGAACAACATGAAATACTCTATCCTCAAGGGGAATTAGAGAAAGAAAGACTGGCGATATGCAAAAAACTCATAGAAGTAGCACAGGCGACTCTAGAAAAGACTATCCCAATTTTGCCTGAAACAAGGATCGCACAAGAACTATATGAAGAGTACATACAACCTAAAGATAAGGAACCTAGTCGAGAAGATGATCGAAATGAACGAATGAAATCTCAAGAAGAACAGGTATCCATAATACCCGACCTAGAGGAAGATTGGTCCAAAGACTTGTGGAAAAGAATTAGAGAAGAGCAATGGAAAAAGGATGGAATCAGTCCACCTCCTTTTGAGGAAATAATTGGAGCAGAAAGTCACCAAGATCATAACCTAGAGGAAGCATATGAGGAAGTGTCAAGATTTGATAAAGGAAGAGAGGAAACCATGAGCATCTCAACGCTGCCCAACTACATGGGAGAATATGAAAGAGAGTCGGTAATAATACGAGCACCCACAGTGCATGGGAAAGAAAAAGGGAACTCAGAAGAGAGTTCACACAATCTAACAGAACTTAAGAAAACAAAGGTGCAATGTAAATTGACGGTGGAAGAGTTGCTTCAACTTAGACCACATCTATGGAGACAGCTAGCAAATCAAATAGAACAACCGGCAGAGAAAGGAGAAATGAAAGGAAAGGAAAAAGAAAACCACTCCAAAATACGTGTTCCAGTTGATAAAGTAGGAGAATTTAGCGAAGGAGATGAAGGTAACACGTGCTTACCTGTCACCTACAATGGGTACATGACCAAGGCCATCTTAGACACTGGAGCCGGAGTAGGAATTGCAACGAAGGAAATTTGGGAAAAGTGGGGTAAACCAGCCTTACGACCCACTCGCATGAAGTTACAATTAGCAGATGGACATGTAGAGAAACCCCTAGGAATATTGGAAGGAATTAGGTTAACCACGTGTGGAGTAGAGTTTGAACACACATTGGCCATCTGTAAGTTCGAAAAAGCAAACAATTATGAAATGATATTAGGACGACCATTCATGCGACAGATGCGAGTAGTACAAGATTGGGGCAGAGATTCATTATATCTCCAACATCAAGGGAACACTACCAAGATAAACCTGCACACATTCGCTTATCGGGATGTCCCTCCATTACAATGGAATCCAGTCCACAAAGAAGAAGATGACTTATCCATTCACAGTGCGGGATCAAGTGACCAATCTTGGATGCACGAGGATGCCCAGTTGTGGATGTGCAAAGAAGCCAAGAAGGAGGAGTGTAAAAAACAAATGTGGCCAATAGGGCACCCTAATTATCGATCGGTAGAAGACCCCGATTACATGCCTCAAATTTTTTCAGATGAGCTCTTCGAACCACATGGCTGGATGGAAATCCTAGCCACATTAGACGTTTGTGTGAATGAAGAAGTATTGACAATGAACGACTGTATAGACGAGGAAGGATATGATGTGAACCTCTACATGGTGGTCCTCCAAGAAGTAGAAGCAGGAGAAATTGTAGAGGAAGAGGAGAAAGAAGAGTACGAAAGCATAGAAATGGAACCAGAGTTCGACTCTGAAGAACAATATTTAGAAACTATGCAAAAAGAATCAAAAGAAAGGCCGACAAAAGTCTTAGCAATTGACACCATCCCAAGATTACACGAGCATAGAGAGGACACAAGTAAAGTGGAACCTGAACCAGACCACTTCGAAGTTCCAGAACATTTTAAAAGATACGAAGTGGAAGAAAGGAAAATAGCAACTCAAATGCCTAAACGAGAAGCACGAGACGGAGAAGCCTATGATAACAAAGAACAAACCAAAAAAGTGGTTGTAACGATAGAAGACGGAGAAGAGAGGTGCACGTATATTGGAAATGATGTATCGGAAGAAGAAGAAGAGGATCTCATACACCTCATCCGAGAATACCGAGATGTGTTTGCGTGGACGTACAAAGACCTTAAGGGTGTAGAACCTAGCATATGCGCTCATCGAATCCCTATGACTGCAGATGCGAAACCTTCTAAACAACGCCCTTACACATATAACGAGGTTTATGCAGCCAAAATCAAGGAAGAAATTGACAAACTACTAGCGGCAGGATTCATTTATGAGATTGAACACACAGAATGGGTATCGCCACTAGTTGTAGTGCCCAAGAAAAACGGAAAATTAAGGGTGTGTATCAACTTAAAAAAAGTAAATGCTGCAACTATACGCGACAGTTTCCCTTTACCCATCACAGACCATCTTTTGGAAAGAGTTGCCGGCAAGGAGGTCTATAGCTTCTTGGATGGATTCTCTGGTTATAACCAAGTAGCTATTGCAACCGAGGACCAGCATAAAACCGCATTCGCGACGGAATGGGGAATCTATGCATTTAGAGTGATGCCTTTCGGGCTCACTAATGCGCCAGCCACCTTCCAACGGTTGATGTGTCATGTTTTCAAAGAATTTCTGAGAAAAAGCATGGAAGTATACGTAGATGATTTGTGTACATACTCAAATCAACGACCAGACCACATACCGGAACTGCGGAAAATATTCAATAAATGTAGACAGTATAGAGTTTGCTTGAACCCAGAAAAATGTGTCTTCATGGTAAGACAAGGAAAAATCCTAGGACACATTGTTTCAAAGAATGGAATATCTACAGATGAGGATAAGATTAAAGTCATATTGGACTTACCAAGACCCAAGAATGCGAAGGAAGTGCAAGCCTTTATGGGACACTGTGGATATTACCGTAGGTTTATTCACATGTATGCCATAATAGCTAAGCCCTTATACGGTCTATTGACTCAGTTCACTTGGACAGACGAGTGTGAGAAAGCCTTCAACGAGCTTAAGAAACGGCTGAGTACGGCCCCAATTCTGAAGTCACCAAATTGGAGCAAGCCTTTTCATATTCATGTTGATGCTTCGAACTATGCCATTGGATGTATCCTTGCTCAACCGGCCGATGAAGGAAAGCTTGACCATCCAATCGCTTACGCGAGTAGACAATTAAACCAAGCTGAGAGAAATTACACGACTACTGAAAGAGAGGGCTTAGGAATGGTCTACGCAGTAAAAAAGTTTAGACATTACCTCTTAGCCAACAAGTTCAAATTCTTCATTGACCACCAAGCCTTGCTGTATCTAGTCAATAAGCCTTGCAACACAGGGAGATTGGTACGATGGTTCTTGTTACTAATGGAGTTTGACTTTGAGGTAGTAGTCAAAAAAGGAAACACACATGTGAGAGCAGACCACCTTTCTAGATTAAAACACGGAGAGCCACCTAGCGGAGTGCCTGATGATTTACCAGATGCTTATCTGTTTAATCTTGAGGTATGTCCAAGGTGGGCGGAACGACTAATTCCTATACTCACCCATGGCCCTCAACACTCAATAAATAAGGATAGCAAAAAAGAGATTCTTCAAACAAGAAATTTACACATTGTTGCGGGAAGTATGTATTATAAGGAACCAAACGGTGTCTTATCAAGATGTGTCGAGGAGGACGAGCAGAAGCAATTAATTCACCAGGCACACATAAACAAGTGGAAAACCCATCAAGGAATGCAGGGAACAATACGAGAATTAAAGAGGTTAGGCGTATATTGGCCTGAGATGTCCAAGGACGTTCACGAGCATGTAAATAATTGTGGGGAATGCAAAGAAACTAGCCCTGAGGATCACGTGTCCTTACCATTTTCTACCATAGCGCCTAATTGGAGTAAAGCACTAGTGCAATTCCTCAAAACCAAAGAGCACGAAATAGGAGCTAGCCTAGCAAGAAAGCGATCCCTAGAAGAATTGAGCAAAGATTATGTGATAATGGGAAAACAGTTGTTCAAAAGAGGAAGAGACAATCAACTCAGATTATGCGTGCATGAAGGAGAGTATCTTCCCATAATAGAAATGGCACACGCAGGAGCTGCGGGAGGACATTTTTCAGCAGATAGAACGGTCAAGATGATTCTCTTTGCAGGCTTGTGGTGGCCAACTCTACATATGGATGCTGAAACATATGTGAGAAGTTGCGAAATATGCCAGAGAGCGAAATATCCCGTTCGAAGAGACGACATGCCTTTAAGACCCATGGTTTGTGCAAGAGCATTTACCAAGTGGGGAATTGACTTCATAGGACCCATCAATCCACCAGCCAGAGGATCACATGCAGAATACATCATAGTAGCCACCGATTACCTGACTAAATGGGTAGAAGCCAAGGCTACCAGAAAAAATGATGCTCAAACTACAGCAAAATTTCTCTTTGAGCATATTTTCACACGATTTGGACTACCGATCGAGATAGTGAGTGATCGAGGAACTCATTTCCTGAACGAAGTCATTGAATCGCTAATGAATGAATTCTTAGTGATTCATAAAAAATCAGCCCCATACCATCCCCAAGCCAATGGTCAGGCAGAGAGTTCCAACAAGGTACTATGTACGGTATTGACAAAGATTGTCAATAATGGAAGGTCAGATTGGGACAAACAATTGCATCATGCAATTTGGGCCTTCCGAGTGGCATATAAAACAGCCATTGGAACTACACCTTTCAACCTAGTGTATGGGCAGAATGCAATTTTGCCAATTGACTTCTTAATACCTACATTAAAAGTAGCCCAGCAATATGAGTGGAGCGGTCATGAATTGTCTCAGCAATTAGATCAAATCGAAAAGCTGCATGAGACTAGATTGCAAGCGGTAGCAGGCATCTATGCCGCTAAACGGAGACAAAAGGCATACCATGACTTACATATTAAAGATAAGGGACTCAAAGAAGGTGATTTAGTCTTGGTGTACACCCTAAAACAGCACGCAAAGAAGCTCCAAAAACGCGGATATGGTCCCCTGATCATAAATCAAATCTCCACTAGTGGTGCAGTCAATCTCGCCACACTAAACGGCGACATTCTTCCCAATTACATCAGTGGATGCCGAGTGAAACGATTCATGGAGCCTCTGACCGATGAAATGCTAGCTAGACTGTTGGGAGCTCAAAATAGGAAAAGGGAAGAAGAACGAATACGAGAAGAAGCGAGACAGGAAGCCCTAGAACGCGTTAGGAAACGGAAAGAATGGATGAGGCAACGAGACGAACGCTATCTCCAAGGTGAAGAACCTATCCCTATGGCTAATTATCGAGTCAATAACCCTGATACGAATGGTGTGTACAACGCACAGCCTTACTTAAACTTAGGGATTGGTCAGACGGAGTATAAATTGATAGACGCATTAATCGACTCAGGAGCAGGACTTAGTTGTGTACGAAACAAGGTCATAAAAGATCAGCAGTTGAAGGTGAATCCCACAAGTGCACGGTTGATAGGAGTGGGAGGTCAAACCCTAGAATGTATTGGAACGACAAACATATCTCTACACATAGGAAATTCCTCCATGAAACAGAGAGTGTTAGTCTGCAACGATGAGGACCTGATAGAAGACTTGATTTTAGGACAAGACTGGATTATCGAGAATGAAGTATGTATCCATCTAGCTCAAGGGTATATCTCTGCCAAAATAGGGCACAAAGAAATATTTAGCTTACTAGGAGAGAAGCCACTATGCCAACCTAAGATTGTGGAAAATTCGGAGAATAGCTTAGGCAAAGAACCACAAAGGGAATCCGGTACCCAGGCTCCTAGAGTCAATATAGAAACAGCAGAGACCTCGAATGCAAGGATGACCGCAGAAGAACCTGAACATTCCCAAACGGTCAAGAAAAGTTCAACCACTACCCAAAACTATCAACAGGCTACCCAACCGACCTATTGGAGAACCTCAAGCACAGGTTCCGGTCAGACACAACACAAATACAAATGGGTGCGCAAGGATCAAATGAGCATTCAAGGACAACCAACACCCAACCCAGAACCAGCAAGAGGAGTAACCAAGTCTATAAAAAAAGTAGTGCAAGTTTGGGTCCCGAAACCCTTACTCGAAGCTCAGAGAGGCCGACAACAGATATGGATTCACAAGAAGGCTGCTTGGATTGCAAAGAAAGCTAGGACAACCCAAGAACATACCGCTTTTCAAGAAAGACGAAGCAGCAGACCCATGAAATCTCAACAGCGAACCCTAGGCACTGATTTTTGTGCTCAGAGTCAGATCAAACCAACACCAGCCAATCAAGGACGCAACAAAAGAACATGTATCAAAAGGATGACCACGATTCAGATCTGGAGGCCGAAGAAAGTGCAAAGAAAAACTTCACCATTTGACAATCCCAATTGCACTCATGAAGTACACAATGCACCTAAAGTATGCATAATAGGCAACTTACACGGCCACGCATTTGGCACATGATGCTCCAAACAAGATTAGTGGTACACATTCTCCCAGGGAGATTAGCTCTCAGCTTGAACTCAAATAGGAATGGATCTACAGTGTAAATAAATAAAAGCTTCGGCTATGCTAACAGTTGTTCTCTTTCAGGAAAATGAAAAAGAAACTAAAGAGGTGGTAAGAGATCTCAACTATGGGGTTATGGGAACGGAGTGAAGAACGACGATACTCAGAAATGCACCACACTACTGCATTCCTTGGTATGAAACTAATATACTTCACTTACGAGTGCAGATGTCTTCTCAAGATTCTGAAGCAACCATACCTGAAGAAGCCATGGATTTCCCACCCCAAAGTATTACAAAGGCGAAGGGACATTGGTTCCGGGAAGATCAACCTGACGGGGAATCGATCTTCCTTGCAACAATCAAGATCATGGACACCGATCATCAATTTACTATTCTGTCCCAGGATTTTCGAATACTGCATGGGATGCCATCTATACAGGATATCATGACGAAAGCAGGCATTCTCAAGTATTTCGAGTTGCCCATTTACAAACCAGATTTCCAAAGATGTACACAGGTGATGAATACATTACAACCAGCATTACATGACCCGTTGGTACCAGAAGCTAGAGTAATGGACAAAGTTGGAGAATGGGTAATTATTCAGTTCACCCATGAACTGATCAAGGAAGCTTTTGGATGGGAGAAAGATGGGATTACAGTGGTGAAGGAAGAAAGCCGGGGTGCCAAAACTAGGACATTCACCGAAATTAATCGGGTGGACATCGAGGAGGCGGTCAGGCTAATTCACCAGCATTTCTGCTTTCCTAACATGCACCGATACACGGCCCTACAAAAAATCATCGTGCAATTACTGTCGCATGCAATCAAACAAATCGGGAATCAAATTAATCTGACCCCATATGTGCAGGAAAGATTGTTCGAAGCGAAGAAGCAATGGAAAAACAAGAAGTTCCTCAATGGGAGTATTGCACTGACCATTCTGATATACCATGCGCTAGGCATCAGGGAGCATCTACAAGAAATGCCCTCATCAACAGGTTTAGCTCAATATGCCAAAGTCGCAACTGTCCCTAAGAAAAAGAAAAAGACAACCATTGTGGAGATGGCGGAACCAAGCTCTCAACCCAGAATGAGAGGCACAAAAAGACTCAGAGAACTCGAGTTACAGGAAGAGGACACACAAATTCGGAAGAGGGTCCATATTGTTCCCAAGGCCACGATTGAGAAAAGACAAGAAATAACGGAAAAAGACTTGACAGAAGCTCTCGAAGAGACCCATCAATATACAGAAGGGCAAGTTAATTTGCCAGTGCAAGGTCACCACTATAAGCAATCACAACAAGCAACAGACCAGAAAGCCAAGCTCACAAAAGTTCATAGATATAAAGAAATAGGCTTGGATAATTCTAGTTCGGTCTCGGAGAAACAAGAAGAACCAGACAATTCATTGCTTAATGTCGATATTCAAAGCGAATCAAAAGATGATGGACAATGGGATGAATTAAATGAAGTGGACTATGGCGCAACCCAAGACGGACACAAAGAACAGGATCAGACAAAAGAGGTAGACACAAATGCTACTAAACCGCCGGAAGAAAAAGAAAGGCAACAACCTGTTCAATCAAAAGACGCCTCCACTACCCATATCAAAGAAGGTAAACCTGATAATGAGGAACAATTAGTGCTATCAGAGGATAAGCCTCAAGAAGAAGGACATGACGAAGCACCCTTCACACCACTAAGGGTTGTGGCAGAACCATCCCCCATGGACGTTACGTTTCAAGGAAGCGCCACGAAATCTAAGGATCAAGATAAAAACAACGAAGAACTGAATGTACAACTACAAGTCCGACAACCACATAACGAAACTATTCATGTGGACAAAGGGAAAGATGTACACACAGGGGAAACCCCAAGTATACCAAGGACATGGCTAAACGTCGATATAGCTCAGCTCAAGCCCGTGGTGCAGGATATGATTCGAACTGCACTAGACACTCAACAGTTAATGCTTGATGCTGATGAAGATTACGATCAGGCCATGCGTGAAAGGCAGGAGCTTCAAAAAGAAGGTGTGGATCTGGCTAATAGGTTATCAAAAGCAGAAGCTCAAGCCTTAAAGAAACACGAGGAAATAAAGAAGACCAAAACACAATGCCAGATATTAGAAAAGGAAAATGACCAACTAAAAGAACAAATTTTGGAGCTCACGAAGAAATTAGATATGACAGAAAAAGAGAAGACAAGGATCCATGCTCGTAGTAAGATCCTCGAATCACAGCTCAAGGTGAGTATGGAGGAAGCTGACCACTTAAGGAACAGAAACAAGGAGCTCATGACAGCTCTCCTCAGTGATCAACAACAGACAGAGACTACCGATTCAAAAACGGACATGAAAGAACTGGAAGGAAAGATTACAAAGATGGCAGATCAGCTCAAACAGGAGCAGGCCGTCATTGCTGACTGGGAGCAACGGTATATGAACGACACTGCAGCACTACGCAAGAAATGGAAAAAAGCAGAAAATGATTATTTCCGACAGTGCAAAGAAGACACAGATCACATGAACATAGTTGCACAGGAATTAATCAAACATCAGGAAAAGACTGCAAAGGCCGAAGAAGAACTCAAGAATAAAGACGAAATCATCAAACGGCTTCAGGAGCAGCTAGAACTAAAAGACAAACAGGGGACACCAGTAGTTCCGACATCTGCAGAGACTACTGTGGGGACTGAGGTACGTCCTCTCTCTCCCCCCTCTTATCATTCACCGACAAGAGAGGCTCCGGAGGTCCACATTGATCATAATAATCGGGACATTGCAGAATTAAGCCGACCAGAAAGGGCACTACTGGTGTCCCAGCTCACTGCTGAATTTGAAGATCAAATAATTCAGATAATGAAAGAGGCTCAGATTGAGCATAAACAGTTGGATCAAATTTTGAAGCCATTCAACGTACCATACGGCCTACTTAAAGAACAGACGCGGCAGTATATAAAATCTGCAACGAATAAGGATCCGGACCACAACCTCCACTTTAAACATGACACGTTCAATTACACTCAAGAGGAGTTCGAGAGAGCAGATCCGATATGGAGACGAAAGCTTTTGGAAAAGAATCCTACATTGCGGGTACAGTGGGAAGCATCTCCATATGCACTTCAAGTCAATCCATCTTTTTGTCCTGTACCCCGCAGACGATCTTGGACGCAATTTTGGGAAGGACAGCGCCAAGGCAATATTAATAACCAGTGGCTCAATTATCCATTACTACCTAGTCCGCCACATAACTACCTACCGACAGAAGAATATATGGTCAAAACAATGGAATTTTGGATTGCAAGATATGCTACAGTTCCGGACTTAGCCGTCAAGATGACCAACAAAATATTCAGCATGCTTATTACAGTTTTGAAGGTGTTCCAGCATGCTAAGTACACATTTTTAAATTTCATCGGCATTACGCAGGGCTCAGAAGCATTAATTTTTGATTTATCTACTATTCCCAGCCGACTAACTATCATGGCATATTATTCTCGTCTCATGTTTTTGCCATCGACGTATATGCAGACGTTTGAAGAAGCATTCTTCACAGGCTTCTTTGAAATTGATTCAGAAATTTTTGTAAAGATGACTTCAAATTTAAATGCAAGACTGGTGGCCTATGAAACTAGCTTCTTCGCTGATCACAGACAGGCGCCAGAAGACGGAGTGAAGTCAAAGCAATGGAAGGAATTTATGATATGTCATGCAAATCTGCTGAACCAACGAGAGCAAACAGCCATCCAAACATACACGCGTCGCCTCAGAAAGCCTGTCGAGGACGACAGAGTTCAGGAGGAGGGACGTGTAGAGGGACAATCAAGCAAAAAGAAAAGAAGAAGAAGGTCCAAGTCCAAAAGTGCGCAGTAAAAGATAAAACATCAAATGATCAAGGACCACTCTCTGCAGGAAGCCCCGCAGGGGCGCAACACCCATCTCTGCACAGAGCCCCGCAGGGGCACGCACCAGGCTACAAAGCTAAACCCCAGGGTCCCGAGTAGTGGACTTTTCAAACATCAGAGTAGGACCAAAAGTTAGAAAGGGGTAGAGGCTGAAAAGTTGAAGAGGGTGACTAAGAACAGCACATTCCTAGTCACTGGTGGCGTGCGTGGCAACCCGAGTCAACAGGCAAGACAACTACATCAGGCTCTCGAGTTGTAGAGCTTGAATCAAGAAGGCCATCGAATCTGCATGTCTGTTTAACTGCAGACAACACTGACCAAGGGGAGCGTGCAGTGGAAAAGCTGAAGCGCCTCTAAAACGTAATGCAAGATCAAGAAGCAGACAACACTACCCACAGGACGCGTTCGCGAAGCAAAGTCTGTCAAGGGACGACAGAGACGAAGAGGGGGAGAGTGTTGCAGAGCTAAAGAGCGCAGAAAGCAGAGAAAAAAGACGGGCCCCAAAATTTTTCCGATTTGGACACACAATTTTTTTGTAACATAACCACTTTTGTATATATTTTCCGTTGTAAATGCACTAGAGGAGTCCTCTAGATGCATCCCCTCAGAAGATTAGTGAATTACCCATGTACATTAGTAGGAAGTTAGCAATTTAGTGAATAAAGTGCCGATCTCTTGTGTGAAAGGACCAAACTTAGGGCACTAGTATATAAGTCAAAAGTGACTCATTGTAAAGGACTTCTGGTCATTGTGAAGAAGAGCACTTCTGAAATTTCGAGTTTGCCTCTTCCTTGCTGATTTTGATCTTCATTTTGCTCATGTATGTGTGTGTGATGCTTGAAATGCAAGTGTAGGACTGTTGTCTACCCCTTCCCCCTTGTTTTGAGTGGCTGTAGTGCGTGCGTAAGCTAGGAGAAGCAAAAACGCGGGTGTTAGTAGTTCCCGTAATTCACTGTTTCTGCCATAACTTGCAGCAGAGTGGTCAGAATTGAGTGAAACCACCACCATTGGATTCGTCTCGTCGAGAGCTTCGAAACGAGTACCCTATTGCCTATGTTCGGAGTTCTGGGCTGGGAGAAAACCTCAAAAAACCAAAACTGCTGAAAGTAGGTTTGCGGCAACACTTCCAGTTTTTTCAGTAGGTGCGGGTAGTATTGGTCTTTTCTCTTGCTTGGATAGTTAACTCACTTCATTTTCTATCACGTGTGCCAATGTCTTCATACACTTGGTAAGTCATTCCTTCGGATTGATAATTAAATGTGTGCAAAGGACTCCACTATATGCACTTGTATTGCAATTGAGGTATAGTCTCATTGGTACAAGTCCTTGAGTCATTGCGGCTCAAGTACACAACATCATATTGGAAACCCATGCTGACCTACTAGAGGGATATGATGCCTTAGAAAAAGAACATGATGACCTATGGAAGCAATTGGCCAATCAACGAGAACAACCGAAAGAAGTAGCACCTACAGACGTCGCATCTGAAGAGGTGATAGAATTGAAAGCACAACTGATAGCTTTGCAAGATAAGCTTCTCCAATATGAATGTCAACCTTCTCCTCTGGTGGAGCCCAAGCCTGAAGAACTCATTCCAATTGAAGTAGAACAGACATTTGAGGACCCTTATGAACCTATGCCTGCACCTTGAGGCAAACAAACAGAGGAAGGAATGGATACATTTGAGATTGAAGCTCTAGAATGGATGCAAAGGTTAGAAAGGTAGGCACAACTCATGATGACAGAGTAGCAGTGCAGATACAGTCCATGTCTCAACTGGAAGATGTCATCATCAAATCAAACTACTTCAAGAACCTATCTCATCATCCATGGATTGGTGTTTCTGATGATTTGTATGTACCATTTTGTGTCCTATTAGCAGATTATAATGCGGAGATCAAACACCGCACCACAAAAGAGCCAACCTCCGCAACACAATTTTCCCCAGACAACATTCTTGAGAGCACTGCATGGGGCAACATCTTTCAACCCACATGGAGAATACGATTACTCGAAACGTACCCCGAAATGATGCACACATGGAACAACATGCCCTTGTACATTAAGTATAACCCTTGCTATTGTACTATTTTTTGACAAATATCATGGCCTGAATTCACTCAAACAGTGAAGAACATCAAAGGATGTGACAAATGGCTGAACTATGTATATATGGCACCGCCTCGTGGCCCACCAATGGTAGCATCTATGATTTCAACCATTCGACATTGGGGCATTAGGTTCAAGAATGTACCAGACATCATGGCATAGATGTGCCTCAAAATATTTGAACTCATTCTTGTCACATTTCGGACCTTCAAAAATGTTGAAGAACCTCACCTCTCGGCCCTAGGCTTCAATGAAGGCAACCTCGACCTCGTCTATGATATGAGCACCACACCATCTATCAATGTTGTATATCCGTGGCACGCTCGTATAAAATATCTCCCAACATGCTTCAAACAAACGTGTGAAGAAATGTTTATCACAGGGTTCTGGGAGTATCACTCAGAAATATTCATACCCAGACCCTCTCATTTGCTACATTTATTTGTTGTGGAGAAGGCTCTACACTCAGATAAGCTGCGCATGACACATCCGGAGTTACCCGAGCTAGCCGATTGGGATGCTTTACTCATAGATTTAGTCAGAAGACTGAGGTTGGAAGAGCATCACTTGGCCATAGATGTCGAATATTACGTCAAACGTTTAGCTTAGCAAGGGTCTGTTAGGGACGACAGATGCAAGAGAGGGGGGAGTGTTGGTAGCAATCACGGAATCTCAAGACAAGGGAGCCGACATAACGAATCAGAACAAAAAGAAGGGCCAAGCAGGCAAAGCAGTCAAAGAAGATCCGGCAAGTAGGGCATTCAATTTTTCCAACCTAATCCCTTTTTAATAGTGATTCTCATCACTACATGAACTTTGTAAATACCGTTTTTGGTAGATGTGACTTGATTTTTTCAAGCCGAGGAGTCCTCGAGCTTGAGTATTAGAAGTAATTATGTACCAATTTTCATAATTTTTAGAGCTCGTTTGAGCCTCCAAAATAGCCTAGGAACCTAATTTTTAACTAGGCCAGACATTAGGTCTGGACAAGGCCACTAACTAGTCAAAAACTATAAAAGGAGCTAGAGAGCTCATTTTTGAGGAGGACAAATTGTAGTTTGAACTAAAGAAGAGCGATTGTAATTGTGTTTGGATCTTAATCAAAGCTTCCATTGTCTCACTCTTTGTTCTTGATTATGTGTGCATGTGTGTGTGTATGTGTGTGCATGCTTGTGTGCTTCTCCATCACCACTTGTGCACATCACTTGCTCGAGGTCTTCATACCATCCTCTTGTCTTCCCGGATTGACATTAAAGGATGCGCTACTCATCACTGAGCTGCACATGTCCACTAGGGATTAACGCATTATGTACAGTAGACTTAAGGGTACGTGCACCATTGGTGGACTCATGACTAGAGTACTTGAGAGTCTCCATGGCAGTTCGAGAGCTAGAAGATCCGATAGTCTTCAATTGTATTATAGATTTAACTCTAGAAAGCTTGAGAGGCCCCAACTTTATGGTGCATAGAGAGCTAGAATACCCAGCTCTCTATGATTTTCATCATGGAAAACTAATAGCTTTACTATCACGGGGACGTCTTGTATGAGGATTGGAGCTTTTGCCTCACCAATGCAAGGGGCTTCCACACCTCTTAATCCTATGAGGTAAGCCTCAATTGGATTCACTTGTAGATTTATGTATTGAATGCATGAATACCTAATGGCACTAATGGCTTCTCTTGGATCGATGAGAGCCATGATCATTTTTATTGTAGTGCCCTGTCCTAGTTCTAGATAAATGAATGGTCATTTGCTCACTATGCTAGGAGACGTACTCCTCTTTGTTTGGCACATTTCCATGTGATACATGGGGGCATCCAACTGGAAGTTGACATTCACAAGACAAAGCCCTTTAACTTTGGTCTTCCTATAATGGCATAATCCTTGTTGTCTTAGTTTCATACATTTAATGCATTCAAGAGCTTCAACATGAGCTTCTTCTCTAATTCTTTTCTATTTCCTCGACTTTACGGTCTTAGCCACATTGGGTCGTTTAAGCATCTCTTTTGTCAACGGCTCTTGATAAAGCTTGATGTTGCATCCACTAATGTGACTTGGCATTACATCTCCTTCTAAAGTGGCCAATTGTACCGCATCGCTAGTCGAGAGTCTATTGATAATCATAGGTCCATAACTAAATTTTTCTAACTTATGAGCATGTTGTTTCAAAGAGCACCAATACTAAATCACCAATTTTCAAGCCCTTGTCTTTCACGTGTGCATCAAAATAATCCATTTACCTTTTCTTGTTTGTTTATATGTCTGCTACGTCACTCAATCTAGTCTCTCTTAGATGCTCTAAATCCATTATCCTTGAAGATAGCTTGTAGCCTATCCATTGATGCTCTTGCGCTACTCTTAGCCTGGGTAGGCCACTGAATATGCCCAAATAGCATGATATAGTTGTTTGTCCCAATTTGAGTGTTTATTTTGTATGAGCTTCGTCAACACATTACATAAAATCTTGTTAGTATTTTTTGCTTGTCCTTTCACTTATGGGTGATATGGCATTGATTTCTTGTGAATCACCATGAAATCGTGTAATAGATATTCAATAATTTCATTCAAAAAAATGAGTTCCTCTATTGCTCACCAACTCTATGGTAAGTCTATATCTTCTTAACACATTCTTGAATAAGAACCTCAATGTAATTTGTGCATTGTCATTCCTGGTATCTCTCACTTATATCCCTTTGGTAAGGTAGTATGTAGCAATAATAATATACTCTGCATGGGAGCCTCTAGTTGGGGAATCGATAGGATGTACAAAATATATACCCCATGTGGAGAATTCCCATCCTCCCATCATGGCTCTCAATGGTATCTTGTCATTGCATATAGGATATTGAGCTCTTTGACATGTTTCACAACATTTCACATAGGTATGTGCATCCATGTGAAGGGTGGGCTATCAAAGACCTAAAAATAGAATTACTTTGATCACACAATCATGTCCGAAGTGTCCACTTGCAACACCATTGTGTGTAATCTCTAATATTATCAAATAGTCACTCTTGTGTACACATAACCTCAAATATCCATCTCTTCCATGCTTATATAGACTATCATCAATGAGTGCATAGTCTTGAGCTTCTTGGCCGAGACTTCTTTGTCGTGTTAATGTCATATCTTGAGGAACTATTCTCATTCTCAAGAAATCAACTAAATGACTACTCCAATCAAGTATTAGAGACACAATACAAAGTAGCATGTTCAACTAGAGGCCTACTAATACAACATGGACAATTCCTAAGCAACCTATGGATATCTATTTCCATAGTTGGCCAATATACACCTAATCACCTTAATGTTTGTAGGGTTTGATGCTTTGGATAATGTTTCCCTAGTGCACCTACATGTGCTGATTGCAACCATTTTTCATGCTCTTCCTCTTCCATACAAGAAGTTAGAACACCTTGATCGTCCTATTTGTAGATACTTCTTGCGTATGTGATATCTTTGTGACTTGATTATTTCCTCTTCCATCATTGTAACTATAGGGTTTTTGGGTCCAAACATCAAGATTTGCACTAGCCCACTTTGGAACTACTTCAAGGTTGAACAAATATGCATCAGGAAGTTCATTTGAAACACCTTGTGGTGATTCTCTGGAAGCTATTCATAAAAGGTGATCTTCCCTAAGTTGGGTTTTGTCTTTTCTAGCAATAACTTCAAAATCAAATAAAGCATTGGTAGTATCCAAACTGACCAATAAAGTCTTATACCTTTTTACCTATCCTTGGTCTTGGTAATTCTTATTGTGGCCCTCACTTTGTGTTCATCTATTGATATTCCATTCTTGGACACAATATGACCTAAAATCTTGCATTGTCTAACCATGAACACACATTTTTTTGGGTTTAGACATACTTTATATTCTCTATACTTATCAAAGATTTTCTTGAGTTTTAGAATATGAATGTTTCTTATGTGGGAATGTGCACACAAGACATCCACATAAACTTCTATGTTTTTGCACAATAACTCTTTGAACACATGACACATGAGCCTTTGAAATGTAAGAGGTGAATTTGTGAGCCCAAATGGCATCATGCAAAATGTGAAGATTCCCCATTCTATGGCAAAAGCCATCTTATGTTGATCCTCAAGGGCAATGGCTACTTGTTTGTAATCTGAAAAGCCATCAAGGAAGCTATAAACTTCCTTGCCTATTATGTGCTCTAATAGATGCTTTGTGATACAAAGCATATAGCTATCCCATATGGTGGTGGCATTAACTTTCTTTAAGTTCATACACACGTGCAATTTTCCATTCTTCTTGGGCACAACCACAATGGAGGATAACCATTCTTTATGCTCAATTTCATAGATAAATCTAGCTTCTATCAATCTATCAATTTCTTCTTTTATCTTTGTTGCATATGTGTCATTATATGTTATAGCTTTTGTTTTGTAGGGTTGGCTTATAAAGTCATGGGGATCCTATGGGAACAAATGTCTGGGTCCACTCCTTTCAAATCCTTATAGATCCAAGAAAACACATCTCTATATTCTCTTAACATATCTATCGATTCTTGCTCCTCTTCCTCGCTTAGCTCATTTCCTATCTATGTACTTTGTTCCTCACCATCTTCTATCACCACTACTACTTTCTTGGTCTCTTCTTTATTATCATAAGCTTCTCTCATGAGTTCTCTTATTGGCATTCTCACCTTTATTTTACTATCTTTGATTTCATATTTCTTGAAGTTCTCAAGTACTTCAAATAAAGTTTCTTCCTCTTCCTGTGTGGAGGGATTCTCTTTACATTTCTTTTTCGTGATTTTTGGGATCTACTTGTGTAGCTAACACAATACGTCATATTTACACTCATTTTTTTCATGGTTCTTAGCATATATCAAGTATAGGTATTCTTATTCTGAATCACAAAATGGGTCCATAAAGATGAATTATAAATCCTCGTCACTCTCCTCTTCATGTGTGTCTATACTAGGCTCACACTCTTTGATTACTAGTTCATGGATGAATACTGAGATGTTATAGTCGTCCTCATCACAATGAGGAGCCCATTATTCATCATTCACTACTATGTCCATCATTTCTAAGATTTTTTCCCAATCGTGGGTTTCAAACTTTCTGTCTAGGAAGATCATAGGTGCATAGACTAGGTCTTGAAGTGATATGTGATTTCTTGATGCTCCTATGTCTCTAGCTTCTAGTCTCTTCTCCTCTTCCATTGGAAGCTTACACATCCATACATGACTATCATCATGCATCCATGAAGGGTCTAACCCTATTGAGTGCACCGATTCAGTGTCCTCTTGATTCTTATGGTTAGGGTTCCACTACAGTGGTGGTACATCTCTATGCATGTAATCTTTGAGATTGACCTTGGTAGTAACACCTAAATGTTGCAAGTACATAGAATTGGTTCCCCAATCTTCTACTATTTGCACTTGTCTCATGAAGGTTCTACCCAAGATCATTTCATAGACATGGTTCTTTTTGTACTCACATATGGCAAATGCGTGCTATAACTCTACACCACAAGCAGTGAGAGTGATTTCTTCTAACAATCTAGAGGTTTCTCTATATTTTCATCTACCTTCTATAGCTTCATTCGTGTGGATCTCAAAGTGGTTGGCCCCATCGTTTCCATAGGGAAGTGGTGGAACTGGCAATTCCTATTCTTGAATCTAGGATTGCCTTTGTTGTATATCCTTGATAGTTTATAGGGAGATAGGTTTTTCCTTCTTCTCCTTCACTCATATCTCCTACCTTGTCTATGGGTATCTCTGGAACTTTTTTGTGTGATCTTACTTATGAGTGGGAAATAGCAATTTGTAGTAGATTTTCTACATGTTTCCACAAATCCACCTTGAATTTTAGTAGCTCTTCTAAAGTGAGATGACACTCCAGTTTAGTGTTCTTAACTACTATGCTCCTAGGTATAATTGATTCTTCATTTCTTATCATGATTGTGGGGGCTCTCATTTAAATAGACTTTGATTCCCAAGAGCCTATGAAATGAGGAAATTCTTGTAAGGAATTAGAATCAAAATCTAGTCTCTCACTTGATTGTGTATCTTCTTGCTCTTTGTAGATTGATGGAATTTCTTGAGGAAAATGTTCATGAAAAAAAAATCATCTATTTCCTATATAGGTGGGGAAGTCATCTAGTCCATGCCCCACTTCTCTTCTTGAATTTCCCTCAAGAACTCCTGTGAGTATTTGTTGATTGAAAGACGAATTCTATCCTCTATTGAGTTAGGAATATAAGGCTCTATTTTCAACAATTCTCCTTGCTTTCTTTCACTTGAATGAGCCTTTTGAGGCACTATATTATTAGGTTTGGACACCATTTTCCCGAATCTATCTAAAAACCCTTGAAAGTTCAATTCGGTTTGTTGGGGTTTGTGTTCATGACATTTGAGTACTCAAGCTCCCAACATCCTAAGCTAGGGTTTCGTATTGGTAAGTCTCTATATGTTCTAGTGACTATGTGTAATAGGTAGGGAATTCTCTATGTGTGTTTATTCAAATATATTTGCATTGGGATCATTTTCCATGATCAATGAAGAAAATGGTACTAAGGCTCTATGTGTATTGTCTTCTTTTGTTGCATACTTGACTGATGTTATGTTGGCAAGGGATGATGGTTACTAACCTAGGACTAGTTCTGGTATAGGCTATGCCTGGTACTATGGTTGGTAATTCTATTGTGGCCTATAGTAGGGGTATTTTCGGTACTAGTTTTGGTACATGTATGGCTTTTAGTATGGATGTTGATAGTTTTGTCTAAATCTTATTTGTTGTATGGATAGTCCTATGCCATGTGGTTTATGTATTTTATCTCTATGGTACATCCAAGGCCTTCCAAAAGATTCCAATTTAACTTGAGAGAATTTGAAAACCACTACCCAACCACCCTAGTGGACTCTAGAGGACTAGTACACATGGCAAACATTAGTTACTTTCTTAGTTGAACTACGCCCTTGGGGGTCTATATATGTAAGGCTTGGATAGGAGATAATATCTCATTCATTCATCACTTGTGCATGGTTATGTTGTCGAAAATCAAGCCTTAAACATGAACAAAATTGTTTTCGGTGGTCACCAAAATTTAGTCCGATAGTCTCCCGATCTCGTAGTCTAGTAGTCCACTAGTCTAGCAGTTTAGTATTCTGGTAGTCTGATAGTCTAGGAGTCTGGTAGTCTAGCAATATGGTAGTCTAGTAGTCCAGTAGTCTAGTATGTTTTAGTGTGTAGGTGTTTCAAATATTTGCCTAAATCATAGCTAAACTCTCGGAGTTGTGGATGAAAAATGGAACTATTATTTAGAGTCTTCATATCACAAATTTCAACGAATATCAAGAAGTCTCAATAACTCTCCTAAATCATAGCTTACCAAAAATGTTAAAGAGGCTAATTGAGAGATTCTTGCAAAATTGTAGGATCACTTTTTGACAGCCTATATATGTATGAATCCAAATCGTGACACATAGACCATGACGTCTACTCTCTTCCTAGAGTTAGTATAGATTGTAAGAAAGTTCACACACACATCCCCCTTGCTTAGTTAGTCATTTTGTTAGCTTATTCTTCTTTTTATTTAGCCATTGCACTCTAGCTCTCTGAGGAGTGAGTTGGTTTTCATCACTATTTTGTTTTGGTTGTAACTCCTTCTGGTATCCATTTCAAGGGATTTTACTTGACTTTGATTACTCATAGAGTCTAGTAAAGATGATGGAAAGCTATGACTATAATTCAAGTGATCTTTGGGTGGAGTTGTAAACAGTGAAGGTGTCTCTCTACACATAGGTAGACAATAGTTCTGACATCTAGTCTAAATCCCAGAGGTTGGTTCTCCCTCCTAGAGTATCCAAATCAAGTCTTTTAAAGTTAAATGGATAGTTGAGAGCGTCTACTCTCATTTTGGAAATTCTCATTGTTTTATAGACCTAAATTTTGCATTAGATGCAAAATAGTGACTCAGGGTCACTATGGAAAACAACATGTGAGGGCCTAAAACCTTCCAAACTACATAGGGATGTTGAATCAGCCCCCAAGAGTGGTATCAGAGAATTTCAAAGCATTTGGGACTCTTGAAGGAGGTCAAAGAAACTATTTGATGTTGGTAAAGCTCTTAGGAAATGACTTGTAGAAGACCAAAAAGCTACGTCAGTATTCACAAGTGGATGTTGAAGCTAACAGCAAGCACCTCAATACATATCAAGGGAGGAAGCTTTAAGAAGATAATAATTTTGAAGTTTTCCTATTCCATCACATTCAAATTAAGCTTAGGAAGAATAGAATCTTAAGCAATGGCTGAGTACGCTACCCAAATAGAGAAGTTGGAGAAAGGAAACTACCAACCTTGGATATTTTGGGTGAGCAATTTCCTCGTGGGCAAGGGATTGTAGGGATTAGTTAGTGGAGCTAAGCCTAGGCCTCAATATGTAGAGCCATTCACTCAAGCATAGGAAAGGGAAGTGAATGAGTGGACTAAAAGAGATAGGAGATTCAAATTCATCTTATCTCAACACATTAGTAATAGCATGATTGGTTTTATCCAAGACTTGGACTCATTCGAGAAGGTGTGGAAGGCTTTGGAGGGAATATACTCCACATCCATGAAGGCACGAAAGATTTGTAAAGAAAGATGGGGGATGCAATCCAAAGATGAGTTGGTACTGCTATAACCAGCTTTAATTGGAGGTAGTTTTGAATTTGAATTCAAATAGCTTCACCTAAAAGTGATGCTAAGAATTAGGAGATATTCTCTCAGCTGATGGATTCGTGGTTTTAGGTAGTTAGAGCCACGAATTTCCTTTTTACTGAAGGGCTTTGGTGTGTAAAACAAGAGGAGCAAGGAGGAGCTTGAGGGAGAGAGAGAGAGAGAGAGAGAGAGAGAGAGAGAGAGAGAGAGAAGAGAAGAGAAATGTATATAAAGAATATATACTACAACTATTTTCCAACAGTTTTGGACCATTGTTGGACATTGCTTCCAACAATCCCCCCTTCAATGTCACAATGGTATAAGGTTCAATGACCTGCAAATCTTCTCATGACTATCTCTAGTCAATGCTTTGGTAAATATATCTACAACATTCTCACTAGAAGGAACATAAAATATCTCAGTGTGCTTCTTAGCTATCTGCTCTTGAATATAGAGGTAGTGCACCTCTATATGCTTTGTCCTTGCATGATGCACTGGATTCTTTGCTATAGCTATAGCACTTTGGCTATCTGAAAATATTTGAATGGGTTCATGTACTCTCACGTCAAGATAACTGAAAATCTTTTGCAACCATACTGACTTTAGAGTAGCTGTAAATGTTGCACGATATTCAGCTTCACACGATGAAGTGGAAATAGTGGGTTGTCTCTTTGAAAGCCATGAGATAAGACAATCTCCAAGATAAAAACAAAATCCACTAGTACTTCTTGTGTCTCTATCACCTTCCCAATCAGAATCTGAAAATCCTTTTAGTGACAAATGTATAGATTTTGAAAATACCATAGCATAATTTGAAGTTCCCTTCAAATATCGAAAGATCCACTTTATTGCTTTCCAATGTAACACTGTCGGATTCTGCATGAACCTTGATACTTGAGAAACTGCAAATTGTATATCAGGATGTGTATTACAAAGATATATCAAGCATCCAACTGCTTGACTATATAAAGTGGCATCAAATGACTCTACATCTGCTACCATCTGTAAAGATGCATTCTAATCCATAGGTGTTTGTATAGGTTTAGAATCAATCATCTAAAACCTCTCCAAAAGTTTATCAATGTACTTCTGCTATCATATAAATACACTCATCCTTAAACAGAAACTGAATCCCAAGATAATAATGCAAGATTCCCAAATCATTCACATCAAATGTTTGCTTCAATTGTTCTTTGAACATCTGTAAATCTTCATCTCTGGGACCTGTGACTATAATATCATCCACATAAATGATTGCTATAATCATCATACCTGGTTCAGCTTTAACATAAAGAGTAGGAGTTGCATCTGAGTTATAGAAATCAATGGATAAAAGATATGTGTGTATCTTTTCATACCATGCTTTAGGTGCCTGTTTTAAACCATACAAAGCTTTTATAAGCTTACATACCAAATGTTCTTTACCTATCTCTTCAAAACCTTATGGCTACTGAATATACACATCATCATGTAAATCACCATTTAGAAAAGCAGTCTTTATGTCAAGTTGATATATATGCCAATGTGCTGCTAAAGCAAGTATTGACCTAATAACAGTCATCCTAGATGTAGGAGCAAATGTCTCATCATAAACAATACCTTTTTGTTGTGCATATCCTTTGACAACTAATCTTGCTTTGTACCTGTCAATAGTACCATCTGCTTTCCTTTTGATTTTGAAGATCCATTTTACACCTATAGCCTTCTTTCCCTCTGGTAACTCACATAGCTGCCAAGTTTGATTCTTATGAATAGAATCAATCTCTTCTTGCATAGCTTTTATTCCAAATAGGAATGTTAAGTGCATCTTTAACACATGCAGGTTCATCTTCAACTGTCATAAGTGCCAAAATATCATGAATCTCAAAGTCTTCAGCAAAACTTACATGATCTTTTTGTTGTTGTTATTTAGTCTGACTCCTTGTGCTTCCTGTAAAAGTCTTTATACCACTATCTTTCCATGTCTGATATAACCATGTAGGTGTATCCTTAAATAGTGGTGAAACTCTTTCATATCCTTCAGCTTCCACAGGTTCTGGAACTTGTCCTTCTGAAGTACTAGGACTTTCTAACTTCTTCCATTTTTGGAACCAAAGTGTCATGTGGAACTAAATTTGTAGAAGGTTGTGAAATTCCTCTTTCTTCAACTCTTTCTTGAATTCTAGGAATTTTAACTCCCTCCTTATATGGCTAAACATGTACATCCAAAATCCTTCTAAAAAAATCATAGTCATTTTCACTAATGAACTCTGGAATTTCAGCTTCTTTATCATAAACTTTATTTTCAGCAATATAAGCATTATGTGAAAGAATAACTTCACCTGTCTCTGGAACATAAAACATGTATTCCTTACTCTCAATAGGATATCCAATAAAAATAGCTTTCCTCGCTTTTACATCTAGTTTGTCTCGGTCCTTTTTCTCAACATGTACATAAGAAAGTGATCCAAACACTCTGAGGTAACTCACATTAGGTTTTCTACCATAATAAGCTTCATAAGGTGTGATTACCTTTAAAGCTTTTCTAGATGACCTGTTCAAAATGTGATTAGTTGTATGTAGTGCATCAAACCAGAAGTTCGATGAAAGCTTCTTGGATGCCATCATACTCCACATCATTTCAACAAGTACTCTATTCTTTCTTTCTGCAACACCATTCTACTGAGGAGTATAAACAATAGTAAGGTGTCGAGTAATACCTTTCTCATCAAGAAATCTCTGGAACTCATTTGACAAGTATTCTCCACCTCTATCACTTCTGAGAATCTGGATAGTTTCCTGATTTTCATTCTCAACCATAGCTACAAATTTCTTGAACATAGGAAAGACTTCTGACTTCAACTTAAGACCATAGATCCATGAGTATCTTGTAAAATCATCAACGAATAGAACAAAATATCTGAAACCCTGAATAGAGTCTGCTCTCATCGGTCCATTCAAATCTGAATGAATAATCTACAATTTCCTGGTAGTTGTAATATGACCATGTTTATTGAAAGGTAGTTTATGCATCTTACCTTCAAGACAACCTTCACATATATCTGAATCATCTGGTAGCTCGAATGAGGATAAAATCTCAACCATACCTCTGTCTTTGATACTTTTGAGAGCTCCAAAACTAATATGTCCAAATCTCTCATCCCATAGCTTTGTACCTTCCACCAGTGACGAAGATTTGACTGCATATGCCTGACTGATTTTTGAAAAAACAAAAATCCCTCCTCTATGCTCACCTTGTAAAATACACTTGTCGTCTTTGTGTGATAAGATCTTACAAAGATCTCTCTCAAATACAACTTTAAAACCATCACTTAAAAATGCGGATATAGATAGCAGATTCTTTTTCATTTCTGGTACATATAAAATATCTGAAATCTGAAAATTACCACCTTCTCTTGACTTTAGGGTTACTATACCTATTCCCACAACATCCAAATCATTGTCGTCTGCAATAGTAACTCTTCTACCTGTAGAATAGGAAAGAGAAGAAAATACATCTCTACAACCTATCATATGTTTTGTAGCACCTGAGTCAAATATCCAAGGACTTGCTGAAAGAACTTGTGAAGCTACCTGATCAAAAGCTACTTCCTCAATGGTGATACAGGCATAAGAATCACCTTGAGATTTCCCTTTTTTATCATCTTCTGCAAGATTACTTGATGCCTTTTTCTTTTTTGCTGCAATCCTTTTATAACATGCTGTCTTTAAATGTCCAGGTTTCTTGCAGTAATAACATATTCATTCCTTCTTCTTAGAAGACTTCTCTTTAGATGTAGTAGAAATAGAATCTGAAGTAGAAAGCGAAAGGGACTTACTTTCCTTTATGAATTGCTTTTCCTTCTTCTCCTTCTTCTTCTTTTTACCCTTTGATGAAGATAAAAGTGCTTCTTCATTCTCTTCCATTCCCTTCAACTGATCTTCATCTTGAAGCAACAAGAACTCTAATTCTTCAAATGTAACCTCTCTATCTCTTGTGGTAAGGGTGAGTGGTTATGAAAGATCGATATGAGATAGGAAGTGAATTAATCAGTGTATTTACCATTTCTTCATTAGATATCTCAACTCCTACATTTAGAAGTTGATCTCTCAAGTCAACGAGTCTCATAATGCAGGTTTGAATTCACTCACCAGCCTTCATCCTTGTATTTGTTAGTTGTCTCAAGTGAGCTTTCCTAGTAGGATTTCTACTCTGAAAAAGATTCTCAAGCTTTAACCAAGCTTGTCTAAAACTTCTGCAAGATCTGATCTGTGGTAGAATATGCTTTTTAACACTCATTGCTATGAATAAAAGTGCTAAAGCATCTCTAGCATCCCATCTTGCATGTTCTTCAATAGGAGGAACTATAGGTAAAGACCTACCTGTGACTCTCGATGTCAAAGTGGTTACCCCTTCTTCAATTGGTTCTGTAATAGTAATTCCAATACCTCTTGAAGCTGTTGCGGCTCCTTCTTCACCTTCTCGTCTGGGTCTTGTTAAAGATCCATTGATGATACTCCATAAATCCTTTCTCACTAAAATATTCATCATCATGAAACTCCACATGGGATAATTAGAAGATCCATCCAACTTGTCTTCAATCTCAATTCTAATCTCACTCATCTTAACTTAGTGTGTATGTCAATTATGCTTTGATACCAAGTGTTGGAATTTGGGGCCCCAGGATCATTCCAATACTAAAACCTTTTGAGCATACACACTTAAATTAATTAAGATGATAAGTGAGAGATAGAAAGAAAGAGATCTTGAGACAAGGATAGGGAACGTAAGCCAAAGCTTACTCACTAAAAAATAGATGTCCAAATTACAACATGGGAGTACCACTCAACCATATAAAGTGGTGCACTCACTAATGGAAGAATATCCAAGAAGATGATGATAAAAAATTTAGATTATGTTGAAATAATCTAAGTGTGTGTGAAGTGAACGAGCAACGAAGCTAACCTTATTCTCACAAAATAGTGTAACAAAATTGTAAATCAACCAACCCTAATTTTGAGATTAGGGTAGAGAAAACCTAAAAACTAAATATAAGGTTAACTCACAAAAGATAGTTACCACCACCTTGTAGAACACTTCTTGCTCCAAGAGAGTAGCCTCTCCTTCACCAAATCTTCACATCCAAAGCTTCAGAATCTTCAAACTTTAGCTTGAGATCTTTGAGTGATGATTGAACAATGAGCTAATACTCTCTTATATAGTAGTTTGTGTATCTCTAAAAGCAAGCTTAGTAAAGCATAAAGCTACGATGGAATACGTAGCTAAATATATGATCGCTCGCTTATCTCAAAAGCTATCTCCAAAAGCATAATTGTATCCAAAATCAAAAGTGGTTCTACAATCTGCGCCTAACGGGATTCGAATTTGGGTCAATAGTTTGAGAGCACCATGATCTATCCATGCTGCCACGTGCTTTTTCTTGTACAATGTATATAAAGAACATATACCATAACTATTTGGACATTGCTTCCAACACAGCATGCTCTGATACCAATGAAGGGCTTTGGTGTGCAAAACAAGAGCAAGGAGGAGATGGAGGGAGAGAGAGGAGAGAAGAGATGCGCACAAATGCATGGAAGCTTCAAAACCCACATAAGGATCTATCTTGAGGCAATCCTCTATAAATGATGTATATATATGAATATGGTTGTAAGGTCACATGACCCTTACATCCTCAACATTTACATCATGGATGAATTAATCCATTCTTTCTTTCACAATTACAAGAGATAAAATATACTCTTTTACAAGAGGTGTTCATATGTCTAGACATATGACTACAAATGAACATAAATCAAATCATATCAAGCATGTAGGCTTGGGTAAAATGCACCAACAGCTCCCCCTCAAGCCTAGCATGCTTAGGCTCCAAATAACTCTTCAATTGTCCTTGATTTCGTGCAAGCCAATCATCAACTTGAATCTACTCAATTTTGTACCATCAAGATCTTTAGTCAACATGTCTCCACATTACATATCTAAAGAGACATAGGATAGTTGAATATCCTTGCCCATTCGCTTCTTTCTTACAAAATGGTAGTGGACTTGAATATGATTGGTTCTAGCATGGTATACCAGATTAGTTGCAAGATGTAGTGAGCTTGTGTTGTCACCAAAAATGTGGAGTGTTGAAGAATGAAGTCCAAGATCTGTATACAAAGATTTTAACCACATGATTTCTTGAGTTGCATTAGCTAGACCTCTATATTTGGCTTCAGTAGAAGATAATGCCACTTTTGGTTGCTTCTTGGATGACTAAGAAATGATTTTTGAACCTACAAATGATACATACCTGGATGGGCTTCTTCTACTATCTCTAGATCCAACCCAATCCTCATCTAAGTAGGCCTTTAGCTCAATATCTGAAGTAAATGGATAAAACAAACCTTAATTCATGGTCCCCTTTAAGTACTTGAGGACTCTCTTGGTCGCTTCCATATGTGGTCTTCTCGGCTTATGCATGAATTGACTCAATATACTAACACTATAGCATATATCCACCCTTGTGAGTGTTGCATAGTTCAAACTTCCAACCAAGCTTTGATAGCTTGTGATGTCTTCAATTGGCTCTCCTTCATAAGCACTAAGCTTATGATTTTTCTCCATAGGTGTACTTGCATACTTGGTGTTTTCCATCTTGAACTTGATGAGCATGTCATGCACATACTTCCTTTGTGTGATGTATATACCTAAACCTATGTAGATTAACTCCAATCCAAGAAAATAAGTGAGTGGTCCAAGATCACTTATTTTGAACTCCTCCTTCATTTGATTCTTTACCTGCTTGATTCCATCAAGATCATTCCCTCTGATAATAATATCATCAATATACACACATAGATAGATCACTTGAGATCCATTCCTCTTTATGAACAAAGAGGTATCCACCTTGCTAGCTTTGAATCCTTGGCCTTGCAAATAAGTCATCAATCTGAAATTCCAAGCTCTTGGAGCTTGCTTCAATCCATACAAGGCTTTCTTTAATTTGCATACATAGTTAGGATTATGTGCATCCTAATATCTAGGAGGTTATGCCATATACACTTCCTCATAAATTCATCCATTTAAGAGAGCATTCTTTACATCAAGTTGATAGACCTTCCAATTTCTAGATGCCGCAAGACTAATGAGAACCCTAATTGTAGGCATTTTTGCAATAGGAGAGAAAGTCTCCTCATAATCAATACCATGGGTTTGAGCAAACCCTTTAGCAACTAACCTTGCTTTATGTCGATTTATACTTCCATTTGGATTCCTCTTGATTTTTTATATCCATCGAGACCTAATTACCTTCATAGATGGCTTGTTAGGTACAAGCTCCCAAGTGTCGTTTTCCTTCAAGGCTTCCATTTCTTCATCCATTGCATCTCTCCAAGGTTTCTTGCTTTGTGCTTCTTCAAATGGGGTAGGTTCTTCATTGGTTGAATCCTTTGCAATGTAGATTGAGTGCTTGGTGACCAAAGAAGTATCATAACCATATCTCTCTGGTTTCTTCTTCTCCCTTGAAGACCTTCTAAGTGGTTGATGTGAGCTCTCAGGTCCATATGTAGCATCTTGCATCGTTGCTTTACCTTTGCTCTTCCATAGCTTTAGTCTTTCCAAGTCTTCTAGGTCAATCTCCGAATCACTTTCTTCAATTTTCTTTGGCTCCTTTGGTTGAAGTGATGGAAAATCTTCATCCAAGTCATAAGGCAGCTTCACTTTCCTATCATCATCAAACCATGATTTTCTTCTCATCAAAAACTACATCTCTACTCACAGAAAATCCTTTATTGGTTGGATATTACAATCTATATCCTTTTTGGTTTTGTTCATAACCAATAAATATGCACTTCTCTACCTTGGGATCCAATTTCCCTCTTACTTGAGAAGGAATGTGAGCATAGGCTAAGCATCCAAAGATTTTACAATGCTCTAGACTAGGTCTTCTTCCATTTCACACTTCATATGGAGTGGTTCCATCTAGTGACTTAGATGGAAGTGTATTTATGAGATATGTGGTTGTAGACATAGCCTCTGCCCATAGGTAGTTTGCCAATCCCTTTTCATTGAGCATGGACCTTGCGGCTTCAACAATAGCTCTATTTCTCCTCTCTGCTACAACATTGAGTTCGGGTGTATACATTGAGTTCCCTTCAAATGCCTCTTTCATGCAAGTAGGCATCAAATTCAGAAGAGAAGTATTCTCCTCCACCATCTTATATGAGTCTTTTCAAAGTCCTACCTGTTTGGTTTTCAACAAGAGCAACATACTTCTTAAAGCAATTAAAAACTTCATCCTTGTGCTTCATGAAAAACAGAATGGTCCACCTGCTACAATCATCCATGAAAGACACATAATATCTCGAGCCTGATATAGATGGCTCCTTACTAGGACCCCACACATCCGTGTGCACTAGATCCAAAAGATTTTATACACATATCCCTTCCTATTGAAAGGTTGTCTATGAGCCTTGCCGAATTGACAAACATCACACTTATGAATCGTATGTTGCCTTGTGATATTAGGCAAACCAAGTACACTTTGGTCCTTGCAAATTTGTTTGAGTGTCATCTCACCAATGTGAGCAAGCCTTTTGTGCCATATCTCCAACTCTGTGAGAGTTTGAGATCCATAGCTAAATAAAGCTATGTTCTTTGTATCTTCCACTTCAAAAGTGAAAAGCCTTCCTCTCTTTTCTCCTTTGGAAAAGTTTTGATTACCTCTTGAGGACTCACCATCTTTGCAAATTTTTGCTTCATGAGTGAAGAGTTGGCCCATGAGTGTGTTGAGGTCAGGTACATGCATATCCATGTACAAATCCATGGCTGTTGTGAAGGACTCCCACTTGTCATCTGCTTTGATTCCATTTATGATTTGTCTAATGATTTGTTCCTCTTCAATTACATCTCCAATGCTTCGAAGTTGATCTGAAATCTCCTTCATCTTTATGACATAATCAGTCACACTTTGCTTGGGGCTTTTCTTCATTGTTGTGAACTCCATCCATAATTGGTTCTTCCTTGCTCGAGTGTTGGAGGAGAAGAAAGAAGCAAGTGCATTCCAAGTCTCTCTTGATGTCTAGCATCCCTTGACATGAGGTAAAAGAAAATCATAGATTGATTTTAGAATATAGGACCTTGCAAGTGCATCCTTTGAACACCAATTTGAAAGTCTTTCCTCTTCTTCATGTGATGGTTGCCCTTTGTTCCTCGTGGTTGGCATAGCTTCATCTCCAAATGTGTATCCAAATAGATTCCTCCCTTGAAGATAAGCATCCATCCTTAGAGACCATGTTGGGTAGTTGTTTATATCCAATTTGCCAATTGTTGATGGAAATCCATCTCCCATGTTGATTGACTATGCTCTGATACCACTGTAAAGAGAGATGGTGGATGCAATCCAAAGGAGACTTCAGAGTTGGTTACTAGACCCTTTGAGCTTCCTAAATCCACAAAACAAATCACCCAAGTGCTTTGGCACAAGTATCTCAAAAGTTTGAGTCAAGACAGGCGTTGCAAAATGACTAGCTCCCAAAACTTGCTATTTTTGTCCATACACCTGTTAGAAGATATGAAGAGTTCTCTCAACCTAGAAGGAATTAGAAAAATTCCTTTTGGAAATAGCCAATAGACTTAAATATCTTGCTAATACAAGTTAAAACACTTCAATTGATCAAATGAGTACTGAGAATAAGATCTAGCAAAATCTAGAACACTCTCACCATTTTTGGGGCCCTATAGAGATTCAACTAGTGAGCAAAAAAACACAGATTTCTCACAAACACTAAATCCAATGAGCGTAAAATTTGTGACCGTAAACTATACTTAGATATCAATCCAGATCACTTTAAAACTCTGAAAAAGGTTACATATAGTCCGAGATATGAGCTTCTGAAGTTACTATTATGAGTGAGTATAGCAGAGAATAAAACAGAGAAGAAGTAAATGATGAATGCATAGATTCACATATAATTACAATTACATTGGAAATGAATACTTGCACAATGGGAGTAGAATGATAGAGCTATTGACTAAGCTCTTCAATATCTACAAATGAACATGAAGTGGGCATGAATCAAGCTCTCTAATAGTGACTTCCTTCTTGCTCTTTTTATAGATACTTTTGGAGGTAGTTTTGAATTTGAATTCAAATAACTTCACCTAAAAGTGATGCTAAGAATTAGGAGATATTCACTCAGCTGATGGATTCATGGTTTTAGGTAGTTAGAGCCACGAACTTCCTATTTACATCATGGATGACTTAAGCCATTGTTTCTTTCACAATTACAAGAGATAAAATATACTCTTTTACAAGAGGTCTTCATATGTCTACACATATGACTACAAATGAACATAAATCAAATCATATCAAGCACGTTACGCTTGGGTAAACTGCACCAACAAGATTCATCTCAAGAATGAGTTAAAAAACTTAAGAAAAACTTCAAATAGTATCATCAATGGTTATATCCTCAAGGTAAAAGGGATTGCAGATGCCTTAGGATCAATAGGCATCTCCATTGATGATGATGGTTTGCTAGCTCATACATTGAATGGGTTGAGCGATGATGATAAATGGAGGCCATTCACTACGTCAATATATGTGAGGGACTCATTACTAGATTTTGTGCAATTATTCACACTCATGGTGACCAACGAAATGAACCTCAATGGAGGTCATTCAAAGGGCAATGAAGCCCAATTCTTTTATGCAGGTAAAGGCAAAGGAAAGAGAGGTGCACACAATGGACAAGGCAAAGGTAGAGAAAGAACAAGAAATTATCAAGATGGTGTGAGTCAAAGCTATGGAGCAAGGGGGAGAGGAAGAGCTAGAGGAAGACGAGGTCAATATCAAGGAAGGGACTACACAAAGGAATGCTACAATTGTGGTAAGTTGGGCCACTTTGCAAGGGACTGTTACTCAAAGGAAAGCCAAGTAGGCTACAAAAAGAATCAAGGTAACTATGTGAATACTTCAAATACATCAAAGAATGATAATCTCTTAGCCATGATGCAAAGAAATGGTAGGAGAGAAGGCATAGACACCACATGGTACATCAATAGTGGATGTTTAAATCACATGAGCTGCAATAGGGAAATGTTTTGTAATTTGCATGAACCAAGCACATAAGGGCATGTAGAAACAGGGGATGAAACCAAGCATAGAATCACGCATATGGTTGATGTTCCTTTGGATTAAAATTAGAATGCAAAGTGTCTTAAAGATTTGTTACATGTACCGACAATTGCAAAGAATTTAGTAACAGCTGGATAGATGGTTGAAAGAGGGTATGTAGTCAAGTTCAACAGCAAAGGATGTATTGTGGAAGATCCAAAGCAATGCTACAAGCTGATATCTAAAGAAAAGAAGGAAGGAAGGCTATTCACCATGAAGGTAAAACCACCCTCATCACATATGGTCTATTTGACATTTGGCAGCAAGCAAATAGCTCAGGTGGATTCGTGGCACAAGAGGATCAGCCAGATAAACCTTCAAAAGTTGAAGGATATGCAAAGGAGAGGTGTGGTAAGTGGTCTTCCAAATTTCCACTCTTAAATTATGCAACACTTGTGCGAAGCATGTTAATTGGGGAAGCAAGCAAGGCTTCCATTCAAGAAGAGTACACAAAGGAACAGATTTCCATTGGACCTCACTCACACATATGTATGGGGACTGACCAAAGAGCCCTCATTGGGAGGCAATCGGTACTTTGTTATCTTCATTGATGATCATACCATAATGACATGGTTAAATATCGTATGAAGTCAAAAGCTGAAGTTTTTAGTCACTTTAAAGTTTTCAAAGCACTTGTTGAAAAGGAAACGGGAAGGTATATAAAGATCCTTAGATCCAATGGAGGGGGAGAATATTTCTCCAAAGAATTTTTGGAATTTTTAAGTCATAATGGCATCAAAAGAAAATTACATGCAGGTATACACGTCAACAAAATGGGATTGCAGAGAGGAAAAACAGACACATAGCTGAAATGGCAAGGTTGATGCTCAATGATATGAATGTGCCCAATTGCTATTGGGCAAACACAGCAAGTACAACCATCTATGTCATGAATAGATGCCCCACTTCAAGTGTACATGCTTTAATTCCATATGAAGCATGGTACAATAAGAAACCAAAACTATCTCACCTCAAGATTTATGACTATATATGTTATGTGCACATGCCTTATGAATTGAGGCATAAACTTGAAGCAAAAGCTGAATGGTGCATTTTTATTGGGTATTCAAGTAGGCAAATAGTAGCTCTAATAGCAAGTCTAACTGCTCTCTACATGTAGGCAGACAACAGTTATGATAGCTAGTCTAACTTGTAGAGGTTGTTTCTCCTTCCTAGAGTAACCAAATCAAGTGTTTTAAAGTTTTATGGATAGTTGAGAGTTTCTACTTTCATTCAAGAAAGTTTCATTATTTTTCTGCCATTATAGGCAAAATAATGACTTGGGATCATTGTGGAAAACATATGCTACTATCACAAATTGTTGTTAGAAGAAGTAGAATTGGAATACACTCATAGAAGGGCATCATATGGCTTTGTAGAGGAAGTAGCTCATAGACTCCATTTTAGGACCTCATCATTTTGATCCCACACCATTTGATACACCAAGAACCTCTTAAGTAAGCTTGAGGGATGATGTAGTATGCACACTGTGTTGATATATTTAGGTAGTGATGTGTGTGAACACTCTTGGACCGTCGGGCACTTTTTTCCCTCTTTAGGAAGTTTTTTTCCCCCCGGCTTGTATATACGCATATTGCCATGTGATTATTGCTTCTGGCATTTTATGTCGTGGGCTGTATAAGCTCATAGACTATGAAAGATTTGTAAATGATTTCGCATGTGCAGTAAATGATTCTCAGGCTATGTCAGATGCAAAGCTTTGGCATGCACGCTTTGGTCATCTAAATTTTGCTAGTTTGCTACGCCTGCAGAAATCTGAAATGGTGTCCTCTTTGCCCAAACTTGAGGCACCTGGAAAACATGTTTGTGAAGGTTGTATTTTGGTAAAATGCAGCATTCTTCCTTTCCAAAAGATGGTTCTTTTGCATTAGATTCCCATGCAAGAATGGTTCTCTCTAGTATTCGTGATGAGAATGAGCCTATTTCTTTTGATGAAGCACAAAATTCAAAAAATTGGATGGTTGTTATGCAATTAGAATATGATGCTATTATGAAGAATTGTACTTATTCTTTATGTGATTTGCTTCTTGGAAAATAGGTCATTCACACTAAATGGGTATACAGGCTAAAGCATAAGCCTGATGGAACAATTCAGGGGTATAAGGCTAGACTTGTTGCAAAAGGTTATGATCAAGAGAGAGGCATTGATTTTGATGAGACCTTCGAACCCACATGCTGTATGACCATTGTTCATAACATTTGTGCACTTGCAGCTCATCATGGTTGGAATGTACATCAGTTGGACATTAAAAGTGCATTTCTAAATGCAAGAAGTGTATGTATTTCAGCCCCATGGTATTGTCTAGAAATGGCATGAAAAACATGTGTGCAAGTTGAAAAAGAAACTATATGATTTGAACCAAGAACCATGTGCTTGTTATGAAAAGATACATGCCTACGTGATTGCACAAGCTTTTGAAAATTGTCCAATTGAAATCACCTTATATGTTATGCATGAAAATGATGTACTTTTGATCATTTTTGTGTATGTTGATGGCATGCTACTTACTGGTCGTAATGAGAAGCATATTGCTGATTTTAAGGCTGATTTGAATGCCTCTTTTGAGATGTCCAATTTGGGGCATTTGCATCACTATTTGGGGATTTACTTTATGCAAGTTGATAAGGGAATAGATTTGTGTCAAAAGGAATATATTGACACATTATTGCAGCATTTTGGCCTTGAAGATTGCAAACCGTTTGCCACTCCTATGAAAACAGGTTTATGCTTGAATCTTCATGATGATGGAGATGCATTTGATGTTGTTCTCTATCATCAAGATATTAGATGCTTGATTTACTTATGCATAACTCAACCTAATATTTAGTTTGTCATCACACAGATGAGTAGGCTTATGCATTGCCTAGGTGTTAAACATTGGCAAACAGTTACATGCATCTTTCACTTGGCTACTTGGATTGTTTTATTCCAATGGGGAATCACTATGTGATTCCCAAATTTACATGATTTTTTTGACTCAGAATAGGCTGGATGTTATGACACTCAATTGTCCACTAGTGATATTTGCTTCATGCTTGGTAGTTCATGCATATCTTGGTTGAGCAAGAAGCAACCTACTATGGCCACTTCTAGTTGTGAGGCTGAGTATAGGGTAGCTTTCACAATGACTATTGAGTGTGTCTGGCTTAGAGGCCTTTTGGCTGATTTGGGTGTTGGTCAGCCTTTTGCCACCACCATCTTCATTGATAGTTAGAGCACATTAGCAGTTGCAAGGAACCCTATGTTGCATGCTCACATAAAGCACATTGAGGTGTACTATCATTATGTTAGGGAGAGGTTCTCTGTTGGGAGATCACTTTGGCATATGTGCCCACACAAGATAACATTGCAGATCTTTTCACAAAGGCTCTTCCTCAAGAGAAGTTTGAAGCTTTCCGCAAAATTTTGGCTTACTTACATTTGTAGATGGATATCTTCCCACATAGCTTGGAACTTCCTTATACATGAGTGCCAACTCCTTGTTCACCGCATCACTCCTCGGGGGGGTTTGTTGATATATTTTGGTAGTGACATGTGTGAATATAGTTAGGAACACCATATCACTTTTTTCCCTCTTTAAGAGGTTTTTTCCCCTAGCCTGTATATACACCTATAACCCTAATGGGTTATTTATCTTTGTACATTCACTTGGTAATACATTCAGTATTGCATGTTGTGCTTCAAGCTTCTTCTTCTTCCTTGTGTTGTTCGCATGTTGTAGACCTCAACCTCAAACACACTCTTCAAAGAAGTAAAAAATTGATCTTATTGTTTTAGATGATGAAAAAGAATATATCATATGAAAAAAATTAGAAAACCCAATTTTTCAACTATCTTTGACTTAATCTACCTCTCATATAATAAGATCAAGAGGGAATCCATCAAAAGAAATGTTGATCCCTTGAAGAAGAGCCTAGATGAGAAGCCAAATCATAAGAAAGAAGAAAACAAGAAGAAAATGATGGCTCTAATGCCAAATGACATGAAAGAGGTATTACTGAGTTTCATTTCCAAAGTTATAGCTTTGGAATTTTATCTTGAGATTGTAGAGAAGTTTGAAAAATCAACTCCCTATAAGTGTTTGAGTTTCAAAACTGTAGAAGCACATGAAGAAGAAAAGGAAGAAGAATAAGCTTGGAGAACAACACAATACTAATTGTATTACCAAGTGAATGTACAAAGATACATGACCCATTATGGTTATAGGCATACATATGGGGGCAGGACTCCTAAAGAGGGAAAAAAATTCCCATAGTTCATAAGTCTATTCACACACAACAATGCCAAACTATATGAACAAATTTCTTCCTAGGAGTGATGTGGTGAAGAAGGAGTTCGTGCTTATAATGAAGTGCCAAGCTATGTGGAATAAAAATTATCCACAAAGGGAAGTAAGCCCAAAGCTTTGAAAAAATATTCAAACTTCCTCATAATAAACAACATATGTCTGTGCATATCCTTTTGCTAACAATCATTATTTTTACCTTCTTATGCTACCATCAACATTGTGCTTTATCTTGTAAATCCATTTGCATCCTATGGGTTTCTTTCCTTGTGGCAATGGAACTAGCTTCCATGTTTCATTTCCATAAAGTGTAGACATCTCCTCATCCATAGCTTTTCCTAATCTACATTTCGAATTGCATCTTTAGAACCAAAAGGTTCAATAGTTGTATTACCTTGTTCCTGTAGGCACAATGAATAGCCATGTCACTATCATATGTTAATCGTTGCATTGAATTTTGCATCCTCTTGGACCTTCTTGGTCCTTGGTCACTTCTTCTTGTTGTATCATTTGCATATGCTTTTCTTACTCCCGGATTCTTCATAGAGGGAAATCCAAGTTCCTCATCAAGGCTCTTTTTTTGAACCACTTGATTTTCCATCAATGTCTTCAAAACCTCTAGATGCCTTATTACCATAAAAAACCTTTCCTTTACCTTTCTTGGATGTAAGCAATGAATTTTCTAGAGTAAAATTTCCATGCAATCTTCCACTCCATGGGTTTGAGTAGGAAGTGTTGTTTGGTGACATATTAGATATGCTCAGAACTTGGGATTGTGCACTTGAGTTTTCAAAATTTCTTTTCTCATTTGAGTCAAGATTGATTCCTTCTTTGACATCTGCATAGAAGCTTGAGATTTCATCGAACACCACATCTCTGCTTACCTTCACCTACTGTCCTACCCTTGGTTTGTGGGATAGAGGGGATCCAAAGGGCACTAAGCCCATTCATTGTATAATTGTTACTTTTATTAATTCAAGAAAGGGAGATTAGGCCTCAATCAAACTTCCTTTTTCATTAAAAAGGAAAAAGAGGTGAACATCCTACCCACTTTTTGGCCTTTTGCAACCAAATTTCCATTCTCTTTGTACTCTTCTACATATAAACGATGACATTGAACCCGACTTGCAATCCTTGGACAACCGTTTGTCCAACAAAAACTAGGTTCTTTGTTATATAGGAAACACGTAGTACATCAGTGAGATGTTTTCCCTTCCCATCCTCCATGGATAGTGCTATGTTTCTTGTATGCTCAATAGAATGTTATGTATCATCGCGTGTATCATCAAATCTAGGAGCTTGCAATTTTTGCAAACTACTAACTCATTTTGCATGGTTGTTCATGTGGTTCAAAGCATTAGAATCAACATACCATACATAATCATCCAGTTTTGAAACACCAGTAGACATTGTATTCATCATGTGATGTTGGACCATGATTAACTTCTCTGAATCATCTACACTCATGGATGCATTGTTGTTTTGTTGATTTTTGTTGTTTTTATTTTTCAACCTTCAATCACGTTCAAAGTGACCAAATTTACTGCAATTCCAACATCCCTTAGTGTCATTACCTAAATCATTTCTTTGGAAATTTCTACGGCCTCTTTGGATCTCCCTGCTTCAAGACAATCCCCCTATGTCTTGCCTTAGTTTGTTGTTGACCCTGTTCCTAATTACTATTTCTCCTCTTCCATTTTTTAAGCCTCTACATTAGCCTCTTCCTCTAGTCTAATACAATAATTTCTTAGAACTATCTTTTCCTTGGGATTTTGAGTCTTCACCAACATTCTTTTCTCCAATTATCAGTATGGACATAAGATCAACAAAACTTGAAATATTCTCCCCTGTCCGCATAGAAGTTTTGAACGAATTATATGTAGCTCTTAAACCATGGAGGCACACTTCAACCTTATCATTGTCATCTACATTGATACTAATAAATGCAAGAAACTCACATATGCTTTTGATTTTTAAGGTGTATTCATTTACCAACATGCTCTTTTTTTTTAGTGTATGCAGCTCATTCCTAAGTTGCAATTTATGTGCCTTTGTGTTGGTCTCATACAAGGTGACTAATCTTTTCCAAGCCTCTTTTAGAGTTTTGGCATCATGTAGGCATCCAATTATGCTATCGTGTATGCTAATACACGAGCAATACATTAGCTTCCATGCTCCTTGATTCCACTCTTCATATGCTCTTAACTGCTCTGAAATCTGATTCCTCTTTGGTAATTGCAGAGGGTTTTCATTGTCTCCTTTGATGTACTTCTAGTAGCCTTTTCCCATCAAGAAATCTATCATTTTAATCTCCAAGCATGAAAGTTTTCTTGTCCAACTTATAGCTCATAAGCTAACTCATTCCATCAACCTTTGCCATTTCTACAACAATTCACAATATTACAAAAACACCAGAAGCAATACCTCTACTTGAACATTGTCACACTTTGACTTGACAATTTGATCTTAGAAAAATATAGTTTTTGTGTATCAAAATTACACAAACTTTCTTGAAATTCTAGAGATTTGATTATTTCAGAGATGCAGAATAGAACACAAGTTATAGTTTTGCAAACTCACATATTTTTTGTGGGACCCACATTGAGGTTTACAAGCAAAGATCAAGATGGCTATGAAATTGAAATATGAACCACCACCTTATCCTAAAGGGATAAATCTTGAAAATATCCCATAGCAATCTAAGATTTTTTTGTGAAGTGCACATTTGCAATGCCATCTCACATACTCTTCACTATCGGCCTTCTCCATGAGCTCTATATAGCTACATTGGCGCTGAAACCATGTCAAGAGGAAGGAGATAAGGGAAAGAGATCTCACACATTCTCTTATACAAAAAGAGGAGCACACTTAGATTGAGGCAAAGAATAATGATCTTCTTTCTTTTCTTTTATTACATAAAGAAACATATGTTACACTTATGTGTTCGTCGAGTAGCTTTGATGTGAACCTTTTCCCTATACATGGGCACTTTTTACTCTAGTGTTGGCTAGAGGTTTTTTCCCCATGTTACCACATACTTGATACTCTCATATGTGGTGTTACTTTGTACTTAGGGATATTATTCAGCTCTTACTTCAATTCAGTTTATTGTCAATAGAGAGAGCTATTCTTGCCATCATCTTCTCCATGTGTCTTGCTGCATTTGTGCTCCTTGTGTGTGCTTCTCATGTGTCTCTTGCACTTCTACACACACCCAACAATGGTATCAGAGCAAGTTCAGCTCCTTCTCAAGTTTTGATTTTTCACATCGCGATGGACGCGCACTTTTAATAGTGCAAATCGACTTCGGAGCATAGAACTGTGAATTTCAACAGCCAAGAAGCATTTCCACCAGGTGCGTTGGGGTTTTACCCCCATTTCACAGCCATTCATGCAGTCAGGGTCGCCATCAGAGTGACAGTTTGTGAGCTGAAATTTCAGCACTCATTTCAGCTTTCGTCGAAGTAAAGTTTTTGTCACTTTCTTGTTCCTTAGTGAAATGGCGGGCAACGATGACTTGTTTGGCATGCTTCAAGCTGAAGATAAGCTTGATGGGACCAACTATCCGATGCGGTCTTACATGATGAAGCATGTTCTCGTTGCTAAACAACTTTGGAACGTAGTGGCAGATGTAGATCGAAGACGGGCAAGTTCTTCTACTTCACAATCTATTGTCATAGATGGAGCTTCTTCTTTGAGTACAGTGGTTTCTCCTTCTCCACCTACAAAGGAGCAGCTTAGATGAGATGGAAAAGATGTGCAAGCTCATGCTTTGATTGTGCTTTCAGTGAATAATCATATAGTTCCACACATTCGGTCATGTTGTACATCGAGACAAGCATGGGACACTCTTGCTTCTTTGTATGTCATGTGTAATGAAGCACGTGTTAGATACTTGAGGAAGCAACTTGAGGATGTATGTATGGCTGAAAATGAGTCGGTGGGTGTGTATGTGACATGCATCAAGGACTTGAAACAGAAATTGGCAAACATAGATGAGATCATTCCAGATGCATCACTCATTTCTACATTGTTGAAAGGATTACCGAAATCTTTTCAAAGCTTTGCTACTAGACTCCGTTTGGTTGCAAAAGGAAATCCTAATATATATGCATTTGATGAGGTTGTGTCTCTTCTTTTGCAAGAAGAGCAATCTAGAGTGAATAGGAGTGGTTTGATTGAGGGAACACAAGCACTTGCTATCTCACAAAAGGGGAAAAGCAAGTATGGTTCAGCTTTGGGTTCATCAAAACCAAAGCCTCAATCTTCCTCTTCCACTCATTCCTCTAATGATGGTGATTTGCAAAAGAAGAAGAGATGCAAATATTATCGAAAGGCTGATCATACTATTGATGAGTGTAAATTGCAGCTTGTTCATAGTGATGTATGTGGTCCCGTCAAGACTCCATCTTTTGGGAAGCATGCATATTTTGTTACCTTCATTGATGATGCTACTCGCCATACATGGGTGTATCCTATGAAAGCAAAGAATGAGGTATTTTCTTGCTTCAAAGCATTTTTAGCTATGGGTGAAAATTTTTCTTCACAAAAGCTTTTGACTCTACGCATGGATCGTGGTGGTGAATACATGTCACATGAGTTTAATGCTTTTCTTCGTGAAAGAGGTATTTCACACCAATGTATGGTGCCATATACACCTCAGCAAAATGGTGTTGCCGAGCATAAAAATAGAACTCTACTTGAAATGGCACGATGTATGATTAAAGGAAAGCATCTTCCTGATAAGTTTTGGATGGAAGCGGTCATGTGTGCAAATTATGTGTTGAATCGCTGCCCTACAAAAGCCTTGAGAGTCATCACTCCCTATGAGGCTTGGAATGTTCATAAGCCTATGGTTAGTCATATGCATGTGTTTGGTTGTTTGGCATATACTCTTGTGCCATCATAACAAGGTCACAAACTTGATGACAAGGCAAAGAAATGTATATTTTTTGGTTATAGGGTTGAAAGTAAGGGATATCATTTGTAGCATCCCTTGACAAACACAATTATTGTGATTCAAGATGTGGTATTTTCTAAAAATTCAGTTTTCCCTCTACTTGAATGCAAAAAATAGCCAATAGTTAGCTCACAAGATGTGTTCGATACACTCATGCCCTTGTTTCAAAATGGTGCGCTTGACTATGGCCATGTAGACCAGCCAATTGAGGCTCAAATGGCTGAAAAATTCCAGCAAAATGTTGCTGAAAATGCAGAGAATTTCCAGCCAAACATGGCTGAAATTTTTCAGCCAAAAATTGTCCAAACAGCTTTTCCAACCACATATGGCTGAATATTTGCGTCAAAATATGGCTGGAAATGAGCATGAAATTCAGCCCACACATGAAGTACATGTTGATGATGTATTACATAATGAATGCATGTCTATCAAGAGTGTACAAACTATGCAAAAGTGGTTGAAACAAACTTTGCAGGATAGCAAATTGAGTGCACCTTTACTTGGTAGAACAAGATCAAGCTCTCACCATGCATCAAGTAATTTTGTGGATTATTCTCTTATTGCTACAGCATGTAATGAAAATCCACTTTCTTTTGAAGATGCATGTGACGATCCACAATGGATGTGTGCTATGCAATCAAAAATGGATTCCATACATAGGAATGGTACTTCAGAGTTATGTGAATTTCCAAAAGGAAAGAATGCTATTGGTACAAAGTGGGTTTACAAGATTAAGAGAAAATCTGATGGTAGCATTGATTGCTACAAAGCTAGATTGGTTGCCAAAGGATATGTGCAACAATATGGCATTGACTATGAGGAACTTTTGCACCTACTTCACGCATGACTACCATTCGTACCGTGGTTGCATTGGTTGCCCATCGAGTTTGGAAAGTGCATCAGTTGGACATAAAAACAGCCCTCTTGAATGGTGATTTGCAAGAAGAGGTTTATGTGAAGCAACCTCCTGGATTTGCTATGAAAGGGAAAGAGCATATGGTTTGTCGCTTGCATAAAGCCTTGTATGGCCTCAAGCAAGCTCCACGTGCATGGTATGACAAAATACATAAGCACTTGATTGCTCTTGGCTTCACATGTAGTCCGATTGAAAGCACACTCATGTACAAAAAAATGGGTTTGACCTTATAGTGTTTGTTCTTTATGTCGATGACATACTCTTGACTGCACGCCTATTGATGGATCTTTGCATGGAGATTGATGATGCTACGCATATTCTCACTGATAGTCAGAGTGCTTTGGCTGTTGCACAAAACCTAGTGTTTCATGCACGGACCAAACATATTGAGGTGCATTATCACTATGTGAGAGAGCGCCTTCATGCAGGAGATATTGATTTGGTATATCTTCCTACACAAGATAATGTGGTAGACATATTCACCAAAGCTCTTCCACGGGAAAGTTTGAAGCTTTTCGCAAAGCTTTAGGCTTATTACCTTGTGGGGGCTGATCTGTCACTCCCAGTATGTGTTCACATCATTCGCTCCAGGGGGGGTTGTTACACTTATGTGTTCCTCGAGTAGCTTTGATGTGAACCTTTTCCCTATACATGGGCACTTTTTACTCTAGTGTTGGCTAGAGGTTTTCTCCCCATGTTACCACATACTTTATACTCTCATATGTGGTGGTACTTTGTACGTAGGGATATTCTTCAGCTCTTACTTCAGTTCAGTTTATTGTCAATAGAGAGAGCTATTCCTGCCATCATCTTCTCCGTGTGTCTTGCTACATTTGTGCTCCTTGTGTGTGCTTCTCGTGTGTCACTCGCACTTCTACGCACACCCAACAACATATACAAGAATGACCCAATATAATAATACAACTAGTACAATATAATAAGAAAAGTACATAAAGAAAACCCTAATGTCTGCAAATGAGTGAGTTGGAAAGAAACAATTGTGCCATCACTCTTGGTAGATAAATCTGGTAAGCTCACTAAAAGTATCCCTGACATATATCTGACTAACCATGGTACATGTCAAAGAAATGAAAAGTGGTATGTGTTATCTCGATCATCACATGCTGAGCTTGATATCTCAACAACATAGTGCCAATGGCCTTTTGGCCTAGAGGCAAATCACAAAAAGACCCAATACCATTCTTCATAATAGCATGTATACTGATTGCATAACATCCATGAAAGTTTTTGTATTTTGTGCTTCATCAGAAGCAACAATCTCATTCTGATCATAAAGATTGGAGATAGTAGTTGCATAACAACCTGATGCAAAAGAAGCATTATGAGAACCTCAAAAAGTATGATATGACAAAGGTGCATATAAATTGCTATGTCCCAAAGTCTACATCAGCTATTTAGGCATAAATTTGTCCTCTTTTATGTTAGCTCTGTCATGAATAAATGAAGCATGTAAATCTACATAAAAAATAGAATGATTTGTGTTATCATGTGAAACTTATAAAGGTTGAGAAACTATCTTAATAGGAGTAGTATTTTATTTCCACATATAAAAAGATGCAAAAAAGTGTCTTACACATCCTTTGAGCTAATTGATGTCTCCTTGGTACATGAAAGTAAAGTTTGAATTGCATCCTCCACAAGAACATCACTAAACAGAATGTGTTTAGTCTATGTATGATGCAAATGACAACATTTGATTGTAGAACTATACCCAACAAAAGCACATTTTTCACTGCATTATACAATGTTTACAAATGACCTCTCTTACATCTTCGTGTTCTTACTAAGTCACTCAAGATAACCTAAAAAATGAGCTCTTTAGCTCGTTGAGTTTTGGCTGGTTTCAAACCTAGTGTCCAACATACTTGAAAATTAGATCTTAATGCTAATTTGAAGGCTCCAACAAGCTCCAAAAAAATATGAAATTTGATCTTGGTTTCTATCTAAGCTCCTCAAGGTCGAGGACTACTTGGCTTGCACAAAATGGGGCATATATTTACAAATGTGGGGCTTTTATACATTGGTTTAGTGATAAAAAACATTATTTTGTAGAAGATTGATTGCATGTTTATGCCAAGAGTGAACTCTAGAGCTTTCCTTATGAACTTCCTCTTCTCCTATGGTTGCTTGAACCTTCTCCTCCACTTGTTTCTCTTCTATTTTGTCCTTGCATAGAATTTAATGGATGGCATAGTGCTCATGTCATATGCAAGATTGAAATTACCTCTTTTGAAACTTGGAGCATTGACATGTGATGCTTTGACTTTTTTCAAAACTTTGAAGATGATTAACATCATATCAAAGATTTTTACACACATGTTGGTAGCAAGGTCAGGTTAATGGTAGCAAAATGTGTTTTGAAAAAATACCATATGAAAGGGGGTTGAATTGAGTACTATTTTATAGGCCACTAAATAAGTGCAGACAATAGAATGTAGTTGTTTGTCCCAATCAGAATGTTTCCTATCCACTAATATAGTCAACACATTACAGAGGATCTTGTTTGTAATTTTAGCCTATTTATTTGCTTGAGGGTGATAAGGGACTCAATTCTTTTGTATTACCATGAATTCTTGGAGTAGATGCTCAGTGACATCATTCAAGAAATGTGTATCCCTATCACTAAATAGCTCAATGGGAAGTCCATATCTTGTGAATACATTCAAATAGGAACGTAGCCATGGTTTGTGCATTGTTCTTATGTGTGCCTCTCACTTCTACCCATTTGGTTAGATAGTCTATAGAAACAATGATATACTCAACATGAGAGTTTCTTAGAGGGGTTTTGATAGGTCCTACAAAGTCTATTCCCCACTTAGAAAATACACGTCCACCCATCATGGGTCTCAAGGGCATATCATATTTCCTTATAGGGTATTGATTCCTCTTGCACGTGGTAGAACATTTCTCATAGATGTGAGAATCCATCTGAAATGAAGGCCACCACAAACTTGAGAATAGAATAGCCTTAATAGCATTATTAGGTTTGAAATGTCCACCTACAACACTGTTGTGTGCCATTGGTAAGGGAGAATTGGATAGTCAATGGAGTGGGGCCGGGCGAAGGGGATTCACAAGAGTCCCTCTGTGGAGGGAGAATCAAGTAAAAAGCAAAGAAGAAGAAGATCAAAGAACAAAAAAGCTCAATAAAAAGAACCACCCTCTTCCCAAAGCCCTGCAGGGGCACGCATCAGGCTGCAACACCAAAGAAGCAGGTCCCAAAGAGTGGAAACAAGGAATCACAACAAGACCTTTCAAGAGGAGGTTGTAACAAAGGACTTCAGATCAAATAAGATAACAAATTGTCTGAAGATCCTAATTGTCTCCTCGTCCACTAGGTGCATGCAGTGGAAAGAAATGAACAGGCTAAAGAAAAGAATCAGATCCTAGAAGGAGTGAAAGAAGATTTAAAGATAAAACCTTTGAAGCATCAACCAAAAGATAGAAACTGGTGCAAGGTTGAACAAATGATGCGTGCAGCAAAAAGAAGTAAACAGGCTCCAGAAATACAATAGGGTCAGATGTGCGAGAACAAAGAAATATCCGAAGACCAAAAGTTATAAAGGGGTAGACACTGAAAAGTTGATGAGGGTGACTAAAAATATCACATTCTTAGCCGTCGGATGCATGTGTGGAAGCCTGAATTAGCACAACAACCCAGATTTATGAATGTAAGGAATACCAAGGGGATTACAGAAGCAAAGGACTTAGGTCGGATAAGGTAACAAATTCACTGATAGTCCTAACTACATCTTTGACCACTACGTGCGTGTATTAAAGAACGATAAGCGACCCACAAACAAGGAGCAAAGTCTATCAAGGGACGATAGAGACAAAGAGGGGGAGAGTGTTGCAGAGTAAAGAAGCAGAGAAAAGGGAGCCCCAAAAAAATTCAAATTATGGGCACAAATTTTCTTCTTCGAATTCTTATGAAAATCCCTTGAAGCTATGTAAATGCACTAGAGGAGTCCTCTAGATGCATAAACCTCAATCATTGTAACATAATCCTTGTAATATATTAGGGAACTAGAGTTATTCAATAAAAGTGTGGGTCTCTTGTGTGAGAGGACCAATTTTAGGGCACATGTATATAAATCACTTTGTGAGTCTTGTAAAGAACTTTTTGCCATTGTGAGAATTGAAGAAGATTTTCGAATTTTCCTCTTTCCTGCTGCATGGACAAGTTAGGTCAAATCTACGTAGTGGATGAAAACACAGATCAGATCAACAAGAGAGGGGAACTAGAAGGACAAGGAACTTCTAGAAGATCTAACCAAGAAGAACCTATGACTACCCCAAGGGGCAAGTCTGTGGTGACTCAAGTCTTGAGAGGGGACTTGATACCTCAAGATGATTACCTGTTGGACGTATACCTGATCCACGGGTCAGACTTGCTTTTACAAACCGATTCACCCACACGAGGAGAAGAAGTAAGCCTAGTGACTATCTATGAGCTGAAGGATCCTAAAGATGAGTCTAGATTCACATACCTAGACCATAACCAAAGAAGATAATGGCCAATAGATGAAGTTGATAGATCTTTATTGAAATACATGGGGTTGCTGTATTCCCTCCTCGAGAGCAGACAACTATCTTGCAGAACCCTTTTGGATCCCACCAAGGAACGGAGAATACAATGTCAAGACAAACAAGTCAACAAAGTATCCCCACCAGAACACATGTGCAATTCACAATGCCACGAATACATTTGCACAACCAAACCAACCCAAGGATGGGAAACATAAATCGACCACCAGTTAGACCAAGGCCACAACCAGGCGTGCAACCAGGAATGCATCCAATTAGACCAACAATTCCTATAATGTTCAAACCCCCAGAGCTTGTAAGAAGGCGGAGACCAATTCAAGTTGCTAAATGAATGAGAAATCACTATGATGGTATGGGAGAGCCTTATGACCATATAGCTGAATTCAAGCAAGTGTTACGAGCAAAACAAGTGGATGACTTCTTTTTGCAGTACGAGTCCTTTGGACTAACTCTCACAAGGACAACCTTGACTTGGTTCCAACCATTGGATCCAAACTATTTTGGAAATATTGAACAATTTTTTCCAAGAGTTTATTGGGGAATTTACCAAGCGAGGGATTAAACACAACTCATCATCCTTAATTCATAGTTTCAAACAAAACCCAAATGAAACTATAAAAAAGCAGCACAAAGGTTCAACCAATACATTGACAGATGTCGTGTAACAGAAAGAACCTCCTAGCAAAAGATGATATCGCTATTCCTTGATGGACTGACGAATGGAACATTGAGAACCTTAGTTTATGTGAAATAGCTCCAGACATTGAGTGAGTGCCTCAAAACCTAGCTGATGATCTCAAAAATACACAAAGCTCCACTAAATTAGAGTACTCTAGGAGTAGAGTGATGACTAGTTCTAGTAATGTGAAGGAATTAGTAGAATTGGTAGCTAAGAAGCTAGGAGTTCATGGATAGAGAAAATCTCAGAACCCACCTATGAGAATGCCAATGCTGAGGAGATGCAACCTGTGTGGTGGAGATCATCCATCCCATACTTGTACAAGAGGAGGTTTAGGCATACAACAACCTTACCAATATAATAGGCAGCCACCTCAAGGACCCTATCTGTATTGTCATATTGAGCAAAAATATACCAACCAAACTACCAAAAATTTCCCATTTAACAGGCAATCAAGCCCAGTGAATCAAACCTAGTATAGACCTTACGGATACCCTCCAAGAGATCAAGGTAGAGAGATACCTAGATACAACCCTTATCTGGGGCCACAAGGAGCACCCAGACCTTATGAGTAAGGGGGATATGGACAACCACAACCAGTATTAGGGCAACAACCACCCCATCCACAAAATGTAGTACCAATCAAATACACTCAACTAGAAGAGAACTTGGAAAGAGCCATGGTACCAGCTACACCTTTAGCAAGTGCAGAAACTGCAAATCAAGGATATGAGCAGACCCAAAGAGAATACTACCCCTATTACACCAATCTAATAGAATGTGACCAAACATACGAACAACAATATTATGGGTTTGAAGGATACGGCCATTCCTATGGACCTAAACATGCGAACCTGATGTACACTACACCTAAAGCACCTTCACAGATGAGATCACCTATTAGACCACCCGTGCTAAGAGGACCATGCTATAGATGCAGAGGAGATCATTTCATAAGGGAATGAACTTTGCCATACAACCCACCACCACCTAGAACATGGGAAGGGTACTGCAATGAGTGTGGAAAGGAACATCTATTTAGAGATTGCCCAAAAAATCCCAATAAGACTCATAATACTACCCAAATCAATGTAATAGAAGTGAATGAATCATTAGGAAGCGATAAAGAATACGCAGTACTATTAAAAGCCATTACTCAAGCCCAAGCCAAGGGACAAGCAATAAAAGAATTAGATTCTGAATAGGAAATGGACAAGATCCTAGAGCCAAAGATACAGATAGTAGAAGATTTGGAAGATCCATGAGAAAGTAACCAAACGAAGAAAATGCAAAGTTGGAAGACTAGAAGGGAAAAACTCAAGAATAAATGGTTGAAGAAGAAAAATAAAGAGGACAAGAAAGATGTAAAAGAAAGTAAGAAACCTCAGGAGCAAGAAGTGCAAGATGACACACCACATAGGTCCCAAACCCAGAAGCCAGACAAACTAGGATCAATTATAGCAGATCCAGTATCAGAAGACCTGGACATGTGATTGAAAGCTTACCAAGCCAAAATCACGATCGGACCAAATATAGAACAACATGAGAAACTCTACCTGCAAGGAGAGATAGAAAAGGAGAGGTTGGTGATATGTAGAAAGCTCATAGAGATAGCTCAAACCACTTTAGAAAAGACTATCCTAGTCCTTCTAGAGACAAGAATATCTGAGGGCCAATTCAATGAATGTATCAAAGATAACAATAGAAAACAACCAAGAATGACCAAAGAGAAACCTGATGAAGAAGAGTAATAGAGTAACTAGGCAGGACAGATTTCTACAATTCCAAAACTAGAGGCCAATTGGCCACAAGGCTTATGGGCCAAGCTCTAGGAAGAACGATGGAAAAAGAATGAGAGTTCAAGACCACCCGTTGACAAATTAGACATTGGGGAAACCTTAACCTATACCCAATTTAGAAGAAGTATATGAAGAAGCTTCCATGTTAGACCGAAATGGAGAAGAGGTGCATAGCTTTTCCATATGTGATCTTCCATGCTCCTACAATACGAGGTAAAGAAGACGGGTCTTTAGATAAGACATCACACAACTTAGCAGAGCTCAAGAAGGCTAAGGTACAATGCCTCTTGACAATAGAAGAATTACTACGAGCCAAACCACAATTATGGAAGCAATTAGTGGGACATATGAGAATAGAATCTAAAGAGCCTATGAAGGAAAGAGGAGAAACTAAAGTTCCATCTACCATACAAGTCCTTGTTGATAAAGTTGGAGAATTTAGTGAAGGAGATGAAGGAAATACATGCTTACCTATCATATTTAATGGATATATGACTAAAGCCATTTTAGACATTGGAGCGAGTGTAGGCATAGCCACAAAAGAGATTTGGGAAAATTGGGGAAAATCAGCCCTACGACCAACACGTATGAAGCTTCAACTAGTAGATGGTCACGTGGAAAGACCCCTAGGAAATTAAGTTGACTGCCTACGGAGTGGAGTTTGAATGCAGTCTAGCTATATGTCAATTTGGAAAGGCCAATAATTATGAAATGATATTAGGACGGCCATTTATGAGACAACTCACAGTAGTATAAGATTGGGAAGAGATGCATTATACTTGTAACATCAAGGGGCCACTACCAAGATAAATTTACATACATTTTCATATACGGACCCCCACTATAGTGGAATCCTATACATAAAGAGGAAGATGATTTGTCCATTTATAGTGCAAGATCAAGTGACCAATTATGGATGCATGAAGATGCTCAATTATGGATGTGCAAAGAAGAAAAATGGGAGGAGAATAAAACTCAATTGTGGCCTATCAAACATCGAAATTATCGACCCATAGATGATCCTATGTATATGCCTCAAATTTTCGCAGATGAAGCATTTGAACCACATGGATGGATGGAGATTTTTGCCACCTTAGATGTGTGCATAAATGAGGAAGTATTAACCATGAATGGATGTGCAGATGAAGAAGGTTACGATGTAAGTCTTTACATGGTAATCCTTTAGGAAGTGGAACAACCCCCCAATCTTTTCGAAGTCCTAGAGCACTTCAAAAGATAAGAAGTAGAAGAGAGAAAAATAGCTATTCAAATGACCAAAAGGGAGGTGTTAGCCCACAAAATGGTTGATTTTGATGCACTAATGTGGTTCTATTTGGCAGGAAAATACGTTTGATTTCAGGTACTTGCAGAGTAGATTTGGTGATTGATGAGAAACATGTGGAGATATTGATTGCAGGGATGTGGAGAAAAGGTTTTGAGCAGGGACAAGCCTCCTAAGAGCATAGGAGATACTGACGTGCAGAAGAAATTAGAAGCGGCTTTGTTTCAGGAGGAAATTTCTCTGAGAAGCCACCAAAGTCCTGTGCCGTGCCTCCAAAGACGATATTGGGACTTAAAGGCTCACTCTGGCCCAAGACTGGCATCAAATGCATGACCTAGACCCAAGACCTTTATATTTTTATTCCATTAGAATGTATAATGCTGTTTTAAATGGATGGAAAACTTGGCACTCCCCTTCGTGGGGGTGTGCCTGGATATCTCCAGTCTTGTTTTATTCCAGGTCTGTGAAAGGAGCAAGGATCTGCAACCATGCACTAGATTGCATAGTTACATATTGAGGCGTGGCTTGATCTTTAGGTTCTCGGATAATTTGATTTCTGCCTATGTAAGAGGTGGAGGCCTAGAAAAGGCACAGGTATTATTTCGTGTGCATAACGGCAAAGATGTATCCACTTGGACATCACTCATCACCGGTTGTGTTCAAGTTGGTAAGAGTCCAGAAGCGCTCAGCTATTTTGGCAGGATGCAGCGGGCAGAGCTCCTTGAAGAGCTTTGTAACGAGCTTGGTGAGGCCATCTCAAGAAAGGAGTTACAGGTGATTACTTCATTAACGTCCACAGAAGTGGAAGTGGATGAAGATAAAACAATGTTAAATGTGAGGATAGTTTCACCAAAAGGTCATAATCTGGCACGTGATCTGGTAGCTGGGAGTGAAAAGATTGGGGAACAAGTCACTGAAGGTCTAAATAGCGATGCGGACTCATCGAAGAACCTTGATTCTGAGAGCTCAGAAGTTGAGAGTGGCGCTATCAGCGATGCTAGAGAAAGCAACAATCAATCTTTTGACACAGGGAAGATCATGCTATCATCTAAGCCAGAGACCTATCCGGAATTCCTTTTCAATGTTGATACGTGTTTACAACAGGTGGAGGCACAGTTGCAGGAGTTTCTGAATATTGCAGCAATGATCCTTCCAGAAGATGTTGATGATGGCAATGGCAATCCAAACAGGGTAGCTGTTGTGAGAGATATATGGCAAGATGTTCATACAGCAAGACAAAGGATAAAGGATGCTATTCAAGATGAAGGCTCTGGCCACAGAATCGCTAGTCAATGATCAAAGTCGTGCATTACATGATTTGGCTTTTTAAGCAAATGCAGCTAGAGCAAGGTTCATGAGGCTCACGGAGAGAGTTGAGAATTTAAGGATGCAAGCTATCACTGACTTAAAAGCTGGGAAAGAAGGAAGTGCTAGACAGTTACTATTTGAGAAACAAAAAGTAATGCAAGCATTGGAGAAATCAAAGCAGCGGGCAGGTCCGTTCTTTGCAGGTCTATGGAGACTGTTACAGGTTGACTTACTTGGTCTTGACTGGAGTGTGTGTGGTTGGTTTGCTTCTTAGCCTCATTTTAAGCTATCGTATAAGACCTGTGTACAAAACCCTTTATCCAGCTAGCTCCCAGGAGGGTGGGCCTAATCAAAAAATTGTCTTATGTACTGGTTCCTCAGAAGCTTCCCCAATGACGTGGCTGTTTTGTATGTGAGGACATGGTGCTTGTATACACAAACTCATACAGACATGTTCATGGGATGTATTTCTGAAGAGGAGAGGATTATTCTCGCCTCCCTTTTGACATCCCAGATGCAAATCACTTGAATTGGCAATTTTACAACAGTTCCACTTTATTGCTGATCCTTGTTGACAGAAAAATCTGACGAGCGAAATAGAATGGGGGGTCCTCCTGGAGGGGCTTTTATCTCCAGCGGAATCAGAAGGGGGAGTGGTGGTTTCTTTTGGCTTTTTCTCACCATTGAAAGAGGGGGTCCTCTCTCGTTTTTGGGAGGAACAGAAAGGAGAACCGAGAGTTGAAGGGAAAGTCGGCTGCCAAGAAGCGAAGGAGGTGTGTGTATGAGACACTCTCTCTCTCTCTCTCAGGTTTTGTAGGAGGACGCGCGCATGAATGGAAGGGGGAAAACGCCGATTTAGGGGGGGCTCTCTCTTGCTTCATTTTGGGCCGCGCTCATCCTCTGGAGATCGACTAAGATTGGGAGGAGGATCCTGTGAGGAGCATCAGCACGAGAAGGAGGGAGGGCTCTTTTTCGATTGTGTGGGTGGTTCGTCTTCTATGGAGGCAAGTGTACACACATAACAACAGCATTGAAGGGGGGTGGAAAATGATGAGAGAAGGTGGCACCTGCTCTGAACATTGTGAAGCTGTGCGGCATGTAGTCTTTATAATGTCGAGGGAGAGGCATCTCTAAGAGGGGAAGTTCTTATTAAACACTAAGACAGCAACACGGGAAGGAGTTTCGGAGGAGGTCGTCACCCACATATAGACAGAGTGGGAAAACGGAGCTCATGGTAGGAGGGATTTGTATGCCTAAGAGCCAGGAAATTCAGAGAGCTCTTTATTTGTTATTGATACGATAAATATGCTCCATACTCTCTGTTAATAGGAACTTTAGAAATCGAAGGTATGCTCCGGTGAAAAACTTCAATGTGCTACGGATGCTAGATATGGATGAATGGTGTATGGATTTGGCATACATCTTGTTGATGATGACTGTTGTAAATATGTGTTTTTCCTTGAACGAAGTCAAATCAAATTACTAAGCACTTCTTCAATGTTGACTGAAGGACTTAAGAGTTTATTTTCACGATTGGTTGAAATGTGATGCCCATAGTTTTGGGGGTCAAGTGCAGCTAGAAATGGCATGTTACTGTCATGCACAGGGAATACGTGAGTGCTTAGTAGATTGTTCTTGTTCCTTATTTTATTTGTGTAAATTTCTGATTGAAGAATGGTGCTACTTGTTTTTGGCTACTAAACGTCTTTCTTGTCCATATGATCACCGAGTTGAGACATGCACATAATTTACAATTGCGTCCTGAAATATCTCCATTACGTGAAGCATTAGTAATTCAAGATTATGGCTCTTCTTAGGTTGTTGCACCTCCCATGATAGCAAAATTAAGCAAAGCTGATTTTTTTTTGTGTTTGTAAAGAATTCTTTGCATATGAAAGATATTAGCTTGCATAGGTGCAATTACCCATGATGAAAATGTATGCATGAAAGCGAAAGATGAGTGAGGGTATGTTACTATTCAAAAGTGGGTGTGAAAAATAAGGTGAAGGGTGTAGGCAAGCATGTGTATTTGGAGATGTGAGCGAAGTGAGTGAACGAGCGTTGGACTAGAGTGTGTGAGGAAGAAAAAGTGCTGCGAGAGAAGAGGAAGAAGAAGTTGAGAGTGTGAGAGAAAAAAAAAAAAAAAAAAGAAAGGCTGAAATGGTATAGAGAGAGAAGAAGGGAAAAAGGGAAAGAGTAGGTGCACGTGAGTGAGTGAGAGGAAGGAGTTAAAAGTAGGAGAAAGGGTACGAGGAAATCAAAATGTATTTGAACCATAGTGAATAACTCGAGGAAGGATAAGCGGTACAATATCGCGTGATTCCAACAAAGCATAAGCGTAAGTAGGCACTTTCCATTGTATTAAGAGATCGTAAACATTTTGGTGCGTTTGCCGGGAACTTATGAGCTAGTGCATAGCCATAAGAAGAATCCATTGCGAGATAATTGTGGGCTCTAGGTGATCCAAGTAGACCGATTCCGAGCGATTTGAACAACATAAAGGCTTTCACAATCATCTTTTCCTTGGGCTTAAGAGCCATCATCATTTGGTGTGTTTGCCGGGAACTTATGAGCTAGTGCATAGCCATAAGAAGAATCCATTGCGAGATAATTGTGGGCTCTAGGTGATCCAAGTAGACTGATTCCGAGGGATTTGAACAACATAAAGGCTTTCACAATCATCTTTTCCTTGGGCTTAAGAGCCATTATCAGGAGGCCAAAGAAGGAGAAGCCGATAATATCGAGTGTGCCTGAATCCTAAAAAATGCATCTTTATGGTAAGACAAGGGAAGATCCTAAGACATATCGTATCTAAGAATGGAATTTCCATGAAAGAGGATAAAATTAATGTAATCTTGGAGTTACCTAGGCCAAAAAATGCAAAGGATGTACAAGCCTTTATGGGTCATTGTGGATATTATGATAGATTCATCCACATGTATGCCATAATCGTTAAGCCACTATATGGACTATTAACCCAATTCACTTGGATGAACGAGTGCGAAAAAGCATTTAATGAATTGAAATGACGATTAAGTACATCACCTATATTGAAGATACTGAAATGGAATAGACCATTCCATATCCATGTAGATGCATGTAATTATGCAATAGGATGTTGGTGCAGGGCAATCAACAATTGAAGATTAATGAACGTTTGGAAGTCAAGGACTGAAGAAAAGTTCAAGTTATGAAGCATGGAGGAAGTGCATATTCAGAAATTGAAAGAGATCCTACACATATGTACATTAATGCAGAGATAGTTCACTTATACTTTTGTATAGTCATGAGCTTGTAAATATTTGCCTATATATATACTTTGAAAAATGTCGGGGAAGAGGTGAGAGATTATGAGAGAGCATGAGAATAGAGAAATCAATAGTGGTATGAGTCATTAGACATCTTAGAAGTGAGTTGAGTCTCTCTCATCATTCAGTTGTATATTTCTTCAGAAATGAAAGAAAATTGCGCCCGATGTTTCTGTGTATTCTCCTTCTGTGCTTGATCATTTCGAGAATCCTTTGGTAGATGTCTAAGTCCATAGTTAATGAGTCTATGGTTAAAGTTGGAGAGCCTAATTGTAAATAGGTTGTGAGAATTTTGTGTAGGAACATTCATATGTGAAGAAGTATTCACTAGTTCCTGAAACAGGCGCAAAATTTGATGTTAATGTTTTGGTCAGTTCTCCTTCCATAGCGTAAAGTTTTGAGCAAGCAAGCACTCAATCTTTAAGTTGGAAGGTAAGCTATCTCTGGTTCAAAGCATTCTCATAAATGGGTTCTAGATTGAGAGAACCAAGTGTTAAAAGTTATAGGTGTCTAAATCAACTTCTCAGAAGAACAGTTTTAGACATAGCTAACTTGTTGAGATCATTTCTCAAGATCTACTGAATCTTTTGGAGTGATTCAACTTGCAGAAGGTGTGCAAACTATACACAACACCTTGTGCAAAGTTTCATCAAAAACTTTACACAATTCATGAGTCAATGAGAGAGATATGTGCAGCAGACTTTCTGTGTAGTCATCTTCTTCACAGTTTTTTCAAAATCTGTATAATTGATCATTGATCCTCTAAAATTGGTGAAGGTTTGAGTTATTCTTGTTATAGAGGTGCTCTAACTATAAGAGTAGCTTGTTCTTTTGGAGATTAACACTCTCCATCAGTGGTATCAGAGCAGGAAGCATCAGAATTGAAGGAAGGAGGATCTCGACTGTTGCAGCTGCAAAGAATTCAATATCTGAAGGTTCAAAAGGTGAAAGCTTGAGGGCAAAGCTTGAGAAGGAGGTCATATGACATCAAGAAAGACAAAAGGAACATTATTCAAAGTAAAGGTACATCTATTACTCATAAAGGTTGAAGAATTCAATATATAGGTGAAGAAAGGATGGGAGATTCTCTTCAAATAGAGAAGTTGGATAGAGAGAACTATCCAACATGGTCAATGAGGATGGAAGCTCATCTTATGAGCAAAGACTTGATAGCTTATATTACAGGTGAAGAAGAAAAACCTCAGTTCAGAGATCCTAGTGTTCCAACTAGGGAAGAATTACAGATTTGAAGAATTGGATGAAGAGAGATGCTCAAGCTAAGAGCATTATCTATATTGCAGTCAATGACTACTTGCTACCTCACATTAGAGGTCTTGAAAGTGCAAGTGATATATGGAATGCTTTGGAGGAGCATTTTCAAAACACCGCAAAGTCAAAGAAGGCATCTTTGTGGGCAGAATGTACCACTTTCAAGAAGAAGGCCTCTCAATCCATCTCAGACTATGTAACAAGGATGAAGGACATTGCAGATGCATTAGGAGCAGTTGATGAAGACATTGAGGAGGATAAATTGGTAATGCAAATCCTCACAGGGTTGAGAGGTGATGACAAATGGAAGCCATTCATTTTGTCTACAGAATTATCACTTGATCATTTTACTCTTGACTTAAATCTGTTGCTAGGACATATGTTAACCTTTGAGCAGGATGCCAGGTTACTTTGGAAGAAATGCAGGTAGAGGATTCCAAAGTCAACAATACAACAATACCTACTATAATTATACTTCAGATCAGAAGGAGGATTCAACATTAATAATGAATGAAACTTGTGAAAGGCAAAGTGAAGACCAAAGAGTCATTTACATTGACTCAGGGTGTAGCAATCACCTGAGTGACAACATAGCTTTGATGACTGATTTGGAAAATAAGGTAACTAATCATGTGGTTCAAACAGGTGACAATACAAAGCACAATGTGAAGTCAATTGGATCAGTGAAGGCCAAGGATGGTAGCACACTTTTGAGTAAGGTCTTGTATGTTCCTAGAATTCCTAAGAATCTGATAAGTGTAGGACAAATTGTTGAAAAAGGTTATGAAGTTAGATTCACCAATGAGGGAGTGTTTGTGGAAGACCCTAGAAATGGGTATAAACAGATTGTTTCAGGGAAGAAAGAAGGAAGATTATTCACATTGAAGATTCAAGGTAATGTTGGTCATGCCTTGTTCACTTATGGAGGACATAAGATCTCTGAGTTAGATCTTTGGCACAAAAGACTTGGACATTTCAATGAAAGAGGTATCAAAGATATGGTTAACAATGGTTCAGTGCTTGGATTGCCTAATGTTGCAGGTCAACATATGACATACAGATGTGAGGCATGTCAATTAGGTAAGGCTCATAAGCAATCTTATTCCAAGCATGGTTTTATGTATTCAGAGAAGCTTGAATTGGTACACACAGATGTGTGGGGACCATCAAAGGATTTCAGTATCAATGGTTCAAGGTATTATGTGATTTATGTTGATGATGCTACCAGATGGATCACTATCTATGTGATCAAAGATAAGTCAGAGGTATTCAATACATTCAAACATTATCATGTGTATGCAGAGAGAATTACAGGTCATAAGTTGAAGAGACTAAGGTCAAATGGAGGGGGAGAGTATTTCTCTAATGAATTTAGTGATTACTTGTGGAATGCAGGTATAAAAAGGGAAGTTACTTGCAGGTACTCTCCTCAACAAAATGGTGTAGCAAAGAGAAGAAATAGAACTCTTGTTGAGTTTGCAAGGCCAATGATGAAGGAGAAAAATTGCCCTAATTATTTGTGGGCTAAGGCTGTAAATACAGCTACTTATTTCGTTAATAGGTTACCAATGTAAAGCTTTGCAGGGTATGACACCATATGAGGCATGGTGGGGTAAGAGACCTACTCTAGATCATTGCAAAGTATTTGGATGTTTGGCATATGCATATGTGCCATCCCAATTAAGGCACAAATTGGAACCTAAAGCTGAAAAGTATGTATTCATTGGTTATGATGATAAGCAGATGGGATATAGGTTGTGGAGTCCATCCACAAAAAGATTCCTTGTATCAAAGGATGTTACATTTGATGAGCAAGGTACTTGGTATGCAGGTACAATCAATATTAATGTAGGTGTTGAAGAAGTTGTGAACCAAAAGAAAGGTAAATCAAAGGTTCAGATATTTGATGAAGAGGAGAATAATGAAGTGCATGTTGAAGTTGAAGAAATGCCAAGATTTGATCCTGAGCGTGATGAACCAGAAACCTCAAGGAGTGGAGAACTCAAAAGGTCATCAAGACACAAGTGGCAACCTACAAGGTATAGCTATGACACTTCTTTTTTGGCTACCAAAGATTATGCTTATATGATAAAGGCAGATGAAGACCCTTCTACATATGAAGAGGCAAAAGGTAAGGAAAATTGGGAGAAAGCTATGCAGGAAGAGTATGAAGCATTGATGGAGAATCAGACATGGGATTTAGTTCCTAAACCAAATAGCTAGAAGATCATTGGATGCAAGTGGGTCTATAAGACAAAGAGGTATGAAGATGGAAGTGTGTCTAGGTATAAAGCTAGACTTGTTGTGAAGGGTTTTGCTCAGACTTATGGTATAGATTATGATGAGACTTATAGTCCTGTGGCAAAGATGACAACCATCAAGACACTCATAGCTATTGCTACATGTAAAGGTTTGAAATTATGTCAATTAGATGTGAAGAATGCTTTTCTGAATGGTTATATTTCAGATGATGTTTTCATGGAGCAACCCCAAGGATTCAGAGATGAAAGGTATCTAGAGTATGTATGTAAGCTCAAGAGATCTTTGTATGGATTGAAACAGGCCCCAAGGGCATGGAATTATAGACTTGTGAAGTTCTTGAAAGAACTTGGATTTCAAGTGTCAAAGGCAGATAGTAGCTTTCTTGTTAAAGCAAGTGATGATGGATTCATTTACATGTGCATATATGTTGATGATATAATTCTTACATGTACAGATGAGAAAGGCATTCAAAGCCTAAAGAAGCAAATGGAGAAAGAATTTAAGATCAGTGATTTGGGAGACTTGTCATATTTCTTAGGCATGGAGATTTCATACACTCAACATGGAGTGTATGTGACTCAAGAAAGGTATTTGAGAAACTTGTTGATCAAGTTTAAGATGAATGATTGCAGGGTAGCACCTACTCCAATGGAGGTGAATCACAAATTAAGTAGATATGGAGGAGAAGAGTTTAAGGACATGAAACTATATCAGAGTTTGGTTGGTAGTTTGATTTATGCTACTTTAACTAGACCTGACTTGTCATATGCAGTTGGAGTATTATCTCAATTCATGCATTGTCCTAAAAAAGAACATTGGATTGCAGGTCAAAGAGTGTTGAGGTACATTAAGAGTACACTCAAAGAAGGTTTGTATTATGGTTTTACATCAGATACAAACATCAAGATATATAGTGATGCAGATTGGGCAGGTAATCCTGATGATAGGAGATCAACTTATGGATACTTATGTTATGTGGGAGATAAGTTAATTTCTTGGTGTTCAAAGAAGCAACACACAGTTGCTTTGTCATCTACAGAAGCAGAGTACAAAGGTATGGTTGAAGCTGCAAAGGAAGTGATATGGATTAAGACTCTGATGAAGAGTTTTGACATCATTCAGAGTACACCCACTATTCATGGAGATAACATGAGTTCATTGTATTTAGCTGCTAATCCTGTTTTTCATGCCAGGACCAAACACATTGAGATTCTGTATCACTTTCTAAGAGAGAAGGTGATGGATAAAGAGATTGAAGTCATACATACTTCAACAAAAGATCAGATAGCTGATATGCTAACCAAAAGCTTGGATGGACCAAAGCTATAGAGATTCAAAGACATGGCATGTATAAAGAAGATAGAGAAAACCTCAATTGATGATTGAGGGAGAGCTGTTGGTGCAGGGCAATCAACAATTGAAGATTAATGAAGTTTTGGAAGTCAAGGACTGAAGGAAAGTTCAAGTTATGAAGCATGGAGGAAGTGCATATTCAGAAATTGAAAGAGATGTACACATATGTACATTAATGCAGAGATAGTTCACTTATACTTTTGTATAGTCATGAGCTTGTAAATATTTGCCTATATATATACTTTGAAAAATGTCGGGGAAGAGGTGAGATGAGAGAGAATGAGAATAGAGAAATCAATAGTGGTATGAGTCATTAGACATCTTAGAAGTGAGTTGAGTCTCTCTCATCATTTAGTTGTATATTTCTTCAGAAATGAAAGAAAATTGCACCCGATGTTTCTGTGTATTCTCCTTCTATGCTTGATCATTTCAAGAATCCTTTTGTAGATGTCTAAGTCCATAGTTAATGAGTCTATGGTTAAAGTTGGAGAGCCTAATTGTAAACAGGCTGTGAGAATTTTGTGTAGGAACATTCATATGTGAAGAAGTGTTCACTGGTTCCTGAAACAGGCGCAAAATTCGATGTTAATGTTTTGGTCAGTTCTCCTTCCATAAGTTTTGAGCAAGAAAGCACTCAATCTTTAAGTTGGAAGGTAAGATATCTCTAGCTAAAAGCATTTTCATAAACGGGTTCTAGATTGAGAGAACCAAGTGTTAAAAGTTATAGGTGTCTAAATCAACTTCTTAGAAGAACAGTTTTAGACATAGGTAACTTGTTGAGATCATTTCTCAAGATCTACTAAATCTTTTGGAGTGATTCAACTTGGAGAAGGTGCGCAAACTATGCATGACACCTTGTGCAAAGTTTCATAAAAAACTTTACACAATTCATAAGTCAATGAGAGAGATATGTGCAGTAGACTTTCTATGTAGTCATCTTCTTCACAGTTTTTTCAAAATCTTTATAATTGATCATTGATCCTCTAAAATTGGTGAAGGTTTGAGTTATTCTTGTTATAGAGGTGCTCTAACTACAAGATTAGCTTGTTCTTTTGGATATTAACACTCTCCATCATAGGATGCATTCTAGCTCAACCTGCAGATGAAGGAAAATTAGACCACCCTATTGCATATGCGAGTAGACAACTCAACTAGGCATAAAGAAATTAAACCACCACAGAATGAGAAGGTTTAGGAATGGTGCATGCAGTCAAGAAATTTAGACATTAGCTCCTAGCTAAGTTCAAATTCTTTATCGACCATCAAGCCTTATTGTACCTAGTCAATAAGCCTTGTAATACAGGAAGGCTAGTGAGATGGTTTCTATTGCTGATGGAGTTTGATTTTGAAGTAGTGGTCAAAAAAGGGAATACTCATGTGAGAGCTGATCACTTGTATAGGTTAACATATGGAGAACCACCTAATGGAGTGGCGGATGATCTACCTGACACATACTTACTCAACCTAGAAGTATGTCCAAAGTGGGTAGAAAAGTTGATTCCTATACTCACACATCGACCAGATCATAGAATCAACAAAGATGATAGAAAATGATTTTTGCAATCACGTAATTTGCACATTGTGGTAGGAAGTGTGTACTATAAAAAACCAAACGGCATATTGGTGAGATGTGTAGAAGAAGCTGAACAGAAGAACTTAATCGAGCAAGCTCATGGGAATCGGTGGAAAAGTCATAAAGGAGCCCATGGAACACTAAGGGAATTGAAAAGATTGGGAGTGTACTGGCCAGATATGCCAAAAGATGTACATGAATACATTGATAGCTGCCAAGAATGCCAAGAAAATACTCCAGAGGACCATACATCACTACAATTCTCTACAATAGCACCATACTAGAGTAGGGCATTGGTTAAGTTCTTGAAAACACGTGAGCATGAGGAAGGAGCGAGTCTAGCAAGAAAGCGATCTCTAGAAGAGATGAGCAAGGACTCTACTATAGTGGGAAAGAAATTCAAAAGAGGAAAGGACAATCAACTACGACTATGCATCCTCAAAGGACCTCGAAGGAGAATACTTACCTATATTAGGGATGGCACATGCAAGCACTGCGGGAGGACATTTTTCGGCCGAAAGAACTGTAAAAATGATTCTCTTTGTAGGCTTATGGTGGCCAACTCTACGTATGGATGCAGACACTATGTACGGAGTTGTGAGGTGTGCCAAAGAGCCAAGTATCCTATTAGGAGGGATGATATGCCTCTAAGGCCCATGATTTTTGTGAGAGCTTTCTCAAAATGGGGCATTGATTTCATAGGACCTATTAATCCTCCAACCAAAGGATCACATGTTGAATATATAATAGTGGCAACGGACTATCTAATGAAGTGGGTAGAAGCAAAAGCAACAAGAAAGAATGATGCACAAACTACAATGAAGTTTCTCTTTGAGAATGTCTTTACTCGTTTTGGATTACCTATAGAGATAGTAAGTGATAGGGGAACACACTTCATCAATGAAGTAATAGAATCTTTGATGAACGAATTCTTAGTAATTCATAAAAAATCAGCCCCCTATCACCCTCAAGCGAATGGTCAGGCAGAGAGTTCTAATAAAATGTTAATGTACAGTATTGACAAACATAGTCAACAACGAGAGGTTAGATTTGGACAAACAATTGCATCATGCAATTTGGGCGTTCCCAGTAGCTTACAAAACAGCCATTGGAACTACTCCTTTTAACTTAGTATACAGACAGAATGCGATCTTACCAATTGATTTTTTAGTACCTACTCTACGTGTAGCACAACATGTTGGGTGGATAGGCCACAAAGTATCCAAGCAATTAGATCAAATTGAGAAACTACATGAAACAAGGCTACAAGCAGTTGCGGGAATTTATGTTTCTAAACGGAGGAAGAAAAGATATTATGACACACACATCAAAGACAAAGGCTTAAAGGAAGGAGATTTGGGCCTAGTATATACATTGAAGCAAGCCCAAAAAGTGTAGCAATGTGGATACGAACCATTATTGATTAATCGAATCTCAACAAGCGGAACAGTAAATCTAGCCACATTGGATGGAGATGTACTTCCCAAATACATAAGTGGATGTAGAGTGAAACGATATATGGAACCATTACTTGATTTTGCAATTTGCTTTTTACTGTTTGTGCTCTTGTTCTTTGCCCATTTATCCTTGAGTTTCTCTCGTCTTTCTTTCCATTTCTGAGCTTTTGTGTTGCGGGAATTTTCACATGGGTCCTCGGAATCTTCCACTATCTGAGTTGAAGGGCTTATTTTCGTGTTGTTTTTTTGTTCCTCTTCTGATTGCTGTTCTTTTTGTTGTTTTGTTTGGGCTCTAGTGATGGCTTTTAGTGGCACTGTGTACTCCTTATCACTTCCCGATTCTTCTATGACCTCTATTACATTGATTGGTGTAGAACCTTGGTTTTTTACCGGATTCTTAGGGCAATCCCTAAAAAGATATTCCTTTCCGCAATCACTGCAATATCCTTCCCAGATTCTAGGTGGTGGAGGGTTGTATGGTCGAGGGCACTCTCTAATGAAATGGTCTCCTCCACATCTATAGCATGGTCCTCTCTGTACTGGTGGTCTACTGGGTGGTCTCATGGGTTGTGGTGCTTTAGGAGCTGTATACATTAGAGTGGAAGTCTCTGCTCCATAAGTCTGATCATAGCCTTCATACCCATAGTATGTAGTCTCATATGCCGGTTCGTACTCCATCATGTAGGCTTCATACGGATAGTACTCACTTGGTAGGGCTTCGTATCCAAGGTTTGTTGATTCTATCTGGGTCATTGTCGTGGCTGGTACTATAGCTCTTTCTAGATTTTCTTCTGGTTGCGCATACTTTACTGGTACTACTTGTTGAGGTTGCGACGGTTGGGGTCCTAGCACTGGTTGTGGTGGTGGGTATGGTGTCTGTTCAATTGGTCTAGGTACTCCCGTCTGTGTTGGATAAGGGTTGTATCTTGGGATCTCTTTGTTCGGGTCTCTAGGTGGATATCCATACGGTCGATACTGAGGTGGTTGGAAAGGGCGTGTTTGCCTATTAAAGGGACAGTTCTCAGTAGTGTGATTAGTGTATTTCTGTTCTATGTGACAGTACCAAGAAGTCCCTTGTTGTTGCTGCCTGTTGTATGGATAAGCTGGTTGTGCACCGCCCCCTCCTCGAACACACAGGTGAGTGGGGTGATCTCCTCCACATAAGCTACATCTCCGTAGCATAGGCAATCTTTGAGCTGGGTGTTGATAAGCTCTTTGCCCCTGTGCCCCTAATTTCTTGGCTAATAGCTCTGCTAATTCTTCCACGTGACTGGGGTTGGAAGAAATGGCACTCCTTGAATCGCCCGATTTAGCGTGGCTGGACTTGCTGTTGAGGTCCTCAGCTAGGTTATCTTCCAAATCAATACACTCCTGAAGACACTCACTCAAGGTTTGTAGTCTTTTCACGTACACTAGTGTTCTTAAGGTTCCGTTAGTGAGCCCATCTAAAAATAGTGAAATCATCTTTTGTTGAGTCGGTCTCTCTGTCACTGGGCATCTATCCACGTACTGGTTGAACCTTCTGGCGGCATTCTTCACCGTTTCATTAGGATTTTGTTTGAAGCTGTGAATTAGCGAAGCTGAATTGTGTTTGATTCCCCTCTTAGTGAATTCTCCTATGAATTCTTGAAAAAATTGTTCCATGTTTCCAAACTGATTGGGATCTAAGGGTTGGAACCAGGTCAGAGCTGTTCCTATGAGGGTGAGTCCAAACGCCTCATACTGTACAAAGAAGTCGTCCACTTGTTCCGCTCTTAGGACTTGTTTGAATTCAGCAATGTGATCATATGGTTCTCCTGATCCATCATAAGGGTTTCTTACACACTTAGCCACTTGAATAGGCCTCAGCCTTCTAACCGGTTCAGGTGGTCTGGGCATCACAGGAAGAATAGGGACAGCTGGTCGTATTGGTGGCATTCCAGGCTGTCTTCCTATCGGTGGTTGTGGTCTTACTGGTGGTCTGTACTGGTTTCCTATCCCTGGTTGGGTCTGATAGTGTGCTTGTACTCCTGGCGTGGCAAATTGTACATGAGCATGATTAGGTACGCTCCTATGGCTGGTCTGTCCTGATGCAGTATTTTCTGTTTCTTCTTGATTTCCAAATGGATTTTGTGAGGTTGTTGCCTGCTCTCTCTGAGGAAACACAGGTGTACCCATATAACTTAATCGAGACCTGTCTAAGATACTCACAGGCCAATACCTTCTTTGATCTTTATCTAGGTATGTGAGTCTAGTCTCATCATCTGGGTCTTTCACTTCATAGAATGTCATGGGGTTCTCTTCTCTCCCTGGAACAGGTGAATCGGTTTGCAACAGTAAGTTTGATCCGTGAATCATATAGACTTCTAACAAATAGTCGTCTTGAGGTATCAAGTCACCTCTCAAGACACGTGACACTCGGGATCTGCCTCTAGGGGTGGTCACAAACTCTTCTGGTTGTGTCCTTCCTAGGTTTTCAGGGTCTGAGAGTTCCCCTCTTTCATTGATCCTTTCCGGGAATTCGGTTACAATGTAGATGTGACCAACTTTGTCAACATATGCACCTCCTTCGTATTTGACAGCTGGTCGGGGCACAATTGTGGCATTCTGGGAAGTTACCATCCTGGCCACAGACCTATTTAAGCCATCCAGGTAGATTGGAATCTCCTGGGCATTGGTGGACACATACTATAAGGAAGTACGGTAGTCCCCCTCCACAGTAGTCATGAAGCTTCTCGTTGGTGTGGGACCTTGCATGTCTTCCGAAGCCATGTGTAATTCCTCTTCCGAGTCACTAGAGGTTTCTAAGTAAACGGAGTGATGACTAGCCTGGGCAGTACTTCCTACTGAAGATATGATACTCCTTCGACTACTTAGAACTCTTCCTGACCTCAAGTTCATTCACTCTCCCAAGCCTCTCTTTATGCTTCTTAGATTCCCCTTGGGTAGCTCTCCCAAAGACTCAATTTGTCTGCCAAAAGAAGGGTTTAATCTGGGCGATACCACTTCCTGACGATACTACTCTCGACGATACTGCACTGACCGCGATACGATACCAGAGGTCTATGCGATACGATACCAGACACCCAGACGATACGATATCAATCTGGTGTCGCGATACTATCCCAGAAAACAAACGATACGACACCTCAGCTATGCACGATATGATACCTGAAAATCTCGGCGATACGATACTAATGACAGTGTCGCGATACTGTCCTGATGAATAGACGATACGATACCAATATGGTGTCGCGATATCAGAATTCTCAAGACACGATACGATCTCAAAAAGACCGACGATACGATACCAGATATAGTGTCGCGATACTCCACTCGGAAATATGGCGATACGATACTGACAAGGATCGACGATACGATACCAGAGGTCTCAGGCGATACGATCTCACCGTGATGGGTGCGATCGCGATACCAATCTTGGCGACACGATACCACTACGGTGTCGCGATACCAAGATAAGCAATCGACGATACGACACTTGGGGAGGGCCCGATCGCGATACTCAAGTAGTGTCGCGATAACAAAGTATCAAGCGATACGATACCACCCGGTAAAGTGAGGTCGCGATACTAAAAACTTAGGCGATACGACACCACAATGGTGTCGCGATACCAAGTGTTAGTACCAGACGATACAATACCAGAGATCGAGCACGATCGCGATACCGACTCAGTGTCGCGATACTGAAATAGTGTCGCGATACCAAGGCTGGTATCCAACGATACGACACCTCTGGCGAGTGTCGCGATACAAGGGAATTTTGGTATCGCGATACCAGAACTCAACCGATCGCGATACTCAAGCCAAAAGGTCTCCAAACTTGAAAATTTTTATACCCCCTTGCACCTTTCACCCTTCTCCTCACTCCTAAGCCTCTGTCTCTCACAAAATATGCAATTACTCAAAAATTTTCCCCCCCGTGATACTGCGCATTCCTTTTAATCATTTGTTTATGCAAGTTTAGAGAGTTTTAGGTATTAAATCTTAATGGGGACTCACCTTGGGTCTATCTAGTTTGCTTCTTGATCTTCTGCACAAGCTTTGAAGCTCTCTTTTGCACGATACCAACCTGACGATACCAGTCGCTGCTCGCCACGATACTGAAACACTGGGAAGTGTCGTTTGAAATGAAATTTTTTTTGGTTTTTATAGCTTTTTGAACAGAACTTGAATTTTGGGTATTTTTGGTGATTTTTTGGGGATTTTGGCCTACTCCTACTCCTCTTCTCCTTACTTCTCCTCTCCTTCTAACCTAACCCTAATTCCTTCTTCTCTTCCCTCCTCCTAAACCTAAACCTAAAACTTATCACACACACCTAGAAGATGAGAAGTGACAAGTGCTGAAATGGTGGACTACTTGCCAATGGACAAATTTGCGTCTACAAGTACGATTCGATCACACTCGGTCTATAACCATCACAAAGGCACCTCGGTTAAGTGACTCCCCGGCAACGGCGCCAAAAACGTGTGTACTTGAGCCACGAAGACTCAAGGACTTGTACCAATGAGACTATACCTCAATTGCCATACAAGTGCATATAGTGGGATCTTTATCACACATTTAAATGTCAATCCTAAGGAGCGACTAACCAAGTGTATGAAGACGTGTGCACACGTGATAGAAAATGAAGTGGTTTAGCTAATCACGCATGAGAAAAGACTACTACCTCTCACACCTACTGAAATACTGAAAGTGTTGCCGCAAGCCTCTTTTCAGCAGTTTTGGTATTTTGAGGTTTTCTCCCAGCCCAGAACTTCGAACATAGGCAATAGGATACTCGTTTCGAAGCTCTCGACGAGACGCATCCAACGGTGGTGGTTTCACTCAATTCTGACCACTCTGCTTCAAGTTATGGCAGAAACAGTGAATTACGGGAGTCACAAACACCCGCGCTACAGCTTCTCCTAGCTTACGCACGCACTACAGCAGCTCAAAACAAAGGGGAAGGGGTAGACAACAGTCCTACACATGCATTTCAAGCATCACACACACATACAAGAGCAAAATGAAGATCAAAATCAGCAAGAAAGAGGCAAACTCGAAAATTCAGAAGTGCTCCTTCTTCACAATGGCAAAAAGTTCTTTACAAAGAGTCACTTTTGACTTATATACTAGTGCCCTAAGTTTGGTCCTTTCACACAAGAGACCGGCACTTTATTCACTAAAAGACTAATTTCCTACTATTGTACATGGGTAAATCACTAATCTTCTGTGGGGATGCATCTAGAGGACTCCTCTAGTGCATTTACAACGGAAAATATATACAAAAGTGGTTATGATACAAAAGTTGCGTGTCCAAATCGGAAAAATTTTGGGGCCCGTCTTTTTCTCTGCTTTGTGCGCTCTTTTAGCTCTGCAACAGTGGTTTTTCACTCTTACACATTTAAATCTACTTCATTCCATGAGGTAATTTGTTTTGCATCGGTTGTTGAACATGCAACTTGGTTGTCTATTTCATCTGCTTCCTGGGTTGCCTTGCTTGTTTTTCTTGGACCATGTTTGGAAAAGAAGGGAGATCCATATGGGCTATTATGACTCTTTCATGAGTGGCCTTGTTCTACATCATAGAACTTTCGAGAAGAATAGCATCATTATCTTCATGTATGTTCCTAGAAGGACCACGTGTGGGTGTCGTTCCTAGTTCCTTGAGTGCTTGATTTGCTAGTTCAACAATGATCTTTTGATGGTTTACCCAAACCTGAAGAAGTCCCCTTCTTAAGTTCAAGTTGACTACATGGTCATGGATCCATTCTTGACCCAAGACAAGAGGTTTCGTAAGATCCTCATCCTCACACACTAGTATTTTGACTATATTGGAACATCTTGAAGGGAAACCCCACCTAGCCCATGCAAGGGGTTTCCACTCCTCCTAATCCTATGAGATAAGCTTCTATAGGATTGATACTTAATTGCAATTCTTGAAAGTAAGAAATTCTAACTGCACTTGTGGCTGCACCTGAGTCAATCAAGGCTTGTACAATCCTTGCACTCTTTCCTTGTCCTACCTCTAGGCTCACAAAAGGACGTCAATCAATTATTTGAGTGGAAATTACACTTGATGCTTGGCACATGGCCATGGGATATCGAGGATTTTCATGAGCATATGACCTAGGTTGATCTCTACCCTATCTCCTTAATTTCATTCCTCGTATGTGTTCTAGGGCTTCTGCCTATGCTTCTTCTTCAACTCGTTTTTCTTGTTCCTCATGTTTCTTTGCAGTGTCGACTAGACTAAGCATTTCTTTGGTGATAGGTTCACTCTACACCCACTTATATAGCTTGGTAATACATTACCCTCAAGGGTGTCTAGCCGAATTTAGTTATCATTGGCCCATAGCCACACTTCTCTAGTTTCCTTGCATGCTGCTTTAGAGTATACACCAAGACTAAGTCTCCTGCTTTCAAACCCTTATCCTTGACATGCACATTAAAGTGGCATTTTTGTCTCTAATTAACTGCATAGATTCCTATAGCAAATCTTAATAGCATTTCTCCTAGTCGTTCAAAGTCAAAAGTTCTAGAAGAGAGCTCATGGCTCGTCCATTGATGCTCTTGTCCTACTTTCAATGTGGGTGTCAAAAAGTCTAATGGTAATATTGCATTTTGGCCAAATACCATCTAAAAGGGTGTGGCTTGGCGTGCCATTTTATAGACAACTCAATATGCCCAAAAATCATGATGTAGCCATTTGTCCCAATCAGGGTGCTTATTATTCACTAATTTAGTCAGAACAGTGCAAAGTATCTTGTTCATGCTTTTGGCCTAGCCATTGGCTTATGGGTGGTATGAAGCTGACTTCTTGTGAATAACCATGGATTATTGTAACAAGTATTCGATGACCTCATTCAAGAAGTGTGCCATGATCACTAATCGATTCTATTGGTAAACCATATCTTGTAAATACATTCTCAAACAAGAACTTGGATGTGGTTTGTGCATCATTCTTCTTGGTGGCTTTCACCTGTACACATTGCTTGCTAGTATGTGATATTTTTGAGATCTCAACACTTCACTATCTTTGGCTTTCAGCATGGGATGCTTGAGTCCAAAGGTGTTGATGTATTTAGGTAGTGATGTGTGTGAGCACACGGATCATTGGGGCACTTTTTTCCCTCTTTAGGAGGTTTTTTCCCTCGACTTGTATATATGCCTATTGCCCTAACAAGTGACTTATTTTTGTACATTCTATTGGTAATACATTCAGTATTGTGTGTTGTGGTCCAAACTTGTTCTTCTTCCTTGTGTTGTTTGTGTGCTTCAATAGACCTCGAACTCCAATAATTGGTATTAGAGTAGGTCACCACTTCATCTACGACGTCATTAACACCCCTCCAGTCACAATCTCAGAATCACACAAAAATTTATTGACCATACTCAAGGTGATTAGGAGATTAGAAAAGCTTCGCAGCGTAGTGCCAAAATTGCAAACTGAGCTCATTTCGGCCGTCGAACGCCTATCACAGTTCTTGTGCAAGCTATTTTTTCTTTTTGTGCCAAAGATATATATAGGTTTTAGTTTGCCAGTATAAGCATCTCAAACTATGCCAAAGGTTTAGTAGAACTCGACATGGTAATTTTGTTCAGCTTTTTGAGATACAATCAATTTTTTGCATCGGGGTATTTTAGTAAGTGGCCATGACTAAAAGGAGTGATGTATTCCATATGTTGGCTATTGAGGATAACTTGGACAGTACCAATTACCCATTGTGGGCTTATATGATGCATCATGTATTGGTTGCAAAAGGATTGTGGAATATTGTGCAAGGTGCTGAAAAACATCCTATTACACCTGCAAACATAGTTGTTGAAGGTGATGTAGATGGTGTTGAAGATGACAATATTCTTCGTGTTCCTATTTGTGATGCGGATCCTGTTGCACCTACTATAGAGCAAATTTGTTGGGATGGTAGAGATGCTTAGGCACATGCATTGATAGCCTTGTCTTCCAAACATGCCATTATTCCCCACATTCACCCTTGCAGATGAGGAGTTAGTCTCTGTTCTATTGTAGGAAGATCAGTCTAGGCAGAAGAGGTCCCGTATTCATGTTGTAGATCAAACTTTCTTGGCTAATTAGAAGGGCAAAAGTAAATGGAGCTCTTCTACTAGTAAGCAAAAATCTGCTAATTGTGCACAATCAAAGAAGGATGATAGAGACAAGAAGAAAATAGAAAAGTAGAAATTGTTTTGCAAATACTCTAAAACAAATGATCATGTCATAAAGATTTTTCCAAAACTAGTTGCTAAAGAGGCAAAGAAAAAAGAGGCCAGAATGGTTGTTGCAGAGCCCTCTACACCAAAAACAGAGTCTGCTAATCTAGTGCACATTGAAGAATGGGCATTTACTATTGTTTGCAGTTTTGACCTATCTTCTCCGGAACAATGTATGTCTATAGTAGAATCACATGTTTGGCACTTTGATAGTGGGGCAACCAAACATATTAGCTCGTAGTGGAGTTTCTTCACTTCACTTGAGCCTCCCCCTACAAGGAATATTGTCACATGCACCAACAACTCCTCTTATCCTGTCATGGGAGTTGATAAGATCATTGTGACTATGGCTGATGGTATTTCTTTTACATTGTCAGATGCTTTATTTGTGCCAAGGATCAAGAAGAATCTGTTATTAGTTTCAACTTTAGCCAAGATTGGCTTGGTTTTGAAATTTGTTGATGACAGATGTACGGTTAATGATCTATCAAATGACGATGTGATTATTGATTCTGGCATTTTATGTCATGGGCAATATAAGCCCATAGACTATGAAAAATCTCTAAATGATTGGGCATGTGCAGTACATGATTCTTATGCTATGTTAGATGCAAAGCTTTGGCATGCACACTTTGGTCATCTGAATTTTGCTAGTTTTCTATGCCTACACAAATCTAAAATCGTGTCCTCTCTCCCAAACTTGAGGCACGTGGTAAACATGTATGTGAAGGCTATATTTTGGGCAAAATACAGCATTCCTCATTCCCAAAAGATGGTTCAGTTTGAGCTACTAAAAAATTGTAGCTTGTTCACAGTGATGTTTATGGACCTATGCAGACACCCTCTTTTGGGAACTATCTTTACTTCATGACTTTCATAGATGATTTTAATCCATTGAGAGCAAAGTTTGAAGTATTTATGTGCTTCAAATAATTTCTAGTTTTGGTTGAAAATCCATCAGCATGTAAAATGGGCACACTCCATTCTAATCGGGGGGGGGGGGGGGGAGGGAGGGATATATGTCTTCTGACTTTAATGCAATTCTAGATGAACATGGGATAAAACATCAGTGTATAGTGCCATATACACCTCAACAAAATGGAGTTGCTGAACAAAGGAACATGTCACTCATGGAGATGTCGAGGTCTATGGTCAAGAGTCAGGCTTTACCACATAGCTTCTGGCTTGAGGTTGTCATGTGTGCAACATATGTACTTAACAAAATTCCCACTAAAGCATTGTAGTCTATCACTCCATATGAGGCTTGGCATGGTCACAAGCCATCTCTTGCTCACCTATGCATTTTCAGTTGTCTGGCATATGCATTATTGCCTGAACAACAATGCAGGAAATTGGATGATAAAGTAGTGAAATGTACTTTTGTTGGATATGGTTCTGAAAGAAAAGGTTATCTTCTGTATCATCCATAGGATAAATAAATTTTGGTTAACTGTGATATTGTTTTTGTGGAAGATGCTATTCAACCACTACTTTCATGCACTAAGGAGACATCTGTTAGCTCCAAAGACATGTATGATAATTTGCTACCTCTTTTTACAGGTGGAAAGTTTGGAATTGGTCCTAATGAGGCAATTTCTCAACCTTTAAAGGTTTCGTGTGATGATGCAGATCATTCCATTTCTGATGCAGATTTGCATGATGCACTTGTTGATGAGAGAACTGATATTGAGGAGGCAGAAACTATGCCAAATTGGCTAGTGTAGACTTTGTATGACAACAAATTAGATGCACCTCTATCATATCATAGTCGTTGAGGCTCTCATAGTACCTCTTTTGCATTAGATTGCTATGCTATGGCTACGTCTAGTGTCTATGATGAGAATGAGCTTTTTTTTTTTTGATGAAGCAAAAAATTCAAAAAATGGAATGGCTAGTATGTAATTTGAATATGATGCTATAATAAAAAATGGTATGTGGTCTTTATGTGACTTGGCTGCTAGCAAGAAGGCCATTGGCACTAAGTGGGTATACAACCTTAAGCATAAGCCTGATGGAACAGTTGACAGGTATAAGGCTAGGCTTGTTCTGAAGGGTTATGCTTAGGAAAGAGGCATTGATTTTGATGAGATGTTTGCTCCTACTTGCCAAATGACTATTGTTTGTAACATCTATGCACTTGCAACTCATCATGGTTGGAATGTACATCATTTGGACATTAAAACTGCATTTCTGAATGGTCATTTGCATGAAGAAGTGTATGTTTTTCAATCCTGTGGCTTTGTGCAGAAAGGGCATGAAAACTAGGTGTGCAGGTTAAAGAAGGCATGATATGGTTTAAAACAAGCACCACGTGCTTGGTATGAAAAGATACATGCCTATTTGATTGCACATGTTTTTGAGAACACTCCAACTAAAAGCACCTTATATGTTAATCGTGCTAATGATGTGCTTCTGATCATTGCTATGTATGTTCATGACATGTTGCTCATTGGTCCTCATCAAAAGCATATTACTGATTTTAAGGCTGATCTGCATGCCTCATTTGAGATTTCATATTTGGGGCATTTGCATTATTATTTGAGCATCTAATTTATGCAAGTTGATGGCCGAATAACTCTGTGTCAAACGAAATGTATTGGCACATTATTGTAGCATTTTGGCCTTGAAGACTACAAACCTATTGCCATTCCTATGGAGATAGGTTTATGATTGAGTCTTCATGATGCTGGAGATGCATCTGATGTTATTATCTATCAGCAGGTTGTTGGATGCGTGATTTATTTATGCATTACTCGGCCAGATATACAATTTGCTATCTCATAGATGATCAGGTTTATGCATTGCCCAGTTGTCAAGCATTGATAGGCAGTTAAGTGCATCTTTCGCTACTTGAGTGGTACCTGGCTACTTGGATTGTTTTATCCCAAGGGGGGATCACTACTGCCAGACTTACATGCATTTTCTGACTCTAACTAGGCTTGTTGCTATGACACTCATGTGTCCATCAATGGTTTTTGCTTCAAGCTTGGTAGCTCATGCATATCTTAGTTGAGCAAGAAGCAGCCTACTATGGCCACTTCCAGTTGTGAGGCTGAGTATAGGGAAGCTTTCACAACAACTCTTGAGTGTGTGTGGCTCCAAAACCTTATGGCTGATTTGGGTATTGGTCATTCTTCTGCCACCACCATCTTCACTAATAGTCAGAGCTCATTGGTAGTTGCAAAGAACCCTGTGATCAATGCTCACACTAAGCACATTGAGGTGCATTATCATTATGTTAGGGAGAGATTCTCTAATGGAGAGATGACCTTGGCATATGTGGCGATGCAGGAGAACATTGTAGACCTTTTCACGAAGGCTTTGCCTAGGGAGAATTTTGAAGCTTTCCACAAAGCTTTGGGCTTACTTCCTTTTGTGGATTGATTCCACATAGCTTGCCACTTCCTTATACATGAGTGCTAGCTCCTTGTTCACCGCATCACTCCCAAGGGGGATTTTTTGATATATTTAGGTAGTGATGTGTGTGAACACACTAGGAGTGTCATGGCACTTTTTTCCCTTTTTAGGAGGTTTTTTTCCCCGAATTTGTATATATGCCTATTGCCCTAATGGGTTACTTATTTTTGTACTGCTTGTGTTGTTTGCATGCTTCCATAGACCTCAAACTCCAACAAAAGGTTAGAATAGGCACTATAGTTTTGGCCCATTCAAGTACTTCTTCTAGATTGAACAAGTAAGCATCAGGAAGTTCATATGATACTCCTTGAGGAGACTCTCCTGAAGTTAGTCTAGAAAGGTGATCTGCCCTAAGGTGAGTCGTACCTTTCCTAACCACAACTTCAAAGTCTTATTCCATTAGTTGGTAGAACCATCTTACTAATTTGCACATACTGCAAGGTTTGTTCACTAGATAGAGTAGTGCTTTATGATCTATAAAACAATTTAAACTTACTTGCAAGAAAATAATGTCTAAAATTTTTAATTACATATACCATACTGTTGAAGCTCAAGGTCAAAGATAAAGCATGGAAGCACATCAAGGAAGTGGACACACAAGAAGACGGAGCAAGTAGGGAGCTCCAAGAAGCACCTGTCAAATCTTCAGAAGAAATCCCTATAAATATAGTGACTTTTGTCACTAAAAACCATTGTAAATAGCACTTTCCATTTTTACAACTCTATTTTGTTCAAGCCGAGGAGTCCTCGAGCTTGAGGAGTATTAGAAGTATTATCCTACCAATTTTCATAATTTTTAGACTCCGTTTGAGCCCCCAAATAAGCCTTGGAACCTAATTTTTAACTAGGCCAAAACTACTCAAAAAACTATAAAAAGGGCTGGAGAGCTCATTCTGGGGGTTAGCTTGTTGTAGATTTCAGCTTTGTAAGAGAGTTCTTTTGTAATTCAAGTCCTTCCATTGTTCCACTCTTTGCTCTTACCTTGTGCGCGTGTGTGTGTATGTGTGTGCATGTATGTATGCTTTCCCTCACGCACTTGTGCACTGCACTTGCTCTTGGTCTTCATACCAGTTCTCATGTATCCGCGGATTGACATTTATGAGGCGAAGCTCCTCATGTTGGTACTTGCCATTGTGCTAGAGTGACACCAAATTTGGCGCCGTTGCCGGGGAGAGAGCTTGGAGGACGAGCGTGTGATGGTAAGATGTAGAGTAGCAATGTTGGAAGGTAAAAAAATCACCATTTTCAGTTCAGTTTTTGAGTTTTCCTTCTTCTTCTTCATCATCATGACCACCATCTCCTCTCATCTTCACCTTCTCTGAGTTTTTCCTTTTTTTGACTGTACATTATCTATTTCACCCCTTTTTCTTCCTTCTTGGCTATGCGTGGAGTTCAGAGAGGGTTCAGATCTTAGGCGCTTTTGAAATATAGAGATTTACACCACCAGAACATCAAAAATCTGAGTAGTGGTATCGCGGAGTGACAAGAGCTGCGTCTGGTATCGTGAGTGTCGTATCGCGACTTTGAAGAGTGGTTTTGCATCTACAGGCTGATAGGAGTGACAAGGAGAACATAAGGTACACATATTTGCAAAAAATTTTGAATTTGGGCTTAAAAATCTCCAAGTATCGTGTCCGATTGAGTTTTGGTATCGCGATACCAGAATTTCCGTGTATCGTGATACTTGTTGAGGTATCGTATCATGCACACCCACTTGAGGTATTGCGATACCATTCTGGTATCATATCGTCAAGTGCTGGTATCGCGATCGCGGTCGTCCCGGTGGTATCGTATCACGGTCCACATGGTATCGTATCGTCTCGGTCTTGGTATCGTATCGTTGACCGTGCAGTATCGTATCGTGTGCTAGTTTGGTATCGTATCATCGACTTAGTATCGTATCGTGCCCAATCTAGTATCGTATCATGCAAAAAAGTGGTATCGTATCATCCATAGAACCAGTAATGCACCTTGTGGTATCATATCACGAAACACAAGCAGTATTGTATCGCGATTGGAGTGGTATCGTATCGTCTATAGACTGATATCGTATCGTGAGCAATCTAGTATCGTATCGTGTGATATCCAATATCGTATCGTGTAGTGGTCAGGTATCGTATCGTCCACTAACTTGGTATCGTATCGTCGAGTGCAGAGGTATCGTATCGTGTGATTTTTGGTATTGTATCATGGGCTTGGTGGTATCGTCTAGCAAGTGGTATAGTATCGTGGAATTTGGTATCGCCTTGGTGGTATCGCGTGGAAAATCTGGTATCGTATCACCTATCTTGATGTACTCCCAGAGAGGTCTTGTTTCCCTGTTTTAATCCCCAGAACCCTGAACTGGCATAACTTTCTCATACGAAATCCGTTCGGAGTGATCTTTGGTTCGTTGGAAAGCTCGTGGGGAGTACTACTAGGTTATTAGATAGGGTATTAATACGAGGATTATTAGATAGGGTATTTTGAAGTTGACCCTCAGGTTGGACTAGGAAGCAAGGGGTTTCACAAGATTTTGGGCAATTCAAAGGACAATTTTGGACTTGTAGACAAGGCTTATGAACCTAAGCTCAAGTGGAAACTAATGTCAACCACACAACCAAGTCAGGGACTCACAGCTCAGTGGTTAACACTACGTGTTGAGTTCATAAACAAGTGAGTCAAAAATGCCATTTAACTAGGAGAGACTCTTGGATTCTAAAGACATGCATAGATCCATACCTAGGGAAGGTCTTATGTCTATAGTGGAAGGGGAATATAGGATGTCTCTTCAATACGTATCCACTAACCTGCAAGGAATACCCATCTACCTCGACAGTCTATACAGGTCAGCAGCAAGAATGAGAAACACTACTGAATTAGAAATAGTTCCAAGAGCAACTGTCAAGTACGAAGATGGAGTCTACATGGACAAGATGGGCCAGATCTATGTATAACTGAAAACCCTGATCAGATTAATGAAAGAGGAGAGTTAGCTCGAGATCATGCAACTACCTCACAAAACCCATTCGAGACCCAGCAAATAACAGAAAATGTGATGTTAGGACAAATGAGCCAAGGTACTAGACCCGATAGACCACATGAACAATTCACCATGCCAGGAATCAACCCCCACGGCCACACTAGTCAGAGAATGGGAAATATGAATAGACCTGCCTTTAAGACAGAACCGCCCCAAGGTGTCCCCATCATAATGCAATCCCCAGAGCTAGACAAAAGAGTGAGACCAGTCCAATTGGCCAAATGTATGCGAAATCGTTACGATGGCACAGGAGAGCCCTATGACCACATAGCAGAATTCAAGCAAGTGTTATGAGCGGAGCAAGTGGATGATTTAATCATGCAATATGAATCCTTTGGGTTAACCCTCACAGGAATAGCCTTAGCTTGGTTTCAATCCTTGGATCCAAATTCCTTTGGCAATATCGAACAATTCTTCCAAGAATTTGTCTGGGAATTCACTAAGCGAGGGATCAAGCACAATTCGTCATCCTTACTACATAGTTTCAAACAAGCTCCCAAAGATACAGTAAAAAATGCAGCATGAAGATTTAGTCAATATGTAGGCCGATGCCCTTTGACAGAGAGACCTTCTCAGCAGAAAATGATATCCCTATTTTTAGAAGGCCTAACCAATGGAACATTGAGAATGTTAGTATACGTAAAACGGTTGCAAAATCTAAGTGAGTGTCTTCAAGAATGTATAGATTTGGAAGACAACTTAGCTGAGGATCTCAAAATCACACAAGATCTTACCAAAACGGAGGACACAAGGAGCAATGAGACTTATAGTTTGAGCTATGTGGAGGAAGTGGCAGAGTTAGTGGCCAAGAAATTAGGGGTACAAGGACAACGGAACTACCAGATTTCGTCCTTGAGATTGCCAATGTTAGGAAGTTGCACACTTTGTGGTGGAGATCATCCATCTCATGCCTGCACCAGAGAAGGATTAGGGTTATCACAACCTTACCCTTACAGTAGACAACCAACTCAAGAGCCTAACATGTACTCTTATAGTGAGCAGAAGTACCCCAACTACAGTATTGAAAACTATCCAATGAATAGACAACCACAAACATTTGTACCACCCCAAGGTAGACCATATGAATACCCTCCTAGGGAACAAGGCAGAGATGTTCCTAGATATGACCCATGTCCAGGACCACCAAGAGCAACTAGATCGTATGAACATGGAGGATATAGCCAACCTCAACCTATACCAGGTCAACAACCACCCCAACCACTAGCTCAGACACAAGGGCAGAACATCACAATACAGGTCATTTGTCTTGAGTGTGGCAAAGAACAACTCCTGAGAGATTGTCCTGGACATCCCTCTAGTGCACCAAAGGTTACACCAGTTAATGTAGTAGGCTTAGTAGGGGATTCAAGTTCCGGTAGCGATAATGTGGCTCCTATACATGCAGTTACAAGGGCACAAGCCTTACAAAAAGCTAAACTAGCTGAGCAATCAGAGCCAAGTGAATCAGAAGAGCCTAGTAAGAGAAAAACAAGAACATGGAAGGATACTAGGGAGAAAGCCAATCGTAAGTGGACCAAAAAGTTATCTGAACTAGAAGAAAGCCTGAAAGATGCAAAAACAAAAATAGAAGATATTGCCTCTCAAAGCTCCTCGCATGTCGAAACTCCATCCACACAACCTCACCCCCACCCACCAACCATTGTAAATAGACCACAACTAGGGTCTGTTCTTGCAGATCCAACCCCAGAACACTTGGACATGATGTTCAAGGCATACTAGGCTCAACTTCAAGAAGGGCCAACACCTGCAAACCTAGACAAGAGCTACCTAGAGCAGACTTAGAGATTAAACGGCCGAAAATGTGCATAAAAATGGTGGAACTAGCTGAAGCTATGTTCGAGGCCAATCAATCATTCAATCAGACGAATGCTATTACACCGGGTTTGCACTTCCAGGGCTTACTAGATAGATTAGAGCAGTTGGTAAATAAACCTCAAGTTTCTTTACCTCCAGAGGCTCAACCTACTGTTGAAAGAGAAAGCTCATCACCACAGAAAGTCTATGTTCCTGACTCCATAGATGACAGAGAACCTCTTTCAATTCAACAGCACACTCAAAAGTTCTTGCGGGAAATACAAGAAGAGAAATGGGCCAAGGAGAAGGATGTTTGCCCTCCTAATCTTGAAATTGATGACCGTCAGGATCAATTCCCACAAGACATTCCATCTATTTATGTAGACCAAGTAGAGCAACAAGAAAAAGAAAGTTCAAGATTTGAATCCAATTCTATACAAGAGTTGCCACAGTTCATAGGTCCATGGGAATCTGAATCTCTTCAGGCCAGAGCTCCCACAATATTGGTAAGAAATGGAGATTCAGTGGTTCCACAAAACACTGATGTCGTTAAGAACACTAAGGTTCAATGTCATCTCACTGTGGAAGAGCTGCTCAAAGTAAAACTTGAGTTATGGAAACATGTGGCGAATCAGGTCCCAGAACGTGATTCCAATATGCCAAAAGCAGACTCTAAGCAGAAAGTTCCAGAGATGCCTCTAGACAAAATAGGGGACATGAGCGAAGGTGAGGAAGGTAATACTTATCTTCCGATCACCTACCAAGGTTACACAACCAAAGCGATCATAGATTTTGGTGCTGGTGTTGCTATTGCGACCACTTCCCTGTGGAAGCAATGGGGTAAACCAACATTAAGACCAACTAGAATGAAGCTTCAGATGGCTGACGGCCATGTGGAAAGACCTCTAGGATTGCTAGAAGGGATAACTCTAACCACGTGTGGTGTAGAGTTTGAGCACACCTTTGCTATATGTGACTTTGGTAAAACTACTACCTATGAAATGATGCTAGGAAGGCCCTTCCTACAACAACTGCAAGTTGTACAGGATTGGGGAACCAATTCCTTGTACTTGCAGCGCTTAGGGGTTACAACCAAGGTCAATTTGAAGGATTACACCTTCAAAGATGTACCACCCCTACAGTGGAATCCTATCCACAAGGAGCAAGAAAATTCAATCTCTATGCATTCTAAAAGTTCATCTAAGACATCCTGGATGCATGAAGATACTCATTTGTGGATGTGCAAGGTCGCAAAGGAAGAGGAGAAACGCCTAAAAGCGAGAGAAAAAGGAACTTCTCAAGGAGAGAGGCCAATTAGAGACCCAGCCTATACACCGATGATCTTTCCAGATGAGGAATTTGAGCCTCATGGTTGGGTAGAAATCTTAGCTACCATGGACATTGCAGTGAATGAAGAACAATGGAAACCTCATTGTGATGAGGAGGGTTATGATATCTCAGCATTCATGTGTCAGCCCTTGCTAGAAGAATGTGACTCTAGTGACTTCATAGAAAAAGAAAAGAACGATGACGATCTAGAGTCCATTGTGATGGGTAGTTGCTTTATTTTAGAGGAGCACTATCTAGAAGACATAGGAGTATTTGCCCAAAAGGAAGAAGAACCTCTCGCAAGCATTAAAATTGTCAATTCAAAGGATGGAAGTGAAGGAGGTCAAAAGAAAAAGAAAAGACAAGGAGTGAAACAAGAAGAGAAGGAATCATTGTTCGAAGTACCAGAGAATTTCAAGAAGTACGAAGTTGAGGACCAAAAAACTTTGGTACGAATGCCTAAGAGAGAGGCCACAACAAGAGAAGCATATGATAACAAAGAAAAGACCAAAAAATCGTAGTTACCATTGAAGAGAACGAAGAGAGATGTATGTACATAGGAGATGACCTAAGTAAAGAAGAGGAAGCAGAGTTGGTAGCCTTGTTAAGGGAATATAGGGACATGTTTGCGTGGCACTATAGAGACTTGAAGGGAGTAGATCCGAAGGTTTGTTCTCATACGATCCCCATGATAGAAGATGCCAAGCCCACCAAACAGAAGCCCTACACATATAATGACACCTATGCAGCTAAAATAAAAGAGGAAATCGACAGATTGATTGAAGCCGGATTCATCTATGAAATTGAGCATACTGAATGGGTGTCCCCCGTTGTAGTGGTGCCCAAGAAGAACGGGAAGTTACTTGTGTGTATTAACCTTAAAAAAGTTAATGCGGCCACGATAAGAGATAGTTATCCACTTCCAATCACTGATCATTTATTGGAGCGTGTTGCGGGCAAGGAAGTTTATAGCTTCCTTGATGGATTTTCAGGTTACAATCAAGTAGCCATTGCCACTGAAGATCAACATAAAACGGCATTTGCCACAGAGTGGGGAGTCTTTGCATTTTGTGTGTTGCCATTTGGGCTCACCAATGCACCTACAACATTCCAAAGGCTCATGTGTCATGTCTTCAAAGAGTTCTTGCGAAAAAGCTTAGAAGTATATGTGGACGATTTATGTGCTCATTCCCAAGAAAGGAGATGTCACATTCCTGAGCTCAGACAGATCTTCAACAAGTGTAGACAATACCGAGTGTGTCTGAACCTAGAAAAGTGTGTGTTTATGGTACGTCAAGGTAAAATCTTAGGTCATATTGTTTCTAAGAACGGAATATCAACAGATGAGGACAAAGTAAAAGCCATAGCGGAGGTGCCGAGGCCAAGGAATGTTAAAGAGGTACAAGCCTTTATGGGCCATTGTGGATATTATCGTAGGTTTATTCACATGTATGCAATTATAGCTAAGCCTCTTTATGCCTTATTGACAAAGTTTGAGTGGAACGACGAATGCGATAAGTCCTTCAATGAGCTGAAGAAACGCTTGTGCACATCACCAATACCGACCACTCCTGATTGGAATAAGCCATTCCATGTACATGTGGATGCATCCAATTATGCAATAGGATGTGTGTTGTCACAACCCACAGGAGAAGGAAATTTAGATTTGCCTATAGCCTATGCTAGTAGGCAATATGCTGTAAAGAAGTTTAGACACTATCTATTGGCCAACAAGTTCAAATTTTTCACTCATCATCAAGCTTTATTATACTTGGTCAATAAACCTTGCAACACAGGACGCTTAGTAAGGTGGTTCCTCTTACTAATGGAATATGACTTTGAAGTGGTTGTTAGGCAAGGTAAGACCCACCTCAGAGCGGATCACCTTTCTCGCATCACTTCCGGAGAGCCACCGCAAGGAGTGTCTGATGAATTGCCCGATGCTTATCTGTTCAATCTAGAAGTTGTTCCTAAATGGGAAAATAAGTTGGTACTAGTCCTAACCTTTGGACCCGCAAATAAGAAGGTGAAGACGAACAAGGATGAAATTGTGTGGTCAAAAAGCTATCAAATATTGGCAGGAAGCATGTATAAACAAGATACGGAGGGTGTTCTAGCTTGTTGTGTCGAGGACGATGAACATACTAGTTGGTTGCAACAAGCCCATGAAGGATTTCTAGGGAATCACGACTCTTTATCACATATCATTAATTCCAGATTGGAGTGCTCCATTGGTAGAATTTATGAGATCAGGAACATTACCTAGCGAGGCTAGTCTAGCAAGAAGACAAAGCATGGAGCAAGAGGCTAAAGACTATGCCTTAGTAGGCAAAAACCTATATTGGAGAGGCAAATATGGTTACTTAAGACTGTGCGCTCATGAATCAGACTACTTGAAAGTCTTAGAAACTGCACACAGTAGTGTTGCAGGTGGACACTTTGGTCCTGACCGAGTAATTAAGACTATTCTATTCTGAGGACTTTGGTGGCCCACTCTTCATATGGATGTACATACCTATGTGAGAAATGTGACGCATGCCAACGTGCCCAGTACCCAATTAGAAAAGATGAGATGCCTTTGAGGCCAATGATGGGAGGACGTGCATTTTCAAAGTGGGGCATAGACTTTGTAGGTCCTATTAACCCCCCAACTAGAAACTCCCATGCCGAATATATTATTGTAGCCACAGATTACCTTACAAAGTGGGTAGAAGTCAAAGCCACAACGAAGAATGATGCTTAAACAATAGCAAAGTTCTTATTTGAGAACGTGTTCACGAGATACGGATTACCCATAGAGTTAGTAAGTGATAGAGACACACACTTCTTGAATTTTTTGTTTGAAAATCTTCTCCAAGAATTCTTGGTGATACATAAGAAGTCTCCTCCCTATCATCCACAAGCTAACGGACAAGCTGAGAGCACAAACAAGATCCTATGTAATGTACTGACCAAACTCGTAAATAATAAACGCTCTGATTGGGACAAACAACTCCATCATGCTATTTGGGCGTACCGAGTTGCCTATAAAATGGTACTCAATGCAACCCCATTTCAGATGGTCTTCGGACAAAATGCTGGGCTACCATTGGATTTCCTAATCCCAACTTTAAAAGTAGCACAAGAGCATGAGTGGAATGGACACGAGTTATCCTCTAGGATCTTTGATCTAGAACGCTTAGGTGAGACAAGGCTACGAGTAGCAGCAGGCATCTATGCTGCAAAGAAACGGCAAAAGGCATACTTCAATGCACATATCAAAGATAAAGGCTTGAAAGAGGGAGACCTAGTGTTGGTTTATACACTAAAGCAACATGCCCATAAATTGGAAAAAAGAGGATATGGACCCATGATCATCAATAGAATTTCCACTAGCGGTGTATTTCAATTGGCCACACTAGAAGGTGATATCTTGCCCAACTATATCAGTGGTTGTCGAGTCAAGCTATATCAAGAACCTCTTACAGAGGATATGCTACAGAGACTCAACACTGCTAAGAAGCAAAAAGAAGAAGAGTTAAGAGTTAGAGAAGAAGCACAGGCAAAGGCTAGAGAACGCATTAGGAGAAATAAGTTAAGACGCCTAGGTCTAGATATCAATCATGAGGCCCCAAGATACCACATGGACATGTGTCAAACATCAAGTGCAATTGCTTCTCGAATAATTGATCGACGTCCCTTTGTGAACATTGCAGTAGGACAAGGGAAGAATGCAAGGACTATGAGAGCATTGATTGACTCAGGTGCAGCAATTAGTGCAGTTAGACTTTCATAATGCCAAGACTTGCAATTGAACATAAAGCCTATAGAAGCCTATCTCATAGGTTTGGGAGGTGTGGAAACCCCTTGTTTGGGAGAGGTGGAACTTCCCATCTACCTTCAAGATGTTCCAATGAAATTCAAAATGCTAGTATGTCATGATGAGGACATTATAGAGCCACTTGTCTTGGGTCAAGATTGGATTTATGACCATGCAGTCAACTTGAACCTACGAAGTCGAATCCTTCAAGTTTGGGCACCTGAACAATGTGTCACATTAGAATTAGAGAATTTCATGAGCACAAAGCCACGTAGCACACATTCTCTTAGTTCTTCCAAAACTAATCTCTGTAAAGAAAATGTCGTGTGTTTCAAAAACCCTACGAAGCAAAAGGACTCAATCATGGAAGCACAAGCTCAAAGTCTAGCAAACTTCTCTTCTTCTTCGCTGACTAATGCAAGCATAACTCAACCAAAGAGGCAAGCAAAACAGACATCTGCTATATCAAATAGACAAACCAAGTGTAAGACGAAAGAAGCTCAGGGTAGGAAGCAGATTTGGGTACGAAAAGGAGAGCAACCACTAGCTTTGCCACCACCACTTCTATTGAGCCGAGCCTACCATCCTAAAAGAAGCACCAAGAAACGAGGACAAGCTCAATCCCAAGGTCTCCAACAGGTTTGGGTTCCAAAGCAATCGATGAAGGCCGACCATAATAACATACAAATTTGGGTGCCAAAGAAATTAGCTGCAGCTCAACAAGGGCGACTGCAAATGTGGGTAACCAAGGCACTCTTACATGCAAAGAACAATATGATCTCCTTCACGAGAAAAATCTCAACAAAGCAACCACGACAAAGCACGAGTCGAAACCATGGACCGAGACCAAAAGAAGATAAATTCATCTCCTCACCGGTACTAAAAAGACAACCAAAAAGGGTACGGGTGTGGAAGCCAAAAGTACCACTAGCTTCCAGAGAGCCAAAGAGCCAACTACACTGGATACCAAAATTCAGAAACCACCCAAAGATACAGAGGAAAGAGCTTATGTCTATAGGGCCAAATCCTATCCTGAAATGGATCCCTATAAGAAGGATTACATCATTTCAAGATCCACTGGCTACCTTCAACAAAGACTGCATCAATGCCCACCAGCAACCTTGAAGCCTCGACGAGCAACAACCATGTGTCTTTGGCATAATTTTGTCTTTTGCACCATTCAGGTCATGCATTTCCAAAGTATGCATTAATATAGGGCCACAATACACGGTCGTGCATAGACACACCTGAGAATCCCAGGCACATGATACACAACTGACATATGTAAAATATTTTATTTTATTGATTCTAACACCTTTCTTCTTGTTTTATTCCATTGTTTCAACCAAAAAAAAAAAAGCGAAAAAAGAGAAAAAAGACAAAAAGAAAAAGAAGGCGACAGGACAGGAGTGTGTGCTTGAGGAATCTTTGATGTGAACCATCAACAAGGACATCCATCAACACGAACGACAAGCCATCGGTCAATCATCACGATGGGCATACAACACGAAGAGTGAAGATTGATGGATCTTTTACCATGGTCCGAATTGCCTACTTCGGCAACACCACAACCATGATAGATTAGGAAACCTCTTTGTCAGAATACCCTTGAGCACTTAGCTCAAAACCCCATTCCTTGCACCATACTACTTCCAATGCATTCCCCACGTATGCATGCATAGGGCTACATTACAAGGCCGTGCACAAGGCACCTATTTTTTTTCCAACCCATGCACTAATGCACTGACCCATCATCCATTATGGGTTACAAGTACTTGACATGAAAACGAGGAAACACATCTTTGGAAGAACCCGAGGACATCAAGGGGACCACAACAAGAGCAAGGAAGCAATCCACCACGAGAGTTGCTCATACCCAACATTGACAACCTCTTTCGAGTAGCTCACAATTTTTGACAGCTCACAACGACACCATCAAGCGAGAATACAAGGAAGACGTACATACGAAGGTAGCAGTGACAAAATGAGGAACCAGATAACTGCCCAAGCTACAATTGGAAGACAGACCGCTCCTAATAATACATGAAGGACCCTACCTCTCAACGTACTACATGGAACAACCACTACAATAAGGTTCTTTCAGGGACGATAGACTCAAGAGGGGGGGGAGTGTTGAAGCTCAAGGTCAAGGACAAAGCATGGAAGCACATCAAGGAAGTGGACACACAAGAAGGCGGAGCAAGTAGGGAGCTCCAAGAAGCACCTGTCAAATTTCAGAAGAAATCCCTATAAATATAGTGACTTTTGTCACTAAAAACCATTGTAAATACCACTTTCCATTTTTACAACTCCATTTTGTTCAAGCTGAGGAGTCCTCAAGCTTGAGGAGTATTAGAAGTATTATCCTACCAATTTTCATAATTTTTAGACTCTGTTTGAGCCCCCAAATAAGCCTTGGAACCTAATTTTTAACTAGGCCGGACACTAGGTATGGACAAGGCCAAAACTACTCAAAAAACTATAAAAGGGGCTGGAGAGCTCATTCTCGGGGTTAGCTTGTTGTAGATTTCAGCTTTGTAAGAGAGTTCTTTTGTAATTCAAGTCCTTCCATTGTTCCACTCTTTGATCTTACCTTGTGCGCGCGTGTGTGTATGTGTGTGCATGTTTGTATGCTTTCCCTCACGCACGTGCACTTCACTTGCTCTTAGTCTTCATACCGGTCCTCATGTCTCCGCGGATTGACATTTATGAGGTGAAGCTCCTCACATTGGTACTTGCCATTGTGCTAGAGTGACACATACCTAATCCTTCTCTCTTTAGTAGTGGTATAATTTGTTCAGCTACATTTGATTGTCTATTGGCACAAGCAATGGGAAGATCTATATATACCTTCACCAGTGGGTTGTGCTAGTACGCACCCAATAGCATAATTGGATGCATCCACATGAACATGGAATGACTTGTTCCAATATGGTGTAGACAAGATTGGTGTTGAACACAATCATCATTTAAGCACTTTAAAGGAGTTTTCACATTCGTCCGTCCACTCAGAATTAGTTAAAAGGTTGTACAAAGGCTTTGCAATGATTACATACATATGAATGAAATGCAAATAATAGCTACAACACCCCATGAAAGCTGGTACTTCCTTGACATTCTTTGGCCTAGGTAGCTCTGAAATAGCTCTAACTTTATCCTCCTCTATGGATATTCCATTCTTTGAAACTATGTCCTAGAATCTTGGCTTGCTTGACCATAAAAACACAATTTTTTGGGTTCAAGTAGACCTAATATTCTCTACATTTTTAAAAAATTTGTCTTAACTTCGGTATACGTGTTTGTCTAATGTTGGAATGACCACATAGATCATCACCATTGACTTCCAAGTTTTTACACAAAAACTCTTTAAATACATGATACATTAGCCTTTGGAAGGTAGGAGGTGCATTTGTTAGCCCAAATGGTCTTACCTGAAATGGGAATATGTCCCATTCTATGGCAAAAGACATTTTATGGTGGTCTTCTAGGGTGATTGCCACTTGATTGTAGCCAAAGAACCTTTCAAGGAAGCTGGACACTTCCTTGCTTGCTACTCTTTCCAATACGTGCTCAGTGATAGGAAGTGGATAACTATCTCAAATAGTGGCTGGGTTAGCCTTCTTCAAGTTATGCATACACATAACTTGCCATTCTTTTTGGGCATCACTAGAATGGGGGATCAATGTGCTCAATTTCATAGATAAATATGACTTCTACCAATCAGTCTATCTCTTCCTTGATCTTGGTGGCATAATTATCATTATATGTCTATGGTTTTTGCTTGGAGAGTTTGGCTTCTGAGGTCATGGGAATTGTATGTGAGCATATGTTAGTGTCTTCTTCTTTTAGGTCCTTATAACTCCATTGAACCACATCTCTATATTCTATTAATAAATTAGTCAATTCCTTTTCCTCTTCCTCACTCAGTTCATGTCCTATGGTTCTTCATTCCTTACCATAACAGTGGTTGCTCTCATAGAAGTAGACTTTGCTTCACATGGACATGTGAAATGAGGGGATTCTTGTAAGGAATTAGACCCGAAGTCTAACCATTCACTAGACTGGGTATCCTTTTGTTCTCCATAAATAGAAGGAATTTCATGTGGGAATTGATCATGTAGTTCATCCATAATTTCAATGGGAGGAGGATTGTCACTTTGTTTACCCATTTCTCTTCTTGAATCTCTCTTAAAAATTCTTGAGAGTTTTGATTTACAGAATCAGAAGCAGAGATTCCTGACTCGATGGAGTTGTGAACATAAGCATCATTGGGAGGAAGACTTATCCTTTCACTTCCGATGTTACTTATGTGTGATCTAGCTTGCTTTCCGGACTTAGCTATCATCTTTTCCAATCTTTCTAATAATCCATTTAAGTGTATCTGTGTTTTGGTTGAGGTTGTGCAATTGAATAGATGACTTGCTTTAAACATAATTTGAGCCAATTCTACCATCTTTGCATAAAGCTTGGTTCATTCAATCTCTAGGTCAGCCTTGGGGTAACACTTTTCATGTTCTATCACATTTGGCCCTTCTTGGATTTTGGTTTAATGTAAGATGGCATATAAAGAAAATTTCCTTTGTGGCACACGCTCTAACCTAGATTATTCATAAAATGCTCCAAAGATTGCAATTTTACACCCACCCTTAATATAAAGGAGTGCCAATTAGTTATGATATAGCACCTAGAAGTCAGAAATCATCATCAACTACCATAGAGCAATGGAGAAAGAAGATGAGCTGAGAAGTTGGAGGAATGATCACTAGAATCTTAGATCAAGAAGTCAAAGAGACACTACAACATATCGAGGGTATACCGAGGCTCTTATCGAGGAAAATGAACGGGTGCAATTTGCCCGCGACGTCGATGTTGCAATCGATATGCACATCGGTAAGATAGCACCGGTATAGGCACTGGTATAGTCGTCAGTATGGGCATCGGTATAGTCGTTTGTATGGGCATCGGTGTGAGCGTCGGTATTACCGATGCTTATACCGATGTTCATACCGACGACTCTACTGGCAGTACCGATGCCCATACCGACGACCACTAGGAGTACCGATGCAGATACTCTCGCTGATACTGACGACCACATTTGCAAAAAAAAATTTGGGCAGAGTGTGTTGTCTTTTGCTATAGCAACATTATATTATTGTTGTTTAGCAAAAGACAATACACTCTGCCCAAGCCTAAACTGAGTACATGTGATATGTACTCTAATGACAACCAAAAGCAAAAATGAACCATGAATCATGTACAAAAATTTGTATATTCCATAAATGAAGGATGTACAAGAGTGTGGCAAAGCACTTCCATATAAGAACCGAATACAAAATGTGAAAAAGCACTTCCATATAGGAATCGAATATAAAATTATGGTACATCATTATAGGAGTGTAATACAAAATTGTGGCAAAGCACTACCATACATATGCGAAAGGGGATCAAAACATTTACACCTACAATCATGCAACAAAACATATGCATAAAATGAGACAAATTGACATGACAATTATAAACAACAACTAAAATTATGAAACCAAGCTATAAGTTTACCTAATCATAGATTCTCCCATGAAATGATTATACTGCATCCCTCTAAGTCGTGCAACAGTGCAGCCAGTCCATGACGATATCCATAAGCTTCTTCGGTTCAGGTCGGAGGATGACCCACTGCCAACTCCTATAATGAATATGCAAAATGCTAGATGAATATACATGATGTATTTAAGACAAACAAATTCAATAATTAAAATGATTCTTACAAATTGGTAGCGCATACTGTTGTATCCAGCGCTACCTAAATGCGACGTTCCAACCGTATCTAAATGTGTGGCCACCGCATCCCGCTGCTGATGATATCGATCAGGAGTATATTGCTGCTCATCCTAAATCGATTCCCACTCTTCAATATCTATCCATACAGGCTTTGCATTTGTGTATGCATATGCATGTGTGTATGTGTGTATGCATATGCATGTGTATGTATATGCATATGCATGTGTGTATGCATATGCATTTGTGTATGCATATGCTGTTATCAGGATCTTTAGTGCATGCACACACAGGGTAGACAGAAGACGAAACAGGAATCATAAAGAGAGAGACCATCGACGCGATATTGGGTGCAATCTCCCCCCGTGTACTCTAATGGATGAGTCTATCAGAGTACCCGTATTTATAGGTTTATTTCTGTTATTTCCTGAAAATAGAAGTTACATGAGAGCCATCGCTTTTAGAAGCGACTTTTAGGAAAAACTACTTTATTTACAAAAAGCGTCGCTTCCTAAGCGAACCACTACTTTTAGAACAAGTTAAACCTAAATATAACTTATTCTAGAAGTCTTCGATTTAATCTTTGAATTTATTTATTTATACGCATCCACTTGTATCCATGCCCTCATGCTTATTCACTTGCTAGATCAAATACAACCACATTAAAACCTTCTAGACATTTAAAACATTAAAAATCCATTTAACCTTCCATGATTCCATAATATACAACATGCCTCCCAATTGACAAGCAACTGACCTCAGTTGATAAATAGAAAAACAGACATCGATGATTAGTCGCATGTTCCATCACTAAACAATAGTAAGCATGAACCATGTAAAACACATGCATGGGATCGGAAACCTGAAAGTTTAATGTAATTGGGAATGATATGCAGAAATTAAATGATCATAGTGAGGTGACAAAGAAGTCTTATGTATCAATTGTGATTCCTCCAGTGAGTGATTTTTATATTTGAATAAATATCTATGATATTGCTTACGAGTTCGTGTAGTTGTAACATCATAATCTATTAGTTTCTCGAGAATCAATATTTCCGCATCCTCTTCAAGTAAAGGAGGATCATCCAAAATAGGCGTGAGTGGTAAAGTACCTCGAAAAGATTTCAACAAACTTATATGGAAAGAATTATGTATACCCCAATGAGAAGGTATATCTAAACGAAAAGAATTTTCATTTATTTTCTCAATAATGCAAAAAGGTCCGTAATATCGTGGGGCAAGTTTGACCTTGGGATGTTGAGAAATATTTTTTAAACGCCTTTTAATGATTCGTAACCAAGCTAAATCATTTTCATTAAATTGTTTGTCTATGCGCTTCTTATGAATGCTACGCATGTAACGTTCTTGACTCTTCCCAATATGCTCATGCACTTCATCAAGTGTAGAAATATGATCTTGCGCAAAAGAATCAGCCATAGGAATGTCAATTTGAGTGAGACTCATGGGAGTGGGAAGCTTTCTTCCATAAACAATTTCATATGGTGCACGACCAGTAGTAGTGTGTGGGGTGTTATTATATGCAAATTGAAGTAAAGGAAGTTTGTCATCCCAATTACTTGGATTGTCCAAAGAGTAACAACACAATAAATCCAATATATTACTATTTGTAGCCTCACTCTGACCATTACTTTCAGGATGAAATGCAGAACTAAAATCATTTTAGGATCCTAGATGTTCAAATAATGCTACCCAAAAATGGTTACAAAAATGAACATCTTGATATGAGAGAATAACTTTAGGAAAACCATGATGTGGAAAAGTACATTTAATAAATAACCTAGAAGCTTGAGGTGTAGTTAAAGTCTTTTTAGAAGGAATAAAGTATGCATGTTTACTAAATCTATCAACAATTGTCCAAATCATATCATTGTGAGATGCAGTTGCCGGAAGACCAGTAATGAAATCCATAGAAATCTGTTCCCATGGTCCATCAAGTATAGGAAGTGGCATTAATAATCCGAATGGTTTACCATGATGTCGTTTTACACGTTGACAAATAATACAGTGAGAAACATATTGTGCAACATCTTTTTCCATGTTAGGCCAAAAGAAGAAATCTTTACATGCAGAAATAGTACTTTGTATGCCCCTATGACCCATATATGGTGGTTCATGCATCTCTTTCATAACAAACTCTTTGAATGTTTGTGTAATGCATAACTTGTGTTGAAAATACAAAAATCCATTATAAAAGGTGTAATGATCCTCATGATGTGATGTGGAATTATTGAAAGCAATCCATGCTTGTGAAAAATACAGGTCCGATGCATAAGTGGGAATCATATCATTAAATGAATGAATGTGAATAGCAGAAATATTATTTATTGAAACAATATTTGTTTGTGGGGATGGGAGACGACTTAATGCATCGGTGACAACATTAGATTTTCCTGGTTGATATTGAATTAGAGGTTGGAAGTTTTGTAGAAATGAATCCCATTTAATATGTCTATCGAAAATCAATGATTGATGTAATAAATGCTTAATAGCTTGTTGATCTATTTTAATTAGAACTTCCGAACCCATAAAGTAATGTTTCCAAATTTTCAATGCATGTACAACAACTAAAAGTTCCTTATCATATGTACTATAATTGCGTTCAGAAGGTTTGCGTTTCCTACTTTCAAATTCAAGAGGATGATCATTTTGCATTAAAACAACACCTATTCCAAAACCACTAGCATATGTAACTACGTGAAATGGTTGTGCGAAATCAGGTAATTGCAAAACATGCACATGAGAAAGTGCATACTTAAGTTTAGTGAAAGATTTTTGTTGGGCTACTCCCCATACAAATTTTAGATTTTTCTTCAATAATAAAGTAAGGGGAAGGGCTATAGAAGAAAATCCCTTTACAAACTTTTGATAAAAGCTAGCTATTCCTAAAAAAGAATGGACATCATTCACTGATTGAGGTTTAGGCCATTCTTCAATTACTTTAATCTTCTTGGGTTTGACATGAACGCCGTGACTAGAGATGATATGTCCAAGATACTCTATCTTGTTTTGGAAGAAACAACTCTTTTTAGAATTAACATAATGTTTATTTTTACGTAACAAATCAAAGATGGTTGCTAAATGAATTTCATGTTCACTGTCATTCCTACTATAAATAAGTATATCATCAAAGAAGAAAGAACAAAATCTTGGTATTCAAGGAAAATATTATTCATCATGCGTGCAAAAGTGACGGGTGCATTGGTAACTACGATCTAGAGTCCATTCTGATGGATAGTTGCTTTAATTCAGAGGAGCACTATCTAGAAGACATAGCAGTATTTACCCAAAAAGAAGAAGAAAATCTCACAAGCATTAAAACTGTAAATTCAAAGGAAGGAAGTGAAGGTAGTCAAAAAAAAAAAAGAAAAGAAAAGCAATTAAACAAGAAGAGGAGGAGTCATTGTTCGAAGTACCAAACAACTTCAAGAAATATGAAGATGAAGACCGAAAAATTTTGGTACGAATGCCTAAGAGAGAGGTCACCATAGGAGAATCATATGATAATAAAGAAAAGACCAAAAAAATTGTAGTCACTTTGCATGGCACTATAGAGACTTGAAGGGAGTAGATCCAAAAATTTGCTCTCATATGATCCCCATGACTGCTGATGCCAAGCCCACCAAACAGAAGCCCTACACATATAATGATACATATGCAACCAAAATAAAAGAAGAAATTGATAGGTTGATTGAAGCTGGATTTATGTATAAGATTGAGCATACTGAATGGGTGTCCCCCATTGTAGTGGTGCCCAAAAAGAATGGAAAGTTGCGAGTGTGTATTAACCTTAAAAATGTTAATGCGGCTACTATTAGAGATAGCTATCCATTTCCAATCACTGAACATTTATTGGAGCGGGTTGTAGGCAAGGAAGTTTATAGCTTCCTTGATGGATTTTCACGTTACAACCAAGTAGCCATTGCCCTAGAAGATCAACACAAAACGACATTTGCCACAGAATGAGGAATCTTTGCATTTTGTGTGATGCCATTTGGGCTCACAAATGCACTTGCAACATTCCAAAGTCTCATGTGTCATGTCTTCAAAGAGTTGTTGCAAAAGAGCTTAGAAGTATATGTGGATGATTTATGTGCTCATTCCCAAGAAAGAAGATACCACATCCTTGAACTCAAACAGATTTTCAACAAGTGTAGAGAATATCGGGTTTGTTTGAACCCAGAAAAGTGTGTGTTCATGGTACGTCAAGGCAATATCTTAGGTCATATTGTTTCTAAGAATGGAATATCAACCAATGAGGACAAAGTCATAGCCATAGCAGAGTTGCCAAGACCAAGGAATGTTAAAGAGGTACAAGCCTTTATGGGCCATTGTGGATATAATCGCAGATTTATCCATAGGTATGCGATCATAGCTAAACCTCTTTATGCTCTATTGACAAATTTTGAGTGGAACGATGAATGCAAAAATTCCTTCAATGAGTTGAAGAGACGTTTGTGCACAGCACCAATACTAACCTCCTGTCCATGTCGATGAATCCAATCATGCCATAGGATGTGTGCTAGCACAACCCATAGGTGAGGGAAATCGAGATTTACCTATAGTATGGACTTTATCAGTCCTATTAACCCCCAGCTAGATACTCCCATGCAGAGTACATTATTGTAGCCACAGATTACCTTACAAAGTGGGTAGAAGTAAAATCCATGATAAATAATGATGCTCAAACGATGGCTAAGTTCTTATTCAAGAATGTGTTCACGAGAGATGGACTACCAATAGAGTTAGTGAGCGATAGAGGCATGCACTTCTTGAATGAAGTCATTGAAAACCTTCTCCAAGAATTCTTGGTGATACATAAGAAGTCTTCCCCTTATCATCCACAAGCTAACAGACAAGCCGAGAGCACAAATAAGGTCCTATGCAATGTGTTAACAAAATTGGTAAATAATAAATGCTCTGATTGGGATAAACAACTTCATCATGCTGTTTGGGCTTACCGAGTTGCCTACAAAACGGTACTCAATGCTACCCCATTTCAGATGGTCTTCATCATGCTCTTTGGGCTTACCGAGTTGCCTACAAAATGGTACCTCAATGCTAGCCCATTAGATTTCTTAATCCCCGCTTTAAAAGTAGCACAAGAACATGAGTGGAATGGACATGAGTTGTCATCCAGGATCTTTGATCTAGAATGCTTAGGTGAGACAAGGCTACAAGTGACTACAGGCATCTATGCTGCAAAGAAAAGACAAAAGGCTTATTTTGATGCACACATCAAGGATAAAGGATTGAAAGAGGGAGACCTAGTGCTGGTTTATACACTAAAACAACAAGCTTGTAAATTGGAAAAAAGAGGATATGGACCCATGATCATTAATAGAATTTCCACTAGTGGTGCGGTTCAATTGGCCACGTTAGAAGGTGACATCTCTCCAAACTATATTAGTGGATGTACAGTCAAGCTCTATCAATAACCTCTTACAGAGGATATGCTAATGAGACTCAACACTGCTAAGAAGCAAAAAGAAGAAGATTCAAGGGTGAGAGAAGAAGCACAAACAGAGGCCAGAGAGCACATTAGAAAAACAAGTTAAGGCGAGTAGGCCTAGATGTCAATCCTAAAGCCCCATGATATCAAATGGCCATGTGCCAAACATCCGGTGCAAATGCTTCTCGAATAAGTGACCGACGTCCTTTTGTGACCTTAGAGGTAGGACATGGAGAAAATGTAGGGCCTGTGAGAGCATTGATTGACTTAGGTGCAGAACTAGTGCAGTTAGATTCTCATATTGCCAAGATCTAGACTTGAACATCAATCCAATAGAAGCCTATCTCATAGGATTGGGAGGTGTGGAAACCCCTTGCTTGGGTGAGGTGGAGTTCCCCATCTATCTTCATGATGTCCCAATGAAAGTCAAAATGCTAGTGTTTCAAGATGAGAACCTTCTGGACAATGCATTACATTAGAGTTAGAGGATTGCATGCTCACAAATCCAGGTATCACACATTCTCTTAGTTCATCTAGGCCCAATCTTACCAAAAAATATGTTGTATGTGTCAAAAGCTCCATGATGCAGAAGGATTCAATCATGGAAGAACATGCTCAAAGGTGAGTGGATCTCTCTTCTCCTTCAAAGTCTAGTGCAGCCACATAACCACAAAGGCAAGGGAAACAACACAAGACAGCTGCTATATCAAATAGACAAACAGAATCCAAGAAGAAAGTAGTTTCAGGCATGAAGTAGATCTGGGTATGAAAGGGCGAACAGTCAATCACACGAGTGCAGTCAAACTCATTACTGAAGAAGCGATGGAGAAAGCCACGTCATTAAGTAGTAGAACAACAAAGATCTCTATCTCAAAGAGTACTTCAAATTTGGGTACCAAAGCAATCGATAAAGGCTAACCACAATAACGTACAAATTTGGGTGCCTAAGGAATTAGTGGCCGCTCAACAAGTGCAATTACAAATGTGGGTACCCAAGGCCTTCCTACATGCACAAATCCCTATACTCTCTTTCACAAGAAAAATCTTAAAAAAGAAGCCAAGGAGAAGGAAGAGTCAAACGCAAGCATAGAGATCAAAAGCTGATCAACTCACTTCTGTAGAAATATTGAGCAGACAAGCAACAAGGATATGGGTTTGGAAGCCAAAAGCACCTGTAGCACCCATTGAACCAAAGAGCCCACAACGAAGAATAAAAACTCAAGAAACCATCCAAATGTGAAGCGGCCAAAGGTGATCACTACACAATTGAACATTGTTCTCAAATGGATCCCCATAAGGAGGAATGATCAGTTTTCATTCAACCATCAATTGATTGCATCATTTCGAGATCCAACGGATACCTCCAACAAAGACGGCATCAACATCCGCAAGTAACATCAAAAGCCTCGACATGCGATAACCATGTGCTCCTTGCACAACCCTGTCTTTTGCACCATTCAGGTCATGCATTTCCAAATTATGCATGAATATAGGGCCACATTATATGGTCGTGCATAGACACATTTGAGAGTCCCAGGCACAGGAGCACATTGACATATGTCAAGTATTTTTATTGATTCTAACATCTTTCTTCTTGTTTTGTGGCATTGTTCCTCTCAAAAAAAAAACAAAAGAAAAAGAGAGAGAAAAGAAAGAAAGAGAGAGAGCGAGAGCTTGTTCCCAGGTTTGGTTCATGGGACATGAATGAGTCATGCTTAGTTGAAGGTGGAATCATGGATGACTCGGCACTTATAAGTTTGGATTGAAGTGTGTCTCAGCTAGTAGATGATATTATTGCTGCCTTATCTGGTAGATGTCCAAAACTTGGCATGAACATGGCATCCACAGCTATTTTTTCCCCTTACCATGGTAGGAGGGAAGATCTCGAAGGTCTGTAACTTGAGTGATGCTTAACTATTGTATGTACGAGAGCATCCAAGGAGATATCTGAAAGGAGTAGTTTTGGTACCCTGCAAATCCTTGTATGTAATTTTTTTCCTTGTCTCGCCATGAAGACACATTTTTTTGGGTTTAGAAAGACTCTGTATTGTCTACATTTTTCAAAAATTCTCCTCAACTCGGGTATGTGATCCACTCATTGTGAGGAATATGTGCCCAAATTATCAACCTATAATTCCATTCTTTTCCTAAGAAATTCCTTAAAGACATGACACATTAATCTCTGAAAGGTGGCTCGCACATTGGTTAGGCCAAATGGCATGACCATAAAAGCATATACTCCCCATTCTGTGGCAACTACAATTTTGTGTTTATCCTCTGGAGCAATTGCAACTTGGTTGTAACCAGAGAATCCATCAAGGAAGTTGTAAAATTCCTTGCATGCCACTCTCTCCAACATGTGATCTATAATGGGTAATGGGTAACTATCTCGAATGGTGGTTGCATTAATTTTCTTGAGGTTGATGCACACCCTAAGTTTGCCATTTTTCTTGGGTACTACTACCAAGGGTGACACCCATTCTATGTGTTTGATTTCATAAATGAATCCTCCTGCCAATAATTTATCTATTCCTTCCTTAATCGCAAAGTATACATCATTGTATGTGTATGGTCGTTGTTTGGACGGTTTAGCGTCAAGATTCATGGGAATATGGTTTGAACAAATATAGGGATCCAGTCCTTTTAAATCCTTGTATGTCCAAGCAAATATATCCCTATAATTTTGAATCAACTCTATAAGCTCTCGTTCTTCGCTTTATGACACATCTTTCCCTATGTAGGTGCATCTTTTCTCTTCTCCTTCTATGGTCACAGTGACTTTTTTAGTCCGTTCTTTATTATCATATGCTATTCCTTCTTGTGCTTGCCGTTTAGGCATTTGGATGGAAATTTTCCTTTCGTCCACTTCATATTTTTTAAAATGTTTTGGAACTTCATTTTGTTCTTGTGGTATATTTTCTTCCTTACTAGTCTCTTCTGAATTGATATTCTCTTGAAGTCCCTTTTTTCTAGGGTGGAACTGCTCCCAACATCAATTTCTTTATGTTCTCCCTCCAAATGAACTCCTTCCTTCTAAATATCAGGTTTCGTTTCTATACTTCCATATTCTTCTGCCCACTCTTTTTCTATCCATTCTCCTTCCTCTATCTCTTGTAGTACAACCATGTATATACTTACATCGTACCCATACCTGTCTATGCACTCATTTAGGGTCAGGACTTCTTCATTGACACACACATCTAATGTGGCCAATATCTCCATCCATCCGTGGGACTCGAACTCTTCATCCGAAAACACTTGTGGCATGTATGTTGAATCCCCTACTGGCCTAGAGATTCCACAACCTAGTTGGCATGTTAGTCTTCTTTCTTCTTCCCTCTTGGATGCCTTACACATCCATAGTTGGGTGTCCTCATGCATCCATGATTGGTCTTCAGATCCCGCACTATGGACTAATAGGTCATCCTCTTCTTTATGTATAGAGTTCCATTGTAGAGGTGGGACATCTCGATAAGCAAATGTATGGAGGTTTATTCTCGTAGTTGTGCCCCTATGTTGCCTGTTGAAGATTCACTCACTAATTATGCATAATGACATAAAGACAAAGGAAAGCAAAAACAAAGCATTCAGAAAATCAAAGCCTTAGTGAAGGGACAAATTCACGTTTGTAATACACAGTGAAGAAACTTCCAGAATTACGGGATCGAAATGTATATAAGAGAGAGCATAGAACCGAAATGAGAGAGCATGTGAGAATACACATAAGATAGAGAATAGAAGTGAGATATAGAAGATGCCATAGATCGCGTATGTAGAGATGAATAACAAAACCTGAAATGTTGGGTGTTCATCTGAGAGAGATGGTAAGGAATAACTACTCAGAGTAGGAGAGTTTTCCATAGCTGTGAGCAAAGTGAGGCCAAGCTATTTTTGTACACATCTCTAATAGAAAACACATGTTCATGTGGAAGAATTTGAGCGCATTCTTCGTATGTGAAGAAATCTGAGAGATTTCATGTTACTGTGAAAAGTTAGTCAAGAGTTACAGTTTTCTCAGTAAATATTTTTCTAGTACTTCTATGAGTTAGATCTCAAAGTACAGTATAAAGTTTTGTATGAGATATAGCTTATCTTGTAGCTATAAGTCTCTATTATAAGTTGATCAAAGATTTCGGTGAAATGGATATGTACACACAGTACAAAGTCTGACCGAAAAGAGACATCCAGAACTGGTGAAGTTTTTCTTTAAACTTCAGATAGAGTTCATTCAGTGAAGGAAGTTCAGGTATCACTTCCTTACTTCATGTATACACATTTGAAGTAACTACAAACAAAGTTGCAGTTGATTCCGGTACAATTACGGTGACATTTTGGTGACAATCCGGTGAAGTTCCGGTGGAATTTTGGTGAGTTCAAAACACAGTTTTGACAAAGTTAAGTGACGCAAAGATTGTTTAATGGTAAACAAACACAGTAGTGTAAAGACTGAAGTAAATTAGTTCAGAATTGAAGCTTGAAGAAAACAAGAAACTTTCTGTAAAGTGAATTTTTGGTGTACACTAGATACAGTTATAAGTTTTCAGTTTCAGAACGTTTTCTAAGCTACTGATGATTATAGAGGTGTTCTAATATCACTCTAGCTTAGTTTCTGTGGCGTAAGTGAATTCTGCAATAAGCACTGCACCAATAGTGGTATCAGAGCAGGTTAATCAACAGTGATATCAGAGCGGTAAGATCCACAAGTGGTACCAGAACAGAAAAGGTTCTGAAGAGCAGAAAAGGTTTCTCAGAAGAAGAAACGGAAAGAGAATTTGAAGAATTCTCATAAAGGAAGGTGAAAGCTGAGGTGATCAACAACAAACAACATCAAGAAACATTCCGAAGTCATTCTCAAGGGTAAAGGTTTGTAAAAGGTAAAACCTTTTAACGTTACGCTCACCGGAAGTAATAGAAACAAGAAGATCATGGAAGATCATATCTCAATTGATAAATTGGATAGAGATAATTATCCGGCATGGGTAATGCGCATGGAAGCCTTACTTATGAGTAAGGACTTAATGATATATGTGATAGGAGAAGAAAGGAAGCCAATTTTCGAAGATGATAGTCAACCGAAGAAAGAAGAATTAGAAGCCTTGAAGCTGTGGCAGAAGAAAGATGCAATGGCAAGAGCGTATATCTATAATACTGTTACAGATCATCTACTACCGCATATTAGAGGTCTGGAGAAAGCAGAAGATATATGGAGAGCATTGGAAGATCACTTCCAAAATACTACGAAAGCTAGAAAGGCTAGCTTATGGTCGGACTTCACAACATTCAAGAAAAAGCAAAGTCAAAGCATTAGTGATTATGTCACTAAGATGAAGGACTTGGCAGATAGTCTTGGATCGATTGGTGAAGATATGGAAGACCACAGGTTAATAGCGCAAGTGCTTACAGGTTTGAGAGGAGATGAAAGGTGGAAACCTTTCGTACTCTCAACTGAATTGTCTTTAAATCATTTTGTACCAGATTTAAATGAGTTGCTTGGACTAATGCTAACATTTGAGCAAGATTTGAAGACAGATGGAGAAAAAGGACATAGTTCGGCTATGTATGCAAAGAACAAGAAGAAAGGTGATAAAGGAAAAGAAAAAGATGAAGAAGAAGTGACTGCTCAAGCAAATTATGCAAGAGGACGAGGTAATGTCAGAAATAAAAGTAGAAGTAATACAAAAGGCAGAGGTAACAAGAAAGCTTGCTGGATCTGTGGATTAAGCAATCACTTGGCTCATGATTGCTGGCATAATTCACAAGGATCAAACCAGAATTAGAACAATAATAGTAGAGGCAGAAGCGGAAGATATCAAAGAGGAAGACAAAGCCAAAGAGGCGGATATGGTAGAGGTGGAGCAAGAAGTTGGGGACATAATCAGTCTCACAACACTACCTACTACAACTATGCGAATGATACGCAGAATGACGATCATACGACGTTGATGATGAACTCAATAAGTGTGTCAGAGAATGAAGACCTCAAGTTATTCTATATTGACTCTGGTTGTTCAAATCATTTGTCAGGAAATTTAGAATTATTATCAGAATTAGAAGGAGGCATTTCAAATCATATAGTACAGACAGGTGATAACACAAAACATAATGTGAGGTCAATTGGAAAGGTAAAGTGTAAGAATGGAGCTGACCTACTAACAAATGTTTTGTATGTTCCAACAATCCCAAAGAATCTAATCAGTGTGGGTCAGATAGTAGAAAAAGGTTTTCAAGTCAGGTTTACAAATGAAGGAGTATTTGTCGAAGATCCAGAGAATGGATACAAACAGATTGTTCATGGTAAAAAGGAAGGTAGACTTTTTACTCTGAAAGTACAAGGAAATGTTGGTCAAGCCTTGATCACACATGGTGATGAGGTATTCACAGAGTAGACCTCTGGCATAAGAGGCTAGGACATTTGAATGAAAAGGGAATCAAAGCAAATATGGTGGTGCAGAGTTTAAAGATATGAGGAAGTATCAGTCATTAGTGGGAAGCTTAATTTATGCTACACTAACTAGACCAGATCTAAGTTATGCAGTGGGAGTTCTCTCACAGTTTATGCATTGTCCGAAGGATCAACATTGGGTTGCAGGACAAAGAGTTCTTAGATATATCAAAAGAACTATAAAAGAAGGATTGTATTATCCTTTTACGTCAGACATAAAGCTGAGAGCATACAGTGACTCAGACTGGGCAGGAAGTCAAGATGATAGAAGGTCAACACATGGATATATGATATACCTAGGAGATAAGCTTGTAAGCTGGTGTTCAAAGAAGCAACACATAGTAGCTTTATCGTCAACAGAAGCAGAATATAAAGGACTTGTGGAAGTAGCTAAAGAAGTGATATGGATGCAGACCTTGTTCAAAAGCATGGGTATTGATCAAGGTATACCTATCATACATGGAGACAATATGAGCTCGTTATATCTTGCAGCAAATCCAGTATTTCATGCAAGAACAAAACACATAGAAATTCAATATCATTTCCTGAGGGAAAAGGTAATGGAAAAGGAGATTGAATTGGTATTCACTCCTACAAAAGATCAGATTGCAGATATTCTGACAAAGAGCTTAGATGGAGTAAAGACAAGCAGATTCAAAGAAATGGCAGGTATAAAAGAAAAGAAGGATATATGAAGACCGGAAGATGCAAATTAGTGATTGAGGGGGAGCTGTTGAAGATTCACTCATTAATTATGCATAACGACATAAAGACGAAGGAAAGCAGAAACAAAGTATTCAAAAAATCAAAGCCTTAGTGAAGGGACAAATTCAAGTTTGTAATACACAGTGAAGAAACTTCCAGAATTACGGGATCAAAATGTATATAAGAGAGAGCATAGAACCGAAATGAGAGAGCGTGTGAGAATACACAGAAGATAGAGAATAGAAGTGAGATATAGAAGATGCCATAGATCGCGTATGTAGAGATGAATAACAAAACCTGAAATGTCGGGTGTTCATCTGAGAGAGATAGTAAGAAATAACTACTCAGAGTAGGAGAGTTTTCCATAGCTGTGAGCAAAGTGAGGCCAAGCTATTTTTGTACACATATTCTCTAATAGAAAACACATGTTCATGTGGAAGAATTTGAGCACATTCTTCGTATGTGAAGAAATCTGAGAGATTTCATGTTATTGTGAAAAGTTAGTTAAGAGTTACAGTTTTCTCGGTAAATATTTTTCCGGTACTTCTATGAGTTAGATCTTGAAGTACAGTATAAAGTTTTGTATGAGATATAGCTTATCTTGTAGCTATAAGTCTCTATTATAAGTTAATCAAAGATTTCGGTGAAATGGATATCTACACACAGTACAAAGTCTGACCGGAAAGAGACATCCAGAACTGGTGAAGTTTTTCTTTAAACTTCAGATAGAGTTCATTCAGTGAAGGAAGTTCAGGTATCACTTCCTTACTTCATGTATACACATTTGAAGTAACTATAAACAAAGTTGCAGTTGATTCCGGTACAATTACGATGACATTTTGGTGACAGTTCGGTGAAGTTTCGGTGGAATTTTGGTGAGTTCAAAACACAGTTTTGACAAATTTAAGTGACGCAAAGATTGTTTAACTGTAAACAAACACAGTAGTGTAAAGACTGAAGTAAATCAGTTCAGAATTGAAGCTTGAAGAAAACGAGAAACTTTTTGTAAAGTGAATTTTTGGTGTTCACTAGATACAGTTATAAGTTTTCAATTTTAGAAAGTTTGCTAAGCTATTGAGGATTATAGAGGTGTTCTAATATCACTCTAGCTTAGTTTCTGTGGTGTAAGTGAATTCCGCAATAAGCAGTGCACCAACAACAAATATATGACATCTCTGCCCCAGTCTTGCACTACCCTTAGTTGTCTCATAAAAGGTCTTCCCAAAATCATTTGATAATTACTAGCTCTCTCAAATTGACAAATAGCTAATGTGTGCTCAAAGTCTACACCACATGTTGTAAGCACAAAATTCTCTAGTAATCCCAGAGGTTTTTCGATGTGACCATCACCTAATTGTAATTTCATTCTTGTGGGTCATAATGCTGGTTTTCCCTACTTCTCCCATATTTCTTTTGTGGCTATTCCTACTCCAGCTCCTATGTCTAAGATTGCTTTTGTGGTGTAACCTCAAAAAGTAATGGGTAGACATGTGTTTACTTCATCTCCTTCACTGAAGTCCCCCAATTTATCTACCAATATTTGAATTGTATGTGCATCTTCGTTGGCCTCCTTGTTGTCTGCCTTTACTTCTTTTTGCCTGAGTTGCTTGGCCAATTTACTGCATAACTATGGTTTGATTTTCAGTAATTCTTCCAAAGTTATAGAGCACTGCACTTTTGTCTCCTTCAACTTTTGTGCTATGTCTGATGTTTTGCTTGAAATTCCTTTTCCTTTTGTTTTTATCGTTGGAGCATGATAAAGTTCTGAATTCCGCTCATACTCTCCCATGTAGTTAGGTAGTGTGTTTATACTCTTTAATTCCTCTGCACATTCCTCACAATTCATCTCTTGACTCATCATTCCTAGGTTCTTGTTTGCATCCAAATATTTAAAAGGCAGATCAATACCCTTAGTTTTCCTCCATCTCTCTTCCTGGACTCTAGCCCATAGATCTTCAGGCTAGTTAGCTTCAACTTCTGGGATTACATAACTTTTTTCATGGTTTTCAGTGGCTACACTTTCAACTTTCTCTGCAATCCTTCTGTCTTCTAAATGCTCACATGGTCGTAAACCTTCTTGAAATTCTCTATCATGTATTCTTGTTTCTGGAAGGTTTTGGATAGGTTTTTCTAGTGTGTTTTGAGCAATTTCGATTATTTTTTTTGCAAATTTCTAGCCTTTCTTTTTCCAAATCTCCTCTCGGATAGTTTACTTTGTGTTGTTCCACACTCGGTCCTACTTTGATCCTAGATTAATATGTGTTTATCCAAAAGGCTATATCTTCAGGCATTGGGTCACCTAAAACCAATCCAGCTTGTTGTTTATGTTGCTCTTTCTCTACTTTAATAGAATCCTCACTCGTTGTAGGATTGGTAGATTGTTTCGGCTCTTCTTTGCTCTTCTCTTCCTCCTTCTTTTGATTCCACTTGTTTCTCAATTTCTCTCGTCGAGTTTTCCATCTTTGAGTTTGTTTTTTAGCTTAGATCTTCTTTAGATTCTTTCGAATCTAGCACTATTTGAGGCACCAGAATTTGTTGGTTTTGTGCATAATTGAATCTAACCCTTCTGGACCTTCTTCAGATCTTGCTCTTGTAATTTGCTTCAATGGTACCATATATTCTGTGTCACTTGCAGAGGACTCTACCACTTCTACTACATTTACATGAGTGGTGTTGTTCCTCTTGTTAGGGTTTTTGGGACAATCCCTAAACAAATGCTCCTTTCCACATTCACTACAATATCCTTCCCAAACCTTATGTGGTGTCGGGGAAGGCAAAGGAGATTCCCTAATGAAATGGTCTCCTCCACAATGATAACAAGGTCCTCAAGCGACTAGGGGTTTAATCAAACCTAAGTGACAACTTAGGGACTTGTGACGAAAGAGACTATTCCTCTATCACCAACAAGTGCATATAGTGGGGATCACACATTTAAATTATCAATCTGAGAAGTATCTTGAACCTAGCCGAGTTTATGAAAACTTGCACTTACACGATGGTCAATGAAGCGAGACAACTACCATTGCATGCAGATGAGTATTATCTGTCACATAGGTGGAAATGGTGTCGTGATACATGAAATAACAATAAGCACAAGAACATACTTTTCTCTTAGCTCCGAACTTGCAATATGGTCAATTCTGGGTTCCTTTCAAATCTCTTGACGAGACGCATCCAATGGTTATGCTTTTGTCTGATTCTGACAAACCTACTTCAAGATATGGGCAAAAAATTGAGCTGCGCAACTCACCTAGTTTCACCACACACCTCCTCACACTTCGCACACATATTACACACTTCAGAAAAGTGATGAATTGGATAGATAACACTTGCATGCACTCATTCCAAGCTACAATCACATATACAAGCTCACAAACAAGGAGATACAAGAGGAAGAAGAAGCAAATTTGAAAATCAAGGTTCTCTCTTACTCACAATGGCAAAAAGGCTCTACAAAGTGTCATCAAATGACTTATATACATGTGCCCTAAAAATGGTTCTTTCACACAAGAGACCAACACTTTATAAAGGAACGTCTAAATTCCTACTATTCTTACAAGGATTGTGATACAAAGTTTGGGATTTATGCATCTAGAGGACTCCTCTAGTGCATCTACATGGCTTCATGAGGTTTTCATAGACATTTGAAGAAGAAAATTGGTGCTCATAATTTGAAAATTTTTGTGGGCTCCTTTTCCTATGCTTCTTTACTCTGCAACACTCTCCCCCTCTTTGTCTTTCTCGTCCGTTGATAGGCTTTGATCATTGTCTTAGGCCTTGATTTTGCAGTAGGTCTAGTTCTTTGTTGATAGAGTCTTTATGGTTGACCACCGCATGCACCTGTCACGGCCTCAAAGGTTCAAAGGCAATATATTACTTCTTTAAGGGATTGACCGTAACTCGAGACCTGGTGCTTTTCTTTAGCCTATTCATTTCTTACCACCACACGCACCTAGTGGCTAAGAGTGTGACTATCCTAGTCACTTGTTTTTGCTTCTCAGCCTCTGCCTCTTTCTAACTTTTGGTCTTCCGATATTTCTTTATTCTCATGTATCTAACCTTGTATTTCTAAATCCTGTTGATTTCTTTTCACCGCATGCACCTAGTGGCTAAGAGTGTGACTATCTTAGTCACCCTCTTCAACTTTTCAACCTCTATCACTTTCTAGCTTTTGTTCTTTGAATAAATCTTTGTTTTTACTCATCAAGATCTCTTTCTTTCATGTTCCGCCTAATGCGTGCCCCTGCGGGGCTTTGGGCAGATGGTGGTGCTTCCTATTGATCGGTCTTTCTTTTTTATTTTCTTCTTCTTCTTCTTTTGCTTGATTCTCTTGTCTTTCCTTCCATAAGGTGGCCTCTTGGACTATAGTTGCCTCACGTCTCAATACGGGGATCCTAATGTTCTTACCAGGGCATGGTCGTGTCTCAACACATCCTCGGTCATAACGAGGTGCTAGTTTTTGCAACATGGCATAGATGGCTTCTATAACTCCTAAAAACTCATTCATAAGTTTGAGGGTCTCAATGAATTTGGGATCCACTCCTTCACTTAGGATTTGATCAATGGATTCTTTGCATGTGCTAAATGAGATGCAGTTTTGCTCTTGTATACTCACCATGCTGCCATATAATCTTTGCAATTGTGCCATATACGATGCGGCACCTTGAGTTTCTCCACCTGCTTGTTGCTTTCCATGTTCTTCGTCCTCATGCTCCTCTTCCTCTTCTTCTTCATCTTCACCTACTTGTCCTTGCTGTTCTTCTTCCTGTTGCTACTGATGGTCAACCTCCCCTTCTTTTTCAGACTCCATGTCCACATCTTGGAGAATCCATTCAAATTCTTCATTACTTAGCTCTTCAAGATGGATTCCTCCAAGTAATTCTAGATCGGATGGGACTAGGGGGAAAATCAAGTTACATCCATCTATACTTCTTCTTGGTAGTCTCAGCGTGAATGGTCATACTACCCTTTGTGGTGCTGGAGATATTTGTGGAGTCAAAATGACTCCCTTGGTTTGAGCACATGGTATGGATCCCTTCATCCTCTTTGATGGTGGCGCAAAGGATTTCCTGCTCTTAAACTATTTGAATCTATTCCAGGATAATGCCCATTGAAGGTGTATGTCAAAAGCCAAGCATCTATAGATCTTCCTTGTAAGAGCACAACATCCATACAACATTGCCTTCCATGGCCATCGCTTGTGAGCTTGGTAGATCTAATCAATAATCCAATGCGGCAAGTTGATGGTCATGTTTTGCATATTTTCTAAATACAAGTTGAACCATACTTTCTTGTGAGGCATTGCGAATCCATCCTACCATGGCAAGGTGAAACACGGCATGCAAATCCTCATGGAGACAGTGATGTTGGGTGCCATTGCTACCATATCCTTGACCTTTGTGATGGTTCCTATTCTTCATACTATCAAGAACTAGGTCTTCCTTTTGAGTGGGGATGCGCATACCCCGCATATCTAAGGCTTCATATACTAAGTTGTTGGTCAAACAAAACCATTTTAACTCATTGCCATGCACTAAGGATATAATCATGAAAGTACAAGACACTCTAGGGTCCTTGTTGGGAATTAGAGAGTTGACAAGATAGTAGCAATGCATAAAGTCAAGCTTTGAAAGCTTGGCATTGAAATACTCTACTAAGCCTTCTTTGTGCCATACCAGATGTAGCTCCACTGAGTTCTACAAACATTCAATTTCTCTTGTGAAAAAGTGGTGCTTTCCCCATACATGGTCGTACTTGATCTTTGCTTCCCAAATAAAAGATCCTTCCCCAAGGGGTCCTGCCACTTCACTAAACCAATGCAAATTCTTACTCACTTGAGTTGTATGGCCCATTCAAGTCCCTCATACCCTCTGGTCATTCATTAAGTTCATATGATATAGGTAGACTCTCTATACCTATTCTTTGCTGACTAGTCTTGCCTGCGAACTAGTGCCTACTGCTTTGGCCATAATGCTACCAGTTGTTGGTGCTCCTAAATCTGCTAGAATAAGAAGATCATATTAGCATTGCATTGGAAATGGGATGATACCTTGTTCCCTTTACAATACCAACATGATATATAGACTCATTAGTGGTTACTAAAGGTGATGTGAGGTACGAGAATGAGTGTATGTTAGGAGGTTAGTAGATTTCCCTAGATGCATACTTAGGATGTGCATTGTACTCAAAATGCATCTATTCTTTTGAAAGGGAATTTACACTACTAGGTGAGGGGTTTATTACAAGGTTTGACTTTCCATGCTTCCCTTATGGGATTATAGATTTTTCCTTTCATGATAGTTAAGGGTTTAAGGTTAACTCTACTTGGATATGGGACTTTGTAGATACCCATTTCCAATTAATACTAGGTATGATATTCCTTGCTCATGCAATGATAACAGGTTTCACCCATGATGTTGGTGGAGTGAGTGAATGTGAGCATTGATTCAAACTTAGGAGTTTACGTGTGGCTAATTGAGCATGCAAGCAAGTCTTAGGCACACAAATTTATTGAGCATTGGGATTTGCCTACATTGACCGCTTAGGTACCCAAATAAAAATGATTCATCGAGTTGACATCTAGAATATTTGGTTGTTGGATTCTTTGACCTTTTCACTCATTTTTCCTCTGCTCATGGTCTTGGCAAGGGAGCAAGGGGCTGCTCATTCTTGTGCCTCCACAACTACTTCACTCCATGAGTCACCTTGTTTCTGACTAGTTTCTGAGTATGAGATTCGGTTGTGTGCTTCCTCTACTTCTTGGTTTTCCCTACTTCCTTTATCGCGACCATCTTTGGAAAAGAAGGGAGTTCCATTATTGCTTTTGATATTCCCTCAATGGTTGCATCATTCTTCACCATAGAACTTTGGACAAGAACAACATCTTTATCTTCATATGTGCTCTTGGAAGGACCAAGAATTGGTGCCTTACTTGATTCGGTAAGTGCAGAGCTCACTACTTTGACTGTAATATGATGCTAGTTCACCCAAATGTGAAGAAGTACATTTCTTAGGCTTAAGTTGACCGAATGGTCATAGATCCAATCTTGACCCAAGATAAAAGGTTTCGTGAGTTCCTCATTCAAACACACTCGCACTTTAAATATCATATGGACATCTTGAATGGAGATGGAAAGCTCCACCTTGCCCATGCTAGGGGTTTCAACACCTCCCAATCCTATGGGATAAGCTTCAATAGGATTGATGCTCAATTTTAGGTCTCCATAGTAAGAAAGTCTAACTATGTCGATGGGCGCACCTGAGTCAATCAAGGTTCTAGTAGTCTTTGCACTCTTTCCTTGTCCTACTTCTAGGGTAACAAAAGGACATTTTTCCATTATTCGATGAAGAGTAGCCCTTGTATTTTGGCACATATCCATGTGATATCTTGGACTTTATGAATATGTTGCCTAGGCTGATCTTTATTCTCTCTTGTCAACGTCATATGTTAGATGTGTTCTAGTGATTTTGCCTAAGCTTCTTCTCAAGTATGTCTTTCTTCCTCCTTGTGCTTCTTTGTTGTGTTGAGTCAACTCAACATTTTTTTTTAGGGGTTCTTTTCACTTTGCATCCACTAATTTAACTAGGTAGTATATCACCCTCTAGGGTGGCCGACTAGATGGCTCCAGTGGTTGATATTCCATTGATTATCATGGGTTCATAGCCACACTTTTCTAATTTCTTGGCGTGCTGCTTCACTATATACACCAAGAGTAAGTCTCCTACCTTCAAGCCCTTATCTTTTACATGTGTGTATAAGTAAGCTTTTTGTCTCCTCTTAGCTGCATAGATCCTAGCGACTGCTCTTAACCGAGTTTCTCTTAGTCGTTCTCAATCAAAAATTCTAGAAGAGAGCTCATGGCCAGTCCATTGATCCTCCTATGCTACCTTCAAAGTGGGTATCAAGAAGTCAAAGGCAAACACTGCATTTTGACCAAACGCCATCTCAAAGGGTGTGGCATGAGTACCGTTTTATAGGCCACTCTATAAGCCCAAACAACATGTTGTAATTGTTTGTCTGAATCAGAGCATTTATTGTTCACCAAAGGTGTAGCTCAAGCATAAGCACCACCTCCTTTACTTGTCAATCCGCGGAGACGTGAGGACCGGTATGAAGACCACGAGCATGTGATGGCACAAGTGCGTGAGTGAAAGCACACGAACATGCACACACATACACACACATGCGCACAAGGTAAGATCAAGAGAGGAACAATGGAAAGCTTCGATTGCAAAAGAGTTCTCATACAAAAGCTCTATTCTCTAACAAGCTAACCCCAAAAATGAGCTCTCTAGCTCTTTTTATAGTTTTTTCCTGTTCAGACCTAGTGTCCGGCCTAGTTAAAAATTAGGTTCCAAGGCTTATTTGAGGGCTCAAACGAAGTCTAAAAATTATGAAAATTGGTAGGATGATAGTTCTAATACTCCTCAAGCTCAGGGACTCCTTGGCTTGAACAAAATGGAGTTAAAAAAATAGAAAATGGCATTTACAATGGTTTTTAGTGATGAAAATCACTATTTTTGTAGGGGATTCTTCTGAAAATTTGACACACACTTCTTGGAGCTCCCTACTTGCTCTCTCTTCTTCTATGTCCACTTCTTTGATGTGCTTCCATGTTTTATGCTTGACCTTGAGTTCCAACACTCCCCCCCCCCTCTCGAGTCTGTCGTCCCTGACAGACCCTTGTTGTAATGGTTGTTCCAGGTAGTGCTTCGAGAGGTAGTGTCCATTCGGTAGGAACTGGAGCCATCACTCTTCCAAATGTAGCAGGGTTGGTTGTCGGGTTCTTCATTTGTCACTACGAGTCTTTTCAATTTGTAGTCCTTTGGTATGTGCTTCGTCGTTAAATGCCAGCACAATTGTGTCGTTGTGAGTCTCCGTTGATGTCCTCTAGATCTTCCAAAATTGATGGTCATAGTAGTCATGCCAAGTACTCATAACCCATAACGGATGATGGGTAAGTGTGTTTGTGCATGGGTTGAGGAAAATATGTGCCTTGTGCATGGCCTTGTAATGTAGCCCTATGCATGCTTACGTGGAAAATGCATCGGAAGAAGTATGGTGCAAAAATTGGGGTCTTGAGCTAAGTGCTCAAGGGTATGCCGACGAACAGGTTTCCTAAGCTATCATGGTTATGGTGTTTCTAGAGTAAAAATACTTACCATGGGGAAGGTCGATCGATGTTCATCTCTTCGTGTTGTACACTCGGCCTTTGGGATGGAACATTGTTGATGAATGTCCATGTTGATGGTCCACTGATGAGATCTTTTGAGTGATTAATCCTCTCTCCTCTTTTCAAAGCAACATTTTCCAAATACTGAGAATTGAATTTCTTTATATTCCTTGGCAAACAACATTGGGTAACTACACCAAGCTTAGTTTCACATATTCTGTTTAGCTCACCATACGCAGGAGTCTTCTCCTCCAGAACTACCCTTTGCAGATATCTCCTTGGATGCTCTCGTACATGAAGTAGTTAAGCATCACTCAAGTTGCGGACCTTCAAGCTCTTCATTCCTACCATGGTAAGAGAAAATCATAGTTGTAGATGCCATGTTCATGCCAAGTGCTTGCCATCTACTAGATAAGGCAGCAATAATATCATCTGCTAGCTGAGACACACTTGTATCCAAATTGATAAATGCCTAGTAATCATCAATTCCACCTTCAACTAAGCATGACTCATTCATGTTTCATAAGCCAAACCTGGGAACAAGCTCTCTCTCGCTTTTCTTCCTTTTTTTTTTTTTTTTTTTTTTTTGAGGAGCAATGTCACAAAACAAGACGATAGACGTTAGTATCAGTAAAACTAGTTGACATGTGTCCATGTGCTCTTGTGCCTGGGATTCTCAAATGTGTCTATGCACGGCCATGTAATAGGGCCCTATATCAATGCATACTTTGGAAGTGCATGCCTTGAATGGTGCAAAAGACAGGGTTGTGCAAGAAGCACATGGTTGTCGCTCGTCGAGGCTTTTGATGTTACTTGTAGTTGTTGATGCCGGCTTTGGTGGAGGTATCCATTGGATCTCGAAATGATGTAATCCTCCTTATTGGGGTCCATTTTAGAACAACATTTGGCACTGTAGAGATTACTTCAGGCATCTTCCTCTTTGGATGCTTTTTGAACTATGGTATCTAGTATGGTTGGCACTTTGGTTCGGTGGAGGCTACTTGTACTTTTGGCTTCCAAACCCATATCCTTTTTGCACGTCTTCCTACTATTGTTGAAGAGCTGATTTGATCTTCTTTCGGTCTCTGTACGTGGTTCTTAGCCTTTTCTCTTTTTGGCTTCTTTGTTGAGACCTTTCGCATGTGGGAGAACATAGGTTGTTGTGGATGTAAGAGCTTCTTAGGTACCCACATCTGTAATCTCCCTTGTTGAGTCGCAACGAATTTCTTAGGCACCCAAACTTGTCGAATATCTTGTGGTTGATTTTGTCGTAGCTTCTGCATTCGTCTTCTGGCCTGGTGGGAGTCCCTAGAGGGGAGTTGTGGGGTTAAGCCGGTGGTTGCTCTCCTTTTCGTACCCAGATCTGCTTCATGCTCGGTACTAATTTCCTTTGGAAATCTCGCTGTCTATTTGATATAGCAGTTGTTCTGTTCGGTTGTGCTTGCTTTGTTGGTTGAGTTGTAGTGGCAGCATTAGTCCTTGCCCTAGAGGAGGAGTCCGCTTGTCTTTGAGCCTGTTCTTCCATGATTGAGTTCTCTTGGGACATAGAGCTTTTGACACATACAACATCTCTTTTGCTAAGATTAGTCCTAGGAGAACTACAAGATGTGACATCTGGAGTTGTGAGCATGCCATTTTCTAGTTCTAATGTAAAGCATTGTCCCTGGACCCAAACTTGAAGAAGTTGACTTCTTAGGTTCAAGTTGACTGCATTGTCATAAATCCAATCTTGTCCTAAGACACGTGGTTCTGTAAGGTTCTCACCTTGACACACTAGCACTTTGACTTTCATTGGAACATCTTGAAGGTAGATGGGAAGTTCCACCTTGCCCAAACAAGGAGTTTCCACACCTCCCAATCCTATGAGATAAGCTTCTATGGGATTGATGTTCAACTGCAAGTCTTGGCAGTAGGAAAGTCTAACTGCACTACTTGCTGCCCCTGAGTCAATCAATGCTTTCACAGTCCTTGCACCCTTTCCTTGTCCTATCTCTATGGTCACGAATGGATGTCGGTCAATGACTTGAGAAGTCGCAATGCCTGATTTTTGGCACATATCCATGTGATATTTTGGAGCTTTTGAGTTGACATCTAGGCCTAGTCGCCTTAACTTATTTTGCCTTATGTGCTCTCTAGCCTCTGCTTGTGCTTCTTCCCTCACCCTTAACTCCTCTTCTTTTTGCTTCTTAGCAGTGTTGAGTCTCGTAAGCATATCCTCAGTAAGAGGTTCTTGATATAGCTTGACTCTACAACCACTAATATAGTTTGGCAAGATATCACCTTCTAAAGTAGCCAATTGAACCGCGCCACTAGTGGAAATTCTGTTAATGATCATGGGTCCATATCCTCGTTTTTCCAACTTATGGGCATGTTGTTTTAGTGTGTAAACCAACACTAGATCTCCCTCTTTCAGTCCCTTATCCTTAATGTGTGCATCGAAGTATGCCTTTTGCCTTTTCTTTGCAGCGTAGATGCCTGCTGCCGCTCATAGCCTCGTCTCACCTAAGCATTCTAGATCAAAGATCCTGGAGGACAACTCATGTCCATTCCACTCATGCTCTTGTGCTACCTTTAAGGCTGGGATGAGGAAGTCTAATGGTAGAACAACATTCTGCCCGAAGACCATCTGAAATGGGGTGGCATTCAGTACCGTTTTATAGGCAACTCGATAAGCCCAAACAACATGATGAAGCTGTTTACCTAATCAGAGCGTTTATTATTTACCAGTTTTGTCAATACGTTACAAAGGATCTTATTGGTGCTCTCGGCTTGTCCGTTAGCTTGTGGGTGATAAGGGGCAGACTTCTTATGTATCACCAAGAATTCTTGGAGAAGATTTTCAATGACCTCATTCAAGAAGTGTGTGCCTCTATCGCTCACTAACTCTATTGGTAGCCCATATCTCGTGAACACATTCTCGAATAAGAACTTAGTCGTAGTCTGAGCATCATTCTTTGTTGTGGCTTTCACTTCTACCCACTTTGTAAGGTAATCTGTGGCTACAATAATATATTCTGCATGGGAGTTTCTAGCTGGGGGGTTAATAGGACCTATGAAGTCTATGCCCCACTTGGAAAATGCACGCCCTCCCATCATTGGCCTCAAGGGCATCTTGTCTTTTCTAATTGGATATTGTGCACGTTGGCATGTGTCACATTTCTTCACATAGGTATGAGCATCCATATGAAGAATGGGCCACCAAAGTCCTGAAAATAGAATGGTCTTGATTACTCGATCAGGACCGAAGTGTCCACCTGCAACACCGCTGTGTGCAGTTTCTATGACTATCAAATAGTCTGATTCGTGAACACACAACCTTAGATAACCATCTTTGCCTCTTTGGTATAGGTTGTCTCCTACTAAGGCATAGCCTTGAGCCTCTTGCTCCAAGCTTCGTCTTCTTGCTAGACTAGCCTCTTTGGATAATCTTCCCGATCTCATAAACTCTACCAATGGAGCACTCCAATCAGGAATTAATGACACTTGATAAAGGGTGGCATGCTCTATTGGTGGTCTCTCTCTGCACATTGGACAATTCTTAATCCACTCATGTATTTCTTTGTCCATGCTAGGCCAATACACTCCTAAACGCTTTAGATTCTGCAATGTTCGTTGTTTAGAATAGTGATTTCCTAGCAATCCTTCATGAGCTTGCTGCAACCAACTACTATGTTCATCATCCTCGACACAACAAGCTAATACACCCTCAATATCTTGTTTGTACATGCTTCCTGCCAATATGTGATATTTTTGTGATTTTACAATTTCTTCTTGTGATGTTTTAACATTTTTATTTGCGGGTCCGAAGGTTAGGACTGGTACCAACTTATTTGCCCATTTAGGAACAACTTCTAAATTGAACAGATAAGCGTCAGGTAGTTCATCAGACACTCCTTGCGGTGACTCTCCTGAAGTGATGCGAGAAAGGTGATCTGCCCTAAGGTGGGTTCTACCTTTCCTGACAACAACTTCAAAGTCATATTCCATTAGTAAGAGAAACCATCTTACTAACTGTCCTGTATTGCAAGGTTTATTGACCAAATATAACAAAGCTTGATGATCAGTGAAAAACTTAAATTTGTTGGCCAATAAATAGTGTCTAAACTTCTTCACAGCATATACCATGCCTAAGCCCTCTCGCTCAGTTGTGGTATAGTTTCGTTCAGCTGCAGTGAGCTGTCTACTAGCATATGCTATGGGCAAATCTAAGTTTCCGTCACCTGTGGGTTGTGCTAGCACACATCCTATGGCATGATTGGATGCATCCACATGGACATGGAATGGTTTATTCGAATCAGGAGTGGTCAGTATTGGTGCTGAGCACAAACGTTTCTTCAGTTTGTTGAAAGAATTCTTGCATTCATCGTTCCACTCAAAATTAGACAACAAGGCATAAAGGGGTCTAGCTATGATCGCGTACATGTTGAAGATTTGTCTGAGCTCAAGGATGTGAAATCCTCTTTCCTGGGAATGAGCACATAAATCGTCCACATACACTTCTAAGCTCTTCCGCAAGAACTCTTTCTTGGGAATCGATATTCTCTACACTTGTTGAAGATTTGTCTGAGCTCAGGGATGTGAAATCCTCTTTCTTGGGAATGAGCACATAAATCGTCCACATACACTTCTAAGCTCTTCCGCAAGAACTCTTTGAAGACATGACACATGAGCCTTTGGAATGTTGCAGGTGCACTGGTGAGCCGAAATGGCATCACACGAAATGCAAAGATTCCCCATTCTGTGGCAAAAGCTGTTTTGTGTTGATCTTCTGGGGCAATGGCTACTTGATTGTAACCTGAAAATCCATCAAGGAAGCTATAAACTTCCTTGCCTGCAACACGCTCCAATAGGTGTTCTGTGATTGGAAGTGGATAACTATCTCTGATCGTAGCGGCATTAACTTTTTTAAGGTTAATACACACTCGCAACTTCCCATTCTTCTTGGGCACCACTACAATGGGGGACACCCATTCAGTATGCTCAATCTCATAGATGAATCCAGCTTCAATCAGCCTATCAATTTCTTCTTTTATTTTGGCTGCATATGTATCATTATATGTGTAGGGCTTCTGTTTGGTGGGCTTGGCATCAACGGTCATGGGGATAGTATGAGAGCAAATTCTTGGATCTACCCCTTTCAAGTCTCTATAGTGCCATGCAAACACATCCCTATATTCCCTTAATAGAGCTACAAGCTCCATTTCTTCTCTTGCACTTAGGTCATCTCCTATATATGTGCATCTCTCTTCGTTCTCTTCAATGGTCACTACAATCTTTTTGGTCTTTTCTTTATTATCATATGATTCTCCTATAGTGGCCTCTCTCTTAGGCATTAGTACCAAAATTTTGCGGTCGTCAACTTCATATTTCTTGAAATTTTCTGGTACTTCAAACAATGATTCCTCCTCTTCTTGTTTCACTACTTTTCTTTTCTTTTTCTTTTGACTGCTCTCACTTCCATCCTTTGAATTTACCATTTTAATGCTCGTGAGAGGTTCTTCTTCTTTCTGGTTAAACACGCCTACATCTTCTAAATAGTGCTTCTCTGAGTTAAAGCAACTATCCATCACAATGGACTCTAGATCATCGTCATTCTCTTCTTCTTCTATGACATCACTAGGGTCACATTCTTCTAGCAAGGGCTGACACATGAACACTGAGATATCATAACCCTCCTCATCACAATGAGGTGTCCATTGTTCTTCATTGACAGCAATGTCTATGGTGGCTAAGATTTCTGGCCAGCCATGAGGCTCAAATTCCTCATCTGGAAAGATCATCGGTGTGTAGGCTGGGTCTCTAACTGGTCTATCTCCTGGCGAAGTTCCTTCTTCTCTTGCCTTTAACCGTTTTTCCTCTTCCTCTGCGACCTTGCACATCCACAAATGTGTATCTTCATGCAACCATGATGGATCAGGTGAACTTTCAGAATGCACAGAGATGGAATCTTCTTTCGCTTTGTGGATAGAATTCCACTATAGGAGTGGTACATCTCTGAAGGAGTAATCCTTCAAGTTGACCTTGGTGGTGACCCCTAAGTGTTGTAAGTACAAGGAGTTAGTTCCCCAATCCTGTACTATTTGCAATTGTCGTAGGAAGGGTCTTCCTAGGATCATCTCATAGACATTATTTTTCTCAAAGTCACATATAGCAAATGTGTGCTCAAACTCTACACAAGTGGTTAGAGTTATCCCTTCGAGCAATCCTAGAGGTCTTTCAAAATGGCCGTCAGCCATTTGAAGCTTCATTCTAGTTGGTCTTAATGTGGGTTTGCCCCATTGCTTCCACAAAGAGGTGGTCGCAATAGCAACACCCGCACCTGAATCTATGATTGCTTTGGTTGTGTAACCTTGGTAGGTGATTGGAAGATAAGTATTACCTTCTTCACCCTCACACATGTCCCCTATTTTGTCTAGAGGTATCTCTGGTACTTTTTGCTTAGAGCCTGTTTTTGGCATATTGGACTCAAGTTCTTGAATCTGATCCTTCACATGATTCCATAGCTCAGGTTTTGCTTTGAGCAACTCTTCTACAGTGAGGTGACACTGAACCTTAGTGTTCTTCACGACATCAGTGTTCCTTGGAACCACTAAGTCTTCATTTCTTACCAGTATTGTGGGAGCTCTAATTTGGAGAGATTCAGATTCCCATCGACCTGGAAATTGAGGCAGTTATTCTAGGGTATTAGATTCAAAATCTAATCTTTCATCTTCTTGTTGTTCTGCTTCATCTCCGTAAATAGATGGAATGTCTTGGGGAAATTGATCATGAAGATCATCAATCTCAGGAATAGGAGGGGAGTTACCCTTCTCCTTGGCCCATTTCTCTTCTTGTATTTCTCGCAAGAACTCTTGAGAGTACTGTTGAATTGAAGGAGGTATTCCAGCATCTGTGGAATTAGGAACATAAGCTCCCATTGGTGGTGAGCTTCCTCTTTCAATAACTGGTTGAGCCTGTGGAGGTAAAGAAACTTGTGGTTTGTTTACCAATTGCTCTAATCTTTCTAGTAAGCCGTGGAAATGAAAATCTGATTTGATAGAGTTTGTCTGATTGAACTTTTGACTAGTCTCAAGTATGGCTTGAGCTTGTTCTACCATTTTCATGCACATTTTCATCCGTTCAATCTCTAAATCCGCTCTAGGGTAACTCTTGTCTAGGTTTGCAGCTATTGGCCCTTCTTGAAGTCGAGCCTGATAGGCCTTGAACATCATGTCCAAGCCTTCTGGGGTTGGATCTGCCAGAACAAACCCTGGTTGCGGCCTATTTACAATGGGTGGTGGGGTGGGATGAGGTGGAGTGGATGGAGTTTCGGCATGCGAGGGGTTTTGAGATGCAATGTCTTCTATTTTTGTTTTTGCGTCTTTCAAGCTTTCTTCTAGTTCCGATAACTTTTTATTCCACTTGCAATTGGCCTTCTCTCTGGTATCTTTCCATGTTCTTGTTTTCCTCTTACTAGGCTCTCCTGATTCACTCGACTCCGATTGTTCTGCTGGTTTATCTTGTTTTAATGCTTGTGCCCTAGTAACTGCCTGTATAGGAGCCACATTACTGCTACTTGAACTAGAATCCGCCACTAAGCCTACCACATTAATGGGTGTAATCTTGGGTGCACTGCAGGGGTTTCTTGGACAATCTCTGGGAAGATGGTCTTTGCCACATTCAGGACAAAAAGTTTGTATTGTGATAGCCTGACCTTGACTCGGAGATGGTGGGTGGGGACAATCACGAAGGAAATGGTCACCCTGACATCTGAAACAAGGTCCTCTAGGGGCTTGTGGTCTGCCTTGTCTCAATTGGGGCCTAGGGTTAGCATTGGTGTACATGATATTGGAGTATTCAGGCTCCCAATTTTGTTCCATAGGTGGTGCCTCATATTGATATGGGTAAATCTCACTATGTTCAGGTGACTCTGTGTAATAAGCATGTGGACTACCTTCATGGGAGTAGTCAGAGCTATGAGCATGAGAATCATTATCTGGTATCAATGGGGTTAGTGGCACCAATGCTCTATTTGGATTTTCCTCTCCCACAGCATACTTGGCTGAAATCACGTTAGCAGGAGCTGGTGGTTGGTTTCCCAAGACTGGTTGTGAACTATATTGTGCCTGATATTGCTGTTGTGGTCGATAATATGGCTGTTGGTATTGACTCTGATACCTACCTTGTTGATAAGGTTGCTGATAAGTTTGTCTAACAGCCTGCCTATTGTAGGGATAATCTTGAGCCGTGTGGTTTGTGTATTTTCTCTCAATAGTGCAGTATGGAGAATTCCTTTCTCTAATGTTTTGGTTTTGCATTGGGCATACGTTAGCCATGTGGTCGCCTCCGCAAGTATAACACCGATTCAATGGGGTGACTCTCTGTGTTTGTCTATTTTGGACTCCCAGCTTCTTGGCAACTTGCTCCACTATCTCCTCTATTTCTGTGGAGATTTTTGAAGTATGAAAAGTAGAACTATCTGAATCCTTATAGAGTTTCGACAATCCTAACTCCTCACCCAAGTTGTCTTCTATGTCAATGCACGTCCGCACACACTCTTCTATGGATCTAGGCTCTTTCAAGTACACATATGATCTTAACTTTGTGCTCAGTAAGCCATCTAAGAACAAAGCCACTTGTTTGGCTAGTGTGGGTAACTCTGGAGCAGGGCACCTTTCTAGGTACTGTCTGAACCTTCTACCTGCTAGTCGCACTGTTTCTTGGGGTGTCTGCTTGAAATCGTGGATCAAAGATGATGTGTTATGTCTGATACCACTCTTGGAAAATTCTACAATGAATTCGTCTAGCAGTTGACCTATATCGTGATAGTTACGACTACTCAGTGGTTGAAACCAAGCTAAGGCAGTGCCCTTAAGAGTCAGACCAAATGCCTCGTACTGGGTGAACAAATCCTCAACCTGTTCAGCTCTAAACACTTGTTTGAACTCGGCCACATGATCGTAAGGATCTCCTGACTCGTCAAAATAATTCTTCATTGCCTTGATCACTTGAGTGGGTCTAAGGGTTCTTGTGTGCTCTCGGGGTCTAGGCAATGGAAAATCATGTTCATCGCTTTGTTGCCTATGTGCTTGATGTCTCTCTCTTTTAGGTCTTTCATTTTCAAATCCTGCTCTATTTCTGTCCACAGGGTGTGCAAAACTTACCTCAGGTCGCTCTCTAGTTCTTTCTCTCTGGGCTTCATGAGCTTGGGATGATCTTACTCCTTGGGGACCATGGGAAACATTGGATCTTTATGGAGGGAAAATCAATTCACTCTTTCAAGTATATGCATGTCTATCGTGTTCTGTTACCAAGAACATCTTCTCTGATGTGTTATCCAAGTAGACAACTTTGCCTGGTATCTCTGGATCCTTGAACTCGTAGATAATGACTATGCCCAATTGGCTAGGTTGATCTGGCTTGAATCTCCAAAAGGCTTCCTCTGTTTCTCTATTCAAGAATAGTTCTATGCTTTTGTTATCTTGAGGAATCCAATCTGGAGTGATCACTCTGGTCATCTCTAGGAGTCTGAGGTCCTTGCCCTACATTTCCTTGTTCTAGGTCTCCTATCTCATTCTCATGAATGATGTTTCCAAACTCATCGGTCCTATCAGGTAGGTTGGTGACTACATACATGGTTCCTTCCTTATCAATGTATGAACCCTCTTTGAACTTGACCACCGGGTGTTCAAGTCCAAAGGATTGATCTAGATTTTTGAGTTGGACCACTGATCGCCTCAGGCCATCCTCATAGATGCGAGCACCTAATCGGTTGGTCCGAATATATTCCAATTGTGTTTTATAGGGTCCTTCTGGTGTTTCTAGATGGGTAGTTCTTGAGCCACCTGCAGGTTTCCCCATGCTAAAAGACATTTCTGAGTCACTTGTGTCAGAGTTTAGTACGTAAGGACAACCACTTGGTTGTTGTGCCCAAGACTTAGCTGTATGGTTGACATTGTACTGAGAAGATCTAATGCTTTCTCTATCCTTGCCTAGGTGTCTACCAGATCTCAGGTTCATAAGCTTTGGCTAAGAGTCCAAAATTTCCCCTTGGTATGGTTCACAAATCCTTTGGAGCCCCCTTGGGTTCTTGGTCCCACCTGAGGGTCAACTTCAAAATATCCTATCTGAAAATCAACACGTTATTCTTATAAAAAACAGTTGAGACCGTGTAGGATTCGAAACGAGCTTTCCAAAGAGCTATAGAGCTCAAAAAATGGACTTTGGATGAAAAAGTTATGTCAAATCAGGCTCCTGGGGGTCAAAATAGGCAAACAGGACCTTTTGGAGAAAATCGCGATTTTGTGAAATCAGGGAATCGCGATTGTGTGAAATCAGAGAATCGCGATTGTGTGAAATCAGAGAATCGTGATGCTGTGAAGTCAAAGAATCGTGATTTTGAGCACAGAATCGTGTTTTTGAAAATCGCAATTTTGAGCACAGAATCGTGTTTCAGAGAATCGTGGTTCACAAAATCGTGGTTCACAGGATCGTGATTCACAAAATCGTGTCTTCACAGAATCATGTTTTAGAGAATCGTGTTTTAGAGAATCGTGTTCTAGAGAATCGCGATTTTGTCTTAGAGAATCGTGGTTTTCAAAATTTAGAGAATCGCGATTTTGAGTACAAGCACAGAATCGTGTTTTTTGAAAATCGTGATTTTGAGCACAGAATCGTGTTTTAGAGAATCGCGATTTCGTCTCAGAGAATCGTGTTTTCACAGAATCGTGGTTCACAGAATCGTGATTCACAAAATCGTGTTTTCACAGAATCGTGTTTCACAGAATCGTGTTCTAGAGAATCACGATTTTGTCTTAGAGAATCATGTTTTCACAGAATCGTGGTTCACAGAATCGTGATTCACAAAATCGTGTTTTCACAGAATCGTGTTTCACAGAATCGTGTTCTAGAGAATCGCGATTTTGTCCCAGAGAATCGTGATTCACAAAATCGTGTTTTTCACAAAATCGTGGTTCTCAGAATCGTGTTTTTTGACATGAAAATCGCGATTTTGTCTCAGAGAATTGTGTTTTCACAAAATCGTGTTTTAGAGAATCGTGTTCTCACAGAATCGTGTTTTTGGCTGAAAATCGTGATTTGTGAGAATCGCGATTTTGAGCACAACCACAGAATCGCGATTCTGAGAATGACCACAGAATCGTGATTCTTTCAGCAAGCTTTTAGGCGGGAAACAGAAAATCGTGATTTAAAAAAAAAATTGAATTTTCATAGAATCGCGATTTTCATCACAGAATCACGTTTTTTGGTGGGAACTTCGAATTTTTGAGCGCCGAGCAATGGTGAGCTCTGTATGAGCAGAAAATCATGAAAAACACAGGTGCTTGTTCTCCCTTGCACTTCCTAACTCCTTCCCACACAATAATGCCTGAAAATGGTATGAAAATGGTGAAAATGCACTAAAAAATAAGAAATTTCTATGAAGAAGAAGATGGAAGAAGGTGGAGATGATGATGATGAAGAAGATGAAGAAGAAAAATCAGAAAATGAACAAAAATGACAGTTTTTTTTACCTTCCAGCGTCGCAAATCTACGATCTTACCATCACAACGCTCGTCCTCGAAGCTCTCTCCCCGGCAACGGCGCCAAAATTTGGTGTAGCTCAAGCGTAAGCACCACCTTCTTTACTTGTCAATCCGCGGAGACGTGAGGACCGGTATGAAGACCACGAGCACGTGACGGCACAAGTGCGTGAGTGAAAGCACACGAACATGCACACACATACACACACGCGCACAAGGTAAGATCAAGAGAGGAACAATGGAAAGCTTCGATTGCAAAAGAGTTCTCATACAAAAGCTCTATTCTCTAACAAGCTAACCCCAAAAATGAGCTCTCTAGCTCTTTTTATAGTTTTTTTACTAGTTTTGGCCCTGTCCAGACCTAGTGTCCGGCTTAGTTAAAAATTAGGTTCCAAGGCTTATTTGAGGGCTCAAACGAAGTCTAAAATAATACTCCTCAAGCTCAAGGACTCCTCGGCTTGAACAAAATGGAGTTAAAAAAATAGAAAATGGCATTTACAATGGTTTTTAGTGATGAAAATCACTATTTTTGTAGGGGATTCTTCTGAAAATTTGACATACACTTCTTGGAGCTCCATACTTGCTCTCTCTTCTTCTCTTCTTCTATGTCCACTTCTTTGATGTGCTTCCATGTTTTATGCTTGACCTTGAGTTCCAACAACCAACTTAGTTAGAACCATGTGTAGGATCTTATTTGTGCTTTTTGCTTGTCCATTGGTTTGTGGGATATTTTTGGGAGTTCACCATCTCTCCAACCTTTGCTCTTAATAGAGGATGGTTAGGTCCAAAGGTTAGAATAGGCATGATGGTTTTGACCTAGTTAGGCACTACTTCTAGGCTGAATAAGTAAGCATCAAGAAGTTCATCAAGCACTCCTTATGGTGATCTGCCCTAAGGCAAATCTTGCCTTTCCTAACCACAATCTCAAAGCCATATTCCATTAGGAAGAGAAACCATATTACTAATCTCCAAGTGTTGTAAGGTTTATTCATAAGATAAAGAAATGCTTGATGGTACATAAAAAATTTAAACTTGTTTGCGAGCAAATAATGCCTGAACTTCTTGACTCCATATACCATGTCTAATCCTTCTCTCTTTCTTCATGGTATAATTTTGCTTGGTCGCATTCAACTGCCCACTTGTGTAAACAATTGGAAGGTCAATGTCCTTTCCATCAGTACGTTGTGCTAGGACACATCTTATAGAATAATTGGATGCATCTACATGAACATAGAAATTCTTATTCCAATTTGGTGTGGTCAAGATTGGTGTTGAACACAATCCTTGATTAAGATCATTAAAAAATTTATCACACATTCATCCGTCCACTTGAAGTTAGTCAAAAGATTGTACCCAGGCTTTGCAATGATTTCAAACATGTGGATAAAGTGAGGATAATAGCCACAAAGCTCCATGAAGCCTTATACTTCCTTGACATTCCTTAGTCTTGGTAACTTGGCAATAGCTTTGACTTTGTCCTCATCCATTGAGATTCCATTCTTTGACACTATGTGTCCTAGAATCTTTCCTTGCCTGACTATGAAAACAGATTTTTCTAGGTTCAAGCAGACGTGGTATTCTCTACATTTGTCAAAGATTGATTTCACCTTAGGGATTTGTGTTTGCCTAATGTTGGAATAAACACATAAATTATCAACATAGACCTTTAAGTTCTTTGGCAAGAACTCCTTGATCGCATGACACATCATCCTCTAGAATGTAGGAGGAGCATTGGTGAGCCTAAAAGGCATCACAGAAAATGCAAAAATAACCTATTGTGTGGAAAAAAACATCTTATGCTGGTCTTTTGGGGCAATAGCTACTTGATTGTAGCGAGAAAAATCCATCATGGAAGCTGTATAATTCCTTTCCTGCAATGCGTTCTGACAAATGTTCGGTAATAGGAAGTAGATAACTATCTCTAATGGTGGTTGCATTAACTTTCTTCAAGTTAATGCACACATGTAGCTTTCCATTCTTTTTGGGCACTACCACAATGGGGGATACCCATTCAATATGCTCAATCCCATAGATAAATCTTGCTTCTATCAAGCAATCCATTTCCTCTTGGATCTTTGCTACATAATTGTCATTGTATGTAGCTTAGAAGGTTTGGCTTCTAGTGACATAAGAATCCTATAAGATCAAATACCAGCGTCTAGTCCTTACAAGTCTTTGGAGCTCCATGCAAACACATCTCTATATTCTCCCAACAATGCAACTGAATCTTTCTCTTCTTCTTTGTCAAATAATATCCTATATAGGTACATAGTTCTACACCATATTCTATGTTCACAAAAATTTTCTTAGTTTTCTCTTTGTTGTCATATGCCATTCATCTGAGTGCTTCTCTATTAGACATCCAAAGCATGACCTTTGATATTCTATTTTAGATTTCGTGAAGTTTTCTGGGACTTCAAATGGGGTCTCTTCCTGTACAACCTTGGGGGTAGGTTTCTCTCCTTTCTTCTTCTTATCCTAACTAGCCTTGGTCACTGTAAATTTCTCTTCTCCGTTTTGTCTTTATTGCTCCTCTGTTATGACTTCTATTAAATAGAGGTACTCTTCCCCCAAAGCACAAAAGGGCTCCATGATGAATCTTTATCTTTGTCACTATCTTCCTTGGGTTCACTCATACTAGGTGCAGACTCTTTGATAACCAAATCACATACAATTGGTTCTTTCATGAAGATTGAAATTTCATAGCCATCCTCATCATAATGGGGAGTCCACTATTCTTCATTCACTACTATATCCATGGTGGCTAGAATTTCAGCCCAACCGTGGGGTTCAAACTCTTTATCATAGAAAACCATCGATGCATAGGTTGGTTCTTGAATTGTTCTAGGATTCTCCCTTACACCTACATCTCTAGTGGTTGCTCTTTTATCTTCCTCTACTTTGACTTTACACATCCATAAGTGGTTGTCGTCATGCATCCAAGAGGATCTTGATCCTATGGAGTGGACTGACTCCATGCCATCTGATGCTCTATGGATGGGGTTCCATTGTAAGGGGGATACATCTCTATGTGAGTAGTCTTTGAGCTTGAATTTAGTGGTGACTCTCACGTGTTGCAGGTACAAAGAATTGGTTCCCCAATCTTGAACTATTTCTAACTGTCACATGAACATCCTACCTAAAATCATCTCATAAACATGGTTCTTGCAAAAATTGCATATGGCAAAGGTGTGCTCAAACTCCACACCACAAGTGGTGAGAGTTATCCCTTCTAGGAATCCTAGAGGCTTCTTGATGTTTTTGTCTGCCATTTGCAGTTTCATCCTCAGTTGTTTGAGTACTCGCTTGCCCCAATGTTTCCACAATAAGGTAATAGATATGGAAACTCCAACACCTGAGTCCAAGATTACTTTGGTGGTATAGCTCTGATAGGGAATATAGAGGTAGATATTTCCTTCTTCTCCTTGGCTCATATCTCCAATTTTATCCAAGGGTACCTCTGATATCGTCTTATGTGTCCCTACTGGAGAGGGTGGTTTAGTTATGTTGGGGACTTGACTTACTATATGCTTCCAGAGCTCTGTTTTCACTTTCAATAGCTCCTCTAAGATGATATGACATTGTACCTTAGTATTCTTTACCACATCTATGTTCCTAGGTATGATTGACTCCTTGTTTCTTACCATGATAGCAGGGGCTCTCATCTGAATAGACTTAGTCTCCATGGACCTATGAACTGAGGAAATTCCTATAGAGAATCGGATTCAAAGCCTAATCATTCACTAATCTGTGCATCTTCCTATTCTCCATAAATAGAGGGAATGTCCTGTGGGAATTGATCATGTAGATCATCTACCATGTCAATGGGCAGAGGATTCTCGCTCTCCTTGGCCCCTTTGTCCTCTTACATCTCTCCTAAGAACTCTTCTGAGTATTGATTTACAGAAGAAGAGATTTTAGGATCAATGGAAATAGGAGCATAAGCTTCATTTGGAGGCAAGCTTATCCTTTCACTTCCATTGTTACTTACCTTTGATGTAGCGGGCTTCCCAAATTTGGCTATCATCCTCTCCAATCTCTCTAGCAATCCATCCAAGTGCAATTGTGTCTTGGCTGAGTTAGTGCAATTGAAAAGATGGTTGGCCTCAAACATAGTTGGGGCCACTTCCACAGTTTCTAAATTGTCTCTGGGATAACACTTATCTAACTCTATTGCATTCAGCCCTTCTTGGATTCTCATGTGTTATGTCTTGAACATCATGTCAATATCTTCTAAAGTAGGATCTGCTAGGACCAATCCTACTCTAGGTGGTGGTGCTTTGGTGGGAAGGGTTTGGTGTAATGAGGGTGGTGAGTTGTGAGGGTGCATGTGAGATGTGATTTCTATCAATTTAGCACTTATCTTACTCTACGACATTTGGTCTGTTGAAGCTCAAGGTCAAGGATAAAGCATGGAAGCGCATCAAGGAAGTGGACACACAAGAAGAAGGAGCAAGTAGGGAGCTCCAAGAAGCACCTATCAAATTTTCAGAAGAAATCCCTATAAAAATAGTGATTTTTATCACAAAAAACCATTTTAAATACCATTTTTCATTTTTGCAGCTCCATTTTGTTCAAGCCAAGAAGTCCTCGAGCTTGAGGAGTATTAGAACTATCATGCTAACAATTTTCATAATTTTTAGACTTCATTTGAGCCCCCAAATAAGCCTTGGAACCTAATTTTTAACTAGGTCGGACACTGGGTCTAGAGAGGGCCAAAACCACTCAAAAAACTATAAAAAAGGGCTGGAGAGCTCATTTTTGGGGTTAGCTTGTTGTAGATTTCAGCTTTATAAGAGAACTCTTTTGTAATCAAAGTCCTTCCATTGTTCCACTCTTTGCTCTTACTTTGTGCGTGTGTGTGTGTATGTGTGTCATGCTTGTGTGGTTTCACTCACGCACTTGTGCCATCACTTGCTCACGATCTTCATACTGGTCCTCACGTCTCCACGGATTGACATTTATGAGGTGAAGCTCCTCACGTTGGTACTTGCCATTGTGCTAGAGTGACACCAAATTTGGTGCAGTTGCCAGGGAGACGGTAAGACGTAGAGTAGCGACGTTGGAAGGTAAAAAAATCACCATTTTCAGTTCAGTTTCTGAGTTTTTCTTCTTCTTCATCTTCATCATCATCACCATCTTCTCCCCTCTTCATATTCTCTGATTTTTTCCATTTTCGACTGTATCTTCACATCGTTTTTCACTTGCAGCTGTAAGGAAGAAGCACAGACAGTGTTCAGAGCTGAAAAGCTGAAGAAATAGCCTTGAAATCCACCTCAAACATGAAAAATATGAGCGGGAGTATCGCGGAGTGACAAAGATTGCATCTGGTATCACACGAGTGGTATCGCCGATTTGGAGATAGATTTTGCATCTACAAGCAGATAGAAGTGACAAGGAGGACACAAGGTACACATATTTGCAAGAAAATTTGAATTTGGACCTCCAAAACTCCAAGTATCATGTCCGGTTTAGTTTTGGTATTGTGATACCAGAACTCGCGTGTATCGTGATACTTGTCGAGGTATCATATCGTGCACCCCCACTTGAGGTATCACGATACCATTTTGGTATCGTATCATCAAGTGCTGGTATCATGATCACAGTCCCCCAATGGTATCGTATCGTGGTCCACCTAGTATCGTATCATCGCTTATTCTAGTATTGTATCGTGCACCTTGTGGTATCGTATCGCGTAGCAAAAGTGTCGGGAATCGAACCCACAACCTCCCGGTTAGGAGTACAATGGGCTAACCACTTGCCATGGTTGAGGATTACTTGCTAATCCTCTCTCTTAGAGCGTGTTTCAACCATCTCCTACTAGGATTATGTGACATTCCTCCCCCCTTAGAGTGAGCATTGCCCTCAATGCTCACTTGTGGACCTTCCTGAATCTCTTGGACCCACTATCCATGCGTGAGTGTTTCCACCAACCTCAAACTCCAGCCCATGGACCAAATTTGGACCTATCCCACCCTCCGTGGGTGCCCAAATGCCCATGTGCCTTCATCCAAGATTAGTTTCACACTCACCACGGATAAGCGTTTCCAAGTGCCCACAGATGTACCCTGTCTGGATGTACCCTGGCAGGATGTACCCTGGCAGGATGTACCCTGGCAGGATGTACCCTGGCAGGATGTACCCTGGCAGGATGTACCCTGGCAGGATGTACCCTGGCAGGATGTACCCTGGCAGGATGTACCCTGGCAGGATGTACCCTGGCAGGATGTACCCTGACAAGTGTACCCTGAGACGCGCCGCATCGCACTGCCGTCTCCAAGCCCAATTTCTCAACTAGGCTCTGATACCAATGTCGGGAATCGAACCCACAACCTCCCGGTTAGGAGTACGATGGGCTAACCACTTGCCCCAAAAGCCATGGTTGAGGATTACTTGCTAATCCTCTCTTTTACAGCGTGTTTCAACCATCTCCTACTAGGATTATGTGACAACAAGCAATATCGTATCGCAGTTTAAGTGGTATCATATCGTCAGCCAAGTTGGTATCCTATCGCCTATCGTATCGCCTCCTATTTTGGTATCGTATCATTCAAAGAGTCAGTATCGTATCGTGAGTTACTTCAATATCATATCGTCTGATTTCTGGTATCGTATCGCGAGGTCAAGTGGTATCATATTGTTTATAGCCTGGTATCGTATCGTGAGGTTGGTATCGTATCACCCACCTAGTGGTATTGTATCATGACCACTTGTAGTATCCTATCGTGTGGATAGCAGTATCGTATCGTGGAAGTTGGTATCGTGATCACAGTCATCCCGGTGGTATTGTATCATCTAAGGTGGTATCGTGTACAGTAGTATCGCGTATTGTGGGAAATCTGGTATCGTATCACCTATTCTACGTACTCCGAGGGAGATCCTGTTTCCCTGTTTTAACCCCCAGAACCCTAAACTGGCATAACTTTCTCATACGAAATCAGTTTGTTGTGATCTTTGGCTCGTTGGAAAGCTCGTATTAGATATAGTATTTTGAAGTTGACCCTCAGGTGGATTAGGAAACCAAAGAGCTCCAAAGGATTTTGAGCAATACAAGGGGAAATTTTGGACTTGTAGACAAGGCTTATGAACCTGAGATCTGGCAGACACCTAGGTAAGGATAGACAAAGCATTAGATCATCTGAGGCTAGTGTCAACCATACAGCCAAGTCTTGGGCACAACAACTAAGTGGGTATCCCTACACACTAAGTTCTGACACAAGTGATTCAGAAATGTCTTTTAGCATGGAAAGACCCACAGGTGGTTCAGGCACTGCTTATTCTCAAATACCAGAAGGTCCCTATAAGACACAATTGGAGTATATCAGGACCAACCAGTTAGGTGCTCGCATCTATGAGGATGGTCTAAGATGATCAGTGGTCCAACTCAAAAATCCTGACCAACCCTTTGGACTTGAACACCCAGTGGTCAAGTTCAAAGAGGGTGCATATATTGATAAGGAAGGAACCGTGTATGTGGTTACCAGCCTACCAGATAGGATAGATGAGTTAGGAAACATCATTCTTGAGAACGAGCTAGGAGACCTATAGAAAGGAGACCTAGGAAGAGAACCCAAGACTCCCAAAGGTAAGTTAGTCCTGACTAGAGTGATCACTGCAGATTGGATCCCTCAAGACAACAAAAGCATAGAATTGTTCTTAAATAGGGGAAGAGAGGAAGCTTTTTGGAGATTCAAGCTAGATCAACCTAACCCAATAGCCACCATCTATGAGTTCAAGGATCCGAAGACACCAGGGAAAGTTGTCTATCTAGATTACACCTCAGAGAAACTATTCTTGGTAACAAAGCAGGATAGGCATGCATACACTTGGCAAGGTGAATCAATTTTCCCCCCTCCAAGATCCAGTGTTTCCCTTGGTCTCCAAGGAGCAGGATCATCCAAGGCTCATGAAAACCAGCGGGAAAGAACTAGAGAGAGACCCGAGGTGAGCTTTGCACATATAGTGAACAGAGATAGATCAGGACATGAAGATGAAAGACATGAAAGACAGAGACATTGAGCACATAGGCATCAAAGAGATGAACATGATTTCCCATTGCCCAGTCCCCGAGAGCACTCAAGAACCCTTAGACCTTCTCAAGTGGTCAAGGCTATGAAGAACTATTTTGATGGATTCGGAGACCCTTATGATCATGTGGCCGAGTTCAAACAAGTGTTAAGAGCTAAACAGGTTGAGGACTTGTTCACAAAGTTTGATGCATTACAGTTGCAACTATAGAGAGATAGGTCAACTGCTAGAGGAATTCATTGTAGAATTTTCCAAGAGTGGTATTAGGCATAACACATCATCTCTGATCCACAGCTTCAAGCAAACACACCAAGAAACAGTGCGACTTGCAGGAAGACAATTTAGACAGTACTTAGAAAGATGCCCTATGCCAGAATTACCCACAACAGCCAAACAAGTGGCCTTGTTTTTAGACGGTTTACTAAGCACAAAGTTAAGGTCATACGTGTACTTGAAAGAGCCTAGATCCATAGAAGAGTGTGTGTGGATGTGCATTGACATAGAAGACAACTTGGGTGAGGAGTTAGGATTGTCCAAACTCTATAAGGATTCTGATAGTTCTACTAGTCATACCTCTAGAACCTCCACTGAGATAGATGAGATAGCTGATCAGGTTGCCAAGAAGCTAGGAGTTCAAAATAGACAACCGCCAAGGGCCACCTCATTGAAACGATGTTACAACTGTGGAGGAGACCACATGGCTAATGTGTGCCCAATAACAGCTCAACCCCAAGGAAACTCTAATGCTCTATATTGCACTATTGAGAGAAAATACACAAACCATATTGCTCAAGATTGTCCATACAACAAGTAGGCTGTCAGACATAATTATCAGCAACCTTATCCATAGGGTAGGTATCAAAATCAATATCAACAACCATATAATAGACCGGAACAACAATATCAGGCACCATACAGGCCACAACCAATCCTAGGAAATCAACCACCAACTCCTGCTAATGTGATTCCAATTAAGTATGCAGTGGCAGAGGAGAACCTTAATAGAGCATTGGTGCCACTAACCCCATTGGTCTCAGAAAATGACTCTCATGCTCATAGTTTAGACTACTCCCATGAAGGTAGTCCACATGGCTATTACTCAGAGTCACATGAGCATAGTGAGACCTATTCATATCAATATGAGGCACCATCTATGGAATAGAATTGGGAGCCAAAATACTCCAATGTCATGTACACAAATCCCAACCCCAGGCCCCAAGCGAGACAAGTAAGACCACAAGCCCCTAGAGGACCATGTTTTAGATGTCAGGGCGGCCATTTCATTCGTGAATGTCCCCACTCACTCACTCCAGAACAAGGACAAAACATCACAATACAAGGCTTTTGTCCAAAGTGCAGCAAGGAACATCTTCCAAGAGAGTGTCCTAGGAATCCCTCTAGTGCACCCAAGGTTACACCCATCAATGTGGTAGGGTTAGTGGCAGATTCAAGTTCAAGTAGCAGTAATGTGGCTCTTGTATAGGTAGTTACTAGGGCACAAGCATTAAAACAGGATAAACCAGATGAACAATCAAAGCCAAGTGACTCAGGAGAGCCTAGTAAAAGGAAAACAAGAACATGGAAAGATACCAAGGAGAGAACCAATCGTAAGTGGACATCTCAAAGCCCCTCGCATGCCGAAGCTCCATCCACACCACCTCATCCCACCCCACCACCCATTCTCTGTTGTAGCTCTATTAAGGGAATATAGGGACGTGTTTGCATGGCACCATAAATATTTGAAGGGAGTAGATCCAAAAATTTTCTCTCATGCGATCTCCATGACCGTTGATGCCAAGCCCACCAAACAAAAGCCCTACACATATAATGACACATGCAGCTAAAATCAAAGAAGAAATTGACAGGTTGATTGAAGTTGGATTTATCTATGAGATTGAGCATACTGAATGGGTGTCCCCCATTGTAGTGGTGCCCAAGAAGAATGGAAAATTGCGCGTGTGTATTAACCTTAAAAAAGTTAATGCTGCTACGATTTGAGATAGTTATCCACTTCCAATCACCGAACATTTATTGGAGCATATTGCAGGCAAGGAAGTTTATAGCTTCCTTGATGGATTTTTGGGTTACAACCAAGTAGCCATTACCCCAGAAGATCAACACAAAATAGCTTTTGCCACAGAGTGGGGAATCTTTGCATTTCGTGTGATGCCATTTGGGCTCACCAATGCACCTGCAACATTCCAAAGGATCATGTGTCATGTCTTCAAGGAGTTATTGCGAAAGAGCTTAGAAGTATATGTGGATGATTTATGTGCTCATTCCCAACAAAGAAGATACCACATCCCTGAGCTCAGATAGATCTTCAACAAGTGTAGAGAATATCGAGTGTGTCTGAATCCAGAAAAGTGTGTATTCATGGTGCGACAAGGAAAAATCTTAGGTCATATTGTTTCAAAGAATGGAATATCAACTGATGAGGAAAAAGTTAGAGCCATAGCTGAATTGCCAAGACCAAGGAATATTAAAGAGGTACAAGCCTTTATGGGCCATTGTGGATATTAGCGTAGGTTTATTCACATGTATGCCATCATAGCTTAACTTCTTCATGGGTTGTTGACAATTTTTGAGTGGAACGATGAATGTGAGAATTCCTTCAGTGAGTTGAAGAGACGTTTGTGCTCAGCACCAATACTGACCAGTTCTGATTGGAATAAACCATTCCATGTCCACGTGGATGCTTCCAATCATGCAATAGGATGTGTGCTAGCACAACCCACAGGAGAAGGGAATCTCGATTTATCCATCGCATATGCTAGTAGACAGCTGAACGCAGCTGAACAAAACTATACCACAACTGAGCGAGAAGGTCTAGGCATGTGTTGGCAGTATACGAGAAGAGGCAAGTACGAGCATACAAGCAGATCTAGCACTAAGGAAACCCTTTATTTTTTTCAAAACCCTTACACCATTTAAAAGTGATTCTCATCACTAAAAACCCCTGTAAATACCATTTTGTAGCTCCATTTTGTACAAGCCGAGGAGTCCTTGAGCTTGAGGAGCCTTAGAAGTAGTTGCCTACCAATTTTTGTATTTTTTAGACCTCGTTTGAGCCCTCAAATAAGCCCTGGAACCTAATTTTTAACTAGGCCGGACACTAGGTCTGGACAGGGCCAAAGCTAGTCAAAAACTATAAATAGAGCTAGAGAGCTCATTTTTGGGCTAGCTTCTTGTAGTTTTGAGCTTGTATGAGAACTTGGTTGCAATAGAAGTGATTCCATTGTCTTCTCTCTTTGTTCTTGCCGTGTGTGCGCATGTGTGTGTATGTGTGTGCATGTTAGTGTGCTTCTCACTCACACATTTGTGCCTTCACTTGCTCGAGGTCTTCATACCATCCTCATGTCTTCCCGGATTGACATTAAAGGAGGTGCTACTCATCACTGAGCTACACCAAATTTTGGCGCCGTTGCCGGGGATTCGAGCTTTGAGGACGAGCGTGTGATGGTAAGACGTAGAGAGGACGCGTTGGAATGGTAAGTAGTCGGTAAATTTCTGATTTTTCTCCATCTCCATCTCCATCTTCACCTCCACCTCGTTCTCCACTACATATTCCCTCTTCCTTGTCATTCCCCTCATTTGTTGTGTGCGAGTTTGAGAGAGAGCGAGCGTGTGTGTTCTTGTTTTGTGTGTTTTTGCATGTTTCTTGCAGGTTGCAGCTCCATCATCATCTCCAGCAAGCTCAGCAGGTACGGAATCTGTCTGCACAGTCCCCGAGGCGTCGAGCTCGAGCTATCGCGACACTCCAAAAACTTCGACTAATCGCGTTTCTAAGTGCACCACGACACTGCGCAGGCTGAGAGCTCCTAGGATCATTAGACAGAACTGAAAAATTCACCATATCCCGAGCTATCGCGACACCTCGAGGAACATTGTGTGCACTCAAGGCAATCCAAAGCAAGCTAGCAAGGGTGAGTACCAAGCTTGGGAGAAGGCTTCCTGGGCTTGTGTAGCAGTCTGGTCAACCAGCTAATTGAGGTTGGAAGATCTCTCAACCCTCCTTTGTCAATTCCTAGCCTAGGCTAAGTACGACTTAGGTGTGGTAATTAATTAGGGCAACGTTAGGCACGAATCAAGTCCAAGAGAATTAATCAACCAAGTGCAAGAATTAAATAGGTCTTAAGTGCGAAAACCCTAAGGGACAAAGGGTAAACTGGAGTCTATTACTTATCAAGTGCGAAATTCACTTAAGTACTCCTGACGACGCGATTTCAGACAAGATCATAAACATAATATTCAACTCAAAGAACAAAGTGATTGGTGCAAATTAACTTGCAACGAGAGTGTGCTTGGGTCCAAGGGGGTGGATAAATCAGGCATATGAACCTTAGATCAGGCAGACACTTAGGCCGAGATAGACAAAGCCTCAGATCTTCTGAAGCTAGTGTCAATCACACTGCCAGGTCTTGGGCCCAGCAGTTGAGTGATTACCCATACACTCCCAGATCAGAAACAAGTGATTCTGAGATGTCTTATCACATGGAGAGACCAGTAGGTAGTTCAGGGGTGGCTTATCTAGAAAAGCCAGAGGGACCTTACAAGACTCAATTGGAATACATCAGGACGAATCGTCTAGGTGCTCGCATCTACGAAGATGGACTGAGAAGATCTGTGGTCCAGATTAAGAACCCCGATCAACCCCATGGACTAGAACACCCGGTAGTCAAGTTCGAGAATGGAGCATACCTGGATAAAGAGGGGACTATATATGTAGTCACCACTCTTCCTGATAGAACTGATGAGTTTGGAAATGTGATTGCTGAGACCGACATGGGTGATATAGAGCAAGGGAACTTAGAGAAAGAGCCAAGAACCCCCCGTGGTAAATCTGTCTTGACCAGAATCATGACTCCAGAGTGGATTCCACACGATAATAAAAGCATAGATCTGCTTTTAAACCGAGAAACCGATGAGTCTTTTTGGAGATATAAATCTGCTCAACCTCAGGAAGTGAGTGCCCTCACAATCTATGAGTTTAAAGACCCTGATAGCCCAGGCCAAGTAACCTACCTAGACAATGCATCAGAGAGAATCTTCATGGTCACTGAGCATGGCAGACATGCCTACACATGGAAGGGTGAATTTGTTTTTCCCCAACCAAGGTCTAATGTGTCCTTTGGTCACCAAGGAGCTGGGACCTCCCAAGCTCATGGAGCTCAAAGAGATAGAAGTAGAGACAAACCTGAGGTAAGTTTTGCCAACTCCCTGGGAAGAGAAAGAACGGGAACGAAAAGGAATAGAGTGGAACCTGAGAGACATAGAACCCCATGGAATCAAGGGAATGCTGACGATTTTCCTTTGCCAAGGCTGAGAGAACACACTAGGACCCTGCGACCAACTCAACTGGTGAAGTCCATGAAGAATTATTTCGATGGCACAGGAGACCCTTATGACTATGTGGCAGAATTTCGGCAAGTATTGAAAGCTGAACAGGTAGAGGACCTATTCACGCAATATAATGCTTTTGGTCTAACCCTTAGGAACACTGCCCTTACGTGGTTTCAACCACTAAACGAGAGGCATTTCAGAAACATAGACCAGCTCTTAGAGGCATTTATCATTGAGTTTTCTAAGAGTGGAATCAGGCACAACACTTCCTCACTAATTCATAGCTTCAAACAAACACCTCAAGAGACGGTCAGACTAGCTGGAAGAAGATTTAGGCAGTACCTGGAGAGATGCCCGATGCCGGAGTTACCCACACCAGCCAAACAAGTGGCCTTGTTCTTAGATGGATTGTTGAGCACCAAGCTCAGGTCATATGTGTATCTGAAGGACCCCAGAACGATAGAAGAGTGCGTGCGCATGTGCATAGACATTGAGGACAATCTAGGTGAGGAATTAGAACTATCAAAAATCTATAAGGATTCTGATAGCTCTAGTAGCCTCACATCTGGTCAATCCACATCCATTGAGGAACTTGCAGAGAAGGTAGCTCAAAAACTAGGTGTCTCTAGCAAACAAATTTCGAGATTTGCCCCAGTTAAGCGGTGTTACACTTGTGGCGGTGACCATATGGCAAATATATGTCCCATTATGGCCCAACCCTAGGCGAATCCTAGTAGCCGGTACTGCACCATAGAGCGCAGGTACACCAACCACACTGCACAAGACTGCCCATATAACAAACAAACTGTTAGGCAAAATTACCCTCAGCCATATCCACAACAGGGTAGATACCAGAATCAGTACCCACCACAACAATACAACAAACCACAGCAAACTTATCAGCCACCTTATCAAGGGCAGCAGAGACCTCAACCAGTCCTAGTGCAGCAACCCCCTGCTCCAACCAATGTGATCCCAGTGAAATATGCATCTGCTGAAGAAAATCCGAACAGAGCCATAGTCCCAGTCACCCCATTGCTATCAGACAGTGATCCAAGTGACCATAGTTTTGACTCCACACATATTGATAGCCCACATGCTTACTACATGCAGTCACCCGAGCATAACGAGTCATACTATTATGAGGACCCAAGTGAAAATAGTGGGGAGCCTGAGTATGCCAATGTCATGTACACAAACCCCAACTCTAGGCCTCAACCTAGGCAGGTACGACCCCCATTTCCTAGAGGACCATGCTTCAGATGTCAGGGAGATCACCTTATACGTGATTGTCCACTGTCTGCCCCCTATCACCCTCAAGCCAATGGGCAAGCTAAAAGCACCAATAAGATCCTATGCAATGTATTGACAAAATTAGTGAACAATAAACGCTCTGATTGGGACAAACAGCTACACCATGCTGTTTGGGCATACCGAGTCGCCTACAAAACGGTACTCCAAGCCACCCCCTTTCAGATGGTATTTGGCCAAAATGCAGTGCTACCGTTGGACTTCTTAATACCTACATTGAAAGTAGCACAAGAGCACGAATGGACGGGTCATGAACTCTCCTCTAGACTTTTTGACCTTGAACGATTAGGAGAAACAAGACTGAGAGCAGCTGCAGGGATATATGCAGCTAAGAAGAGACAGAAGGCATACTTTGATGCCCATGTGAAGGATAAGGGCTTGAAAGCAGGAGATCTAGTTTTAGTCTACACATTGAAACAACACACAAGGAAGCTAGAAAAGAGAGGCTACGGACCTATGATCATCAATAGGATCTCCACGAGTGGAGCAGTACAACTAGCCACTTTAGAGGGTGATGTTCTCCCAAACTATATTAGCGGATGCAGAGTCAAGTTGTATCAGGAACCCCTCACGGAGGAAATGCTAAGTCGACTCAATACTGCTAAGCAACGTAAAGAGGAGGAAAAACGAATTCGAGAAGAAGCACAGGCAGAGGCCTTAGAGCGCATCAGACGAATGAAGTTGAGGAGACAAGGGAGGGATCAGCCTATGATTGACACTCAAGAGTCTCCAGGCTATCACATGGCCATGTGTGAGGCTTCAGGTGAACGTACCCATAAGATAGTGGATCGACGACCTTTTGTGACCCTAGAAATAGGACAAAGAGACAGCACAACAAGCATGAGAGCTTTAATTGATTCAGGAGCAGCCACAAGTGCAGTTCGGCTTTCTTATTGCCAGCAGCTGCAATTGGAGGTAAAACCCCTAGAAGCATATCTGATAGGATTAGGAGGTGTTGAAACCCCTTGCATGGGAGAGGTGGATCTTCCCCTCTACATACAAGAGGTCCTCATGCTAGCAAAAGTGCTAGTGTGTGAAGACGAGGATCTGACCGAACCTCTTGTCTTAGGCCAAGACTGGATCTATGATCACGCAGTCAACCTCAACCTAAGAAGTGGACTTCTTCAGGCTTGGGTAGGCCAAAGCTGTCTCACGATTGAATTAGAAAATCAAGCACTCAAACCAATAGAACAGGCACCAACTCCTGGTCCCTCCAGGAATCCACATGAAGATAACAATGTTGTTCTTGTCCAAACTTCTATGGTGCAGAGGATTGTCAATCTTACTGAAGGTACAGGAGCCAATAAGGAGTTCCTAACCGATCCAAAGAAGATTCTAAACGGGCAGACCGAACATCACTCGACACGAAGGAGGCCGCTGATCAAGAGGCAGGAGCGCCAACCCGTGCAACACGGAGCACCTCGTGGCGCGAAGCAGATCTGGATACGCAAGGATGGAAAACCCACCACTCTAATAGCAGACTCCCGAGGAGACAACAAACAAGCCACACCATCACGGACACAAGTGAAGGAGTACCCTAGGAAACCTCCTAGGCACACCACATCTATTTGGGTCCCTAAGCGGTCAAGGAAGGCTAGCCCCAATGCTAGACACATATGGGTGCCCAAGGCCTGTTTACGAGCCCAAATAGCTCCAACTCTAGTTACTGGCATAATTCAACACTCTCAAGTCCGCTCGACTAACAACGTAGGAACTCTACCTAAAAACCACTCTGACCCACACTCAGTCACATCGAGGAATGCCTGGAAATGGGTACCCAAAAGGTCCCAAATCCATCACACCTAGTTCATAAACCGTTGCCTCTCTTTAGCTCTAAGAGCTACAAATCCCCTATCAAAGTTTGGAGACCTAAACCATGTATCAAACCCCCTGACCCAATTTTTGTAAATCCATCCACTCTGACATAGGTGCATTCTGAGTCCACTGCATAACCAAAGTAGGCATCTAGGATGATACTGACCTCTAATCACCACTCACACCTATCACAAGCACTTCATCTCTGACCACTAACCTTCGGGATTGTCATGTTAGTATTGTGAAGGGAACACCATTACATCCTGTTTCCTATGCAACACTAATGTGCCTTTCTTCTTCTAGCAGATAAGCACCCGATTCCCATGGCAGCAGTAGCACGCACAAGCTCTCAGGCAGGCTCTGGTGCTCAAATCAATTGGGATGCCATGCCGGTGGAGGCCCCACCAACAGCTCGGCCTGAAGAGTTCGTGAAATTGCGGAGAATTCCTATTCCAGATCCACCAAATGGCCTAACCGAAAGAGTAAAAGGGCACTCTCATTGGTTCAATGAAATGCCAGGAGACTTGGGAGACGCAGATCATATATGGGAGTCCAAGATGGAGTGTGGAGGAGTGTGGTGGACCTTCCAGTTCTTTTCAAGAGAATTCGAAACCTTACAGAATGCAGCTCCACTTCAAGATATCTGGCAAAAAGCAGGATTACAAACTTATTTTAGTGCAGCTCTCCCTAAACCCGATTTCCTCAGGTGCTGCTACCTAATTGCCACACTGAAGCCGACAGGTGATAAAGATCATTCAGGCACATTCTGGGTGCCCTCCTTGTCGAATCTGGAGGAAATGAGGAAGTTCGAATTGAATGTTACTTTAATCAGGGAAGCACTTCAGATGTATGGCACGCATGTACCTTCTGACCGCGACCCCTTGATACCTGAGTCGATGAAAAGCAACAGAATCAAGAAGCTAAAAGAAATGTGCGCCCTCACCCCCAACATCGCCATACCATTGCGGATGTGCCTCCAACACTTCGCATTCCCAGCTCAGGACCGTTTCACCCAACCTCACAAGAAAATATGGTATGGGCTATATCTAGCAGAGACTAGAAGCTTGCCCATTAAGATGCCTGTATGGATCTTGGACCAAGTGTATGAAGCAGGCAAGCGGGGTGTGAGGAAGCCTACTTTACACGGCTACTGTGCGCTTACAAGGATTATCTATCGATGTCTTGCATATGATGTGCCGGTTGCCAGAGCCCTAAAATATTCACAGCTGGAGTTTTTCAAAGGGCGGAAGTCAGGGAGCCAACCTGCGAAACGGATGCGTGGATCCCTCTCCCAGGTAATGATCCCTCACGAGGCCACGACCGAAGCTTCCCCCAGAGAAGAAGCCCAGGTCGCACCGGTCACGATCCATCTTCAAGGAGTTCAAGCAGGGGATGTGGTACAACCCACTCCATCCGCCCCTCCACTACCTACCGATGTAGAGTTTGCATCTATGGCCAACTTCACAGAAGATCCAAACTTTGATTTTGAAAGATTCCTGCAGACGGCCCACTTGTCGGACAGTGAAGGTTTCCCTGACAATGACGATCCAGGAGCATCATTCCAAAGAGAACTGCCACAGGGCGAAGCAAGCAGAGTACATGGGGAAGAGGTGGCACAACATCCTCATGACCCAAACACACAAGTTCAGGAAGGTGCACAAAGAAATGAACCAGAATACAGTGAAGAGGAAGCCCCTGCCTATACCGCACAACTCAAAAGACTATACCGGACAATCAAGCAGGTGCAGAGGAGACACAAGATGTCAGAAGAAGCGAATCGAGCCCTAGTAAACCACATGTTGCAATCGGAGAACATCGACCCACATTTTGTAGAATCGTTGAACCTTTTGGCGGACACCTGTGGCATCGGGGAAGCCATGAGAACATTGGTTTATCAGGCGAACCCTACTTATGATCAAAGAAGGATAGATACAAGGCCACGGCGGGGAAAGATGATTCAAATGGAGGTATCTACCGTATTGCCTACTTCAATGACAGAAGATGTTCAGATGGTTAGCCCTAGTCCCAGTGACGAACCAGATGTAAATACACATTCACCACCTCCGCCATCACCTCCCAGCCAGCCTTCAGAACCCTTTTCCACGAGTCTTTCTGAACAACCGATATCCACCCATGGTGAAACCAATGTACACACCTCCTTTTCTACAGCCTTCCCTTTACCCACAGCCATCACTTCTGCCCAAATTTTTGAACCCCATACAGGTCATCCTGCCACCGATCAAACCATAATAGGTCACCCCTCTTATCTCCCCGCCCTGGGACAACCACTTGCTACTAGCCAAACCTTATCCCAACCTTTTCCATTCACCCACACAGTTCCTTCCTCCCAACCCCTACCCACTGTACCCCTGTTAACCCCCTCAGGCTCAACCCAAGTCACACAACCGTCATTCTGGACAAACCTTGTAAAATACTCCAACAGGTGGAGAATTATAATAAAAAGTCCCTTCCCCAACCCCACTCCCCCACATTCACTGCCACCACTAACACACCACCTACCGTTCCCGTATTCACAATTCACTCTTCACACACTATCACATCCGATCCCATGGATATTCCACCATCCACAGGAGCACCCACCGCCATGTCTGTTCCACCATCATCACATCTCACTTCACTCATAGGCACATCATCCACTTTTCCCTTCCCCATTTCCCAACCCTTTGCATGTTCCACCTCTACCCATGCATCCACATCATTTAGTAGTGCACTAGACACCATGGTTGAAGCGGCCACTCAGCTTAAGCAAGAGTATAAGCTATTAGAAGAAAATAACACAGAGCTGTGCAATCTCTCGGCTCAACTCCAGGCACGAGTCGATGCCTTGGAACTAGGTAATACAGCACTACAACACCAGGTGACTGACCTCCAACAATCGAAGACAGAACTCGAAGCTAAGTATGCAGAGACAGCCAAAGCTATGGAGGAACACCTCAGAGAACAAATGGGCCGCAATGCGAGACTTCAACGCAACATGGCTCTACTACGTCGCCATCTAGCAGCGGCTCAAGAAGAGAACAGAAGGCTACAACAACAAAACCAGGAGAACCTAGAAGCGGCCATGGAAAACACCCCGGGAGCACCTATAGACCCTGCAAAATTCCAGGCTGTCCCCTCAGAGCATATTCAACAGGTTTTAGAAGGTTATGCGACCCTCCTGGAGGCCCATGATCAGTTGGCAGACCAGATAAAGGAACTACGAGGATCCAAAGTACCGAAAACACACCCACCCACACCTAAAGAGACGGTCGAGGCCGCTACTTCACCAGAACCTGAACCTTCAACCAACAGTGAGGTACTTGAGCTACGACAACAGGTTGCAGAACTAAAAATCAAGTTGTTACAGTATGAACGACCTCCCTCTCCACCTGATCAAACCATAGAAGAAGAAATAGTAGTCATTCCAGTGGAGGAGACAATTGAAGACAATTATGAGCCTCAACCCCTTCCAGGAGGCAGAATTACGGAGGAAGGCCAAGACACATATGAGGAGCCCCCATCGGCATGGATGAAGCAGGTAGAGGAGATGGGCCACACTCACGAAGAGCGCGTAGCAACTCAGATGCTGGCCATGAAAACCATTGAGGAGTCTATACTCAAGTCTGAATATTTCTCGCACTTGGCTCCTAGGCGGTTGATAACTAGCTCAGAGTTACAATATAAACCTTATTTTGTATTATTGGCGGACTACAATGCTGAGATCAAACGCATAACCAACAAGTATCCCTCTTTCGCAACACAGTTCGAACCCGAGAACATCCCAGAAGCCGCCAAAAAAGGGGCCATATTCCAACCCATATGGAGACAAAAGTTACTGGAGACCTATCCGGAAATGTTACGAACATGGGATCATGCTCCCATGCATCTGAAATATAACCCATGCTTTGGACCGGTACAAAGAAGACGCTCCTGGAAAGCATTCGCCATCAAGGTTCAGAACAATGTGAATTGCAAACAGTGGCTGAACTACCCCAAAATCGCACCATGGACAGGCCCACCTACAACAGCGTACATGATGGCTACCATCCGATATTGGCTTCCACGCCTCCACTCCATGCCAGATGTAGCTGCACAGATGCTACTCAAGATATTTGATATGATGCAGGTTGTGCTCAAAACCTTCCGCAACGTATGTAACATTCAGCCTCCGATTCCCGGCTTCATCAATGGCAATTATGACCTCCTGTATGATATGAGCACAACCCCAAGCATACGAGTTGCTTATGCATGGCACGCATGCATCAGATATCTCCCTGCCTGCTATAAGCAAACCTTCGACGACATGTTCACCACGGGATTTTGGGAAGCACATTCAGAGGTATTTGCACCACGACCAACCCACCTGCTGCAACTATTTGCGTGCGAGCAAACAATGCATTCAGAGCTCTACACTACGCCACAACCTAACATGCCTGGAGCCGTGAATTGGGATGCCCTCCAGAGCGATTTGGTCCGGGGACTACGTATAAAAGAACAAGAATTGGCAACCGACCTCCTGCAGAAGTACATCGATCAAACAGTGGAGCAGAGGTCTGTCAGAGGCGACAGACACTAGGGGGGGGGAGTGTTGGCAGTATACGAGAAGAGGCAAGTACGAGCATACAAGCAGATCTAGCACTAAGGCAACCCTTTATTTTTTTCAAAACCCTTACACCATTTAAAAGTGATTCTCATCACTAAAAACCCTTGTAAATACCATTTTGTAGCTCCATTTTGTACAAGCCGAGGAGTCCTCAAGCTTGAGGAGCCTTAGAAGTAGTTGCCTACCAATTTTCGTATTTTTTAGACCTCGTTTGAGCCCTCAAATAAGCCCTGGAACCTAATTTTTAACTAGGCCGAACACTAGGTCTGGACAGGGCCAAAGCTAGTCAAAAACTATAAATAGAGCTAGAGAGCTCATTTTTGGGCGAGCTTCTTGTAGTTTTGAGCTTGTATGAGAACTTGGTTGCAATAGAAGTGATTCCATTGTCTTCTCTCTTTGTTCTTGCCGTGTGTGCGCGTGTGTGTGTATGTGTGTGCATGTTAGTGTGCTTCTCACTCACACATTTGTGCCTTCACTTGCTCGAGGTCTTCATACCATCCTCATGTCTTCCCGGATTGACATTAAAGGAGGTGCTACTCATCACTGAGCTACAGCATGGTATATGCTATGAAAAAGTTTAGACACTACTTATTGGCCAACAAGTTCAAGTTTTTTACTGATCATCAAGCCTTATTGTATTTGGTCAATAAACCTCAATACAGGACGCTTAGTAAGATGGTTCCTCTTACTAATGGAGTACGATTTCGAAGTGGTAGTTAGGAAAGGTAGAACCCATCTCAGGGTAGATCACCTTTCTCACATCACTTCAGGAGAGTCACCGCAAGGAGTGTTGGATGAACTACCTGATGCTTATCTGTTCAATTTAGAAGTTGTTCCTAAATGCGCAAATAAGTTGGTACCAGTCCTAACCTTCGGCCCTGCAAATAAAAATGTGAAAACGAACAAAGAAGAAGTAGTGAGATCACAAAAATACCAAATATTGGTAGGGAGCATGTACAAAAAAGATACAGAGGGAGTATTAGCTTGTTGTGTTGAGGACAATGAACATACTAGTTGGTTGCAAAAAGCCCATGAACGAATGCTAGGAAATCACTATTCTAAACAACAAACATTGCAGAATCTAAAACATTTAGGAGTGTATTGGCCTAGCATGGATAGAGAAATACAAGAATGGATCAAGAATTGTGCAGTGTGTCAGGAGAGACCCCCAGTGGAGCATGCCACCCTCTATCACGTGTCATTTATTCCAGACTGGAGTGCTCCATTGGTGGACTTTATGAGATCGGGGACACTACCTAGTGAGGCTAGTCTAGCAAGAAGATGAAGCATGGAGCAAGAGGCTAAAGACTATGTCTTAATAGGTGATAACCTACACCGAAGAGGCAAAGACAGTTATTTAAGACTGTGCGTTCATGAATCAAATTATTTCAAAGTCTTAGAAACTGCACATAGTGGTGTTGCAGGTGGACACTTTGGTCCTGACTGAGTAATTAAGACCATTCTATTCTCAGGACTTTGGTGGCCCACTCTTCATATGGATGCACATACTTATGTGAAGAAATGTGATACATGCCAGCGTGCCCAATACCCAATTAGAAAAGATGAGATGACTTTGAGGCCAATGATGGGAGGACGTGCATTTTCAAAGTGGGGTATGGACTTTGTAGGTCCTATTAATCCCCAGCTAGAAACTCCCATGCAGAATACATTATTGTAGCCACCGATTACCTTACCAAGTGGGTAGAAGTAAAAGCCACAACAAAGAATGATGCTCAAACGACAGCTAAGTTCTTATTCGAGAACGTGTTCACCAGATATGGGTTACCAATAGAGTTAGTAAGTGATAGAGGCACACACTCTTGAATGAAGTTATTGAAACCTTCGCCAAGAATTCTTGGTGATACATAAGAAGTGGACCCCCTATCATCCACAAGCTAATGGACAATACAAGAGCACCAATAAGATCCTATGTAATGTATTGACAAAACTTGTCAATAATAAATGCTCTGATTGGGACAAACAACTACATCATGATGTTTGGGCTTATCGAGTTGCCTATAAAACGGTACTCAATGCCACCCCATTTCAGATGGTCTTCAGACAAAATGTTGTGCTACCATTGGATTTCCTAATCCCAACCTTAAAAGTAGCACGAGCATGAGTGGAATGCACATGAATTGTCCTCTAGGATCTTTGATCTAGAACGCTTAGGTGAGACGAGGCTACGAGCGGCAGCAGGCATTTATGCTGCAAAGAAACTGCAAAGGACATACTTTGATGCCCATATAAAGGATAAAGGATTGAAAGAAGGAGATCTAGTTCTGGTATATACACTAAAGCAACATGCTTGTAAATTGGAGAAACGAGGATATGGACCCATGATCATTAATAGAATCTCCACTAGTGGTGCAGTTCAATTGTGTTGGAGAAACACTCACTAATTGGACATATATTTGAAGGTCAAAGCTTTAGAAGAAAACCACATGCCTATGTGAAGGGACAAATTCACAAGTGTATTATATTTGTAAAGTTAGTTCACTTTAGTTCTAGAAGTTTTTTAAAAGTCAGAGGAATGAGAAAATCTATATAAGTTAGTTTGTATCAACTGACACGATAAGAGAGACGAAGTAGAAGAGAGTGATAGAATGTGAGAAGGAGTTCATTTTGTATGACTAAATAGAGTCGAGCTTCTCTGAGTGAGAAAGCACCTGTAAAACTTCTGAGTTTTTCATAGCTATGAGAAGAAATAGTTAAAGTTCTGTGTATGAGACTCTCTCAATCATCTCCATGTTTGTCTACTGTGTGATGAGTTCAAAAGTTCAAGTTTTCTGAGCAACTCGATCCCTGGCATCGAGTTTGTGTTGATAAGTCCGTGTTTTATTCTCTGACTGTTATGTACTACTAGAACTTCTTAAAAACATGAGGTTTGTGGAGCAACTCGATGCCTGGCATCGAGTTTCAGCATAAAGTCGATGCCTGGCATCGACTTCCCACATAAAAGTGGTCTTGTTCATGTCTGTCTTCAAGGGGGTAATTCTGGTGCTAAAAAAGTGGCTGAAAAAGCTCAAAGTCGATGCCCGACATGGACTTTTGGTTGCAAGTCGATGCTAGGCATCGAATTTTCATTTTTAGACACTCAGGATTACTAAAACAAGCAAAATTTCCACTTTTGGAAGTCATATAGGGTCATCTTGTGAAGGCCATAACTTGAGTTCTAGAGATCCGTTTCAAGCATATGATAGCTTGTTGGAAAGCTCTACTCTTGTACTTTTATCCACTAAAAGATCTTGGAGAAATAATATTTGAGCTAAGAGAAACTAACAAAATACTGAAGGTATGTCATTTCAGTGATTGGAAAAATTTGAAGAAGTAAAGTTCTTGGTTTTGGCTATCATTTCTCAAAGTTTGGAGTGGCAATGAGTTAATGGTGACCATAGAGGTTGTCTAGTGTCATATTAGTTCATTTCTTGTGGTGTTTCATACATCAACAAGTGGTATCAGAGCAGAAAGATCCTAAAGAGCATAAGGCGGCAAAGGTACGAGAAGTTTTGTAAAGTTTTTCATTAAAGTTTGAAAGGTGAAGCATTTGAAGACACAAGGCATCAAAAGGTTACTTCAAAAGCATCTTCATACACAAACAAAAGGTATTATTCTTTATCCTTTAAGCTCATAGGTTGTAGCAGAAGGAAAGGAGTATGGCAGATCATATCTCCATTAACAAACTCGACAGAGATAATTACCCCGCATGGGTAATGAGAATGGGAGCCTTACTTATGAGTAAGGATCTCATGGTATATGTAACCGGTGAAGAAGAGAAGCCAGTATTTGAAGATGAAAGCCGACCAAAGAAAGAAGAACTTGATGCTTTAAAGCATTGGCAGAAGAAGGATGCAAGTGCAAAAGCCTACATCTACAATACAATCTCTGATCATTTGCTACCACACATCAGAGGATTGGAATCATCTGAAGATATATGGAATGCATTGGAGTATCATTTCCAAAGCACTACTAAAGCACGGAAAGCAAGTCTATGGTCAGATTTTACAACATTCAAGAAGAAGCCAAGTCAAAGTATTAGTGATTATGTCACTAAGATGAAGGATCTAGCAGATAGTCTTGGATCCATAGATGAAGATATTGAGGATCACAAGTTGATTGCTCAATTACTTACAGGTTTGAGAGGAGATGAAAGGTGGAAACCTTTTGTCTTATCAACAGAACTTTCATTAAATCATTATGTTCCAGATTTGAACCAGTTGCTTGGTTTGATGCTCACATTTGAGCAAGACTTGAAGGGAGATGGAGATAAAGGACAAAGTTCTGCAATGTACATGAAGAACAAGAAGAAAGGAGATAAAGGTAAAGCAAAGGATGAAGAAGAGTCAACTTCTCAAGTTTATTATGCAAGAGGTAATGGCACTGGCAGAGGAAGACCAAGAGGTTTTGAAAGAGGAAGAGGTAATCAAAATAACAAGAAGAAGGATTGCTGGATTTGTGGATTGAGTAATCATTTGGCTCATGATTGTTGGCACAATCAACAAGGATCAAACTAGAATCAAAACAACAATAGCAGAAGCCGAGGTGGAAGATATCAAAGTAATTTTCAAAGAGGTAGACAAAGTCAAAGAGGAGGCTATGGTAGAGGTGGAGGAAGAAGTTGGGGACAGAATCAATCCTACAACACCACCTACTACAACTATGCAAATGACACATAGAATGAAAGTCATACATCATTGATGATGAATTCAATCAACACATCAAATAAAGAAGATCTAAAGGTATTTTACATTGACTCTGGATGTTCTAATCATTTGTCAGGAAACATACAATACAAGACATAGTGTACAGTCAATTGGAAAAGTGAAATGCAAGAGTGGAGTAGATTTGCTAACCAATGTTTTGTATGTTCCTACAATAACCAAAAACTTGATTAGTGTGGGACAGATAGTTGAAAAAGGTTTTCAAGTTAGGTTTACAAATGAAGGAGTATTTGTTGAAGATCCAGAGAATGGATATAATTAGATTGTCTCTGGTAAGAAAGAAGGTAGACTCTTTACTTTAAGAGTGCAAGGGAACATTGGTCAAGCTTTGCTCACACATGGTGAAGGAGTGATTACAGAACTTGATCTCTTGCATAAGAGATTAGGTCATTTCAATGAAAGAGGAATTAAAGCTATGGTTGAAAATCAGTCTGTGCTAGGACTACCAAATGTGCAAAGTCAACATATGGTTTATAAATGTGAAGCATGTCAAATGGGAAAAGCACATAGGTTACCATTTCAAAAGAAAGGATTCAAACATGATGGATTACTAGAGCTTATTCATACAGATGTATGGGGACCAACAAAAGAAGGATCTATCAGTGGCTCAAGGTACTATGTTCTTTTTATTGATGATGCTAGAAGATGGATAACTCTATATGTTTTGAAGGAAAGATCAGAAGTGTTTGGAGCCTTCAAGCATTTTCATGTATATGCAGAAAGAGTCACAAGTCAAAAGCTTAAGAGACTGAGGTCTGATGGAGGGGGAGAATACTTCTCCCAAGAGTTCAATGATTATCTTTGGAATGCAGGTATTAAGAGAGAAATAACTTGCAGGTATACACCACAACAAAATGGTGTAGCAGAAAAAAGGAACAGGACTTTGGTTGAGTTTGGTAGAGCTATGCTAAAGGAGAAGAATTGTCCAAATTATCTTTGGGCTGAGGCTGTAAATACAGCTACATATCTTGTGAATAGATTACCATGTGCAGCTCTAAATGGAATGACTCCATATGAAGCTTGGTGGGGTAAGAAACCAACACTAGATCATTGTAAAGTGTTTGGATCAATTGCATATGCTTATGTGCCATCACAACTTAGGCATAAACTTGAACCAAAGGTAGAAAAATATGTGTTCATTGGTTATGATGAAAAGCAGATGGGTTACAGATTGTGGAATCCTCTAACCAAACAATTTATTGTTTCTAGAGATGTTACATTTGATGAACAGAAAAGTTGGTATGCAGATCAAAGTCATACAACTGAAGAATTTGAAGAAGAGGTAAGAAGATGTGAGAAAGGAAAGTCAATTGTGCAGGTAAATGAAGATGAAGGCTATATGCAAGCAAGTACATCCAGAAGTGGATTAACAAGAAGGAATGAAGAAGCTCCTATATTTGATGAAGAGGTGTATCCAGACACTTATGAAGAATGTGAACCAAGAAGGTCAAGCAAGACAAGAAGACAACCAAAAAGGTATTCTTATGATACTTCTTACATAACTCAGAAGAATTATGCTTACATGGTCAAAGATGATGAAGAACCTCAGAACTATGATGAAGCAAAAGGTAAGAAGCAATGTGAAGATGCAATGAAGGAAGAATTCAATGCATTAGAGGAGAACAAGACATGGGAACTTGTTCCTAAACCAACTGGTAAGAAAGTAATTGGAAATAAATGGGTTTATAAAGTGAAGAAGCTTGCAGATGGAAGTATAGCCAGATACAAAGCTAGACTGGTGGTGAAAGGCTATGCCCAAACCTACGGCATAGATTATGATGAGACATTCAGTCCTGTAGCTAAGATGTCAAGTATAAGGACAATCATTGCTATTGCAACGTCAAAAGGATGGACTCTAAGTCAATTGGATATAAAGAATGCATTCTTGAATGGATACATATCAGATGAGGTATACATGGAACAACCTCAAGGATTTATAGATTCCAAGTATCCAAATTTTGTTTGCAGGTTGAGAAGAGCATTGTATGGATTGAAGCAAGCTCCAAGAGCATGGAACTATAGACCGGTGAAGTATCTTAATGATCTTGGATATCAAAGTTCAAAAGTAAATCCAACTCTACTCATCAAAAGAACAGAGGAAGGTACAATCTACATTTGTATTTATGTAGATGACATTATAATCGCAGGTACTTCAGATGAAGGAATCAAGGAGGTAAAGAGATTACTTGAAAAAGAATTCAAGATCAGTGATCTAGGAAGGTTATCATACTTTCTTGGAATGGAAGTCACTTATACAGATCATGGAATATATGTATCACAAGAAAGGTATCTTCTGAATCTATTGAAGAAGTTTGATATGGAAAATTGCAGAGAAGCTTCAACTCCACTTGAAGTTAATCACAAGCTCAGTAAATATGATGGTGCAAAATACAAAGATATGAGGAAGTATCAATCTCTTGTGGGTAGTTTGATTTATGCTACACTAACAAGACTTGATCTTAGTTATGTAGTGGGAGTTTTGTCACAATTCATGCATTGTCCAAAGGACCCACATTGGATTGCAGGTCAAAGAGTTCTCAGATATATCAAAGGAACTATAAAGGAAGGATTATATTATCCTTTTACATCAGATTTGAAGTTGAGAGCCTATAGTGACTCAGACTCGGCAGGTAACCAGGATGACAGAAGATCAACTCATGGCTACATGATATACATTGGTGATAAGCTTGTGAGTTGGTGTTCAAAGAAACAACATATAGTAGCATTATCATCAACTGAAGTTGAGTACAAGGGACTTGTGGAAGCAGCTAAGGAGGTCATATGGATGCAGACATTGTTCAAAATCTTGGGCATTGATCAAGGTATACCTACAATATATGGAGATAATATGAGTTCACTTTATCTTGCAGCAAATCCACTTTTTCATGCAAGGACAAAGCACATAGAGATACAATATCATTTTCTCAGAGAAAAGGTAATGGAGAAAGAAATTGAAGTGGAGTACATTTCTACAAAAGATCAGATAGCAGACATAATGACAAAGAGCTTGGATGGTGTGAAGACCAGCAGATTCAAAAGCATGGCAGGAGTAAAAGAACAGAAGAAGATATGAAGGAACAGAGAATGTCAATTAGTGATTGAGGGGGAGCTATTGGAGAAACACTCACAAATTGGACATATATTTGAAGGTCAAAGCTTTAGAAGAAAACCACATGCCTATGTGAAGGGAAAAATTCACAAGTGTATTATATTTGTAAAGTTAGTTCACTTTATATCTAGAAGTTTTTTAAAAGTCATGTGAAGGAGAAAATCTATATAAGTTAGTTTGTATCAACTAACGCGATAAGAGAGACGAAGTAGAAGAGAGTGATAGAATGTGAGAAGGAGTTCATTTTGTATGACTAAATAGAGTCGAGCTTCTTTGAGTGAGAAAGCACCTATAAAACTTCTGAGTTTTTCATAGCTATGAGAAGAAATAGTTAAAGTTCTGAGTATGAGACTCTCTCAATCATCTCCATGTTTGTCTACTGTGTGATGAGTTCAAAAGTTCAAGTTTTCTGAGCAACTCGATGCCTGGCATCGAGATTGTGTTGATAAGTTTGTGTTTTATTCTCTGATTGTTATGTACTGCTAGAACGTCTTAAAAGCATGAGGTTTGTGGAGCAACTCGATGCCTGACATCGACTTTCAGCATAAAGTCGATGCCTGGCATTGACTTCCCACATAAAAGTGGTCTTGTTCATGTTCGTCTTCAAGGGAGTAATTTTGGTGTTCAAAAAGTGGCTGAAAAAGCTCAAAGTCGATGCATGGCATTGACTTTTGGTTGCAAGTCGATGCTAAGCATCAAATTTTCATTTTTAGACACTCAAGATTACTAAAACAAGCAAAATTTCCACTTTTGGAAGTCATACAGGGTCATCATGTGAAGGCCATAACTTGAGTTCTAGAGATCCGTTTCAAGCATATGATAGCTTGTTGGAAAGCTCTACTCTTATACTTTTATCCACTAAAAGATCTTGGAGAAATAATATTTGAGCTAAGAGAAATAAGAAGAATACTGAAGGTATGTCATTTCAATGATTGGAAAAATCTGAAGAAGTAAAGTTCTTGGTTTTGGCTATCACTTCTCAAAGTTTGGAGTGGCAATGAGTTAATGGTGACCATAGAGGTTGTCTAGTGTCACATTAATTCATTTCTTGTGGTGTTTCATGCATCAACAAATTGGCCACTTTAGAAGGTGATATCTTGTCGAACTATATCAGTGGTTGTGGAGTCAAGTTATATCAAGAACCTCTTACAGAGGATATGCTCATGAGACTCAACACTTCTAAGAAGCGGAAAGAAGAAGATTTGAGGGTCAGAGAAGAAGCACAAGCTAAGGTGAGAGAGTGTATTAGACGAAATAAGTTAAGGCGATTAGGCCTAGATGTCAACCCAAAAGCACCAAAATATCATATAGACATGTGCCAAGAATTGGGCATAACTACTTCTCGAATAATTGATCGATGCCTCTTTGTGACTGTGGAGGTAGGATAAGGACAGAGTTTAAGGACTATGAGAGCCTTGGTTGACTCAGGTGCAACAACTAGTGCCGTTAGACTTTTATACTGCCAAGACCTGCAATTGAACATCAAGCACGTAGAAGCCTATCTCATAGGTTTGGGAGGTGTGGACACCCCTTGTTTGGGTGAGGTGGAACTTCCCATCTACCTTGAAGATGTTCCAATGAAATTCAAAATGCTAGTGTGTCATGATGAGGACCTTACCGAGCCACTAGTCTTGGGTCAAGATTGGATTTACGACCATGCAGTCAACTTGAACCTAAGAAGTCAACTTCTTCAAGTTTGGATACAGGAACAATGCATTACTTTAGAACACAAATCCAGATGTCACACATTTTCTTAGTTCTTCTAGGACTAATCCTAGCAAAAAAAATGTTGTGTGTGTCAAAAGCTCTATGTTCTAGAACAACTCAGTCATGGAAGAACAGGCTCTAAGACAAGCAGACTCCTCCTCTTTTGAAAGGACTAATGCTGCCACCATAAGTCAACCAAAAAGGCAATCAAAACAGTACATGACAACCGCTATATCAAAAAGACAAAGAGATTTCAAGAAGAAAGTAGTTCCAGACATGAAGTAGATCTGGGTACGAAAAGGAGAGCAACCACCAGCTTTGCCACAACAATGTACATCCAAGCAGGCCAATTACATCAAAAGAAGAGTCAAGCAACTAGGACAAGCTCATGCACAAGGTCTCAAATAGATTTGGGTACCAAAAAAATTAGCTGCAACTCAACGAGGGCGATTACACATGTGGGTTCCCAAAGACCTCTTACATGCACAAAGGCCTAGGCTACCCACCATGCAAAAGGTCTCAAAAAAGAAGCCAAGGAGAGAAAAGAATAAGAACCGAACACAATGAACAAAAGAAGATAAACTCAACCCTTAAACAAAAGTAAGAAGACAATCACCAAGGAAATGGGTTTGGAAGCCCAAAGTACTAGTAACTTCCATAGAGCCAAAGAGCCACCCACACTGGACACCAACTTTTAGCAACCATCCAAAGAGGAAGAGGCCAGAGGTGATCTCTATAAGGCCAACTACTATTCTAAAATGGATCCCTAAAAGGTCAGTTGTCATCTCATGATCAATTGATCACATCATTTCAAGGTCCACTGGCCACCTCCAAACAAAGATTGCATCAAGTCTGCAAGTAACATTAGAAGCCTCGACAAGCAACAACCGTGTGCCTTTGGCATAACCTTGTCTTTCGCACCATTCAGGTCATGCATTTCCAAAGTGTGCATTAATATAGGGCCATTACACGGTCGTGCATAGACACAATTGAGAAATCCCAGGGACATGAGACACACTTGACATATGTAAAATATGTTATTGCTACTAACCACTGTCTTCTTGCTTGTGACATTGTTCCACAAAAAAAAAGATCGAGAAGAAGAAACAGGACCAGGAGATCCAAGAATCTCACTAGTGGATCATCAACAAGGACATCCATCTGCAACGAAGGACAAGTCCATGATCAATCACCATGATGGGAGTACAACACAAAGAGACGACTATTGACATACCTTTCACCATGGTAAGAATTGTAAGCTCCAACAATATAACCATGATAGATTAGGAAACCTCTCCTTCAGCATACCCTTGAGCACTTTGCTCAAGACCCCATTTGTTGCACCATACTTCTTCCAATGCATTTCCCAAGTATGCATACATAGGGACACATTGCAAGGTCGTGCACAAGGCACATATTTTCTTCAACCCATGCACTAACACACTTACCCATCCTTCGTTATGGGTTCCGAGTACTTGGCATACATTGTGAAAGCCATGTTTGGAAGATCCAAAAGACATTTAGGCTACAACATCAGAACCTATGGAGTAATTCGCAGTCGACAGCTGCTCAAAATCCACATTGACAACCTCTTTTGAGCAACTAACACTTTTTGAAAGCTCACAACTATGACATCTAGCTACCATAAGAAGAAGTACATACAATGGGACCAGAAATTGCATAGGCTAGCAGTGCCAAGCTGAAGAAAAAGACAACTGACCAAGCTACATTTGGCTGAAGGACTGCTCTTGTTGATACATGAAGGACATTACCTCTCCAAGTACTACCTGGAACAACTACTCCAACGAGGGTCTGTTAGGGAGGACAAACTCTAGAGGGGGGGGAGTGTGTTGAAGCTCAAGGTCAAGGAAAAAGCATGGAAGCGCATCAAGGAAGTGGACACATAAGAAGAAGGAGCAAGTAGGGAGCTCCAAGAAGCACCTGTCAAATTTTCAAAAGAAATCCCTATAAAAATAGTGATTTTTATCCCTAAAAACCATTGAAAATACCATTTTTCATTTTTGCAACTCCATTATGTTCAAGCTGAGGAGTCCTCAAGCTTGAGGATATTAGAACTATCATCCTAACAATTTTCATAATTTTTAGACTCCGTTTGAGCCCCCAAATAAGCCCTGGAGCCTAATTTTTAACTAGGTCGGACACTAAGTGTGGACAGGGCCAAAACCACTCAAAAAACTATAAAAAGGGCTGGAGAGCTCATTTTTGGGGTTAGCTTGTTGTTACAAAGCTCTTTTGTAATCAAAGTCCTTCCATTGTTCCACTCTTTGCTCTTACTTTGTGCGCACGTGTGTGTGTATGTGTGTGCATGCTTCTGTGCTTTCACTCACGCACTTGTGCCATCACTTGCTCACGGTCTTCATACGGGTCCTCATGTCTCCACGGATTGACATTTATGAGGTGAAGCTCCTCACATTGGTACTTGCCATTGTGCTAGAGTGACATGGTCCTTCTTGGATTTTGGTCAGATATGTCTTGAACATCATCTGGGATAACACTTATCTAACTTTGCTGCATTCGGCCCTTCTTAGATTTTGGCCTCGTATATCTTGAACATCATGTCAAGATCTTCTAGAGTAGGATCTAATAGGACCGATCCTACTCTAGGTGGTGGTGGTTTGGTGGGATGGTTTTGGTGTAATGAGGTTGGTGGGTTCTGAGGGTGTGTGTGAGATGAGATGTCTATCAATTTAGCTTTAGTTTCTCTTAAGCTCTCTTTGATTTCAATCATCTTATTTGTCCATTCTCTTCATCCTTTCATGGCTGTCCTTCTAGGCTCTCATTCTCTTCTTAGTTATGTTCTTAGTCTCATGGTTATCTAGGATCTTCTCTTGACTTATGCCTTGGTTTTGTTGTAGGGCCTGAGATCTAGTTACTACTTGCCATAGGGTAGTGGTTATCACATTTCCACTAGAATCTACTACTAGAAAAATAACATTGATTGGAGTAAATCTTCTATACATTGGTTGGATTCTTTGGGAAATCCCTTAGGAGGTGTTCCTTACTGCAATCATGATTGAAGCACTGAATAGTCACTGATTGGGGTTTCTTGATGCAGGGATTGGACTCTTGGTTGAGGCATAGGGTTGGGATTCATGTACATCACGTTTGAATACTCTGGCTCTCAACTAGGTTCACTAGGGGTTCCATAAGGGTCATCTTAGAGTGATCTAGTGAATCCATGTAATAAGCCGGTGGTCTATCTATATGTGTTGAGTCAAAGCTTTGAGCATTCAGATCACTTTCTGAAATCAACGAGGGTGCGGGGAGTAGGGCTCTACTCAAGTTCTCCTTAGCTAATGCATACTTTACTGGGATGGATGGGGGTGGAGGCTATTGGCCCAGCATAGGTTGAGGTCTTTTTTGAGTTTGATATGGTTGTTGTGGCCTAAATTATTGTTGTGGTCTACATTATTGTTGTGGTCTAAATTATTATTGTGGTTGGTATGGATTTTGGTATCTCGCTTGTTGTTGATATGGCTCTGGATAAATTTGCCTAATTACTTGCTTGTTGCAATGGAAATCTTGTATAGTGTGGTCAACGTATCTCCTCTCAATGGTGCAGTATTGGTTATTAGGACTTCCTTGGGTTTGAGCCACGATTGAGAAAATGTTGACCATGTAGTCTCCTCCCCAGTTGTAATATCATTTCACTAAGACCATCCTAGGGGTATGCTTGCTTGAGACTCCTAATTTTTGAGCTAATTTCTCTACTAACTTATTATTGAAGTGGATGGTTTAGACATGAAACTCATAGCACTTTCTCAATCTTTATAGACCTTTGAAAGCTCTAACTCGTCACCCAAGTTATCCTCCATGGCTATACACATGCGCACACATTTCTCTATGTCCCTAGGTTCCTTCAAGTACACATATGACTGTAATTTAGCACTTAGCAAGCCATCCAAGAATAGTGCCACTTGTTTGACTAGTGTGGGTAATTATAGAATAGGACATCTTTCCAATTATTCTCTAAGTCTTCTTCTAGCTAGTTGGACTATTTCATTAAGTGTTTGCTTAAAACTAAGTATCAAGGGTGAGGTATTGTTCATGATACCACTCTTGAAAAATTAGGTGATGAATGCTTCTAGCAACTGGTCTATATTCCTGAAATTGACCTTGATGTAGTAGTTGGAACCATGTTAGGGTTGTATTCTTCAGAGTAAGGCCAAAATGGTGTATTAAGTGAACAAATTGTTAACTTGTTGAGCTCTTAACACTTGTCTTAACTCTACTACATGATCGTATGGATGTCCATTGCCATTGAATTAGTTCTTCATGGATTGTGCATGCCTCAATATCCTAGGGTTTTTCTCTAGGTCTTAGCAAGGGAAACTTGTCCATGCCTCTTTGATGTTTTGGAATTTTTGGCCTCCCTCATCTATTCTGTCTCTCTCCAATCTTGATCGATCTCTTCCTAAGGAATCTGCAAAGCTCACTCAGGTCTTTCCTTGTGGGTACCATGAAACTAAGATGATCCCACTTATTCAGCCCATCAAAGTCAAATTGTTCAAAGTCAAGCTGGTCAAAATCAAAATGGTCAAAGTCAAAGTGGTTCAAAAGTGCAAAGTGGTTCATGAATGGCCACAAACAAGGTGCACAGGTAGTGTCAAACAATTTAATATCACAATGGTTATGGTTTGCAGAAAGTGGAATGCAAGTTGTAGATTGTTTTTCTGTAAGGTTTTCAAGCATTTTAAAGTGTTTGGAAGGTTCAGATGAACCCTCCCTTAGGTACACATATTGAAGAAATGAAGGAAAAAGTGAAGGCATGTGAAGAGGAAGTGGTATGCAAAAGTGTATGTATGGCCCCCCATTTAAAATTTTGTTTTTCTCCTAAAGTCACTACAAGAAAAAATAGGGAGTTGTTGGTTGTACACATTTTGAGACATTCTTGGGACATCAAAGTGAGCACCAAGATATGCTATCAGTTAAGAGTGGCATACATAACTGAACACAAGGAATGAGCATTATTATTGGAGTTAGGCTAAGAAAGTGAGGGCATAGTCTACACTAAGAGGGAAGAGCAAGAGACATAGAGGAGTGCGACGCAGAGAAGTAAGTGAGAGAAAAGTGTGCAAGAAGTGTGATCTAGTGTGCAGAGAAGGAGTGCAGAGAACCAATGAGGAAGGCAAACAAGGTAGCACAAGGTACCATTGAGGAAGTGTGCATGTTGACAAAAGGTGTTTCTCCCTCCTACCCTATTGGAAGCTTGAGTGCAAGGTGTGCACAAGAGCAAGCTCCTAGAGAAGGTGGAGGTCTGGTGCAGAGAAGGTTGGTGGCATAAGGAACTTTCGTGTATCTCATAACCTTGTGTATGTGTGTACTCTTTGGGATAAAGCGCTCTATAGAGAGAACAATTGGTCTGGATCTATACATCATCATTGTATTTTCTCTTTTTAATCAATACACAAAAGCTTTCAGTGTCTGTGTTTCACTTTTTCTTCTTCTTCCTTCTCCTACAAATAGTCAAGTCCCTTTCTGCACAAGTTTCCCCCAATGCTGCTCCTTGGCCATAGGAACATTAGATCTTAGTGGAGGGAAAACCAATTCTCCCTATAAGTGTATGCATGCATACCATGCTTTGTTACTAGGAGCAATTTCTCTAAGGTGTTATCTAGATAGACAACCTTGCTTGGTGTCTCAAGATCTTTAAACTCATATATTGTGACTCTGCCTACTTCATTAGGTTGATCTCGTTTAAATCTCAAAAAGGCTTCATCTCTATCCCTATCAAGAAGAGCTAAATGCTTTTGTTATCTTAAGGGATCCACTCAAGCTTCATGATTCTAGTGAAAATGGATTTTCCACGAGGTGTTTGAGGATCCGTTCTTTTGTTTCCTCATTTCTAGTCTCCTAACTCATTCTCTAGGATGAGAAGTCCAATATCATCTATCCTATCTTGTAACCTCATAACCACATACACGGTTCCTTGATTATCAATGTATTAGCCCTCTTCAAATTTGACCACTAAGTGTTCAAGTCGGAAGGGGTGATCAAGGTTTTTGAGCTGGACAATGGATCTTCTCAAACCATCCTCATAGATGAAAACACCTAATAGGTTGGTTCTAAAATAATCCAAATGATTCTTATAGGGACCTTTTGGTGTCTACAAATAAGCTATACCTAAACTGCATGAGGGTCTTTCCATACTAAGTAACATATCTGAATCACTAGTCTCATAATTTAGCACATAGGGGTAGTCATTGAGCTACTGAGCCCATGAACTCACTATGTGATTGACAATATCTTTAGAGCATTTGATGCTTTGTCTATCCTAGCCTAGGTTTCTTCTGGATCTAAGGTTCATATGCCTTGCCTATTAATCCAATGATTCCTAAGTACAACCGTGTTGTAGTGCACTTTTGCCACAATCACTTGTTCTTTTAAAATTCTCCTTTTGGTGTAAATCTTTTCTAACGAGTCGCATGGTTAGGAATACTTCATTTATAATGCAATTCGATGTGGGATTGATGAATTTATGTTCCTTTCACTTAATTTTTCCCAAACTAATATTCTAGCTATACTTGAACTTGAGTGATTAGGTTATCTTGTACTCGAGTCGTGCCTGAGGTGACCCTAATCAATCAATACCTCTAATTGCGCTTAGCCTAGTCTAGAAATTGACTAAGGGGTTTAAGAATTCTTCCAACCTCTAGTTTGATGCTCCAATAAGTGCCCCTATGCCTAGGATGTGTGCTCGCCCCAAGCATGATTCCAATACTAACTAGCTTCAGCTTGCCAAGAAACTCCAATTGCCTACAAAAAATATCAAATTTTAGCTCCTAAATTCACAAAATTAAAAAACCTAATTTTTGGCCAAAAATGGTTGTCTATCACAATCAATAGGTCTATTGGGATGGGCATGCTATCCGTTGGGGGTTCTCAATTGTGATGGAGAGGTGCATCATGATGGACACTTCTCTGTCGCATAGTGGATAGTGTCTATCGCAATGGATGGTATCTATCATGATCGATAGCCATTTGTCTCAATGGATAGGGATTCTTAATTTTTTCTACCAATTGTCCTTTCTCTGTCATGATGGTTACAATTCTAGCCAAAAATAGTGTCTATTGTGGGTGTATCAATTGCGATGGACACCAAGTCTATCGTGGTCTGCCAATCATGATTGAGAGTTGTATATCATGATTGATGATATCTCTCTAGATGGACAGAGAACATGAAAATGTTTTTCCAATATTTATATCTTTGTGATGTGAAAATGGTCTAGACTAGTGTGGTGTGCATTCTTTTACCAAATGTCCATTGTTCATGTCTATCACGATGGACAAAGACGTTGTCTTGAGATGTGCACAAAGATGCCATACTTGCTGGAGCTATTGCTCTTGCTGTGGATGTTGGTACCTACCGAAACGCTCACAAAACACACAAAATACATCACAAGAACTTGATTTCTCACTCGCTCTCACAAGTGAAATGCGAAGAAGGAAAGGAAGTAAGAATATGACCAAAATTGGCAAAATTTCACGAAGATGGGAATGGGGGTAGGGAGGAAGTAGAGATGGTAAAGGTGATTATGAAGGAGATAAAGAAATTAAAAAGAAAGAGATTACCTATGCTTCTAGCATCACGTCTCTATGTCTTACCATCACACTCTCGTCTTAGAAGCTTGATCCCTAACAATGGTGCCAAATTATGTGTCACTTTATCACAATCATAAGTATCAACATGAGGAGTTCCACCTCATAATTGTCAATCTTAGGAGACATGAGGGAGGCATGAAAACCATGACTCAATGAATACACAAGTGCATGAGCGAGAAGCATACCAACATGCACACACACATACACACAAATGCATACACATTAAAACAAAGAAACAGAGAAATGGAGTCTTTAATTCATCAAAAGGAAGTGTATATTCTTCTTAGTTTTCTTGAATCTTCAACAATACACCCTAAAAAATAAGCTCTAGCTCCTTTTATAGTTTCCGACTAGTTTTGGGATTGTTGAGATGTAGTGTTTGGCCTAATTAAAAATTAGGTTCCTAACCTATTTTGGAGGCTGAAACAAGCTCTAAAAATTATGAAAATTGGTATATACATAGATATAGCACTCTTCAAGCTTGAAAACACCTCGGCTTGACCAAAATGGAGTTGGAATTATAAAAAACGGGATTTACAATATAGTGGAGTGATGAAAAGCACTATTGATAATTATTTGATTTGAACAAAGAATTGGTAGGCCTACTCACTAGATCTATTGATAGTGATGTGTGTGAACACACTAGGACCGTCGGGACACTTTTTTCCCTCTTAAGGAGGACTTTTTTTCCCTAGCTTGTATATAAGTCTATTTTCCTAACATGTTATTTATTTTTATACATTCTAGTGGTAATACATTCAGTATTGTGTGATCAAAATAGCTTTGATGTGTGGTGTTAAAATTGTGATCTGAGCTTGTTTCAGCCTCCAAACGCACTATCATAGTGCTTGTATAGGCTATTTTGTCTTTTTGTGCCAAATATATATATATATATATATATATATATATATATATATATATATATATATATATATATATATATATATATATATATATAGGTTTTGGTTCACCAGTATAAGCATCTCGAAGTCTGCTACATGTTTAGTAGAACTTGACAGGGTAGTTCTATTCAACGTTTTGAGATACATTCAATTTTTTGCATCATGGTATTTTAGTCAATGGCCATGGTTGAAAGCAATGATGTATTCTGTATGTTGGCTATTGAGGATAAGTTGGACAATACCAATTACCTATTGTGAGCTTATATGATGCATCATGTATTGGTTGCAAAAGGATTGTGGAATATTGTGCAGGGTGTTGAAAAACATCCTATTACACTTGCAAACATAGTTGCTGAAGGTGATGCAAATGGCATTGAAGATGATGATATTCTTCATGTCCCTATTCCTGCTGCAGTTCTTGCTGCACCTACTATAGAGCAAATTTGTTGGGATGGAAGATACGCTTAGGCATATGCATTGATAGCCTTGTCTATCAAAGGTGCCATTATTCCTCACATTCGCTCTTGCGAACAGCTAAGGATGCTTGGGATACACTTACCACTTTATACCAAGCAAGGAATGAGGCTCGTCCTGCTTACCTCTGAAAATAGTTGGAGAGTGAGCAAATGAATGAAGGTGATTCAATTGACAATTTTTTGACAAAGATCAAAGATTTGAAGGAACATTTGATTTCTGCTAATGAAGTCTTACCTGATAGTTCACTTCTGGAGATTGTTCTAAATGGTCTTCTCAATGCATATAAGAGTTTTGATTCCACTCTTCATTTGATGATGAAAGGCAATCCAAATGTCTTAATATTTGAGGATTAGTCTCTGTTTTGTTGCATGAAGCTTAGTCTAGGCAGAACAGGTCCATTATACATGTTGCAGATCAAGGTTTACTAGCTATTGAGAAGGGCAAAGGTAAATGGATCTCTTCTACTAGAAAGCAGAAATCTTCTAATTGTGCACAATCAAAGAAGGATGATAGAGACGAGAAGAAAATAGAAAAGCAAAAAATGTTTTGAAAATGATCATGTCATAAAGAGTTGTCCAAAATTGGCTACTAAAGAGGCAAAGAAAAAAGAGGGTGGAATGGTTGTTGCAGAGGCTTCTACACCAAAAATAGAGTTTGCTAATCTAGTGCAGAATGAAGAATGGACATTTACTACTGTTTGCAATATTGACCCATCTTCTCTTGAACAATGTATGTCTATAGTAGACTCAGATGTTTGGTACTTTGATAGTGGAGCAACCAAACATATTGCCTCCTAGCACAGTTTCTTTACTTCACTCAAGCCTGCCCCTGCAGGGAATACTATCACATGCTCTAACAACTCCTCTTATCCTGTCACAGGAGTTGGTAAGTGTCTTGCATCGATGTCACATGGCATCATTAGAGACATTGTGCCCATTTGGTAGAATATAGTAGAGAGGGAAGTCTCAAGATAGTACCCCTAGATACTCATCCATAAGATAGACTCTAAAAACAAAAGGAGAACTCAGACGTGGTTGGACGGTGAACATCAAAGAGTCTCTCTGTGTGTCCACTTCAAACCTCGCGTGATAGACAACAGCAAAAAGTGATCTCTAACAGTGGTGTTAGAGCATAGATCTGGATCACAATCGTGCTTCATGGGATTTGAATGCATAACCTATCCAAGGAGAGCCGCAAGCTTTATCCACTCAGCCACAACCACGTGATGCTTTCCATATATGTGTTATTGCATATAGGCATTCCTGAACCATTTCAAGTGAGGACTTGGGAGAGTTTCCATCACAACTGCTTGGATAAGAGTAACTTCTCCCATTAAACAAGAGTTATGAAGACCATATTGGCTGAATATTCAATCGCCATCTCCAATGATGGGAAATTGGAAATGAAGGAAATATTGAATGAAGACATGATTCATCTAGATTCATAGAGAAAATTCAAGATGATTCAAGCTTCCCAAGAGGCATGGCTATTTCTACCTTCATGTATTGAGGTGGATGAGGAGTAATAAGGACAATTGATCTTGAAGATAGAAGTTGTTAAGGAAACTTATTCAACTAGATGACACAGTATTTGTTGACACAGTATTGAAGCTTTCATGTTGAGGGGAGTTTCTCATCCATGCAAATCAATCTCCAAGGTTACTGAGGTATGAAATTTTTGTTATATCTAGGAATTAAAAGATAAAAATTTCACTTTGGGTGAAGAAAATGAAGGGGTTGGGGACCAAGCCCTTTGAGGGAAATCATTTGTATGGGGAGTATAACATATATACTCTCATCTAGAGTCACGTATTCCCTACAAATGCAAGAAATCATAGGCTTTTGGCACCTTCAAAATAGCCTACTTTCATGATGTTCACATAAATTTCAGGAGCTATTTTTTTTAATAAGTATCCATTTTGGGAAAGGGAAATGAAGCTAGTTTTTTCTTAGTTTGGTAGGAAAAATTATGCATACCTATAGTTTAGTGTACTAAATTCTATATAAAAATCAAGAGATCTGAAAATTGGCTCAGTATGATGGGAGTTTAAAGCTCCACAAGACCCCCTTCCATCACTATTTAAGAAAAAAATTTCAGCACCTGAATTTAAGAAATTCCCATTTTGGAAGAGGGAAAAAGAGGTGCATTAGGTATGGATGGATGGAAACAATATATATATACTGAGAGTATATTATAACTCCACAATGGAAGCATTAAATTCATAAGAATAATAAGTTAAGGAGGAATTTTACTTCCTAAAAGACCCCCTTTCCACACTTTTTGGAAAAACATTTAGATGCTAATTTTTCCCAAACTCCACTTTTGGGATTAAGAAAAAAGACCATTAAGAGTATTTGCATGGATTAGTGCATACATACATGAATTGTGGTGTATTTATTACCATGGAAAATGAGAAAATCCAAGAAAAATCCACATTAGGAGTGGATTAGAAGCTTGATAAAATCTCCCATTTAAGTTTTTGCATGAAAGTAAAAATCTTGATCTGGACCTCTTTTGGGGAGCAAATTAGCATGAACAAAGGGAGGATTTGGAAAGCTGAAAATAGGCTCAAGCGTCTTCATATACTACTCTTTGAGGTTATGGAGAGAATTCTAGGATTTGCTTGATGGTAGAATGCTTTTGGGCATTCCAAAAATCACATTTTCACACTTTTTCCAACATGGCATGCTTGGAGAGGCCATATCTTGAGCTAGAAAACTTCAAATTTGATGTACTATGGCTTGTTTCAAAGAGCACAAGAAATACTTTTAGTTTATAACAAGAAATATTGTAACTTATGTATTTTTGTAGTCTATGCAGGGCTGCAAAGTCTAAATAGTTTTTGGCAACTACCTTCCAAGAGCCATATTTTACAAACCGGGAAGGCGATTGAAGTAATTTCACTTTGAGCCACTTGCATGTGATAATATCTCATTTTATGATTATTTTTAGGTCCTAAAAAGGTTTTTCCATGTCTCAAAAGGGATTACAGATGCATTTTTAGGGTAAATTTGCATTATTTTGGTAATCATCTAACCATGCGTTATGCTTTGAGAAGTCATCCAATGTTTTTGGACACTTCAAAGTTTATGTTAGGATCTAAAGAGGAAGGATCAGAGGTCTTGAAGCTCATAAAAAAGGATTGGATGCATGCAATTCCAACACCAAACCATTCAGGAATGTATGCTTTATATTTCAAGCATCTTACTTTATATTATGGCATGTTTTGTATGTACATTCATGGATTGGAATGCTTACAAAAAATCGATCATTGTTTTAACTCTTAAAGTGTGGATCAACTTGCTATAAGTACACTTTTTGATTGTTTGTAGGAAAGATGACTGCAAGAACCACATGATTATGCAACAAAGAGATTGTTGCTAGCATTTTTTTTTTATGTTTTTGCAGGTCATGGAGTCCATGTATGAGTATATGGCGTGCATGCCATGGGCTTGTTAATCCCTTCGTTATAGTGAACGGCCTGTGTGCCATTGGCCTACAAGGTCTTATAGTTGAGCTTCTAGCTAAATTTTTTTGGGACTCCATTTCCTTGGGGAAATGCTATCAAACTTTTTCCCACCTCATGGAATTATATACACACTTACCTTTAAGTAAGAATGTTATGGCATGCCACCATCCCTTTTTTGCAAACATCAGTAAGGTGTTAGCATGCTTATAAGCATGTATTTGATGGACTTAGGACCATTCATAGTATTATTTACAAGGCAACTTCAGTAGTGATATGATCCCTACACATAATCCTTATGGATTTAGACCATAGGATTACTAAGGGAAAGGAGATATATCTTCACCGTTAGAAATGTGCACAAGCAAACCTATAGGTTATAGAAAGTTGCATAAAGGCACAAAAGATACATTTATGATAATATCCAAGGTATGGAAGATCTACTTATCTTCACAAGAGTCTCACAGTATGATTAGGAGACTATGAGGGTATTATGAGGAATACCCAAAGAGTGATTTGTTTCACTCATGCACATCACTTGAGTAAGTAGTGAAGCATTTTTGCTACACTATGAAGGAAACCAAATACATGGGATCCTAGAGATGGGTATCATGAGAAGGCATCAATGGGTGCTTATGTTATTCGAGTGATGATTAGGAAGGTCATAGGCATGGCACTAGTTCTATAACTTAAAGCATAGATTCCTTAGTCTGAAGTAGTTGGGTACCCAATACATATATGTATATCGGGATCTATCAAGAGGTACTTAGACTTGGCCTTGGTACCTACGAACAAGTTAGTTTGGAATAGAAAGGGATATCGACTATCACATATTGACTAGAACCAAACTAAATAAGTCGAGAACATGGGACTCATTTGAGTCCACATATATGAGTTAAGGATATGAAATTCATTAGAGTCCACCTACACATTCCATTATATATATGTGGAATATATATTCAGTTTATTGTAGGTATGACACCATGTATTGGAAGAAGGTTCCACTCGTATGGGATGGTGAAAACGACTTACCTTTGAGAGCTCTTCTTCTATGGCTAGGGAGAAAAGGACTTATCATTCATGGCGTCATGTCTCACTAGATCAGAGAAGAGCTCTTAGTAGATATCTCATTAGGATTGGGAATTATCTCTCATACTTTAGGGAAGGTTTATTCTTCCAGTAGAGAATGTGATATGTGATTTTATCACCATTGGTATCACATACTCGTTTTCAGGTTTTTGGGAAGGATAATTCCATTAGTTTGATTGGATCATATAGATCCATGCATAGAGGATGGCTGGCAGAGATAGCTCTTTAATATGGATACACATGTGTTTATGGTTTCATATCATATCATTGCTGACCATTTTAGTAGAGGGCTTTGACCCTTTTAAGGAATTCATTTTCTCCACTCTTCACTACATACACATTCATTAGTTAGGGGAGATTTGTTCTCCATCTTCATTGGAATGTATGTAATGAGGCATTATGCATTATTTATGGAAGAGGGGAGCAAATAAATTCATAAATTTCTCTTTTAAGGAAAGGAGAAAGTGGGAATCAGTTCGGAGATCAAGAAGAGATGTCACTTTAGCTCAGTGGTATCACTTTAGCTCATGTTCTTTGAAAGAGAAAAAAGGAAGGGAAAACATGATTTCTTCATAGGATAGGAATAGAGTATGTTTTCCTTTAGAGAAAAGAGGTATTTAGAAAACATCTCTTAGTCTATATTTAAGAAGGAATTCATTTTCCTTCACATGGCACTTTCATTCTCCACTATTTAGGAAGGAAAAACATGGAGAACTTATGTGCACGTTCTATATGAACATGCATGAGTAGAGCAATTGGATTCAATAGAATCGCTTTCAAAGGGAATGTGAAAGCGGAATAGATTCCACTACCAGATCTCTTTTCCTTATAGGAGATTACAGAGAGAGAGAGAGAGAGAGTTTCACTTTCTCATTTTGGTTGTCTAGATAGAAGTGGCACTCTTGTATCGAAGAAAAGAGGGAGATCAATTAATGATGGTTAGATTGTGTCTCACCTGTAGACTCTAGAGAGTAGTTATATTTATTTCTAGTGATGGTCCTTGAATAGATGAGATGATCTAGTCATTGACATTAGTGAGAGTGGGAATAGAGTTGTGACTCCTCTCTTTAGGGTTTCTAAGAGATAGGAAGTTGATGTTACATCATGAGGTTGATGTGTAAGCATCAATTAGCAGAATCTGTATTTATGGATTATCTCAATCTCAAAGGGAATGATTTTTGCATTCATATGGAGAACTAATAGGAAGAGAAAATTTTACATTTTGCACTAGTTCCAATAGATGCTCTTCCAATAGGACTTAGTCCAAGGATAAGGGATGAAAAACCAAAGACTTCTTGGTCAGTGGAATGTAGAGATTGCATTTTACTATCAAGAAAATCTCATATATGATCTAGATGATGGATTTGCATAGTTCACAAGGTAGTTTAGATTAAAATATTACTTGTGATTACACTCAAGGCTAGTAAGACCTAGTGTGGTATGAGGGCAATCTATCATTTAGTCTTAGATGGGTTTGGAGTCACTTGTTATGGGACTTTTTTCTATATTCTAGAGGATTCGATGGTCTAATATCTCAATTATAGTATGCTCAAGCATATAAGCTTGACACTTTACTCTTACATTTCATACTATTACTCCATAAAGGATACATCATATGGACTTAGTTCATTTCAACGATGTTATATATCATGGGGGTGATAGTTTGGAAGCTGGGCGTCTAAGGGAGATAGTAGGTAATACTTAGATAATTTTTCACCATTGAGATTATCTCATATGAGACTTCTTAGGGGGAAGGATATGGGGAAACAATGCACAGAGATGACCATGTACATAGAGTACATGGGGTTGAGGGGAGTCCAAGCACTTTCTTCTACCATTACGAACATTTATGCACAGTTTTTAGGATGAAAATGATCTTAAGGGGAAGGAAATGTCATATTATGGATGCACACTTATGTCATATTATGGATGCACACCCTCTTGGGTGAGGTGGCATCGATGTCACATGACATCATTAGAGGAATTGTGCCCATTTGGTAGAATAAAGTAGGGAGGGAGAGTCTCGAGATAGTACCCCTAGAGACTCATCCATAAGATAGACTTTAAAAACAAAAGGAGAACTCAAACATGGTTGGGCAGTGAACATCAGAGAGTCTATGTGAGTGTCCACTTTGGACCTCGCATGATTGACAACAGCAAAAAAGTGATCTCTAACAATAAGATCATTCTGACTACTACTGATGGTAGTTTTTTTTACATTGTCAGATGCTTTGTTTGTGCCAGGGATCAAGAAGAATCTGTTATAAGTTTTAGCTTTAGCCAAGATAGGCTTGGTTGTGAATTATTTTTATGACAGATGTATAGTTCATGATCTATCAAATGGCGACGTGATTATTGCTTCTAGCATTTTATGTTGTGAGCTATATAAGCTCATAGATTATGAAAAATCTATGAATGATTTGGCATGTGCAGTACATGATTCTCAAGATATGTCAGATGCGAGACTTTGACATGCACGGTTTGGTCATCTGAATTTTTCTAGTTTACTATGCCTACATATGAAATGGTGTATGAAATGGTGTCCTCTCTGCCCAAACTTGAGGCACCTTGTAAACATGTATGTGAAGGCTATATTTTTGGCAAAATGCAGCATTCCTCATTCCCAAAAGATGGTTCAATTCGAGCTACTTAGAAATTCCAGCTTGTTCACAGTGATGTCTGTGGTCCTATGCACACACCCTCTTTTGGGAACTATCTTTACTTCATGACTTTCATCGATGATTTTTCCAGGAAATACATGGGTATATCCATTGAAAGAAAAGTCCGAAGTGTTTATGTGCTTCAAAGTGTTTTTGGTTTTGGCTGAAAATACTGTCAACATGTGGTGTCACTCTAGTACAATGGCAAGTATCAACATGAGGAGATTCACCTCATAAATGTCAATCTGTGGAGATGTGAGGATTGGTATGAAGACCATGAGCAAGTGAAGGCACAAGTGCGTGAGTGAAAGCACACGAACATGCACACACATACACACACATGCACACAACGTAAGAGCAAAGAGGGGAACAATGGAAGGACTTCGATTACAAAAGAGATCTCTTACAAAGCTCAAATCTACAACAAGCTAACCCCAAAAATGAGCTCTCCAGCCCTTTTTATAGTTTCTTGAGTAGTTTTGGCCCTGTCCAGACCTAGTGTCTGGCCTAGTTAAAAATTAGGTTCCAGGGCTTATTTGACGACTCAAACGGAGTCTAAAAATGATGAAAAATTGGTAGGATGAAACTTCTAATACTCCTCAAGCTAAGGACTCCTTGACTTGGACAAAATAAAGTTGCAAAAATGGAAAATGGTATTTACAATGGTCTTTAGTGATGAAGATCATTATCTTTATAGGGATTTCTTATGAAAATTTGACATGTGCTTCTTAGCTCCCTACATGCTCCTTATTCTTGTGTGTGCAGTTCCTTGATGTGCTTCCATGCTTGTGCTTGATCTTGAGTGTCAACACTCCCCCCCCCCCCTCTCAAGTCTGTCATCCCTGATAGACCCTTGTTGGAGTGGTTGTTCCATGTAGTACTTTGCGAAGTAGTGTCCTTCATGTATCAACAGGAGTGGTCCATCTTCCAAATGTAGCTTGGTATGGTTCATCAGTTTTCCACTGCTAGCCAATGCGAGATTTGGTCCCTTTGTAGGTAAGTCTTCCTTGGACTTTAGCTAGATGGTGTATTTCTCTGCTGTCAAAGATTGTTAGCTACTCCAAAGAGGTTATCAAGGTTGATCGTCAGTAGTTCTCGATTGTTAATGGCTTCATAGGTACTGATGTTGTACCCAAGATGTCCATGGATCTTGAACATGAATTTCATAGTAGGTTGCCAAGTACTTTTAACCCATGTTGACTGATGGGTAAGTGCATTAGTGCATCGGTTGAAAACGATATGTGCCTTTTGCAGGGCCTGGGAATGTGGCCCTATGCATGCGTACTTGGGGAATGCATTGGAAGAAGTATGGTGCAAGAAATTGGTTCTTGAGAAAAGTGCTCAAGGGTATGCTGACAAAGAGGTTTCCAAATCTATCATGATTAGAGTGTTGAGGAAGTAGGCCATTTTTACCATGGCTAAACGTCCATCGATATGCATCACTTCATGTTGTGCTCAAGCATGGTGAGTGACTAGCGGCTTATCGTCCATTGTTGATGGATGTCCTTGTTGATGGTTCGCGTTGCCATGACAACGACTTGATAGAACCCCTAATCCTTGGCTGAGATTGGATATACGATAACTCAGTGGACCTAAATCTTAGACAAGGCTCCTTGCAAATTGGAACCTTAAACCAGCAGGGAGTGATACGGCTTGACTTCCCTAACAACACTCCGCTTGAGGTATGTAACCCTAGACCATATGAATTGATGTGAAGGAGGATCAAAAGATCTTTGACCAGATAAGTCACGTTACGTCTACACCAACCCACATGGGCTTTGGTGATGGACAATTGCCATTCAGAAGTGTTGGTTCTGCTTCCAAGTTAGGTATAGGGAAAGTGAATGCTTCCGCATCGATGGTGGTAGGAAGTTCTGCTACTGTAGTGGTGGGTTCCTGGACTGTGGTTGCTTGAGAGGTAACAGCACTAGTAGTACTTTCTGTGATAATCGATCGTGACAAGCATATACGGATTGGTTGTATAAGTGTAGGGGGTTCCGTTGGTGACTGTTCTTGAGATGACTAAGGTGACGGGGACTCTAGAACTTGCAAACATGGGATAGATCTGTACATGTGTTTGCCTACCCATACCTTGCTAGCTTTTATGGCCTTCTTGGTCGTTCCCTTGAATTTTTTTAACTCCTCACTAGTCATTGCACGTTCTATGGCCAAATCATATGCCAAACACATATAGACAATTCGAGTGAGAGCGCAACATCCGTGGATGACTTTTTTTCTTTCCCATCTCTGCTGAGCTAAATACAATTGATCAATGATCCAACTGAAAAGATCTATGGTTTGTGGTCCAATACATGCTAAATATAATCCAAACCAAATATGCTTGTGAGGAATAGTGAAACGGTCCTGAGCCGGGAATGCAAAATATTGCATACATATGTGTAATGGCTTTGAGAGTTTAGGTGTAATGGCCAAAATGTGTTCCTATTTCACAACATCACCACGCTTCATAGGCTCTGGAATCAAGCCTTTTGTGCTCTATCGATGTGTGCGTCCCATGGATCTTAATTACTACCCGAATCAGATCTTTTGAAAGATAGAACTTTTGAAAGGGGGGTCATTTACCAAAGATGGAAGAATGAAAGTGCTCGACAAGTCCTTGTTCTTGGAGGCTATAAGCATGGTCACTAGGTAGTAGCACCTATAAAAATCAGGTTTGGGTAATGGGTCACTGAAGTATTCCGTGAAACTTGCTCTAGCCATGTAGGATGCGGTTTAGCCAGTAATTCGCCAAAATTGACCACAGGTGCAGTGGGGCTAGAAGTTGAAGGTCCTTCTGTCTGCATGATGAATAATGCGAATGTAGAGAAGATCTGCTACAAAAGATTAGCACATCAATATGGAAATTAATCATGATCCCATTAAAGTGAGACCGCAATCCCTTTCCATAACCGGTATGTAACCCGTGTAGCCAAGTGTTGTAAGGTGGTTTATGGAATGATTTTTGCAAAACTAATGTAGGTCTCTAGACACCTACATGCTTCGGATAGTGGATACATTGCTTGATGATATGTTATTACAAGTGATGTTGGGTTAGTGTGGTTGCGTTTATACAAGGTTCAGTTGTGAAAGAATTATTACAAGGGGGTTGGTTATTTGGGATGGGAGTAATGTTAGACAATGGTTCATGAGGAGGATTTCAGATACATTTTAGTATCCATTTCCTAAGGGTTGCTGAGCGGGTGGTATGTTTCTACTGAGGGACAAAAGGTGATATTGGATGTGGTATTGAGGGTGGAAGAGATTTCTGAGGGTTATAGGTTACATGGCTTGAGTGTTGAGCTATAATACACTGTTTGGGTACCCATATCTGCGTGGGTGTGGGTTGATTCGTTAGGTACTTCTTGGCGAGCCAAATCTCTCGACCATTCATACTTGTAGAAGAAGGTCGAGGAGATGTTGGATACTGCCTCTACTTCTGCCTTAACTTCTGTTTATCATTGTTTGCATTATTGAAAACTGTCGATGCTTTCTGTCCTTTTGGCAACCATACTTCTTTCATGCCGCTTGCTCTGTGATGCTGATACTGCTGCTTGTTTTGTGTCGCCTGGTATGATTGTCCGTTTGGGTTCCTCAGTCGTGGTTGACTCCTTCATGGTCATGGGTCAGAGGTCTGGTTAATGCTCTACTTTGGGAAAGAAGGGAGGTCCAATACTTGCAAAACTTGCCCGTTAGGAAGTGCATCATTTTGTACCATAAATCTAGACCAGTCCATAGTAAGTGTGGAAGGATGGGCACCACAGAGTGTTATGCCCATTTGTCCACTAATGCAGTCCACCTGACTGCTGATGGTCCCCATTTGGCCCATCGATTGGGTGGTGACTTCTTCTTATTTGCAGGAAGACCAGGGGAAAATCTGTTGATGTTCTTCTGAATGGCAATTATCTATCGCCAAGCTTGTGTGGGTTGATGTAGACGTAATGTGACTAATATGGCCAAAGATCTTCTGGTCCTCCTTCGCATGTAGTTCATATGGTCTAAGGTTACATACCTCAGGCGGAGTGTTGTTAGGGAAGTCAAGTGGTATCACTCGCTACTAGTCTAAGGTTCCAATCTACAAGGAGCCTCGTCTAAGCTTTAGGTCCACTAAGTGATCGTATAGCCAATCTTGTCCAAGGATTAGGGGTTCGATCAGGTCGTCATCATGGCACACTAGGAGCTTCACTATCATGGTCACTTCCTGTATGCGGATAGGAGGGTCCACCTCACCCATGCAAGGGGTTTCCATGCCTCCTAGCCCTATGAGGTATGCCTAAATTGGCCGCATTTCTATTCTTGAGTCCTTATAGTGGGACCATCTGATCACACTAGTCGCAACACCTGAATCAATTAAAGCCCTAAGCTCGTGGCAAGGGTTGCTATGCTCTAGCCTGATTGTAGTGAAAAGTCTCCTATCCACTATGCTAGGATGAGTGGTTGACTTTGCTTGACACATGGCCATGGGGTATCTAGGTATTTTTTCCAGTTCTCTCCCTAGTCCTTGTCTTCTTAGCTTCATGTGCTTAATGCATTCTATAGCTTCTTCCTGAGCTTCATATTCTCTGTTCTTCTTCCTTATGCTTCTTTGCTAATGTGAGTCTTCTAAGCATATCCTCAGTAAGAGGTTACTGATAAAGCTTGACTCTATAGCCACTTATGTAATTAGGCATTATCTCTCCTTCAAAGGTGGCTAATTGTACTCCTCCACTTGTCGAGAGTCTCTTAATGATCATAGGTCCATAACCTCGCTTTTCTAGTTTTCGTGCATGTTGTTTCAGCATATACACTAGGACTAAATCTCCTTCTTTTAAGCCTTTGTCTTTCACATGTGCATCGAAATAGGCTTTTTGTCGTTTCTTTGCTGCATATATGCTTGATGCTGGTTTCAGCATGGTTTCTCCTAATCGTTCCAAGTCCATTATCCTTGATGATAATTCATGACCGGTCCACTGGTGTTCTTGTGCAATCTTAAGGGTGGGTATCAAGAAGTTCAAAGGAAGCACAACGTTCTGACCAAAAACCATCTAAAAGGGAGTTGCATTGAGTATAGTCTTGTAGGCCATTCGATATGCCCAAATAGCATGATGTAACTGTTTGTCCCAATCTGAACGTTTGTTGTTCACGAGTTTCATCAGTACATTACAAAGGATCTTGTTAGTGATTTCTGCTTGACCATTGGCCTGAGGATGATATGGTGCAGATTTCTTGTGAATCACCATAAAATCCTGTAATAAATATTCAATGACTTGGTTTAGAAAGTGAGTTCCTCTGTCAGTCACTAACTCTATAGGCAATCCATATCTTGTAAAGACATTTTCAAATAAGAATTTTGCAGTCGTGTGTGCATCATTCTTTTTTGTGGCCTTAGCCTCTACCCATTTGGTAAGATAATCTATCCCAACTATGATGTATTCAACATGAGTACCTTTCGCAGGGGGATTAATGGGTCCTACAAAACAAAGTCTATACCCCACTTGGAAAATGCACATCCTCCCATCATGGGTTTCAATGGCATTTCATCTCTGCGAGTAGGAAACTGAGTTCTTTGGCCCACATCACATCTCTTAACATAAGTATGTGCATCCATGTGAAGAGTGGGCCACCATAATCCTGTAAAGAATATGGCTTTGATTATCCTATCGGGGCCAAAAGGACCTCCTACAATACCTTGGTGTGCACTCTCTAGTATGCTCAAATAATCATTCTCATGAACACACTGTCTTAGGTATCCATCTCGTCCTCGTTTGTATAGATTGTCACCAATAAGTGAATAGTCTTGGGCTTCCTACTCTAGACTTCATTGTCGTGCTAAAGTCATTCCTTGAGGGAACATTTTGGTTCTCAAGTATGTCACTAAAGGTTCACTCCATTCTGGTGTGAGAGACATATGATATAGCATGGCATGTTCTACCGGTGGTTTTTCACAACAAGCAAGGCATTCTCTACACAACTTGTAGACATCTGCTTCCATGGAAGGCCAATATACTCCTATTCTATGCAGATTCTGCAGTGTATGATGTCTTGAATGATGTTGCTTTAATGCACATACATGTGCTAATTGCAACCAATTTGCATGTTATGATTCTTCTACAGAACAAGCAAGAATTTTTTGATTATCCTGTTTATATATACTTCCTACTATTATTTGATATCTTTGTGACTTGGTAACTTCTCCTTCTTTGATCCTTATCCTAGGATTCTTGGGTCCATATGTGAGAATAGGGACAATAGGCTTAGCCCATTCTGCTACTATTTCCAGGTTAAACAAATATGCATGGGGTAATTCATCTGCTATTCCTTGAGGAGCTTCTCTTGTGGTTAATCTTGAGAGGTGTTCAGCTCTAAGGTGTGTCTTTCATTTCCTGACTACTACTTCAAAGTCATACTCATATGGCATAGTTGGATGCATCCACATGTACATGGAAGGGCTTTCATTTCCACATGTACATGGAAGGAGCTTCTCCCGTGGTTAATCTTGAGAGGTGTTCAGCTCGAAGGTGTGTCTTTCATTTCCTGACTACTACTTCAAAGTCATACTCCATGGGCAATAGAAACCAATCTAGGGTTGTCAATATAGGTGATGAGCACAAGCGTCATTTAAATTCATTGAATGAATTTTCACATTCCTCTGTCCATTCGAACTTGGTCAAAAGAGAATACAGAGGTTTGGCTATGATAGCATACATTTGTATGAATCGTCTATAATAACCACAATGACCCATGAAGGCATGTACCTCTTTTATGTTATTTGGCCTAGGTAGTTCTACAATTACTTTCACATTTTCTTCATCTGTCAAAATTCCGTTCTTAGACACAATGTGTCCTAGGATCTTGCATTGTCTGACCATGAAAACACACTTTTTTGGGTTCAAACAAACTTGATATTCTCGATATTTGTCAAATACTCGCCTTGGTTTTGGGATATGAGTCTGCCTGATATTCGAATGATTACATATATCATCGACATAAACTTCCAAATTTTTGTGTAAGAATTCCTTAAAAACATGACACATAAGTCGTTGGAAAGTGGGGAGTGCATTTGTGAGCCCAAATGGCATCACGCAAAATGCAAATATGCCCCATTCCGTGGCAAAAGCTATCTTGTGCTAATCTTCTGGAGCAATGGCTACCTGATTATAGCATGAGAAACCATCAAGAAAGCTGTAAACTTCCTTGCCCGCAACTCTTTCCAATAAGTGTTCCGTGATAGGAAGAGGATAAGTGTTTCTAATCGTGGCAGCATTAACTTTTTTAAGGTTAATACACACATGCAATTTTCCATTCTTCTTGGGCACAACCACAATGGGGGATACCCACTCGGTATGCTCAATTTCGTAAATGAATCCTGCTTCTATCAAACGATCTATTTCTTCTTTAATCTTAGCAGCATAGTTATCATTGTATGTGTATGGTTTTTGTTTCGTAGGTTTTTCATCTAGAGTCATAGGGATTCTATGGGAGCATATATATGGGTGTACTCCTTCAAGTCTTTGTAACTCCAAGCGAACACATCTCAATATTCATGCAATAGGGCAATTAATTCTTCTTCTTCTTCATTCGTCAAAATCATGCCCTATGCATGTACATTTTTCTTCTTCTCCTTCTATGGTAACTATGATTTTTTTGGTTTTTTCTTTATTATCATATAGTTCTCCAACATCGGGTTTCCTTTTAGGCATTCGTACCATGATTCGTCTGTCTTCTATTTCATATTTCTTGAAATTCTCCGATATTTCCATGAGTGGTTCTTCTTCTTCTGTCTTAGGTGATTTCTTTCTCTTCTTTTGCTTGCTTTCTGTATCTTCTAGGGATGGCTCATGTCATTCCATTTGACTTTCCTTTTCTTCTTCATGGGTTTTAGCTTCTACAAAATAAAGATATTCCTCTTCTTTGGAACAGAAGGGTTCCATGATGATGGATTCTAGGTCCTTATCGCTACTCTCGTCCGCTTCTTGGGTTACTTCCATGCATTCTTCTAGGATAAAGTCTTCCTTGATAGGTTCAATCATAAAGATGGAAATGTCGTATCTGTCCTCATCACAATGAGGGGTCCATTGTTCTTCATTCACTCCTATGTCCATCGTAGCTAAGATTTCTACCCAACCATGAGGCTCGAATTCCTTGTCTAGAAATACTATAGGTGCATAAGCTGGGTCTTGAAGAGTTTGTGGATGTTGTTCTGAACCTAAGGTCTTGGCTTCTATCCGCTCTTCCTCTTGTTTTGCTACCTTACACATCCATAGATGAGTATTGTTGAAGCTCAAGATCAAGGACAAAGAATGGAAGTGCATCAAGGAGGTGGACACACAAGAAGAAGGAGCAAGTAGGGAGCTCCAAGAAGCACCTGTCAAATTTTCAGAAGAAATCCCTACAAAAATAGTGATTTTTATCACTAAAAACCATTGTAAATACCATTTTCAATTTTTGTAACTCCATTTTGTTCAAGCCGAGGAGTCCTCGAGCTTGAGGAGTATTAGAACTACCATCATACCAATTTTCATGATTTTTAGACTCCGTTTGAGCCCCCAAATAAGCCCTGGAACCTATTTTTTAACTAGGCCGGACACTAGGTCTGGACAGGGCCAAAACCACTCAAAAACTATAAAAAGGACTGGAGAGCTCATTTTTGGGGTTAGCTTGTTGTAGATTTCAGCTTTGTAAGAGATTTCTTTGGTAATCAATTATCTTCCATCGTTCCACTCTTTGCTCTTGCCTTGTGCGCGTGTGTGTGTATGTGTGTGCATGCTTGTGTGCTTTCACTCACGCACTAGTGCACTTCACTTGCTTTTGGTCTTCATACCGGTCCTCACGTCTCCACGGATTGACAATTATGAGGTGAAGCTCCTCACGTTGGTACTCACCATTGTGCTAGAGTGACACCAAATTTGGCGCCGTTGCCGGGGAGAGAGCTTGGAGGACGAGCGTGTGACGGTAAGACGTAGAGTAGTGACGTTGGAAGGTAAAAAAATCACCATTTTCAGTTCAGTTTCTGAGTTTTTTCTTCTTCTTCATCTTCATCATCATCACCATCTTCTCCCCTCTTTACCTTCTCTGATCTTTCTCATTTTCGTCTGTACATTCACCTCATTTTTTACTTGCGACTGTGAGGAACATGAGCAGAGCGTGCGCAGAGAAGAAGCGTTGAAGAAACACGCGTGAAAACCCCTCAAAACTTCAGAAAAATTGATTCAGTATCGCGGCGTGACTAAACCTGCGATTGGTATCGTGCGGGTGGTATCGCGGGTTTGGAGCTATATTTTGCATCTACAGGCTGATAGGAGTGACAAGGAGAACACAAGGTACTCATATCTGCAAAAATTTTTGAATTTGAGTGTGAAAATCTCCAAGTATCGTGCCCGGTTGAGTTTTGGTATCGCGATACCAAAATTCCCGTGTATCGCGATACTTGTCGAGGTATCGTATCGTGCACGCCCACTTGAGGTATCGCGATACCATTTTGGTATCGTATCGTCAAGATTGGTATCGCGATCGCGCTTATCGCGGAGAGATCGTATCGCCTGTTGTCTCTGGTATCGTATCGTTGATTTTTGCCAGTATCGTATCGTGTCTTTAAAATTCTGATATCGCGACACCACCGTGGTATCGTATCGTTTGTTCATCAGGACGGTATCGCGATACTGTCATAAGTATCGTATCGTCTAGGCCCCGTTGTATCGTGTCGTCATAGTTCCAGTATCGTATCGTCGAGACCTTTTGGTATCGTATCGTGGGCATAGTCTCGTATCGTATCGTGTGATTGTCCAGTATCGTATCGTTGAATGTTCTGGTATCGTATCGTCAGCAGACCAAGTATCGTATCGTCAAACTATTTTGGGTATTGTATCGTGGACTTGGTGGTATCGACTAGTGAGTGGTATCGTATCGCGGCCATTTTCAGTATCGTATCGTGTGGTTTGGTATCGTGATCTTGGTCCACTCAGTAGTATCGTATAGTGTAAAACACAAGTATCGTATCGTCTGTCCTGAGTTCCCAGAAAGATTCTGTTTCCCTGTTTTAACCCCCAAAACCCTGAACTGGCATAACTTTCTCATACGAAATCCGTTCGGAGTGATCTTGGGTTTGTTGGAAAGCTCGTGAGGAGTACAACAAAAACATCGACTGGTTATGTTAATATTAATACCAGGATTATTAGATAGGGTAATTTTAAGTTGACCCTCAGGTTGGACTGGGAAGTAAGGGGTTCCATAAGATTTTGAGCAATTCAAAGGACAATTGTGGACTTGTAGACAAGGCTTATGAACCTAAGATCAAGAGGATACCTAGGAAGAGATCGATAAAGTACCATATCACTTGCAACTAAGATCAACCACACAATCAAGTCAGGGACTCACAACTCAGGGGTTAACACTACGTGCTGAGTTCATAGACAAGTGAGTCAAACATGTCACTTAACTGGGAGAGGCTCTTGGTTTCTGAAGACATGCATAGTCCCGTACCCAGGGAAGGTTTTATGTCTAGAGTGGAAGGCGAATATCGAATGTCTCTTCAATATATATCCACTAACTTGCAAGGAATACCCATCTACCTTGATGGTCTACAGAGGACAGTAGCAAGAACGATAAACACCATAGAATCTGAAATAATTCAAAGACCAGCTGTCAAGTATGAAAGTGGAGTTTATAGGGACAAGATGGGCCAGATATATGTAGTAACTGAAAGTCCTAATCAGATTAATGAAAGAGGAGAGTTAGCTCGAGATCAGGAAACTACCTCGCAAAACCCATTCGAAACCCAACAAAGAACAGAAAATGTGACGTTAGGACAAATGAGCCAAGGTAGCATAACCGATAGACCACATGAACAATTCAACATGCCAAGAATCAAACCTCACGGCCACTCTAGTCAGAGGATGGGAAATATGAATAGACCTACCTTTAGGACAGAACCGCCCCAAGGTGTCCCCATCATAATGCAATCTCCAGAGCCAGACAAAAGAGTGAGACCAATCCAATTGGCCAAATGTATGAGAAATCGTTACGATGGCACAGGAGAACCCTATGACCACATTGCAGAATTCAAGCAGGTGTTGCGAGCGGAGCAAGTGGGTGACTTTTTCATGCAATATGAATCCTTTGGGCTAACACTTACGGGAATAGCCTTAACTTGGTTTCAATCTCTGGATCCAAATTGCTTTGAACATATTGAACAATTCTTCCAAGAACTTATTTGGGAATTCACGAAGCGCGGGATCAAGCACAATTCGTCATCCTTACTACATAGTTTCAAACAAGCTCCCAATGAGACAGTAAAAAATGCAGCACGAAGATTTAAGCAATACGTAACTCGATGCCCTGTGACAGAGAGACCTTCTCAGCAAAAAATGATATCCCTATTTTTAGAGGGTCTAACAAATGGAACATTAAGAATGTTAGTATACGTAAAACGGTTGCAAACTCTGAGTGAGTGTCTTCAAGAATGTATAGATTTGGAAGACAACTTAGCTGAGGATCTCAAAATCACACAAGATCTTACCAAAACGGAGGACACAAGGAGCAATGGGACTTCTAGTTCCAGTTATGTGGAGGAAGTGACAGAGTCGGTGGCCAAGAAATTAGGGGTACAAGGACAAGGGAACTACCAAAACTCCTCCTTGAGAGTGCCAATGTTAGGAGGTTGCACACTTTGCGGCGGGGATCATCCATCTCATGTCTGCAACCAAGAAGCATTAGGATTATCACAACCTTACCCGTACGATAGACGACCAACTCAAACGCCTAACATGTACTCTTATAGTGAGCAGAAGCACATCAACTACAATGCTGAAAACTATCCAATGAATAGACAACCACGACCAATTGTACCCCAATGTAGACCATATGGATACCCTCCTGCAGAACAAGGTGGAGGAGTTCCTAGGCATAATCCATATCCAGAACCACAAAGATTCCCTAGATTGTATGAACATGAAGGATATAGCCAACCTCAACCTATACCAAGACAAAAACCACCCCACACATTAGCTCCGATACAAGGGCAGAACATCACGATACAAGTCGTTTGTCTAGAGTGTGGCAAAGAACAGCTTTTGAGAGATTGTCCCGGACATCCCGCTAGTGCACCAAAGGTTACACCCATTAATGTAGTAGGCCTAACGAGGGACTCAAGTTCCAGTAGTGATAATGTGGCTCCTATACACGCAGTTACTAGGGCACAAGCCTTACAACAAAATAAACCAGCTGAGCAATCAGAGCCAAGTGAATCAGGAGAGCCTAGTAAGAGAAGAACAAGAACATGGAAGGATACTAGAGAGAAGGCCAATCGTAAGTGGACCAAAAAGTTATCCGAACTAGAAGAAAGCCTAAAAGATGCAAAAACAAAAATAGAAGATATTGCCTCTCAAAACCCCTCACAAGTCCAAACTCCATCCACATCACCTCATCCCCACTCACCAACCACGGTAAATGAACCACCACAACCGGGGTCGGTTCTTGCAGATCCAACCCCAGAACACTTGGATATGATGTTCAAAGCATACCAGGCTCGACTTCAAGAAGGGCCAACACCTGCCAACCTAGATAAGAGCTACCCTAGAGCAGATTTAGAGATTGAACGGACAAAAATGTGCATAAAAATGGTGGAACTAGCTCAAGCTATGTTCGAGGCCAATCAATCATTCAATCAGACGAATGCTAATACGCCGGGGTTGCACTTCCAGGGCTTACTAGATAGATTAGAGCAGCTGGTAAATAAACCTCAAGTTTCTTTACCTCCGCAGGCTCAACCTACTGTTGAAAGAGAAAGCTCATCACCACAGAAAGTCTATGTTCCTGACTCCATAGATGAGGGCGAGCCTCTTTCAATTCAACAACACTCTCAAACGTTCTTGCGGGAAATACAAGAAGAGAAATGGGCCAAGGAGAAGGATAATCCTCCTCCTATCCTTGAGATTGATGACCTTCATGATCAGTTTCCACAAGACATTCCATCTATTTATGGAGAAGAAACAGAGCAACAAGAAGATGAACGGTTGGATGTTGAATCTAATTGTTTACAAGAATTGCCACAGTTCACAGACCCAGGGGAAACTGAATCGGTCCAGATTAGAGCTCCCACAATAGTGGTAAGAAATGAAGACTCGGTGATTCCAAGAAACACTGACGTCGTGAAGAACACTAAAGTTCAGTGTCATCTCACGGTAGAGGAGCTGCTCAAAGCAAAACCTGAGCTATGGGATCATGTGAAGGATCAAGTTTCCGAACTTGATTCCAAAATGCCAAAAGCAGGCTCTAAAGAGAAAGTTCCAGAGATACCTCTTGATAAAATAGGGGACATGTGTGAGGGTGACGAAGGTAATACTTATCTTCCAATCACCTACCAAGGTTACACAACCAAAGCAATCATAGATTCAGGTGCTGGTGCTGCTATTGCAACCACCTCCTTGTGGAAGCGATGGGGCAAGCCCACATTAAAACCAACTAGAATGAAGCTTCAGATGGCTGACGGCCATGTGGAAAGACCTCTAGGATTGCTCGAAGGGGTAACTCTAACCACCTGTGGTGTAGAGTTTGAACACACATTTGCTATATGTAACTTTGAGAAAAATAACATCTACGAGATGATCTTAGGAAGGCCCTTCCTACGACAACTGCAAGTGGTACAAGATTGGGGAACCAACTCCTTATACTTGCAACGCTTAGGGGTCACAACCAAGGTAAATTTGAAGGATTACACCTTCAGAGATGTTCCACCCCTACAGTGGAATCCTATCCACAAGGAGCAAGAAGATTCAGTCTCCGTGCATTCTAAAAGTTCATCTGATACATCTTGGATGCATGAGGATACTCATTTGTGGATGTGCAAGGTCGCAAAGGAAGAGGAAAAACGCTTAAAGGCTAGAGAAAAAGGAACTTCTCAAGGAGATAGACCAGTTAGAGACCCAGCCTATACGCCGATGATATTTCCAGACGAGGAATTTGAGCCTCATGGTTGGGCAGAAATCCTAGCCACCATGGACATTGCTGTCAATGAAGAACAATGGACACCTCATTGTGACGAGGAGGGATATGATATTTCAGTGTTCATGTGTCAGCCCTTGCTAGAAGAATGTGACCCTAGTGAATTCATAAAAGAAGAAGAGAACGATGATGATCTAGAGTCCATTGTGATGGATAGCTGCTTTATTTCAGAGGAGCACTATCTAGAAGACATAGGAGTATTCACACAGAAAGAAGAAGAACCTCTCACAAGCATCAAAACGGTAAATTCAAAGGATGGGAGTGAAGGTAATCAAACGAAAAAGAAAAGGAAAGTAGTGAAACAAGAAGAGGAGGAGAAATTGTTTGAAGTACCAGAAAATTTCAAGAAATACGAAGTTGAGGACAGAAAAATTTTGGTACGAATGCCTAAGAGAGAGGCCACAACAGGAGAGGCTTATGATAACAAAGAAAAGACCAAAAAAGTCGTGGTCACCATGGAGGATAATGAAGAGAGATGTACATACATAGGAGATGACCTAAGTAAAGAAGAGGAAGCAGAGTTGGTGGCCTTGTTAAGGGAATATAGGGATGTGTTTGCGTGGCACTATAAAGACTTGAAGGGAGTAGATCCAAAAATTTGTTCTCATACGATTCCCACAATAGCAGATGCCAAGCCCACCAAACATAAGCCCTACACATATAATGACACTTATGCAGCCAAAATAAAAGAAGAAATTGATAGATTGATTGAAGCTGGATTCATCTATGAGATTGAGCATACTGAATGGGTGTCCCCCATTGTAGTGGTGCCCAAAAAGAACGGAAAATTGCGAGTGTGTATTAACCTTAAAAAAGTTAATGCTGCTACAATCAGAGATAGTTATCCACTTCCAATCACTGAACATTTATTGGAGCGTGTTGCAGGCAAGGAAGTTTATAGCTTCCTTGATGGATTTTCGGGTTACAACCAAGTAGCCATTGCCCCAGAAGATCAACACAAAACGGCTTTTGCCACGGAATGGGGGATCTTTGCATTTTGGGTGATGCCATTTGGGCTCACCAATGCACCTGCAACCTTTCAACGGCTCATGTGTCATGTCTTCAAAGAGTTCTTGCGAAAGAGCTTAGAAGTATATGTGGATGATTTATGTGCTCATTCCCAAGAAAGGAGATGTCACATTCCTGAGCTCAGACAAATCTTCAACAAGTGTAGACAATACCGAGTGTGTCTGAACCCAGAAAAGTGTGTGTTCATGGTACGTCAGGGTAAAATCTTAGGTCACATTGTCTCTAAAAACGGAATATCAACAGATGAGGACAAGGTAAAAGCCATAGCGGAGTTGCCGAGGCCAAGGAATGTTAAAGAGGTACAAGCCTTTATGGGTCATTGTGGATATTACCGTAGATTTATTCACATGTATGCAATCATAGCTAAACCTCTTTATGCCTTGTTGACAAATTTTGAGTGGAACGACGAATGCGAGAAGTCCTTCAATGAGCTGAAGAGACGCTTGTGCACAGCACCGATACTGACCACTCCTGATTGGAATAAGCCATTCCATGTACACGTGGATGCATCCAATTATGCAATAGGATGTGTGCTGTCACAACCAACTGGTGAAGGGAATTTAGATTTGCCTATAGCATATGCTAGCAGACAATTGAATGCTGCTGAACGAAACTACACCACAACCGAAAGAGAAGGTTTAGGCATGGTATACGCTGTGAAGAAATTTAGACACTATTTATTGGCCAACAAGTTTAAGTTCTTCACTGATCATCAAGCCTTATTATACTTGGTCAATAAACCTTGCAATACAGGACGCTTAGTAAGATGGTTCCTCTTACTAATGGAATATGACTTCGAAGTGGTTGTTAGGCAAGGTAAGACCCACCTTAGAGCGGATCACCTTTCTCGCATTACTTCAGGAGAGCCACCACAAGGAGTGCCTGATGAATTGCCCGACGCTTATCTGTTCAATTTAGAAGTTGTTCCTAAATGGGCAAATAAGTTAGTGCCTGTCCTAACCTTCGGACCCGCAAATAAGACCGTGAAAACAAATAAAGACGAAATTGTGAAATCCCAAAAATATCAAATATTAGCAGGAAGCATGTACAAACAAGACACAGAAGGAGTATTAGCTTGTTGCGTCGAGGACGATGAACATAGTAGTTGGTTGCAACAAGCCCATGAAGGGTTTCTAGGGAATCACTATTCTAAACAACGAACATTGCAAAATCTAAAACGTTTAGGAGTGTATTGGCCTAGTATAGACAAAGAAATTCATGAGTGGATCAAGAATTGTCCAGTGTGCCAAAAGAGACCCCCGGTGGAGCATGCGACTCTTTATCACATATCATTAATTCCAGATTGGAGTGCTCCATTGGTAGAATTTATGAGAACGGGAACGTTACCCAGCGAGGCTAGTCTAGCAAGGAAACGAAGCATGGAGCAAGAGGCTAAAGACTATGCCTTAGTAGGAGACAATCTATATCGGAGAGGAAAAGATGGTTACTTAAGATTGTGTGTTCACGAATCAGACTATTTGAAAATCTTAGAAACTGTCCATAGCAGTGTTGCAGGTGGACATTTTGGTCCTGATAGAGTAATTAAGACTATTCTATTCTCAGGACTTTGGTGGCCCACTCTTCATATGGATGCACATACCTATGTGAAGAAATGTGACACATGTCAACGTGCCCAGTACCCGATTCGAAAGGATGAGATGCCTTTGAGGCCAATGATGGGGGGACGTGCATTCTCGAAGTGGGGCATAGACTTTGTAGGTCCTATCAACCCTCCAGCTAGAAGCTCCCATGCAGAATACATTATTGTAGCCACGGATTACCTCACAAAGTGGGTAGAAGTCAAAGCCACAACAAAGAACGATGCTCAAACTACAGCGAAGTTTTTATTCGAGAATGTGTTCACAAGATACGGATTACCAATAGAGTTAGTTAGTGATAGAGGCACACACTTCTTGAATGAAGTCATTGAAAATCTTCTCCAAGAATTCTTGGTGATACACAAGAAGTCTGCCCCCTATCATCCACAAGCTAACGGACAAGCTGAGAGCACGAATAAGATCCTATGTAACGTATTGACAAAACTCGTAAATAACAAACGCTCCGATTGGGACAAACAACTTCATCATGCTGTTTGGGCCTACCGAGTTGCCTATAAAACGGTACTCAATGCCACCCCATTTCAGATGGTCTTTGGACAAAATGCTGTGCTACCATTGGATTTCCTAATCCCAACTTTAAAAGTAGCACAAGAACATGATTGGAACGGACACGAGTTATCCTCGAGGATCTTCGATTTAGAACGCTTAGGTGAGACAAGGCTATGTGCGGCTGCATGCATCTATGCTGCAAAGAAAAGGCAAAAGGCATACTTTGACGCACATATCAAGGATAAAGGCTTGAAAGAGGGAGACCTTGTGTTGGTTTATACACTAAAGCAACATGCTCGTAAATTGGAAAAAAGAGGATATGGACCCATGATCGTGAATAGAATTTCCACTAGCGGTGCAGTTCAATTGGCCACACTAGAAGGTGACATCTTGCCCAACTATATCAGTGGTTGTCGAGTCAAGCTATATCAAGAACCTCTTACAGAGGATATGCTACAGAGACTCAACACTGCTAAGAAGCGAAAAGAAGAAGAGTTAAGGGTTAGAGCAGAAGCACAGGCAGAGGCTAGAGAGCGCATTAGGAGAAATAAGTTAAGACGCCTTGGCATAGATATCAATCATGAGGCCTCAAAATACCACATGGCCATGTGTCAAACATCACGTGTATTTGCTTCTCAAATAATGGATCGACGTCCATTTGTGACCATAGCGGTAGGACAAGGAAAGAATGCACAGACCGTGAGAGCATTAATTGACTCAGGTGCAGCAACTAGTGCAGTTAGACTTTCATACTGCCAAGACCTGCAATTGGACATCAAGCCCATAGAAGCCTATCTCATAGGATTGGGAGGTGTGGAAACCCCTTGTTTAGGCGAGGTGCAACTTCCCATCTACCTTCAAGATGTTTCAATAAAAGTCAAAATGCTAGTGTGTCATGATGCGGACCTTACAGAGCCACTTGTCCTAGGTCAAGATTGGATCTATGACCATGCAGTCAACTTAAACCTAAGAAGTCAACTTCTTCAAGTTTGGGTACATGAACAATACATTACATTAGAATTAGACAATTGCATGCTCACACATCCAGAGGTCACACATTCTCTTAGTTCTCATGAAACTAATCTTCGTAAAGAAAATGTTGTGTGTGTCAATAACCCTACGAAGCAGAAGGACTCAATCATGGAAGCACAAGCTCAGAGGCCAGCGAATCTCTCTTCTTCCTCACATACTAATGCAAGGGTAAATCGACCAAAGAGGCAAGCAAAAATGACATCTGCTATATCAACTAGACAGACTGAATTCAAGAAGAAAGAAGCTCAGGGCATGAAGCAGACTTGGGTACAAAAAAATGAACAACCACCAGCTTTGCCACAACCTTTCCCAGTGAGGCAAGCCAACCATGCTGAAAGAAGAATCAAGAAACGAGGACCACCTCAATCCTACGGTCTTCGACAACTTTGGGTACCAAAGCAATCAAGGGAGGCCGACCCTGATAACGTACGAATTTGGGTGCCAAAAAAGTTAGTTGCAGCTCAACACGGGCGATTACAAATGTGGGTACCCAAGACACTCTTACATGCACAAACACCACAAATCTCCCTCCCCAGCAAAACTTCCACAAAGACGCCAAGGAGAAGCAAGGGTCAACACCAGGCACAAAGAACCAAAGCAGATCAACCCACCTCTTCGACAATCATAAAAAGGCAACCAAAAAGGGTATGGGTTTGGAAGCCAAAAGTATCAACAGCTTCCATAAAATCAAAGAGCCAACCACGCTGGTTGCCAACTTTTAAACACCATTCCACGATGAAAGGGCCAGAAGTGATCTCCACAAAGCCACATACCATTCTCAAATGGATTCCTATAAGGAGGTGTACATCATTGCAAGATTCAATCGACACCTCCAGACAAAGATTGCATCGAGTCTAGAATTTACATCAAAAAGCCTCGACCAACAACAACCATGTGCCTATGGCATAACCTTGCCTTTTGCACCATTCCGGTCATGCATTTCCAAAGTATGCATTAATCTAGGGCCACAATACACGGCCGTGCATAGGCACAATTGAGAATCCCAGGCACATGTGACACACATGACACATGTCAAATATTTTTGACACTAACACATTTATTCTTGTTTTGTGCCATTGTTCCCCAAAAAAAAAAAAAAAAAAAAAAAAAAAAAAGGAGAGAAAGGGAGAAAAGCAAGAAAGACAAAGAGAGGAGACATGACTATACGCTTGAAGAAGCTCATCCAGCAGCAAGGCCATTCCTCAACAAAACGACAAGCCAATAGTCAAACACAATGATGGAATACAACAAGGAGAGATGAAGATCTACAGACCTTTCAACATGGTAAGATATGCCTGTTTCAACAATACTATAACCATGATAGATTAGGAAACCTCTTCATCGGCATACCCTTGAGCACTTCGCTCAAGACCCAATTTCTTGCACCACACTTCATCCCATGCATTTTCCAAGTACGCATGCATAGGGCTATATTACAAGGCCATGCACAAGGCACATATCTCGTCCAACCCATGCACGAATGCACTGACCCATCATCCATTATGGGTTACAAGTACTTGGCAGGAAAACGATGAAAGCCATCTTTGGATTAATCAAAGGACATCAGGGTGACCACTACAAGAGCAAGGAAGCCATCCACCACCGAGAGTTGCTCATAATCAACATTGACTACCCCCTTTGAGCAACTAGCAGTTTTGGAAAACTCACAAATGCACCATCAAGATGGAATAGAAGGAACAAGTACATACAAAGGGACTACAAACTACACGAGCTAGCAAACAAACGCTCAGGCTACAATGGGAAGATGGAGCGATCCTGTTGAACGTACAGGACACTACCTCTCAACATACTACATCGAACGACCACTACAACAAGGGTCTGTCAGGGTCGACAGACTCAAGAGGGGGGGGAGTGTTGAAGCTCAAGATCAAGGACAAAGAATGGAAGTGCATCAAGGAGGTGGACACACAAGAAGAAGGAGCAAGTAGGGAGCTCCAAGAAGCACCTGTCAAATTTTCAGAAGAAATCCCTACAAAAATAGTGATTTTTATCACTAAAAACCATTGTAAATACCATTTTCAATTTTTGTAACTCCATTTTGTTCAAGCCGAGGAGTCCTCGAGCTTGAGGAGTATTAGAACTACCATCATACCAATTTTCATGATTTTTAGACTCCGTTTGAGCCCCCAAATAAGCCCTGGAACCTATTTTTTAACTAGGCCGGACACTAGGTCTGGACAGGGCCAAAACCACTCAAAAACTATAAAAAGGACTGGAGAGCTCATTTTTGGGGTTAGCTTGTTGTAGATTTCAGCTTTGTAAGAGATTTCTTTGGTAATCAATTATCTTCCATCGTTCCACTCTTTGCTCTTGCCTTGTGCGCGTGTGTGTGTATGTGTGTGCATGCTTGTGTGCTTTCACTCACGCACTAGTGCACTTCACTTGCTTTTGGTCTTCATACCGGTCCTCACGTCTCCACGGATTGACAATTATGAGGTGAAGCTCCTCACGTTGGTACTCACCATTGTGCTAGAGTGACAAGTATCCTCATGCAACCATGAGGGGTCTGATTCCAATGAGTGTACTGACTCTATTTCTTGTTGTGTCTTATGGATGGTGTCCCACTGTATTGGGGGTACATCTGGATGGGAATATTCTTTAAGATTGACTTTAATAGTCACTCCTAAATGTTGCAAGTACAAAGAATTAGTTCCCCAATCTTGTACAATTTGCAATTGACGCATGAATGGTCGTCCTAAAATCATCTCGTAAGCATGATTTTTCCCAAAATCACAAATGGCGAAAGTTTGCTCAAACTCCACACCACAAGTGGTGAGAGATATGCCTTCTACTAAGCCCAATGGCTTCTCAATATGTCCATCAACCATTTGTAGCTTCATCCTAGTGGGTCGTAATGCTGGCTTACCCCAACATCTCCATAAAGCAATGGTAGCGATAGCTACTCCGGCTCTTGAATCTAAGATGGCTTTGGTGGTGTAGCCATGGTGGGTTATTGGAAGATAAGTATTACCTTCCTCTCCTTCGCTCACATCTCTGATTCTTTCTACGGGTATCTTTGGTACCTTCTTGTGTGATCCAATCTGAGAGTGAGTACTAGCAACCTCAGGGAATTGGTTTGCTACGTGCTTCCATAATTCTGGTTTAATCTTTAACAACTCTTCTAGATTGAGATGGTATTGTACTTTAGTGTTCTTTATTACTTCTATGTTTTTAGGGATTACTCATTCTTCATTCCTTACTAGTATCGTGGGTTCTCTCATGCTGATAGAATTTTCTTCCCAAGGTCCTGTGAATTGAGGTAATTCTTGCAAAGAATTGGATTCAAAATCTGTGTGTTCATTCAGTTGCTCTTCCTCTACATCATCATAAATAGAGGGGATGTCTTGGGGAAATTGTTCCTACAAGTCATCTATTTAGGAGGATGGGTTTCTTGCTCTTTTGTCCACTTCTCTTCTTGAATTTCTCTTAGAAATTCGTGTGAATACTTGTGTATGAAAGACGTGTTGTCTTCAACCTCTGTATTTGGTACTTGACACAAGGATGCTACATTCTTTTCCTGTGTCTTAGAGTCATTAGGATTCCTATGCAGATTCATTTTCTCATTGTTTTTTACCAACTATTCTAACCTCTCCAGTAGTCCTTGAAAGTATAATTCAGGTTTTTCCATGTTCCAATTAAGATAACGAGAGGCTTCAAACATAGTTTGTGCTAATTCTACCATCTTCATGCAGAGTTTAGTTCTCTCAACTTCTAAATCTACTCTCGGATAATTCTTACTCATTTCAGCTATTTGGGTTCCTTCCTTTAATCTAGCCTGATATGCGTGCAACATCATGTCTAGGTTTTGTGTTATGGGTTCAGCTAAAACTGATCCTAATCTTTGAGCTAGATTCTCCTGACTAGATTCTTGAGAAGTCAATTCTAGGATTTTGGCTCTAGATTCCTTTAAACTTCCTTCCAACTTAGTTATCTTTTTTACTCCATTTCCTCTTAATTCTTTCTCTGGAATCTTTGCAAGATTTCGTCTTTTTGTTATTGGACTCTCCAACTTCACTAGTTTTGGCTACTTTTTCAGGATTAAGCTGTTGATTCCGTAAGAGTGCCTAGGCTCTTGTTATAGCTTAAATAGGCATATATGTAGGGTTGGATCCATCTGCCTTATGTACAATACCTATCATGTTAATGGGTATTACTTTTGAAGAATTAGCAAGGTTCTTGGGACAATATTTGATGACATGCTCTTTACCACACTCAGGACAAAAACCTTGTATGTTATAGTATTGTGACTGTCCTGCTATCGGGGGATGTGGACAATCCTTTATGAAATGATCTCCTTGGCACCTAAAGCATGATCCTCTAGGGCCCTGTGGTCTTTGCTGTCTTAATTGGGGCTACGAATTAGGGTTCATATACATCACATTAGCATAGTCAGGCTCCCAATTGGGTCCAATGGTGGACTATCATATTGATATGTTTCCACATGTTTTGGTGACTCTGTGTAATATGTGGGTGGACTATCTACATGGGCTGAGTCAAAACTGTTAGAATTTGGGTCACTTTCTGTGATCAGTACAGTATTGGCTACTAGGGTTGGCTTGCAGTTGTGTTACATGGGGACACACATTTGCCATGTGATCACTGCCACACGTGTAACAATGCTTGTTTGTTGTTAACCTAAGCATCAACTTGCTAGAAACTCCTAGTTTATGGGCCACTTTTTTTGCTAGGTCCTCTATCGAGCTATAAAGTTTTGAGGATGCTAGAGATGAACAATCTGAGTCCTTATAGACCTTTGAGAGTTCCAACTCATCTCCTAGGTTCTCCTCAATGTCTATACAAATTCTTACACATTGCTCTAGTGTTCTGGGTTCCTTCAAATATACATAGGAGCGTAGTTTAGAGATCAAGAGGCCATCTAAAAACAATGACACTTGCTTGGCCTGTGAGGGTAATTCTTGCATCGGGCATCTCTCCACATATTGTCTAAACCTACATCCTACCAATCTAACTGTTTCTTGAGGGTTCTGTTTGAAAGTATGAATCAACGAAGAAGTATCATGCCTGATTCCACTTTTAGAGAATTTTGTGATGAATGACTCTCACAGGTGATGAATGTCTCTAAATTGCCTTTGTTGCAATGGTTGGAACCAAGTTAAATCTCTGTTCTTTAACGTTAGTCCAAAATGCATTGTTTTGCGTAAACATGTCTTCTACTTGCTCTGCTCTTAATACTTGCTTAAATTCCGCAACATGGTCATAGGGATCTCCTATCCCATCAAAGTAGTTTTTCATTAACTTTACCAATTGGGTGGGTCTTAGTATCCTGATGGAGAGTGTTAATCTCCAAAAGAACAAGTTAACCTTGAATTTAGATCACCTCTATATCAAGATCAACTTTAGACTCCACCTAATTTAGAGAATCTTCACCAAATTATCAGAAAATTGATTATTCTAAAAATTTCAGTTTCTTCAGAAAAGTCTGCTACAGATTAGTCACTCATTGACTAATCAATCCTATAAAGTTTTTGATAAAACTTTGCACAACACTTCGCCTTAAGGTTGCGCAACTTTGCCAAGTTAAATCTCTCAAAAAGATTAAGTACACACTGAGAAATGTGTGAAACACTTTACCTATGTCTGAAAGTGCTTCTCTGCAATGGCGACTTTGACACCTGCAACTTCTTAGCACTGGTTCTCCCAAAGTAAAACCCGTTTGACCAAGATCTTTTAGCCATAGATGGCTTATCTTCCAACTTAGATTTTGAGCCCTCACTTGTGTAAAACTTTACACTGTGGACTGAGCAATGATCATTTCATTGAAGATGAAATGTGCGCCAGATTTCTCGACTGTTAGAACATTCTTACATATGAATGTTCCTAAACAAAATTCTCACAGCCTGATTACAATTAACTTCTCAAATTCTAGCCATAGATAGATTAGCTATGGACTTAGATACGTGCAAAAGGATTTCTCAAAAGATTGAACACAGAAGGAGCAAACAGCAAAATATCGGGCGCAAAAATTCTCGATTTCTCAGAAAACTTACATCTAAGTGAGGATGGACAATTCACTCACTTTTCATGTGTCTAATGACACTAATTTCTGGACAATTCACTCACTTTTCATGTGTCTAATGACACTAATTTCTCTCTCCCTATTCTCAAATCTTCTTCTGCTCTACTTGCCCGACATTTTCAAACATATTTATAGATGAATATATACAAGTGTATGACTTAAACAAGAGTATAAGTCAGCTAATGTACATATGTGTACATATCTTTGAGTTTTCTGAAAATGTCCTTCCTTCAACCATCTGACTTTGTTTCCTTCTTGACTCCTTGACTTCATTTCTCCATAATCCTTCAATTGATGATTGTCATGCACCAACAGCTCCCCCTCAATCATTAATTGAGGTTCTTTTCTATCTTCTTTACTCCAGCCATATCCTTGAATCTTTGTAGTTTTGGTCCATCTAGACTTTTAGTCATCATATCTGCAACTTGATCTTTTGTGGGAGTGTGTATGACTTCAATCTCTTTCTCAATGACCTTCTCTCTCAGAAAATGATACTGTATTTCAATATGCTTAGTTCTAGCATGAAATACAGGATTAGCTGCCAAGTATAATGAACTCATATTGTCTCCACAAATAATAGGAGTACCCTGAATCACATCAAAAACTTTCAAAAGTGTCTTTAACCATATTACCTCTTTTGCAGCTTCCACCATACCTTTATATTCTGCCTCTGTGGATGACAAAGCAACTGTATGTTGCTTCTTGGAACACCATGAAATCAATTTGTCTCCTACATAGCACAAGTATCCATGTGTTGATCTTCTATCATCCACATTACCTGCCCAATCTGCATCACTATATATCTTGATTCTTGTATCTGAAGTAAACCCATAGTACAACCCTTCTTTGAGTGTACCCTTGATGTACCTAAGTACTCTTTGTCCTGCAATCCAATGTTCCTTTCTAGGACAATGCATGAATTGTGAAAGCACACCAACTGCATATGACAAGTCAGGCCTTGTCAATGTAGCATAAATCAAGCTACCAACCAAACTTTGATAGAGTTTCATATCTCTGAACTCTTCTCCTCCAAACCTAGACAATTTATGGTTCACTTCCAAAGGTGTAGGTGCAACCCTGCAATCTTCCATTTTAAATTTGGTTAGCAAATTTTTAAGATACCTTTCTTGGGTCACATATACTCCATGTTGAGTATAAGAGATCTCCATTCCCAAGAAGAATGATAAGTTCCCCAAATCACTGATTTTGAACTCTTTCTCCATCTGCTTTTTGATCATTTGTATCCCCTTATCATCTGTTCCTGTAAGTATTATATCATCAACATAAATACACACATAAATAAACCCATCTTCACTTGCTTTGACTAGCAAGCTACTATCTGCCTTTGATGCTTGAAATCCAAGATCATTCAAGAATTTTACAAGCCTATAATTCCAAGCCCTTGGGGCTTGCTTCAACCCATACAAAGCTCTCTTGAGCTTACACACATAATTTGGACTCACTTGATCTTTGAACCCATCTGGTTGCTCCATGTAGACTTCATCTGAAATGTAACCATTCAAGAAAGCATTTTTAACATCTAATTGAGACAACTTCCAACCTTTACAAGCAGCAATTGCTATGAGTGTCCTGATGGTTGTCATCTTTGCCACAGGACTATAGGTCTCATCATAGTCCACTCCATATGTCTGTGCATACCCTTTCACAACAAGTCTAGCTTTGTACCTAGACACACTTCCATCTGCAAATCTCTTAGTCTTGTAAACCCACTTACAACCAATGATTTTCTGACTATTAGGTTTAGGAACCAAATCCCATGTTTGATTCTCTATCAATGCATCATACTCCTCTTGCATAGCATCTTCCCAATTCTTCTTCTCTTTGGCCTCTTCATATGTAGAAGGGTCTTCATCTGCTTTTACCAAATAATCATAATCTTTAGTAGTCAAGAATGAAGTGTCATAGCTATACCTTGTAGGTTGCCATTTGTGCCTAGATGATCTCCTAACTTCTGCACTTCTTGAGGTCTCTGGTTCATCACATTCTGGATCAAACCTTGGCCTCTCTTCAACTTCAATCTGCACTTCATTACTCTCACTTTCATCAAGTAATTGAATCTTTGCTTTACCTTTCCTTTGTTCCACTACTTCTTCATCATCTGCATGTACATTATATTTACCTGCATACCAAGTACCTTGCTCATCAAATGTAACATCCTTGGATACAATAAATTGCTTTGTGGATGGACTCCACAACCTGTATCCCATTTGCTTATCATCATAACCAATGAATACATACTTCTCTGCCTTAGGCTCCAACTTATGCCTCAATTGAGATGGCACATATGCATATGCCAAGCAACCAAATATTCTGCAATGATCTAAGGTAGGTTTCTTACCCCACCAAGCTTCATATGGTGTCATACCTGCAAAGCTTTACAAGGCAATCTATTAACCAAATATGTAGCTGTATTAACAGCCTCAGCCCACAAATAATTTGGGCAATTCTTCTCTTTCATCATGGACCTTGCAAATTCAACAAGAGTCCTATTTCTTCTTTCTGCTACCCCATTTTGTTGAGGAGAGTACCTGCAAGTAACTTCTCTCTTTATACCTGCATTCCACAAATAATCATTGAACTCATTTGAAAAATACTCTCCCCCTCCATCTGACCTTAGTCTCTTCAATTTTTGACCTGTAATCCTTTCTGCATATGCATGATAGTGTTTAAATGTATTAAACACTTCTGACTTTTCCTTAATCACATAAATTGTGATCCACCTGGTAGCATCATCAACATATATGACATAATATCTTGAACCATTTATACTAAAGTCCTTTGAAGGACCCCACACATCTGTATGCACCAATTCAAGCCTTTCTGAATACATAAATCCATGCTTGGAATAGGATTGCTTATGAGCCTTACCTAATTGACATGCCTCACATCTGTATGTCATGTGTTGACCTGCAATGTTAGGCATTCCAAGCACTAAATCATTGTTAATCATTTCTTTGATACCTCTTTCATTAAAGTGTCCAAGTCTTTTGTGCCAAAGATCCAATTCTGACACCTTCTGCTCTCCATATGTGAACATAGCATGTCCAACATTTCCTTGTACCTTCAATGTGAAAAGCCTACCTTCTTTCTTTCCTGCAATAACTTGTTTATACCCTTGACTAGGGTCTTCCACATAAACTCCATCATTTGTGAACCTTACCTCATATCCTTTTTCCACAATTTGACCTACACTTATCAAATTCTTTGGAATTGTGGGAACATAAAGTACCTTACTCAGAAGAGTGCTCCCATCCTTAGCTTTGACTGAACCAATTGACTTTACCTTATGCTTTGTATTATCACCTGTCTGTACTGTATGATTAATTGCATTATGATCTAGGTCAGTCATCAAAGCAATATTTCCACTCAAATGATTACTACATCCTGAATCAATATAAAACACTCTCATGTCCTCATGTGAAGTTTCACATGTATTCATAATGAGAGTTGAGTCCTCCTTTTGATCTGATGCATAGTTGTAGTAGGTGTTATTATAGGATTGACTTTGGAAGTTTCTTCCACCACCTCTTCCAAACGAATTCCTACCACCTCTACCTCTGAAATTTCCTCTCTGAAATCTACCACCTCTTGCTCTTTGATTAAAGTTCTGATAATTACCATTGTTTTGATTATTATGCCAACAATCATGAGATAGATGATTGGTCTTACCACATATCCAACAAGCTCTTGCATTCTCTTTGTTGTTTCTGCCTCTTCCTCTACTTCTGCCATTTCCTCTTCCTCTTATGAAGTTTGCTTGGTTTGATGTACCTTCTTCTTCACCTGATTGTTGCTTTCCTTTGTTGGCTTTCTTCTTGTCTTTAGAATACATTGCATGACCTGCACTCTTATCAACATCTCCTTTGACATCATTCTCAAAAGTTAGCATATGACCTAACAATTGATTCAAATCAGGAGTAAAGTGATCTAATGAAAGTTCTGTAGATAAAATGAAAGGCTTCCACTTCTCATCTCCTCTTAGCCCTGTGAGTATTTGTCTTACCAATTTGTCTTCTTCAATATCTTCATCCACTGCACCTAAAGAATCTGCAATGTCCTTCATCTTTGTCACATAATCAGAGATTGATTGTGAGGCCTTCTTCTTGAAGGTAGTAAATTCTGCCCATAGTGAAGCTTTTCTTGATTTGGTTGTATTTTGGAAATGCTCTTCCAAAGCATTCCAAATGTCACAAGCACTTTCAAGTCCTCTAATGTGAGGAAGCAAATAGTCATTGACTGCCATGTAGATGATGCTTCTTGCTTGAGCATCCTTCTTCATCCAATTCTTCAAATCTGCAAGCTCCTCCCTAGTTGGAACACTAGGATCTCTGAATTCTGGCTTTTCTTCATCTCCTGTGATGTATCCTATCAGATCTTTGCTCATAAGGTGAGCTTCCATCCTAATAGACCATGCAGGATAGTTCTCTCTATCCAATTTTTCAATTTGGAGACTATCTCCCATCTTTACTTCACCTGTAGCTTCAAATCTTTAACCTTTACAGATAATAAATGTACCTTTACTTCGAATGTTGCTCCTTCTGATCCTTTTGATGCTCTTTGTATGTCTTCCTTTGATCTTTCTTCAACCTTTACCCTTCTGCACCTTCAAAATGTAAAGTTTTGTATTTCTGCAATAGTCGGAGTCTTCTTCACTTCAATTTTGACACAACCTGCTCTGATACCACTGATGGAGAGTGTTAATCTCCAAAAGAACAAGTTAACCTTGAATTTAGATCACCTCTATATCAAGATCAACTTTAGACTCCACCTAATTTAGAGAATCTTCACCAAATTATCAGAAAATTGATTATTCTGAAAATTTCAGTTTCTTCAGAAAAGTCTGCTACAGATTAGTCACTCATTGACTAATCAATCCTGTAAAGTTTTTGATAAAACTTTGCACAACACTTCGCCTTAAGGTTGCGCAACTTTGCCAAGTTAAATCTCTCAAAAAGATTAAGTACACACTGAGAAATGTGTGAAACACTTTACCTATGTCTGAAAGTGCTTCTCTGCAATGGCGACTTTGACACCTGCAACTTCTTAGCACTGGTTCTCCCAAAGTAAAACCCGTTTGACCAAGATCTTTTAGCCATAGATGGCTTATCTTCCAACTTAGATTTTGAGCCCTCACTTGTGTAAAACTTTACACTGTGGACTGAGCAATGATCATTTCATTGAAGATGAAATGTGCGCCAGATTTCTCGACTGTTAGAACATTCTTACATATGAATGTTCCTAAACAAAATTCTCACAGCCTGATTACAATTAACTTCTCAAATTCTAGCCATAGATAGATTAGCTATGGACTTAGATACGTGCAAAAGGATTTCTCAAAAGATTGAACACAGAAGGAGCAAACAGCAAAATATCGGGCGCAAAAATTCTCGATTTCTCAGAAAACTTACATCTAAGTGAGGATGGACAATTCACTCACTTTTCATGTGTCTAATGACACTAATTTCTGGACAATTCACTCACTTTTCATGTGTCTAATGACACTAATTTCTCTCTCCCTATTCTCAAATCTTCTTCTGCTCTACTTGCCCGACATTTTCAAACATATTTATAGATGAATATATACAAGTGTATGACTTAAACAAGAGTATAAGTCAGCTAATGTACATATGTGTACATATCTTTGAGTTTTCTGAAAATGTCCTTCCTTCAACCATCTGACTTTGTTTCCTTCTTGACTCCTTGACTTCATTTCTCCATAATCCTTCAATTGATGATTGTCATGCACCAACATATCCTTGGGTGTTCACGTGGTCTAGGTAGAGGAAAATCATCTCTACCACCTAATATTCTAGGTTACCTTTGTTTTTCCAATCTATCAGTGTCCATGCTTGGTCTATCTCTCCCTATGGGATGAGTGAAACTTACTTCTAGTGTTTCTTTGTTCTTCTCTCTTTGAGTGCCATGGGCTGATGATGTTCCCGCACCCTAATGGCTCGTGTTTACATATGTTCGAGATGGCTAACTCGCCTCTCCATGTGTAGGTATTTCTCGCATGGTGTGGTACTACAAATACTCGGTCTCAAGCATCATCGAGGTATACAACCTTTCTAGGTGTATCTGGATCCTTGAACTCATAAATCATGATGGAGCCTACCTCACTAGGTTGTTCCATTCGGTACATCCAAAATGCTTCATTAGTTTCCTTCTTTAGAAACAATTCTATGCTTCTATTGTCCTGAGGCATCCATTCTGGGATTAGTACCCTTGTCAGTATAGATTTCCCTCTAGGTGTTCTGGGTTCTTCTCCTGATGGTTCTTTTCCTTGGGTTCTTGCTTCTGTATCTAGTTGAACTACACCAAACTCATTGGTATGATTTGGTTGAGTAATTATGATGTACATTGTTCCTTCTTTGTCTATGTATGTGTGTTTCTCGAATTTCACCACTGGAGGATCCAATCCAATGGGTTGATCAGGATTGTGCAATTGCACTACTGGTCTTCGCAAACCATCCTCATAGATGCGAGCACCTAAGTGATTGGTTCGGACATATTCTAATTGAGTTCTGTAGGGTCCTTCAGGTCTTTCTAAGTATGCTATGTTTAACCCTCCTTTTGGTCTTTTCGTGCTAAAAGCCATTTTCGATTCACTGGTATCTGAGCTCAAATCGTAAGGGTAGCTGTTCAATTGTTGAGCCCACAAACAGGCAGTAGTTCCTACACTTGCTTCTGATGATCTAAGGCTTCGTCGGTCTGACTTACCTATATGCTTGCTCGATCTAAGGTTCATGAATTTACTTCCTGAGTCGCTCAGTTCACACTCTGATCGTCAATGTTTCTTTTTTCTTAATTGCTTGTTTTGTTTTGAATTCCTTTAAATTCTTGGCTTGTCTCAATGTATGCGTCAGGAGTCGACTTTCCATTGCACTTTTGAGTTCTCGTTCCATCAGGCTTAAATTCTTTCCTTAAGGTTCTGGTATCGCACACTTTTATCTTAGTCTTGGACTTGAAAAATTAAGTCTCTTGGACTTGGTGCATTCTTATCGTCATTCTAATTTAATCGACAATGCTAGACGTTTAGCGTAAGCTAATAATTGACTGAGGGGGTTGAGTATTCTTCCAACCTCAAGTCAGCTTCTTTGATTGCTCTGCTGCCCAAGAAGTCGCACTTCCCAAGCTTTGCGTTCTTCACTACCTTGCTTTGATTTCCATGGATAGCTCTTGCTAGACCTATCAAAATTCAATGTTTAGACCACTTCTTAAATTAATGCACAAGCACTTTGATATATACACTTTTTAGGGTTCCTTTTCCCTTTTGGAATTCCCAAGTGCCCCCTTTCTTTTCTAGTCCCACCAATGGGTCAACCTCAATTTATCTTATCCAAATATCAATGCATTATTCTTGGAAAAATTAGGTGAGGTCGCGTAGAGCTCATAAAGAGCTCTCTAACGAGCTATAAAGATCAAAAAACGGACTTCAAATGAAAAAGATATGAAGATCAGGCCCTCGATGCTAAAAATTGACAAACTGGTTTTTCTTCAATTATGAGCTAAGATCAAACCCTAATTTTGCGGTTTTGGGTGGACGATCGCGATGGTCTGAGATAATCGTGATGGTCTGAGATAGTTGCAATGGTCTGGGACCTTCACGATGGCATAGTTGAACCATCACGATGACCTGATCATGCGTGGTGTCACGATGGTCTAAGGTGAAGCATTGCGATGGTCTATCTAGCAAGCAATCATGATGGCATGAGCCTGTCGCAATGGTCAACGGTCAATGCAACCGTCATGATGGCGTGAGCCCGTCGCGATGGTCACGAGGTGCGATGGCTTGAGCCAATCATGATGGTCCAATATGACACATGGCAAGTGGATCGTCGCGATGGCGTGGGGTCGACGGGATCATCGCAATGGTCAGTGACCGTCGTGATGGTTCAAGTGAACCATCACGATGGTGTGAGACCATCGCGATGGTGTGAGACCGTCGTGATGGTCCGGCCGAGCCATCGCGATGGTGTGATCCAATCGTGATGGTGTGACACAATCGCGATGGCATGCGCCCATCACAATGGTCCACCAAAATGATGATTTTGCAAATGCAGTTGTGGATTTGTGTGTGCGCAAGTGTTGCCTACAGCGTCATGTGATCGCGTACCAAAAATTCAGAATTTGTCAAACCATCACGATGGTCTGACACACATGGAAGATTCTGATAGAAAGTGGATTTCTCACCTTTTGGAAGCTTTCTTGCTACTCCGGAGCACTGTACCTGCAAGAAAACTCAAAAACACACATGCACAAGCAAGCACAAAAGCTCTCTCTCTCTCTCTAGCATGTGCAAATGAGGGGAACTGAGGAGGATAGGTGGATATGGTGAATTTTCTCATCTTTTTTGGAGTGGAAGAAGATGATGCGGTGGTGGAGTGTAGAGGAGATGAAAAACACAAAAAACTACTTAAAAACGAAAAGGTGAGCCCTGCATGGGCCTTGTAAGGATTCCTAATTTTTAGGGATTAAAAAGGTAATCAAAGAGCATCTGAAACCACTAGTGGTATTCTTGAATAAAATAATGTTTAATATACAAATAAGTTTATATTTTTAAAAGGAGTATTTTGTAGCCCTTGGATGCTTGAAATTAATGGCTTATATTGAATCGGATGGGAGGCAAGAGAGAGAAGCTCTGAGATTCGTGGGAGTAATGATGAGCTCACGCATGCAAGTTGGATAGTCTCTGCAAGTTTTTGAGGCAATGGATGGACTTGAATCAAACGGATCCCCGCGTTTGGGGCTGATCTCATGTTTTAGTGTGCTCAGAGCCCTTAGATCTTGGCTAAATCCGATGGATGCCCGCGTTTGGGGCTGATCCAATTTTCGGGTGTGTCTTGAGCTGTCGGATGCATGCTTGATCCAAGGGGAGATATCAAAAGGTGCTTTTGCTATGATGGGCATCAATTCTAGCCTTTAGATCAAGCTAAGATCCAAGGGTCCAGATCTTAGGTGCATTTTGAAGGAGGATCCTCATCTTAGCCGTTGGATCCAAAGCAAATCCAAAGGCACAAATTCAAAGGCGCCTTTTTGAGGATGCAAGTCATCTCATCCATTGGATTTCAAGACAATCCAAAGGCCCAAATGCAATGCCGCCTTGACTTTTTCCATTAAGCCTCAACCATTGGATCTTTGAGGCCATCCAAGGGTTCTAATTAGTTTTCAAGCATTTGAAAACCATTCAAATGGCTAAAACCACCAAGGCTAGTGGTTTTTACCTTTTTTGACCACACAAAAACAAGGGAAGCCTATGCCTAGCCTATGTGTTTGAGGGACTAGACTGTGGCCACCACCCTCTTCTCATTGGTCCATCACTAATCACTCCTTAAGCTAAAAGGCCCATGCAGGGTTCACCTTTTTTCCTAATGGCCTTCGACTACTGCCAACACCAACATAGAGAGGAGATGCACTTACCTTACTATGGGTTATCTCAACACATAATGCCCATGGCTTTTGCCTGAGGCACATAGTCATAGGATGCCTTGAAAAAGAAACATCAAATAAGTGAAGAAGAGGTTGAGGATAACCACCCTTTCCCTTGTTGGTCCATCCCATAATCTAGACAATACACACATCACTCAAGTCATTCAAGAAGGAAACGGGCCAAAGAATCATCCTACAGAATCATGAGTATCAGTAGCCCGAATACAATCTTTGAAAGACATCCCATAAAGGAGTTTACATCAAAAGAATATGTCCCTTTCTTCTCACTAGGATGTAAGAAATTGCTTGAATGATGTGTGTGACTCTCCTCCCATCCATATATACCCTCTTGTACTCTAAAAATAGCAATGATCTGGAATAGTCTAGTGTGAACATGTGGCCATCATGCAACACTTATTCCCATTACTACCCAAGTACTCCAATTACTACCAAAGTACCTTAGGGTATCCCCCGAGCATGGGACCTTGGCTAGCTGGCCCTTGTCCCTCACACAAATGAACTGATCCCTGTGGATCATATGGACTGATCCCTGTGGATCAATGTCTGACACTCTCTCCCCCTTTTAAAGATCATTGTCCTCAATGATCAATGAGGGACAGTACTTGCGAACCAGAGCTTCTGATTCCCAAGTAGAGTCAATAAGTGATAATCCTCTCTAGGCTACTAGATACTCCCAGATGACATGATTCCTCAATCGCTTTTGTCTCCCATCTAATATACTGTCTGGAGAGTGATCTGCACTATCTCTTTCTTGCAATGAAACAATACCTTCTATTAGATTATCCTCCCTAAAAACACTGGATGAAACACTGGATGAACTTTGCAATCTAGAGGAAGCTCTAATCGGTATGCAACTTCACTTAGCTTTTAACTATCTTCCAAGGTCCACAAAACCTTGGTGATAGCTTACTACACTTCCATGTGGAGAGTGAAGTAGATCTATCTGGTAGCTAAAGAAAGACTCTATCTCCCTCCTCAAAGAATCTATGAGATCTCTTCCTATCAACATACTCTTTAGCCTTATCAGCTGCTTGCTGCATCTTGGATTTAGCTATTTCTAAATTTTCTTGGACATTCATTGAGAACTCTGAAGCCCCAGGACATTTTCGTGTCATGCCTATGGTACTGAGGGCATTGGGATTTATGCCATAATTCATCTCAAAATACTATCCCAATCTATCTATCTCTTAGACATATGCCCTCAACATGTCCTCTAAAAAATGGTTGACCCTTTTGGTCCTGTGAATATGACATCCCTATCTAAAACTATGGATGTCGACAACCCATACAATCTAAAGACATGCTTGATAAACAAATTCGATACCTGTGGATCAAATGGACTGATCCCTATGGATCATAATAGACTGACCCTCAATGATCCCTGTCGATCATAATAGACTGACCCTCAACTAGTGCCAAATACTATCCCAATCTATCTCTTAGACACATATGCCCTCAACATGTCCTCTAAAAAATGGTTGACCCTTTTGGTCCTGTGAATATGACATCCCTATCTAAAACTATGGATGTCGACAACCCATACAATCTAAAGACATGCTTGATAAACAAATTCGATACCTGTGGATCAAATGGACTGATCCCTATGGATCATAATAGACTGATCCTCAATGATCCCTGTCGATCACATGCACTGATCCCTGTGGATCAATGTCTGACACTCTGATCCATGTGTGAAGTTTCTATCATCTATTGTGTGGGTATGAACTGATCCCTATGGACCAAAGTCATGATCCCTATGGATCATCAATCTATCTACCACAACTAGGATAGTATCCCACTTCCTTTGGGTCCGCGATAACCCAACTATGAAGTCCATGGATACACTATCCCAATTGTGATCTAGAATATGTAAAGGATACAAAAGACTTGGAGTCTTTATCCTTTCTGCTTTGTTGACTTGACACATAAAGCTTGTTAAACATAAGTGTGGACATCTGTGGCTATCTAGGCTATCAAAATATTCTTCTAACAAGTTGTATTGTCTTGTCAACACCTGGATGTGTTGTGCAAGGCACATCATAATTATCATGCATGAATTTTCTTCTCAAATCTTGGGAATTTGCTATGCAAACCTTTCCTTTTTGTCTAACTATTCCATTCTCCTATGAGAAACTAGAATATGGAATGGACTTGTTCGCTTTGCTAGGGGAAGAAATAGCTGAAATTGTCCCGTCTCCTATAATAGAGTCATCACTAATGGCTTGAATGTGGATCTTCCACCTGTGCTTCCTTTATCTCTTGAAGCAATGAGCTTTCTAGAATTGTAAAGCTCATTTGATACATTATCTGTGATAATGCATCATCAACTATATTCTCTTTGCTCTTCTATACAGGATTTCCATGTGAAACTCCTCTATGAGCTCAGCCCAATGAGCCTGACTGCCTCGAAGATCTGGCTGACTACAAAAATACTTAAGTGTATGGTGATCTATGTATATCTTAAAGTCTCAACCATAAAGATAGTGTCTCTAGAATTTAAGTGCATACAACTCTTGTTCATGCATTGGCCAGTTGCATTATGCAGTGGTCAATTTCTTACTCTAAAAAACTATTGGCCTACCATCTTGGCTCAAGTTTGTCCCTATGGCTATGTGTAGCTCGGTGATGAGTAGCACCTCCTTTAATGTCAATCCGGGAAGACGTGAGGATGGTATGAAGACCTCGAGCAAGTGACGGCACAAGTGCGTGAGTGAGAAGCACACCAACATGCACACACATACACACACACGCGGACACACGGCAAGACAAAGAGTGAGAATCAATGGAGTTCTTAGATTACTTTTCAAGAAGCTCTTACAAGTTTGTTTCAATTACAATCTAACCTGTAAAAATGAGCTCTCTAGCTCCTTTTATAGTTTTTGACTAGTTTTGGCCCTGTTCAGACCTATTGTCCGGCCTAGTTAAAAATTAGGTTCCAGGGCTTATTAGAGGGCTCAAACGAGATCTAAAAAATGTGAAAATTGGCAGGTAGATACTTCTAAAGCTCCTCAAGCTCAAGGACTCCTTGGCTTGCACAAAATGGAGCTACAAAAAGATGAAATGGTATTTACAATGGTGTTTAGTGATGAGAATCACTTTTAATTGGTGTAAAGGTTTTGAAAAATTAAAGGTTGCCTTAGTGCTAGATCTGCGTGAATACTCATACTTGCTTCTTCATGAAGAGAATTATTGGCCTACTTGCCAGATCTTCTTTGACTGCCATGTCTGCTTGTGCTGTCCCTTCGCTCTGACTCTCTTCGTCTTGTGGCTCCTTCGGTTCCCTGACTGCTGCCAACACCCCCCCCACTCTCGCGTCTGTCGCCCCTGACAGACCCTTGTCTAGAGGATTTTTGAACATAGTATTGGACGACATCGGAGGCTAGGTGGTGTTCTTCGAGGCGCAAGCCGCGTGCTAGATCTGTGAGCAAATCATCCCAATTCACAGGTCCGAGAACATCGGGATGAGGCACCCTCAATTGTTCTGAGTAAATGGTTCTCTCCACAGCAAATAATTGGAGGAGATGTGATGGTCTGGGTATAAAGATTTCGGAGTGATATTCCCAGAATCCTGTGATGAACATCTCCTCAAATGTCTGTTTAAAGCAGGCTGGGAGGTACTTGATTCTGGCGTGCCAAGCATATATTACTTCAATTGACGGGGTGGTACTCATATCGTACACTAGATCCTGGTTTCCTGTCACAAAGCCTGCACCTGAGAAGTGAGGGTCCTTAATGTTCTTAAACGTCCTGAAAGTGACCAGCATTAATTCAAATATTTTCATACACATCTGGGCCATCACATCAGGATTATTGCGTAGCCGAGTACTCCAGTGACGGATTGTAGAAATCATGTAGTTGACCGTGGGGGGTCCTCGTGGAGGTGCTAGATAAACATAATTCAACCATTTTGCACAGGCTTTGATGTCTCTGACGGCAATAGTGAATTCAGGCCAGGTGCGTCATCGAAGAACTGGAATGTAACAAGGGTTATACTTAATAAACAACGGCATATTATTCCAGGTTCGGACCATTTCTGGATACGTTTCCAAAAGCCTGATTCTCCAGGTGGGTTGATGGATGGACCCACGCTGAGCACTTTCCGGTATATCATCTGGACCAAATTGTGTAGCAAATGTGGGAGGCTTGCCACATTGTCGTTGAATCTCCGCGTTGTAATCGGCCAAAAGTATACAGAATGGCACATATTGGTCATTATTGGTGCCGATCCATCTATGATGAGACATGCTTCTGAAATATTCAGACTTTATGACAGTTTCTTCTAAGTTCGCTAGTGATTGGATCTGAATGGCCACCCGTTCTTCGTGGGTGTTCGCTGTCCTTTCCAGTGTTTGAAGCCACTCGGGTGCTTCCACTTCCAATGTGTCTAGTCCCTCTGAGGTTCGTTGCCCGCCTGGCATTGGCATAGGAACATAAGGTTCCTCGTACGAATCATCTACCTCAATAGGGACCAACTCTTCTTGCTCTGGTTCTACCACTGGAGATGGCTGCCTCTCGTATGTCAGTAACCTCTGCTGTAATTCTGCTACCTGCTCAGTTAAGGCCTTTACTTCGTCTGAGGTGGAGGTTGATGGGACACTCTTCGGTTGTTCCTCCTGTTCCTTAAGTCTGCTCTGAAGTGTGTCACGCTCTCTTTCCAAGTCATCATGGGCTTCCAGGAGATCTGCATAGCTTTCCAAAATGGTTTTCATCGTCTCCGTGGGAACTGCTTTGAACTGCTCTGGATCTATCTCGTGAGGGGAGCCTTCCATTGCCGCTTCCAGATTCTCTTCATTTTGTTTTTGCAGTCTTTTGTTCTCCTCCAGTGCTGTGGCCATATGTTTCCTTAGTAGCGCCAAGTTGCATCTGACTCGTAGGTTATCGGCCTGGTATACTTCGAGCAAGGCTTCTAGTTGTTTGACGCCTGATTCTGTCGATGGTTGTGGTGCCTCCAATAGTGTTTGGTGAGCCTGCTCAAGCGTTGTATAGCGTTGATTCACTTCTGCATTTTCCTCTTGTAGAATGTGAAATTGCCTTTGTAAGTTCTGGTGATGTGTTGTCAGTTGTTGATACCGGCCGTCCAGAGCTCTGTACTCATTCTGAAGCTGATATACACATTGATTTAATGCTAAAAATATGCTATTTACATTAAACGATGCTGGGAGGGGTGAAGATGCAGGGGGAATGGGGGCGGGAAAGGGAGTTGTGAATGATGTGGATGCAAGTGGAGATGTGGGTGGAGGGGGTATGGGAGATGAAGGTGGCATGGGGGGAGGGAGCGGTGCTGTGGCAGGAGATGTTTCCATAGTGTCAATTGTTTGAGTGACAGTGTAGATGGGGATAGTGGGTGGAGTGGATGTGACGTCAGTGAAAAGAGTGGTGAAAGTGGGCATGGTGACTCCCCCGAATTGGATTCCCGGGGAGAGTGGAATTCCCATGACGATTGTGGTGGTAGTGGACGTGGTGGTGCTAGTGTCATGTGGTGGAGTGAGTTGTGTCGTGCGAGGTGGGGATGGTGGTGACAGTGGTGCTTCCTGATGTTCGTCTGCTTGCGTTGTCTCTCCTGGTGCTGATACATTGATATGAATTTGTTTCCCGGACCTCCTGGGACGAACGGGAACCCTCTTCTCAAATCTGTGAATGTAGGTCATTGCCTCATGGATGGCCTCATCCACTCCGACTGCGTCGGCATGAAGGTTTATGGACTCAATGAACATGTCATCCACGCCTTCCTCTGCGAGCAATTGGTTCATGAGTTTCTTGCCTGCTTCCAGTGACATTTTATGTTGTTCTTGAACTAGTTGCATGGTTCGATATAGTCTTTTTATTTGTGCCGAATACGCAGGGGCACTTGCTAACTCTGAAAGTTCGTCATACTCTTGTTCCTCGTAGGCTTCTTCCTCTTGTTCGGTCTCTTGTTCCTCGACGTCGACTTCTACAACTTGTGGTTGGGTGGGGGCTGACGTTGTTGTATGGGTTTGTGGTTCCTGAGCTCGCTCTGCCTCCGTTTCGAGATTAGAGTCGTAGATTAGTCTAGCCACTTCTTCATCAGTGAGATCATTGAGAGTAAAGCCCTGTGGAAATTCCAAATCTGATGGGACGGGTGGAAACACCAGATTGGGTCCCTCTGTACTCGGTCTTGGTAGCCGGATGGTGAATGGCCTAATGCGTCGTGTCTGGGGAGGGGTAATTTCTGGTGTAGTGGTGGCTCCCCTTGGTTTAGCGCAGGGTAATTGGACTCCCCCTCTCATCTTCTTTGATGGGGGACCTGCCGCTGATAGCCTTCTCTGGAATTCCTGGGCCCGGGGCCATATGAGTGCCCGCTGAATAGGCACGTCATAGGCAAGACATCGGTAGATTATCTTGGTTAGAGCACAACATCCGTGAAGCACATTCTTCTGCTTCTTGTTCCACCTTTGATGGGCTAGGTGAATCTGATCTATGATCCAATGTGGTACGTTGATGGGGAGGCTTTCTGTCTCTGCCAGATACAAGCTAAACCATATTTTCTTTGGGGGCATGGTGAATCTTTCCTGGGCGGGGAAAGCAAAATGCTGCATGACGGTCCGTAGGTGCAGAGCGATGGTCGGTGTCATCGCTACCATATCCTTCAGCTTATTGAGATCTTTATGTTTCATTATGCCTGGAACCATTGTTTCCTTTTCAGTGGGGATGTGCATACCATACATGCCCAATGCTTCTCGTACCAGATTGAGGGTCAGCTTGAATCTTTTAAGTTCATGGCCCGGCAACAGTGAGGGTAACACAAATGTGCTGTCGCCTCCCTTGGCCCTGCTCGGAGTGATGGTACTGATAAGATACGAACAACGTAAGAAATCTGGCTTTGGTAAGTGGGCCCTGAAATAACTGTCCAAGACGGCTTTGATCCATACTGAACGCATGACTTCGGCATTTTGATAGCTCTCAAACTCGCGCGTGAAAAAATGGTAGCGTCCCCATTTACCATTAAATTCCAATTCAGCTTCCCAGAAATAGGTTCCATCGCCCAATGGTCCAGCGACATCACTAAACCAATGAGCGTGTTTGCCCACTTGAGAAGTGTGCCCCTGAGGAGGATCCTGAATTGGGAGCACATGCACGGCTTGAAGTTCTTGCGGCCTTGCGGTGAGATGTGGCTCGAGGAGGAGTGTTTCTATGTCCACAATCTGTGCACTGGATCCGGCTTGAGAACTGGCACCTCCTGCTTCTGCCATGGCCCTGCTTGTTGGTTGGTTCTGTGAGAATATAGAACCACGTGTTAACATCGTAATGGACAGAATAAATCCGTTGTTGTCCCCGTTACAATGTTAACATGAGGTAGATGGTGAGTTAGTGGTTAGTAAGTGCACGAAGACAGTGTGTGTAGTTAATGCTTGGGTAGTCCTAGGAGACTAATGCAGTTAGTAAGTGGGGATGAATTTACAAATTGGGGTCGGGGGGTTTATTACAGGTCTCAGGCTGCCAAATGCAGTGGATGGGTTTTGTTCTTGGTTTCGTAGAGACTCTAGAGAGCTTTATAGGTGTATCGGCTTGAAAATGAGGCCTTTTAGGGACCCATTTACAAGCGATTATGTTCGTGCTCATGGGCCTTGGTGTGTTCTTGAGTGTTGAAAACGAGTGAATGCTGGCTGTGCGAGTGAATGGGTTACGCTGTATAGGTTGTGGCCTCGGCGTAGCTATTTGCGCCCGCAAGCAAGCCTTAGGCACCCAAATTTGTCTTGATTGTGGGCTAGCCTTCATCGACTTCTTGGGCACCCAAATAGATTTCACGTTAGCAGACGAATTTCTGAAAGACTTCTTATTAGTGTCGTGTTGTTGGTTACTAATAAGAGGCTTTGCCCGTGTGGTTGGCGTGAGTGCAACCGGGTGTTCGCCTTTCTGCACCCACACTTGGTTTACTTGCTGGGACATTCTGCTGCGCAGGTACTTTTGATTTCCGGCATAGGTAGTACTCTACTTCTTCTGCCTTTGATCCACCTTTGGTTGCTGCCTCCTTTTGGCCTTTGGAAAAGAAGGGAGCTCCGTTGTCGGGAAGATTTGCATCTTCCAGTTGATAACCAGAGGAAATAAAAGCAACTTAATTGGTGAATTCTAAACCTCTTTTTCACTGTTGATCAGTTGTTTTGGATTGAATTAACTACTTTTGAAGTATTTGCAGGTACAAGAAATGATGAAGAATATGTGTTCATATTAGGGTTACCCTAATTACTCATTTAATGAGTATTTTAAATTGATACATATAAGACATGTGAGTATATACCCCTAGGGTTTCATAAGTTTATATAAGTTAAGTCAGTAGGATTAATCCAAAGGATCTTAAAATGATTCCATTGAGTTAATGTTAAGGGTTTAGATGATTTATCATGGGTTAATGATAGGGTTCAGAAGGATTTTAATGGGTTAACAATGATTTCCAAAGGGTTTAATAGGGTTTTGATGGGTTTTAAGTAGGTTTTCTAGGATTTTTCTATATTTAAAGGGTTAAAATCAATGCTATTTAAATACATTAATATATAAATTAAATATTTCTTTTATAACAAATTAAACTATGCTATTAATAATTACTTTAATTATTTGTGTGCATTTATATACTAAGGTTCTAGGGTTTTAATCGTAAGCTAAGTTTAATTTAAATGAATTATTTAATTACGCAATTTAGGATAATTCAATTAAAAAGAAAATTAAGTGGATAAATAATGAATGGTGTATGTGAGTGGTGATTAAAGTGTGGTGAGAGTTGAGTGTGTAAATAAAGTGGTTAAAGTAGTAGGTTGAAAGTGTGGTAATTGTGAGTGCAAGTTAAAAGAATGGTTTAAATAGATTATGCATTTAAAGAACAAAAGGTATTTAGGAAAAAGAATGGAGTAAGTGAGTTGTGTGAGAAAAGTCAATTTAAAGGATGGATAGGTTAAAGGATGGATGGGAAATAAAGTAGGAAACCAAAATAGTGGTATAGAGAGGATCTGTGTGCGTATATATATGTATGCTTTGATCATGAATTCCTAATGTTTTTTTTGCAGAAACATTGAAGATTACAATCAATTAAAGTGAAGTGAAGACAATTGAAGTGAAGCGGTAGTTTAAAGATCCATTTAAATCTTATTTCTCATTTAACTATCCAATTGACTAGACAGTTATCCAATTGTTTAGGCTTTCCAGTTGTATTAGATTTATTAATTCGAACCATTAGCATATCAATTAATTCATTCAAACAGTTTAGCATCATATTGTTTCATTAATTTTCCATTACTTTCCTTGATGTCTTCTAAGTTAGTTCATGAGTCTGAGCACAGTACTATTGAAAATATTGAAAATATTCCGCCAACTCTAGTCAGACCGGAACCCTCTAGCTTACCTGAAAATTTAGTAGAAGAACCCATTATGGAAGTTTCAATCTCATATCAGGAAGCTGTTGCTATGTACGAGGTTGCCCGTCCTTACGGTCCATAGCTAATTAAAACTATTTACTTTTGATAAGAAAACTTTAGTTTCAATCATAGAAATAGGTAATTTAAATTATTTTATCATTAGAACCCTTATTTTCATAAGCCTGAGTTTGCTACAGACACCCCGCGTGTGCCGAACGATTTAGGCGGATGACTTGATCCACCATCCGAGCATCTCTCACGACCCGACAAATTGGTGAACCCGACGTGAAACAAACGGCCTTGCAGCTCAGGTATAAATTTTAAATTTTGCATTGCATATACATTCATACGATTTTACATCAGTGCAGCTGCGTCTTCATCCCTGGAAGCTGTGGCATTTACGTGAGCTTGCAATCTTCTTGGTGTCGAGGGCTGGTCTTGTGACCTGAGCGCCTCCACGAAGATTGGCAAGTAGGAGAACCTCGTCGCGCCACCCCTTTCATCAACAATTGAAGCACAAAATGTTTGCACCCATTTTTAGCAAACTATGTATTTAGGTTTTGATTCAAATCAATAAATGTATTGAATTTCACAGAAAGCACTGTTTTGAGCCTCATCTTCGAGCAGTTGGTATAATTTCTTTACCCTTACATTCTTGGGTGCAATTTTATTTAAGGTTAAATTATTGGTATAGGTTAAAGGCAACTGTTTATTAATCATAGGTTAAGCGTTAATCATAGCTTTACTTGAAGCATATTGGCATAGTATAAACTTATCAAACTGGACTCTAACGGAATTTCAGAATTAGTAGCTGAACATAAGGAAAGAGTAACAAAAGAAGTTCAGTATATAGTTAGAATTGTTCAAGCTAGGTCAAAACAAACTTCAAAAATGGACGAGCTATTTCAAATTATGATGCACGAGACGCAAGGACAAAAGGTAGTTGAAACGTTATTAAAGGATAAAGGGAAATTTACTGATATGAATGTTACAAATTATTTAGACACGTTTGAGGAATTAGCTAAGTTACACGGTTTACCTGAAACAAAGTGGAAATCCTATCTTGGACGTCTGGCCATAGGTACTGTAAAAGCTATTATGGATATACATGACAATAAGGAATGGGATGAGTTTAGAAAAGAGCTGCATAAGGAATTCTACTTAGAAGACTACAGTCAACATAGTCGAGAAGGATTTATGAAATGGATTAGTTCACCTAAGCCTCACATTTCGTTAACTCAACTCCATAGTGAATTTATGAAAAGATTCTCTCAATTACCTGAACAGGATAGAGTTGCCCTTACCCCAGATATCATTTTATATTTCCTTAAAATCTTGACTCCAGATATAAGGGTAGAGGTTGAGCGTAGGCTTGAAGAACCGGGAAAGAAATATGGGCTTACAGATGACTGGGGTGTAGTAAAAACTGTAGTTGAGGCGGTTGCTCACATGATCCAACGTAAAACACTCCTTTATGAATCGATGTCTCAACCATCTTCCAGTTTTCCTCCGATTCAGGCAACTAGGGATACACATATAGATTCAAAAGCTGAGCCTACAACATCCACATCTAGAGTACCAACCGAGTTACAATTTGAGATTTTGTTTAACAAGTTGGACAATATGATGCATATGCACGAGAATATGTCTAAAGAGGTAGCGGCTTTGCAGAATGTGGTGTATGCTTTAAACCTACAAGATAAACCTGCAATGCAAGCTCATCCGACTATTTATCCTCAACCAGTAAATGCTCCAAATCCACCATTAGTAGCTCCGAATCATCCATTAGTACCTCCTAATCCTCCAGTTGTACCCCAACCAATTCCTCAACCGATTCCTCAAGCATTTAACCAAAGAAATTTCAATGAAAGGAGAAATGCCACGGTGAGGAGATGTATCTGGTGCGATGCCACAGATCATTTGACTTACACATGTGAAGCATTGAAAGATGCGAAAGAGAAAAGACTTGTAATTGATATTGACAAGCGATTGTGCGACTATAGAACACATTTACCCTTAGCTACCAATTGGGGAAAGGGAGGGATGCAGAAGCTGTATGAAAACCTTTCTGAGTCTTCGAAATCTGCTTCTGCTGTTAAACTAGAATATGTTGATAGTGACTCTGATTCCGAACAAACAAGGGAAACGAGGAACTACTCAATTGAAGCTTTGATAAAGGCGAGAGATGATATTATGCAGAAAACTGCGTGGAACTCTCCTGTCGAACAATTCTCGATATATTCGCATATTGCGAATGTTGAAGAGAAAAGAAAGAGGGATGATGAGCAAGATACAAATGATTCAGGTAGACGAATGACTAGAAGTAAGATGAGAGATGAACCGAAGCCTAAGAAAGTTCAGTTTGAACAAGGCGAAAGTTCGAAAACAAATGAGGAGCGAAGAAAAGAAATTAGGGAGGGTAAACAACCTGTGTTTAGTGAGCCAATTCAAACATCAGATAAAGTAGAGCAAATTCCTAAAACTGAAACAAAACCTGAAGAGAAACCAGAAAAGAAACCAAAACGAGTACCGAAAGCTATTCTTATTTCTGAACTTGAACAAAAAGTTGATTCAAAAGAAATATTGTATGACATCTTATTAAAAAGTGCAGTAACAATGACTTTAGAACAAATCTTCTCAATAGCAAAAATTGAATTTAAGGAAAATTTTATTAAACTAGTTAAAAGGAAGAGATTCTCTCTGTCACAAGAGGTAGAGATGCAAGATGTTGCCGATGTAACTCACTTGATTCATGAATCTCTTTCTTTAGACTCAGAGGATGAAGAAGATAATACCTGTAATGTGAACAAAAATTTCTTAGGACCGATTGTACCAGATGACGAAAAAAAAAAACTCAGAGAGTGATTTTAGAAAAAGTTTTTGGGCGAGAGGCACACCGGAGATTAAAGTTAACTTAGGAGATCAGAAGAGATCATATTCTGCTTCAGCCCTAATTGACTCTGGGTCTGAAATCAATGTGATTTCGAAAGGATTATATGATAAGTTTAAATGGCCTATTGATAAAAATCACGGTTGGATAATGCGAACCGCGGACAATGGTTGTGGATCACTCCTAGGAGCATGTGCCAACATACCTCTAATGATAGGTGGAATCTCTGAGACATTCCACTTTTTCATTCAAGACAACTGCTCTTATGAAATTATCTTAGGTCAACCATTCATATGTGAAGCCAGAATGGAGACTAAAGTAATAGATGACGGCTCAGCATACGCAAGAATTAGATCTAAAGATGATCTACAATCGCTCCAAGTTATGATAGTCAGCCCAAACCATGTACAAAATAGGGAGCAAATTAGGAAGACGCCCATCCGTTCTCATGAAAAGATACGTGAAGATCATATACCTCTTCGTGAGTTTGGAACTTATTATGATAAAAAATTTGCCTAGATGCCACTGTTGAGCGAGACAACGGTGGTTCTTGGTTTGATGTCTCGCACCCATCTGTAGATACTTTAGATAGTTTTTCTTTATATTTCCCTTCATCATATTTGCAATTCAGTCATTATAAACAAATTCCTAAAAAAATTATAAAACATTATGAAAAATTTTATAAAGAGAAAGGATTCATTTCATCTGATGAACACATTGAAACCGTAATTGAAACTTTATCTTCAAACTCATTGATTGAAGAACTTCAAAATATTTTGCATGAAAAAGAAAATTTTAGATTTGTACTTTTAAATTCTATTGAAGAATATGATTTGATTATTAAATTTGTCATGAGTAATGAAAAGGAAGCAAAAGTAAATACAAAATACAAAACCGTTGATAAAAAAATTAAACCGATTGCCCAATCTTTACCACGAGAGAGTGAAGAGAAGTTTAGGAAAGTTACCAATGATCCTTATTTAAGAGAGCGCACAAATATAGGTCATACTTTCACAGAAGAAACTTTAAAGCTAATCAAGATAGGAAATGATGAAAATTTTTTGTTACCCGAGGAACGTGAACTATTTCAAAGAGTGATTAGAAAGCATGGAAAGGCATTTTCTTTATATTCCCATGAGATAGGTTGTGCGGACCCAAAAATTGTACCACCAATGATCATCTTTACAGTGCCTCACAATCCATGGAATCTTTGACCCATACCTGTTCCGAAAGCCCATTTACCAGAGTTAATGCGGCTTCTTAAGGAAAAGATTCACATGCGAATTTTAGAGCCATCGTCTGCACCCTACTCAAATAGGTGGTTTACTGTTCCAAAGAAAAATGGCAAGTTACGGTTCATTCAAGATTTTCAACCTGTTAACAAAGTTACTATTAGGAATGTAGGTACTGGGCCCATTGTAGGGGAATTCGCTGAAGCCTTCGCTGGTCATGCCATATACTCAATGGGAGACTTGTATTCTAGCTACGATCAATTTCAGCTTGCTATTGAAAGTAGAGACATTACGACCATGAAAACTCCTTTAGGCTTAGTTCGCATGTGCACTTTGCCGCAAGGAGCTACTAATTCAGTAGCGCATATGATGAACGCCATGAATTCAGTATTACATGACTTCATTCCTAATATAGCCATGCCATTTATTGATGACATTCCTATTAAAGGATGTATTGAGAATGCGAAAGATGAAACTTTAGATTCCTCTGGCTGCAGGAAGTTTGTAGTAGATCATATCTCTGACTGTGAAAGGATTTTCCAGAGATTTGAAGAGGTTGGTCTCACATTCTCCATTGAGAAATCTGTTTTTGGTGTCAATGAGGTACTTATAGTTGGGCATTTATGTGGACATTACGGTCGGAGGCCATATCCACCTAAAGTCGACGCTATAAACAAGATTTCTGAAACCTGTAGTAATATTAGTGAGGTAAGACGATTCCTTGGTGCTTGTGTGTTTTATGCCATCTGGATCCCACACTATGCACATGTTGCAAACTGTCTTTATGCTTTACTAAGGAAGAATCGAAAGTTTCTTTGGACTGAAGAACACTCAAAAGCCATGAAAAAGTTAAAGAAATTACTTCTTGAAGCTCCTATTTTAAAGCGAGTAGATTATACTGATCAAAAGCCTATCATTTTAACTGTTGATACGAGTCCTATAGGAATAGGATGGGTTATTGGTCAGGACGATGAAGAGGGCAATAGGTATGCTGTGAGATTTGGAGCAAAGATTTTACACGATACGCAAAGAAATTATCCACAAATTAAACGAGAACTATGGGGTTTAGTCACGGCATTAAAATCTGATAAAGAATATTTTATAGGTGCAAATGTAATAGTTGAGACAGATTGTCTACCTCTGATTGGAATGATTACAAACTGTTCATCACCCGACATTGCCATGCTTAGATGGATTTCATACATCAAGTTTATAAATCCTGTTTTGATACATATTGCAGGTAAATCTAATCCTGTGGCTGATATGCTTTCTCGAGCTAGATTTGATAATGAGGAAGAAACAGAATTAGAAATAAATGCAATTGTTAAGGGCACATTTGTAAGGTTCAATTGAAGGCTTGAGAGAAGGCCGAGTGGGAAGAGCCCTTAAGGCCACTCAAATTGTATAAATATGGCAATGCTTAATGGAAAAGCACTCTCAGTTTTGCGTCGCCAAGAATGGCCTTCGACGTTTTTTTAAGTTCTTGTTCTTCCTGTTTCTAGGTTCTTTAGGGTTTCTTTTTATTTTGCGCATCTGCTGTAGTGTGTTCTTGTTCGAGCAGCTATGGCGACACGTATCCCTCTCTTTCTCTCTCTTTACGATTGCATGGAGGCGTTCCCTCCACACCGTATGACGACGACTCTATCTCCCTTCCTCATCTTCGCTGTTACAGCAAGGTCCTCTTGCTGTAACACTTGGCGCCGGCCTAACGGAACCCATTGCTTGCTCTGCCGTCTCTGTGTTGCTAGGCGGGTAATGAGTGTCTGCGGTGCCTGTCTTCCATGGCAGTGCTTCGTTTACTGTAGAGTTGCGCTCATTCGTAAATATGGACGATCGCATGGGCTACAGATCGCGCGTGCCATGAGAGGCCACAAAATCCATTGTTTTAGCCATGCTTACGTGTGTCCGACAGTAGGAGAAGACGACGCTTCGCTGAACAATATTACACGCTCTGATTGCCAGCGTTCTTGCCTCACGTTCAGATGACCATAAGCATGCTTGGAGGTTATTCCAATGTAAAGCTGAGAGGAGATTGCACATTTTTTATAGTGTGCAACTCAGAAAATCCACTGAAGATTCTTGAGTCGTCGTCTGCTTGGGATGCGCAAGGCAACGAGTGAATCGCCCACTGTGGATTCTCGAATGAGCTCGATAGGCTCAGCTAGACTGTCTAGCGTCGTGTACTCCACTGATAAGGGTATATGGGAGGAATCTTCTTCAAGCTGTCCGACCAGGAGAATGCCGATTGACGCTTCGGAAATATTGCATAGGTGTGGCAGATGGATATTTGAATGACCATTACGGACTTTCATGAGTCACCGCGTTCTACATTGACATATGGGGGGCCGAACCTCTTTATCGTCGTACTACTTCTTTGCAATATTGTTCGATAAGCATGCGGCATTCTATGTTGTAGGACATATGGCGGATATGTGAAAGAGATTTGGGTTACCGTGTTGCACATAGATTGCATGACACAAACTTCACGCAATAGCACCGAAACAATAATCTGCATAAAGGCGGCAGATTGATTATTGTCTGAGTACATTGAGTACATGAAAAGTTATGTCTCTTCATTTTTATTATTGTAGGTCTTCATCTGCAGTATCCGCAATGGGCAGAGGTGTTTTGTGCCTAAGAGCCATGCGCTCACTTGGTTCATATTGCCTGCACCTTTACCTCAATTGTGCATCCATCTCCGTGATTATCTGTTTGCAATGCTTCAACTTGGTGCTATGCTGAATTGATGATGCCAGTGCCGTTTTGTTTACAACTTATGCTGGACTGCAATTGCCATTGTTTGATTATGGCACCTCATTATTTATTTCTTTTGTCACAGCCGCTAGCACTATCTTCAGTTACTCATGTTATGTAACGGTCTTACCTTGTGTGCTCCTATGCATTCTATATATATATTTAGTTTTTCTATTCAATCGCTTTATGTGATGGTTTTGAAATCTCTATGACGGTAATATGGATGCCTTCTGAATTTTTTTCTTGGTATGAACCTATGTCCGTCTTGTCAACCTATTTCCATTTCGATAAATGCTTCTTTTGGCACAACTTCGAATATGCAAATGACAACCACCACAGATTGGCGAAAAAACACAAGCACGCTAAAGATAGAGCATTTTTGGTGACATTAAGAGACCTTATACATTTACCTTTCGTTTTGTTACCTTGTGCTGGATGAAATGATGTAATGGAGCTACCCTTGCACTTTTTGTATGCATATAGGAGGGCAAGATCATGGGCTATGTGAGTAGTATTTGTGAACCTTGGATTAAGTTCCAGGCACTTCACTTTGCCTATTACATTGCACTTGATCTTGGATAGGTTATGAACCTTACTTGCATTCCATACCATGGTCTAACCATGCACTTTGGTTTGCAAATATTGTTCATAAGGGTAGAGCATAATTGTGTGTGCA